>CM046671.1:21146260-22346260 GCA_025594165.1 Tamias sibiricus
TAATGAGGCTTCTTTCTCCATTGTCTTCTAGCGATGAAATTATTTTGTAGCTAAGAGAACAAAACAGAGTTGAAATGGTTTTAAGCCTTTTCTATTTATTGCCTTTGTGACATCAGGAATGTTCCTAAAACTTTCTTTTCCCCATTTCCTTGTCTTCACCACAGGGTTGTTCCATCACCTGGAGGTGTCATTTATGAAGACAAAATATGACCACATGTGACATAATTTAGAAGAATAGAAGAGTGTTTGCAACTGCAAACTGGTACTAGTACAATCAGCGTTTTTTTTCTCCAAGTCCTTACTAGCTAGTCTTTTCTCTTTGGAGTGATGTCCTCTACTTTGACCCTAAATATCTGAATGTAGTCTAAAACAATAGCGATGATGAGGTGAGACAGCAGGCAGCAGGAACTTCCCTACTGAACCCACCGTCCGAAACTGTAGGGATCACCTTGGTGGGTCCACAGAGCCTCAGTCGGTGGAGGATTAACCTTTGACTTCACACAGCCTTGCTCCTTCTGAAATCAAATTTGCCACACTCAGAGGAACTGTCATATTGGGGATCGCCTTTTTTATTTCCTAAGCCATTTAATTTATTCTGCATAACTAGCCACTTTCCCCCTCAGGGGACTTCACGAAAGCGCTCAAGCCTTGATCTTTCCTGTTGAAGGGACAAAGCCCTTAAGTGACAGCCCAGGCTCCTGACAGCGCTGCACCTGCAGAAAACCAGATTTAAGGATTAAGGACACAGAGGCCGTGCCCCGCCCTCCTCAATCCTCTTGAAAAATAATGCAGCATGAGTCCTTTTTAAAAAATGTATTTAGGTGTGAAATCTTGGTCTTTCTTGTTTTCTTTTTCTTTCTTTTTCATCCCTAGACCGCCCGCCCTAGGTCACATCATGTTTTAAGAAAATAAAAAGGCTTCGTTAGTCAGGCAGTATCCATAACAGATGTCAGTTCAAACTGAGCACCCTAAAGAGATGCAAACGACACCCTTGGCATGCAGAAATGAATACATCCTGCTTCCAACAAGACAAACATGTCCAAAGGGCGATTCTAACAGATTTGACTCCACATTGCAAAGTGCTTGAGTGGATGTGGCAATGAAGGGTAGATGTATATCTCAACACCCTGGGAGTTCATTTCTGTCAATCAATGGCAGGAATTCACTTTGAGGATATTACCTAAAGGTGTTTTTGAATCACTGGACATTTGGAAGCCTAGTTTGAAGCATGCATTTAATGGAAGAGGAATGTTTTAAAAGCTTTCTAACCATTTGAAGCTGTTATGCTGAAAATAACATTTCAGAGTAATATAGCAATGCCAGTCGATTTTCAGGGGGCAGGGAGAGGTGGAAGTTTAGCAAGGGTAAGTGAATTGCACCACAAATGTGACTAGCAGGTAAGCGATAGAGTAGAAGCCAGAATTCTCTTAACACTAGCTACTTGGTGTCCTGCCACCATGAGATACTTAACAGTGAGAAGTAGTACTAAGAAATTTTAGAAAGGTTTCCAAAATAAATCTTCTGGAAGCAAAAAAAAGAGCAAGAAGACTCCTTGGGTTAAGGCTTTGGGGTAGAGTTGAAAGAAAATAGAGGCTATGTTTTTCCTTGAATTTTTGCCACAAGAGGAAGAAAGAAAGGACAAAAGACTGAATAAAAAGGAAGCTATAAACCAAGCTGTAGTCACAAGTAGGACCAGCAGAAAATACAAAGATTACAACAAAATATGGCTGAAAAAATTTAAATTGAGAACACAGCTATTAATTTCTTATTCCAGCATCTATTTGTGACTATGAGAGAAGCTTCCTTCATGTGTGATTTTATCTGAGTTCTATTTAGAATTGTAAAAGTCTACTTTTATAGTTGTAATCTACACAGATTCCCTTAGGACTTTCCAATACAATAACACCCATGAAAAAACTTTATAAACTATAAAATACTGTGAATGTTTTAAAGTCATTATCACTTTTATAAAAGATGTCTATGACTTGGAAGGCCAGAAAACTCCTTGGTCAGGCTCAAAAGTACATGTGAAATATGATAATGCAATTTACTGAACATCTATATGTTTAACATACCCCACCTCTAATCTTTTTTACAAACTTAATGCTGGGATATGTATTGTTTTCCCTTTGCTACTGCAGCAAATTATCACAAACTTTGTGACTTAGAACTTTACAGATTTACTCTTTGATATATATTAAGGTCTGTAGCTAAATTAAAGTGTCAACAGAGCTGCATTCTTTTCTGGAGTCTCTGAGGAGGACTATAGTCACAGGTTCTGTAGATTAGGATGTGGACATTAACATATAACCTGAGATGGCGGAATGAGATGGATATTATTACCCTAAGTACATGTATGAAGACACAAATGGTGTGAATATACTTTGTATACAACCAGAAATATGAAAAATTATGCTCTGTATGTATGAATTGTAATGCATTCTGCTGTCATACATAACAACTTAGAATAAAACATTTAAAAAATATATAACATATGGACATATTAACCCTGTGTAAAGATAAGGAAACTGAAAGTCAGAGTAGGGAAATAATTAGACCATGAATTGAGGCAGTTTGATAAGAGCCACTTTGGTATTAAATCTTAATGTTCAAACAAACATTGTTTATTGTTTAGACCTCCTCCTTCAAACATCTGCCTGCCTCCAGTATTCTGCCTTTGGGTAGGAAATGAATTAGTCAAAGGTAAATTATATATAAACCTAAACTCATGTTCACTTTTGAAAATGTATTTCCAGACCAGATGCTTCACACCGTGGACACAGAAATTTTTGAACAAACTATCAAAAAGAAGAGGATCCTGTGTTCCAATTAAAATAGCTGAAACAATAAGGACATTGACTTTGTATGCAGTTGGTGTTCAAATGGCTGCAATTGACACAGCATATTTCTGGCCTTGCTAATGTTAAAGTCTGTAACCATGTCTCATCTGTGCCTATGTCAATACCGTAAGTACATAGGTGTGATCCCACAGTTCAGCATCATGCTTTTCTGATTCCCAAAAGGTCCACTGAGCTTGGTTTTCATATGCTTACTTCAGCCTGTGAGGTAGAAGCAGGAGCAATGAGAAGAACAACAGGCCAAGCTAGGCCCTAACGAGGTAGCTAGGATTCATTCAGTGGATTGAGTGGGGCAGGTTCTGCTTTAAGCACTTTGTGTGCACAGACTCATCCAATCTTAGACGGACAATCTGCAGTAGGCATGAATATCACATGTATGTTACAAGTGAAGAACTTGGCGCTCAGGCCAAGGTCACAGAGCCAGAAAGGTTTGGAATGGGACTGCAGAGGCAGGGCAGATGGTCTGCTCCAGGTCTATCCGCTGGTTATGTCAATAGCCTTCCCCCGTATGCCACAGCATGATCGTGGCAGAGGGAGCTGGCGGTCTTTCGTGGTCCCAGTTGTACAGTCTTGGAGATGCTGCATGAGTATTAGAGGTACAGAGAATAGGCTGTGCGAGATGAGGTGATCTTGAACTACAGGGTGAACAGAAATCAGGCTTAGGGTTATTACACCCCCTCCTAAATCCTGTTTCTCATACTCAGCCTGAGAGGTACTGTGGGAGTAGGCTAGACAGGATGGGCTGTTCTGAAGACTCACTCCTCCCACTCATGGATAATTGACATTACGACCTATTGACACTGGTGCCATGGTCAAGATTTCTGAGTCACACTTGAAAAAAAATCCTGTTTCTCGCATGCTTTCTGTGTAAGGCACAGTCCACCACCTGTTACTGTAAGGGTCAGAGCTACTAGGACATCCCAGCCAGGTGCTTCACCACACACACCCTGGTCATGACTATCTTTAAGTCATACTTTCAACGAAAGAAGTAGGACCCCCACCCTGGCCCACCAAGACCACAGAAGTATTTGGCCAGTACTGGAGTCCATCCAGACGCATAGAACGCAACAGATTCAACAAATCGACCCTGACTGCATTAAATTTGTATCTGAAAAGGACAACATTATTAGTTTTGTTTACAATGGCATTTGTAAGTTAATAAATAGGGGCATTAATATTTTATTAAAATTACTCAGATCAGCTGGAGTAGTACATGTAATGCCAGTTACAATTAGATTACTGGAAGATTTTTGCACAACTTGGTAATAACATTGTTCTTAATGTAATTCAGACCACCACTAACAATTAAACAAAACAAGAAGAAGAGCTGCTGGCTAGGGTGGGGTACAAACTATGGAAGTAAGCTTGCTAGATTGAGTGCATTAGATATAAGGAAAAAGGGGTGGATGTCAAAAGCAAAATCAATTCAGTTCCTCAATATTGATTCTCTGTTCTATCTTGGATCTATTGTTCCTTATCTTTCTCTCTCTCCGAACCACCTCCCATTCACACACACACACACACACACACACACACACACACACACCAAAAAAAAAAAAAAAAAAAAAAACAGTATGAGAACACTAAAAGTCTGTTGATATAAAAATGTCATATATTATTGAATTAATAAACTCCATTATTTGCCAATTTCATGGTTCTGTAACAGAATTGGATCAAAATCCAAAAGCCAGGAGATAAATCTCACTTTAAAAACTATTTAAATTTTCTCTACTCCCATGTCTTGCTTGCCCTCGTGAATAACAAGAATATCAAAGAAGGATCATTAGACATGTTCCATGAGTGAGTTTATTGTGCTCGTTAGCTGCCTACTCTAAAATACTACATGCTCGAGTGTCTCCAGAAAGAAAGAGCAGATATTGAACTTTCCCCAGAAGGAGCCTGAATAATAGTTGGCTATTCACAATATTTATGTGAGAGAAAAAAGCCTTAAGAATATTTACATAGCAATTTTCATTTTAGTATAAATGAGTATGTTGCAAATTGCATGTTTAATATTGCCTAATTTAAATCTTAAAAGGTTAGAAATACATCATCTATTTTATAAATGAGGACAGTAAAATCCTGAGTGAGAAAATGGTAGGACCTGAACTCAAACGCAGGCCATTTATGGCTAAATCCCATGTTCCTTCTATTACAGCCCATGGCTTCAGAGGAGGCACTTTATTTACATTTTTGATGGCTAATCAGGACACCTCCTTGGAGAGACATAATCTAAACTGAATTTTAAAGAATGAAAATTTTAACAGGCATTCAGGTGAAGTTAGCTTTTGCATCTCTGTGACCAAAAGACCTGACGAGAAGGACAGAGAGGAGGAAAAGCTTATTTTGGCTGATGGTTCCAGAGATCTCAGTCCATAGATGGTCAACTCCATTGCTCTGGGCCCAAGGTAAGGCAGAACATCATGATGGAAGAGCATGGCAGAGGAAGGTAGCTCAGGACATGGCAACAGGAAGCAGAGAGAGCTCTGCTCACCCCAAAGTCATGCACCCAGTGACCTACTCCCAGCAGCCACACCCTACCTACCTACAGTTACCACCCTTCTCAGTGGATGCACTGACTAGGTTACAGCTCTCGTCATCTGATCTTTCCACCTCTGAAACATTCTTACATTGTCTCACACATGAGCTTTCGGGGGGATAGCACATATCCAAACCACACCACAGGTTAATCATAGTATATATAAAGTCATAGAGTTAAGAAAACATCCTTCCATTTATGCTGTGCATATGAGTGTGTGTGTGAGAGAGAGAGAGAGAGAGAGAGAGAGAGTGCAAGAAAAGACTGTGAGTGTGTGTTTACATCACGAGCAATTGCTAATCCAGGCTAAAATAGAAAATCAATATTGAGGAACTGGACTGATTTCGTAGTTGACTTCCTGCCATTTATTCCACATTTCCCCTATGGGAAATATGTGGCTTGGAAACTTGAGCTCAGCTTAACAGGCAGGTCAGATTGTTCTAATAATCATTTCATTTCCCCGTCCTGGTAATTGATTTAGAAGAGTACCTGTGAACTCTGTGGAGGTTTCTGAGATAGTTACGACTCACTCTTACACCAGAATAGGAGTCTTCTGATTCCATGACCATACAGTGGCTTTTGAACCAGCCCTCAGAAAATACTAAGACAACTATGTGTGACAACTCTTGACAAGCACCGGACAAGAGCAGCTCAAGGCTAAGATGAGTGACAAACAGAAACACACGGTTAAGGTTTCACACAGGCCAGCAGAGGGTGGCGTCAAGGGGCACAGAAGCAAGTGAGGACTCCAAAGGTCTGCACCGTGCTGAAAAGGAGGTCTGACCAGGCAGAACAATCCAGGCATTTAGAAGAGACCCTTCAGAGGCCTCTTCTTACAAGCAGAGCTATTCTAGCCTCAGAACAAAAGTTTCCCGGATTCATCTCAATAACGTTGAGCAACAAGCACTGAAAGAAATGAGCTGGTCTGTGATAAATCAGTTGCCTGCCAGAACACAACTCAACTCTTTAGAAGAAAACAACACAATCCAATCTAGGCTGCAGTGTCAACAGATAGTCAAGAATACAAGCAAGCAAAGAAGTCAAACAATATGATCCACGAGGTGGGGGGAGCAGTCAATAGAGCCAACAGAAATAAACCACATGGGGAGGAAGTGTCGGAAATAAGGAGCTACAGGAGAGAGCTTTTGAAGATTTTCAAGTTTAATACTTTATGAGAAAAATATAGTACACATGCACATACACACATACAATTTTGGAAGATTCCTTGCGCTGATATGATTCTAAAGTATTTATTGAGCACTTTCAAATGTGCTGAATCCCTTGTTAGATCTTGAGAACAATCAAATAAAGAAGAAAAAAGAACATCTTCTGCCTTCAGGAAACGTAGAATCTAGTGGAGGGAAGGGGGTTAAACATGCAGTTTTCCTCAGTGTTAGAAATGACAGGTTGGAGTAAGCACAGGGCTGCAACAGAAGGAATCCAACTCCCTTGAAGTTAAAAGCAAATTTGCAGTGGGCAATAATTAACCCTTTTCTGTAAAGTTATTCACAAATTCCTTCACACTATACCTGTAACTTGCTCTGAGTTTGCATTCCAAAATTTCTTCTAAGAGGTGAACCGATTCCTTATTCCAAATGGATATTTCATTTGAATTATCGTGTTTCTTAATGCACGAGTGGTAATGGAAGGTAATTGAAGGGCGAGGACTGCATTCTAAAACTGTCACTTGAAGAAGCGGCCCCTGAGCTCTGAAGAGGACGTGACACAAGGAGCCATTACTATGGAAATCAAATATATAAACCCCCTCTTTGGGAGAGGAAATATGAAATCAAAAGCAAAAGTCTCCACTTAAAATGAAAATTATCTTCAATTAAGAGGAAACTATGAAGAAATCATTTGGATCAAAACACTTGGTTTACTCAGTAATGCTTTAGAAATTGCCTTCTCTGAGCTGATGAGATGCTGAAGGACCCAGAATGTTTGTGACCCAGGACACCAAACAAATTGCCTATTCCCCTGACTAATCAATTTGAGGCATAGACAACAAACAAGGCTGGAATTGACTGTGTTCTGTCATTTACCACAACATACACATCTTCTCTGTGGAGTTTTCTAAATTTGATGAAAGGAGATAAGGGTCCTTGTTTCAAATTATTTGACTGTAGCACTTTTTTTTTTCTATCTAAAAAACAACTGAACACCATCTTTCATAGACTTTAAATGTTATGAAACTTTTAAAGCCTTTTTTAACTAAAGTATATCATACATAAAGGAGTTGTAAAACTCTTGAAAGTTTGCAGTCATAAAACATGTCTGCCACGGGAGGGAATGGCAGTTTTAAACAGCCTCAGTTTCCATCAGTTCCAGAGTGAATCAGCACTCAGAATCATTTACTTTTTCCCCATATTTTTCTTATGATACCTAGAACCAATTATTTTGTTTCTTCTCTGGTTTGGTGTGTCATTTGAATGTCACCAACATGTCTGTACCTAGAGGGTTGGGGTTGTAGGTCAGTGGCAGAGCGCTTGCCTAGCACGTGTGTGAGGCACTAGGTTCGATCCTCAGCACCACCTGAAAATAAATAAATAAAATCTAAAGTATTGTGTGCATCTACAACTAAAAAAATTTTTTTTATAAATGTCCATATATAGAGGGTTGTTGTCCAAGATGGTGGTCCTGGAAGGTGTGGTGGACTTTTAAGATGCAGAAAGCTCAGTACGTATCTCCATGGTGGAGGGCTTGCCTAGCTTGCACCAGGACCTGGGTTTTGATTCCTAGCATTCACCAATAAAAACAAAAAAAGAAGAAAGAAAGAAAGAAAGAAAGAAGAAAGAAAGAAAGAGAGAAAGAGAGAAAGAAAGGAAGAAAAAGAAAAAAGAAAAGAAAAGAAAAATGGTAGGTCCTGATGGGAGGTCATTAGGTCAATAAGGGTGTGACCGGAAGGGGATTGCAGGACCTGGTCTCTGTTGCAAGAATATGACTGTGCTGCTCCTACACAACCTCCCCCACTGATGGACCATCATCTGCTGCCCTCACCAGAACTGAGCCCACAAGTGCCCTGCCTTTGAACCTCCAAAACTGTGAACTAAATAGATCTTTGCCATTTATAGGTTTGTGCTCAATGTTTCCCATTGTAGTAATGCAAAGCTAACAGACATGGTTTCATATGATATATACACTTCACGTGATGCACATGTAACTGCAGCATGCTGGGTTGATTTTATTCTGAAGTGAGAAAAGTAGAATATTGCTCCCAGACCAATGCCTGGATTCCTTGCAAAGAATCCTGTGAGTCTGTGGAGTTCTACCCTCTTACGTCCCTTGGCGACTTGTAAAAGCATCATAACTTAATGTGAAAGGATCGGGGAGCTTCATCTAGACCCTTCTTGGCACACACATTTTTCTACTCTTTTTACCACAGTGCTCCCTGAAACACCCTCTGCTTCACAAAATTTTCTATTCTTCTTTCACCGCGTGGGCTGCTGTAGTGGGTATCATTACAGTAATCTTTTCCTTTCTTTTTTTTTTTTTTTTTGCACAGAAAAAGGACAATCTTTCAGAGGCTCCATCTCTGGCAAGAGAAGCACAGATATGCATGTGGAGGAGTGAAAATAATGCACTCAGAAGCCCCAGGTCCCAGGACTGCGCTCTTACCTTTCTTGGGGGGCGGGAGATAATTGCATACAGCAGTACAAAGCTATTGGCTGTGCTCCAGTAAGCAGGAGAAATGTGTAAACAGGCAGGACCTAGGGGACCCTACATTGTTTCTATTTTTCAAGGTCTCTAGGTCCACCAGCTTTGTTTTCTAGGAATGGCCAAAACCCAAGCCTCTGAAGGGCTCAAATATTCAGGGGGGGGGGGGGGGAACAGTGCATTAATAGTACATTTTCATCTTCTTCAGTGTCTGCCCCATGCTTCCTTCTTAGGAAAGATAAAAATATTACTGGGTTTAAAGTGTTCACCCGCCTTTTGCCCTCAGACTTCTGTACTTAGAACAAGGTTTGCAACAGTGTTCGCAGGATATCATCACACTCCAAAGCATCCTAACAGACTGGCAGGATGGCACCCGAAGGCCTCAGGAGAGAAATGACTCCAAAGCGCATTAGAGTCACAAATGTCATGTAAATAGATGCTACCGAAAAATAGAGCACCCTGAGAATTAAATGACCTCAGAGTTTGCAGGGTCTCAAGTTGCTTCTGTAAAAGGTCAATTGATACAGGAGGCAGGATTCACGAGCAGGAGCGAGGCAGGATCTTCGCAGGACAGCAGGAGGAAGGGAGGCTGAGGGTCCTCACATCTCTCAGCCTGACACAAGCTTGTTCACCAGGCAGACCAGACGGCTGGTGTCAGAATCCCATCTTTGTAAACATCTCTACTTTCTAAAAGAACATAATTCTGCTCCCCTGGTGTATTCTTCACTTATGGCTGTCTGAATTGAAAAGGCAGATGTTTTATTTGGGGAATTGACTGCAAGGGTGATTGCTTTCAGGTGAAACGGTTAATAAATTAAAATTTAGGGAAGCAAGATAAGTCTACTTAGGGAGTAGAACTCTGCTAGCTAAGGTGGGGAGAAGAGAGCTCAGCCTGGTTGTTCTTGGAAGAGCTCTGTGGATAATGACATAATTAGCAGAGGAGGGGGGTGGAACAGTCATATTGATTAGCTGTCTAAAAATTGCCCTATTGCTAAGCCTGAAGCCAGACATTTTGTTACTGAAATAACACTTGTTGTGCAAGCTGAGTCTCACGCAAAGGCAAGGGTTAGAAGGAAAGCTCTGTACATTCAGTGCCCCAAACTCTGGGGATCTCGGCTTCTTTTGAACAAAGTCATCCCTCTCCCATTTTTCAACCTTCTATCTTACTCTCACTTCCCATTCCACCATTTTAGCGTCTTTCCAAAAACTTAACAGAAAAAGCCCTGAAGAGTAATGTCCGCCCACCACTGCAGCCTCCTCTTGCCATCTGTCATTGCCCTGGAACCTCTTCTGGGAAGACCAGCACCTTGCTCCACGAGCCACTGAGGACACACCTCAGTCTACAGAGTCCCTGTTGGCCACTTCCTCCTTTTAAAATCCCACCTTCCTCTGGTTTTCCGGAGCCCACAACTTCCTGGTGTTGCCTCCATGCTTCCTTGGTGTGTTTTCTGTTTTTCTGTCTTACGTAAGCTCACACAGGGGCTCTGAAGAAATATTTCTTCCATAAATAAGAAATGAGAGAGAGGAACAAAAGACTGAATTCAGCTTCCAACGGAAACATGGGGCAGTGTGTGCTCCACAGTCAATTACTCTAAATTAATGTTTGGGTGCCGTTCTGGAGAATGCCCACTGCTAACGCTTGCAAGACAGATGTGCAAGGATGCAAACAAAGCCTCGGACTCACAGAATTTCCACCTTCTCTTGTCTTTGCCAACTCAGCCCTGCACCCAGAGGAGCTGGGCTTACAGGCCAGCAGACAATGCAGTGTCAACTGCAAGATCTCCCATTACTGCCCGACAGCTGTCACAGCAGCCACTTTATGGATATTGCTCTGGCTAAGGAGTGGGCAAACAGTAGCCATGACTCAGAGGTCTGAAGCATGACCTAAAAAGAGGAGAATTTGGGCTGGGGATGTGGCTCAGCGGTAGAGCGCTCGCCTAGCACGTGCGCGGCTCGGGTTCGATCCTCAGCACCATGTAAAAATAAAAGCATTGTGTACAACTAAAAGCAAATAAATAAATATTTAAAAAAAAAAAAAAAGAGGAGAATTCATTAGGCTTGGAGAGGGCATGTCCCTTGTCCCTTAGGGAGAGTTCACACACACACACACACACACACACACACACACACACATATGACTAGTCTCCCTCATCTTTTGGTGTTGTCAGTTGAGGAGGCTTGGGCTCCCCTCTGGTTGTCCTTGAGAGGCAAGGACAGGTTCCAAAGCCAGAGAAAGCTTCTCATTCGTTCTCAGGGCCTGGCATGCTCTTGAGGGTCCCATGTCCCTATCCTCTAAACCCTAGACTACCACAGTGTGTCCATCCTATTCATTCTACTCTTAACCTGATTGTGATTTTTTTTTTACATTATATTTTAAGCAAAAGTAATAAGTGAGGTACATGAAGAAGCAGCCAGAGAAAAATCAAGCAATACTGATTCTCACCCCTCTTGGAGACTGCTAAGGACCAAATGAAGGAAGTTTTATAAGCAAAAGGTTGTGAGAAAAGAAATGAAGAACTTAATCAGACAGAGGTTTAATTAAAAACTAATGAAGTGAGGAAACTGGGCTTACCCAAGATGAAAATTATTTCATTGTATGTTAGCCTGTTTGTTCATTATCTAAGCTAGTATTTTCAACTGACTCATATGCATCTAGAGAAAAATAATACTTTATTTAGCAAAATTAATCATGTATACTACCAACCCATATCTGTTTACTCCCATGCATTCATTCATTTCTCATTACCGAATGGGAAAATTCGGGGAATTTGTGTATGCTGCGTGGTATTTGACGCTGCTAAATATGAATATTTACAATGGAAATTAACCAAAAACAGCAAAGCGTTAGACTTGAAAGCATCCATACACTTTAAGAATCTCATTTTAGGCCTGGAGAAAAAAACACTTGATATTGCAGAAAATTTGCCCTCTTGTTTCTGTCTCCAACCACACCATTTCCTCTCCCTTGAATGTAAGCAGGCACTCCTTCTGCATGTCTGAGCCCTCCCTGTGGGAGTCTGCCTCACCGTAGGAAGGCCTTCTCCGTTGGTCGTTGGGTTCAATTGCAGTCATTCTTCAAATCAGAAGCCAAAGAGCACCTCACGTGCAAGATCTCCCCCATCCCATGCTCCTTAGTAGATTCAGTCCTTCTTGTTACTCAGAGTGTGATGGAACTTGGGACTGACTTGGCCTGTTGATTCTCTGCTGGGTTCCTTGGGGACAATTTGAGTCCCTCTGTTTTTTGGTCTATAAAATATGGATAGCAACTGAATATGATGCACCAGGTTTCTCTGAGATTTAAATAGCCAAGAAAAGAAATGGATGAAGGATCTAGAAATAATGTCCAGGACACTGTAAGTGCCCCCAGAATGCTGCCTATTATTATAGTACAACTTTATTGGAGCGAAACATATAAACAGTTATATAAATTATTTATCAGCTTATCAGAACCTTACCCTTTTTTCCCAATTTTCCAATTTTCATAGCATAATAAGCCTTCAATAACTCTTCGTTAAAGTGCAACACAGTGACCCTAAACTTTATAGAAATGCCTAAAACTTTACAGTATAATGAATCGTCTCTTTATGAGTTATTTTTACAAAGAAACTGCAAGCAGATAATTTTACCAAAATAAAACAAAATGTTCAAAATTCAAGGGCCTGAGGAAATGGTCTGAAGTAACAAAAGTTTCATTGCGTAATGGTTTTGTTAAAGAGTAATGATGTGTCTATCCTTAAGTGATTAATGGTGGCTCTAAATTATGCACTATATTGGATAAGCCAGTATCCTTTCCACAAGGATTTTTGGCTGTTATCTTTTATATTGGTCATAATTTACAACATTTTAAATAAATTATTTCAACCAAAGTATCTTTGGACATATATATTATGAAATTTTTTTTTCATTTTCACAGCAGAATAAAAGGTCCAACACTGATATTCTCCAAACATCCTGACTGAGGAGTGAAGTATCATCGGATGGCGGATACTATGTTACTTTTCAATAATAGGATGTCTCATTTAGAAATGTCCTAGGTAATTATGCAATGAGTAATTGAAGTACTAGAAATCCTGGTTATATGGACAGTTCTGTTCCATGTTAAGATAGAGCTGATGAACACAAAAATGTTCAGCTATTTATCCATGCAATACATACACATAAATGTAGCCATTGTCTGCACATAGCAGAGTAAATGGCAAGAATATCCCAGTGTTTTAGAGGAAAGAAAAAGAAGGACACAATCCAGTTATCTCTAACAAATAGGAGAGGAACTGGGAATTTTAAATTAAGCCACAACATCATGCAAGAGTCTTTTGCATGACTGACACAAGTCCATTTATTCTTGAACCAAATGTGCTACTAAGGAAGGAGATGGCTGAGAGCATTATGTTCCCACCTCCTCTCCATTCAGCAACTACTGCTCTATTTCAAATAAGGAGGGTTGCATATTTTGCATTCATTGTAAAGTCACTCCAACTTTTATCTACTGTGACAATGGCATGATTTTCCTCAATCAGGGAAGAATCTGGTAAAACAGAAACATATGCATCCATCTGTCTATAGTAGGGAATGAGACATTTTTCCACCTGAGCTAATTATTTTGTTGTCAAAATATTACCAGAATCTGGGCGGGGGTTGTGGCTCAGCGGCAGAGCACTTGCCTCACACGTGCGCGGCCTGGGTTCGATCCTCAGCACCACGTAAACATAAATGCATTGCATTGTGTACAACTAAAGTAAATAAATAAATATTGAAAAAAATATTACCAGAATCAACTGAAGAAATAAGTAGTGCTTTACACTGCCAGGTTTCCCCCACTCTTGCAGATAAGAAGTCTTGAGCCTTCCCTCTCTAGGTTGATCTTACTCTTTCGAAGTAGAAAATCCCCATCAGTGCTAACCTGGTATTGTGATGACGAACTATGAGGACTAAAAATAATTTGAGATGCAAAGAAATGCAGAAAACTTGGCCGGCCCTCTTTGCCTTCTCATAGTAAGAACAACTCCTTAGTGGGGAAAGACCTAAAAAATATTGCTGACATTCAAGTTCAGTTGGCTCCCTCCATTAAGGACTCCAATGATCCTGAATATGAGTTTGTGTAAGTTTCATATCTCTCTCTCTCTCTCTCTCTCTCTCTCTCTCTCTCTCTCTTTCACTCGCTTATTCACTCTCGCTCTTGCTCTCACCTTTTGCAAAGAGACAGAGAAATGGGAAAAGTAGACATGAACCTCACTCACTGTTCCTCAAGGAAGCATGAAGCCTCTTGAATACTTGATATAAGAGAGTTAGTTACATGTATGTGTGGAAACCAGTGAGTCTGAATGTCACTTTCTGGGGACATGGAAGAAACACAATATGTTTCATCTCATATCTCAGGATATGGTGACAGAGATGATCCTAAAGAAATAATTCCTCAGGGTACTTCAGAAACTGTGTTGGTGATCCAGGCATCTTAGTCAACTTTGGGTAGATCTCTGGGGGCCAGTGAGGTCCCTTCTAATGTCAGAGTCAGCAAGTGCTGTTGAAGGGGAGCCCTGAATTTCAGGAGGGAATACCTTCTCCAGAAAGTCAGCGAGCATGGCCACGGTGTGATATTGTTATAATTAAGGGAAAGGTTTGACCCTCCCTAAAGCATTGTCTAAAATTCTAGACTTAGAGTGACACAATTTTGAATTCATGAAGAGACAACCCCGTACTTACTGAAAGTTTTAACTTATATTTATTTTGTTTTTGTCCCCTGAGTTTTCTGCACAAATATAGTATGATTGAAGCTAGCTATACAAATATCTTTTTTCATGAAATTCACTTTTATAACTGCCTATCTCTAAAACTACTACAAAGAAAATTGCCTTTCCCCCATATTCATTCCTTAATGGTCTTAAAACAATTATCTACTGCTGTTATAATACATGTCAACATCAAAGATTTCATACTTTGGTACATGGTTCCTATTAAAAGCTACACTATAAGAAAAAAATCACTATCCTGTGATATAGAACTTGACATTTCTCTTAGCAACGTAAAAAATAATGTAGTTTGTTGAAGAAAATGTTCAGTTTTCAAATCACCATGAGGATCTAAGAAAGCTTACATTAAAGTCTTCCTCGAGATAAAGCATCAAAAGTTTCACTGCCTTATTCTACTTACTATCTGGTGCAAATCAGATTCAGAATGTACAGAACATTTCAGGACATGAATAGTACATGGTCCATAATTCACAGGTTATCACCTGCATCAAAATAAGCCATGCAAAGCCTTTAGCAGCTACCACGTCAAGGAGTCAGCAATAGAGTGGCTTAGTTCTCTGCTTCTTTGGTCTCTGCTAAGTGAAGGCCATGTTTTCCAGGAGAGCTTCTTATCCCCTTGCAGGTATTCTGAAGCAAGGATGGCTAGCAAAGCCACCACAGGATAGAGGCTCCCAGAAGGAGATGTTTTCCAAGCAACTGTGGAAAATCCATAGCGTGCACATCTATTTTAACAAAAATAAAACCCAGTTTCCAAAGACCTCTTCAGTGCAAGGTGTTCTTGGGTGCCCCCAGCTAGCTTTGAACTGATCACCCCTCCCAGACTCCCCAGGACTCTCTTCCCACATCAGTAGAATCCACCCTGCTTCTCCCCGTGATCTCAGCTTTCAGGATGGCACACATACTTAACAATTTGTTCTTACAAATTACATTCTGCCTTGATCCAGGGGTGGTGAATAAAAGATGTTTTAATTAAGATGATTATAAAATAAATTTAAAAATTAACAAGAAGTCAAAGTAGAGGAAACAAAACACTATGTAAGCAAAACAGTGCCTTTTAGGAGTTCCCAGAATGACTAAATGAGCAGAAAACTGGAGGCATTCATTTTTTCAACAGTCTTTATATGTTTATTTACACTTTTTCACACTGATGAACAATGTGTTTTATGTAGACTCCCCATTAGAATTTAACTGATTCCTTCTGCAAATGAGGGACTTATTTCTTATGCAGATTGCATCTGTTTAAAAAGTTATTTTCCTTCTTCTATGATAAAGTATCAATTAATTATTCCAAAATGTTCTATAACCTTGATAATAATGAGTTGTTATTTTCTACTTTAGCTGGAAACAAATGTGTCATTTTAGACACTATGGTTTTACTCATTTGATTCATCTATTTATATGTCTCTGCAGCATGTGAAAAAATTGAACCCGTCTTTCCCGTGGAAACTTTCCCCTTGGGTCTATGTCATGTTTGCCCTGTTCTTCTATCTTTCTGGCCACTCCAGCCGGACTGGAGGGAATGTGTGTAGCCAAAAGTCTTGATAGGAGAGATGGGAGAGGCTGGTACTAAGGCCGAGCTGGCTGGGCGCAAGTCACAGCACAGTGACTGCAGATAACGGTCATGTAGTGCAGATTTCAGAAAAGTTAAAGGAAGGGATTTTTGGAAATGCTTTCACTGTAAAGAAATGGTGATTGGTTGAGGAGACAGATATGTTTACTTGGATTCACTGCACAACGAATCCTTGTATCAAAACATCACATTGTAACTCATCAATATGTAGAATTTTTGTAGGATCGGTTAAAAAAAAAAAAGTCTTGATGACAAAGCAACCAGCCACAGGATGTAGCGTATCAAGGTAGGTTTGTAGTAATGGAAGAAAGAAAGAGAGAGAAGGAGAGAGAGAGGAAGGAAGGGAGAGAGAGAAAGGAAGGAAGGAAAAGAGAGAGAGAGGGAGGAAGGAGAGAGAGGGGGGGGAGGGAGTAAGTACAGGAGGAAGAAATGAAGGAAAAGGGGAAAGGAGGGGAAGGGAAGGAAGGAAGGAGGAAGGAAAGGAAATGAGGAGGAAGAATTGGGCAACCATCTCTTTGAAATCCTGAAAAGAATTTATATAAATTCAGCTTCCAAAGGACTCATGGGGTTTAATCTGGATTCGTGAGAATTGAGCAGACTTGGATTTATTTGGCCTTATCTGGTATTTACTATTCTGTCAGAGGTGCTAGTTATTGCATTACTAACTCAGCTCTGAATCCTTCCTTCTGCTTGGGTTGGGACTCTGCCAATTCCATTCCCCTTTTCCAGTGGACCCCAAAGGCAGCTGGAATAGAGACAGAATGGCTGGGGAAGAAAAATGGGTGGAGCCTCCTCAGGGCTGCGTGCTGCTCTGCCTGTGACACTCCAACAGTTGTTATTTGTCCCAGAAGCGCACTTGGTGCATTGCAGGCTTTTTTCATGTGCTCGGGCCAGCAGTAGTACACCTGCCTAACACCCCACTGCAGATGTCTTGGGTTTAATCTCCCTCCACCTATCCATTGTCCCCTCCACCCAACAGGAGGTGACACACTCTGCACTTACTCACTCTATTAATCCAGCATTCCCTTTCTTCTGTCTTAGTTTTCCATGACTTATTTAGTCCACCTCTTATGATCAGCTCTGCTAAGAACTTGGTGTGGCTTCTGCTCTCCAACACAGGGTAGTCTGAAGGGAGCTTGGTTGCCTCCACGTGCTGTAGCACAGCACCCTGGTTCACTGCATTGCTGACATCACCCCACGCAAGCAAGCCCTCTGGGATCCCATGTTTGCAAAAAAGGTGCAGCAGAGGATAGGGAACAAACACTTCAAGAGTCTCAGGTTGGCTACATCGGTGAAGATTTAAGGGCCCTGCAACTCAGGTTATTTGAAATGGCAGATCCTACAGTTTGAGAAGAATCTGTTCCAGATTAGGACACTAGGTGTGGTTTCCTTCAACATCCCCACCCCAAAAGCTGCAATGCAGAATTGCAGAGGTCAGAGCAAGACCATGCCTCCTGCAACAGAGAGGGACTGATCCATAAATGTTCTGCACGGCTTGATGGAACCCTGAGACATGAAGAGACTGTGCTCCCAGAGATGCTAGTTGTGGGGCAAGGGCTGTCTCAGCTGCAGAATCACCACATGGAGTGATTCCCCTTCATTCCTCCCCTCCTTTCTTTCTTCCAGTTCTAAACAATGGAAGAGTCTGAATTTAAGCCACGAGGGTCCACAGAACACAGAGAATTAAATGAATACCTCAGAGCCTATGCCATCGACTCTTCTGGACTGGCATCTCTCTTGGATTACCTCCACCAACCATGGGGAAGTAGGGAGGGTAGAGGGTCCCCTAACAAGAGTCTGGTAGAAAAAGAAGTGTCTGAGCCTTATTTGTGAATGGGTCAGCTTGGAATACTGTCGTAGACTGAAATGGGTGATTATTAACATGCAAGTCCATTCCTGAGTAGCCCTGAGGAACACTGTGCAGGGGAGCTCTGAGGAACACTCTCGGTGACCTCATAGGGTCCTCTCATAGAGGAAGAGAGGGTCTGCACTAAGAGCACATTCAAACTCCTGGCCAGAAGCCAATGTTCTGGAAGACAAGAGGCATCATGGAGGGAGTAAGACTGCAAGAGCAAGGCAGGGTCATCTGGGGACGAGAACTTTGTTCAGACCCCTAGGACCAGGTACAATGCATGTGGATCTTTGGTCTCACATCAATGTCAGAAAGGAACACTGGACACTTGATACACAAAAATACCTATCCACTGGTATCAGCCACCTTCTGTCATGGCCACACCAGAGTCCAGGGATGCAGTAATCATGGAGGTGAGGATGGCATCTACATATGGCACGATCAAGATGAGGTGTCTGTCTCCTAAACCTCTGCCACTGATGAACAGTTGCCCTGTCATCAACAGAGACCTCCTCTGTTCTCAGCGTGGTGTCTGCACTCAGGGAACTCAGCCACCACTTGTGAACAAGCTGATTGCAGCAGTCCTTTCACCCTGCAGGAGGCCAATGCCCCACTCATGGGTGGGGGCATGCTCTAACCAGGGCCTTCTCTCCCTAGGTTGTAATACCTCAGAAGGGCTCACGGAGCACCAGTTGCCCCTTATCTTTGGCTTCACGATCATGGACTCAGTTACCCATGGTCAACCACAAAATGATAGGAAATTCTAGAAATAAATAATTCCTGTTCTAAATTGCCTGCATTCTGAATATTGTGATGAAAGAAATCTCATGCCATCCCACTAGTTTCTGCTCCATCCTGCCTGGCCTGTAAATCATCCCTTTGTCCACTATACCCACAATATATATTTGAGCAGCCCATTGGTCACTCATAGCCATCTCAGCTATCAGACTGGCTGCAGTGATATCATAATGTTTGTATTCAGGGGAACCTTTATTTTATTTAGTAATAGCCCCAAAGCACAAGAGTACTGATGCTAACATCCAGATATACCAAAAAGGAGACATAAAGTAATTTCTTTAAATGAAAAGGGGAAAGTTCTTTACTTAATAAGGACAGAAAAAAAAAAATTATATGCTGAGATTGCTAAGATCTACAGAAAAAGAATGAGTTTTCTATCCGTACATTTGTAAAGGAAGAAAAAAGGAAATTCAACAGTATATATACAAAGGTAAAAGCATAGCCTACATGTCATAATATGGGGTTCAGTATTATCTGTGGTTTCAGACACCCACTGGGGATGTCGGTATGCATCGCCTGTGACTACTGCATGTCGTTAATTTGCTTGCACAATGTGCCCTACAACCAAGAAATCCTCTTTGTATCACAGAAGTGACAATGTCGCATGAACACGCAATCCCTTAGTTTTCTTCCACACTACATCATACGAAAGCTGCCAATCTATAGAACACTGGAACAGCCTCTCACAACTTGGATCAAGAGATCAACCCTGTTAGATTGGGGTGCTGACATTCAAGAACCAGTATAAGCTGAACAAACTGCATTATACTGACTCTTTATCCCCGGGGGACTAAAAGACAGAGGAACAAGAAAGAACAATTAGGAGTGGGCCTTCTCATTAATTCTTAATGACCCACTTGGGGAAATTTGCGCTTTCTCTTCCCACAATTCTATGACATTCCTTCCATTCTGTGATCCAGCGCTAGAACCAGAGAAGAAGCAGATCAACCTAGGATCACTTTCCAAATTGCAATGAAGGTTTGCTCTTTTATTTTAACCTCTTTCATGTCTTAGAGAGTTTATGGGATGGTGTGTAATGTATATTTGAATGAGCACATATTAAAAAAAAAAAAAAAAAAAACAGCAAGATTCCTAGATCTTTAAGGTCATGTATGATGTCTGGGGCTCAGATAATTTTGCCTCTTAATGACTCCAACTGCAATTGCACCCTTAGTAAATGTTTGTTTAAGTGAATGTCCACTTTCCTAAACAGAATAAATTTTTTTTTTTTTTTTTTTTTTTTTGTACCGGGGATTGAACTCAGGGGCACTCGACCACTGGGCCATATCCCCAGCCCTTTTTTGTATTTTATTAGAGAAAGGGTCTCACTGAGTTGCTAAGTGCCTCGCCATTGCTGAGGCTGGCTTTGAACTCGCGATCCTCCTGCCTCAGCCTCCCAAGTACTGGGATTACAGGCGTGCGCCACCGCGCCCGGCTTTTGTTTTGTTTTTTGAGAATGCCTTTTAGGTTGAACATTGGGCTTTCACCTGAGGGTGAAGGAAAAAAGCAAAAAGAAGTTAGACTATTTGCAGCACAGTCTTGCCTGCTCGTACCACGTGGATACTGAGCCTCGTTGTGGGCCTCCATGACTCTTGCTTTCCTGCTCCATCATTCAGTGATTCTTTCCAACAAACAGGGTGCTTTGCTTAATGGCACCTCCTCGATTGTGCCTTCCGAATTGCACTGCTCAGCTGTCACCTGTAAAGAAAGGTATCATTTGGCTCAGAATAAAATAGAATATAAACCATCAAAATAGCATTCAACCATTCATGTGTAATTTAAGCAAAACAATCTCCCCCCTCAAAAATGAAACAATCCCAAGATTTGGGGGCCTACATTTTCTCACAGCAAACTATTTTTTTTTTTTTTCTTTTTGTAAACATCACTTCACCAAAAGAAGTCTGGGTATAAAAGGATACTTTTCCACCACAAGTGTCGTCTTGCTGTGTATTGAAGGCTCAGACAGTCTCAGCTTATTTTATTGTTTTTATCTAGTAAATTCAGAAGGACCTATTAGTGTGTTTACCCCAAACAGGCAAGGCTAAGTAGATTTTAAGAAACACACATGACCTGTTGTCTCCTACTTTTTAGTATTCTTTTCTGCCTTTCAGAAACTCCACACTGTTTTTGACATGAACCTGGAATGAAAACACATGTTAGTAATGTGAACATCACTGTTAATTCTCAGAACTTTCAAATAGAGAACCGGATCAGGCACAAGAGGGCAGAAAATGCTGCTGTTTGTTGTATTAAATTGGCCATGTTGCAAAATTTGAATTCTTGCCCTTCATTTTTGTTCATCAAAGAAAGGCTGATGATATCACTTAAAATATCTAAACATGATAGGGGGATTTAGAAGAGAAGCACAGACGCAATCTGTTACTAGTGTGAAATGGGTCCTCCTTAAAGGGACATAATGCTAAATAGGGTGGCTTGACAAGTAGAAAGTAGGACACGCTGAACAGTGAAATCACTCGGTCAGGAAATGTCAGGTGGTGTGTGGGAAAGTTTATATGCTACAGTGAGCAGGTGATGGCGTATCTGACACATTTAAAGTATATATTTAAGATTGAGGAACACTTTGATCATACCCTGAAATGTCAGCTGTGTACAGTTCCTCCTAACCTTTTAAAAATGTAGGCATAGAGGTCTTAAATTCTCCCTAGTGCAACAGAAATAGGAGTTGTAATTTTGCCTTGTCTGGAAATAATGAAACTTTAACACACTAGGGGTTCCTTCCTCCAGCCTCTTTTTACCTTTATTACAAAAAAAGAGAACTTCTTTGGGCATAAAATTACAACTTTTGGGAGAGTAATAGGGATTAGCTCTTTCATTAGGTATACAAGATTTTAAACTATTAAATGCTAAAGAAATGGCCATTTATTCTCAAAACTCAGTCTCCTTTCTATCAAGAAAATCACTTTGGCAGAATAAAACACACACACACACACACACACACACACACACACACACAAAGAAAAAGAAAAGAATGTGAATATCTGAAAAAGCAAATGTAATCACACTCCCATGTTGTGCTGACATAAATGCTGCTTAGCTTGCCAAAGAGAAAGTAGGTCACTGTATTAGTGTGTTAGCAATGCCACATTAAAACTTTTTATCAACTCAAGAGAAGAGCGTCAATGACTCTCTTAGAAATCATGGAAACTAGATAAGGCTACCAAAAATCGTTAGAACTGTAAAGTCATGAATGATTTATTTATAGGCCCATATGGAAGACATTCTCCTTTGAACCCTAATTTTAAACACTCTACCCATATTTTCCTCTGGCATGCACTCCACTTGCTTCTCCACTGCAAGATCGAGGGGTCTCTGCCTGCTCTGCTCAGTGGTCTGTCTTTTATCACCCTTTACCCTATATATTCTAGGCATCACTCTGACAGTAGAGTCCAGTGGCCTGGCCACCCACAGCCAGTATAGCTTTGCTTCTTGCCTTTGGGAATAGGTGAGTAATAAAGAAATACTCTGCACAGGATGTGAGAGGGCTGGGCAGGCAGGCGCTGGTGAAGATTCCTTGAGTTCAACCTCAAGGCCATGTTCTGTGTGGGGGGACGCTGGCAGGGTCTGCTGAACCTAAGCTCCAGACTTCTCATCCTTTGTTTCTTTCTCCTTAGTTACTATCTCCCCTTTTAAAATTCCCTACACTTTTCCTTTATCTCTTTCCTTCTGTGGTCTGAAAGGAAGAGGGCCCCATCAGCCTGCCAGCCCCTGGATTCCCTTCATTTTGCATAGGGTTTAGAAGCCATCTGGGAAACGATCCATTTTGCCTGAAGCCTCTGGGCACAATGTTAAGTCTGAGGGGAATTTACATTATTACTTTTATCCACCACTGAAATCAAATATAAGGGA
This sequence comes from Tamias sibiricus, assembly GCA_025594165.1. Taxonomy (NCBI): domain Eukaryota; kingdom Metazoa; phylum Chordata; class Mammalia; order Rodentia; family Sciuridae; genus Tamias; species Tamias sibiricus. The sequence goes on from CM046671.1 coordinate 21,169,146, forward strand.
AAAGTCATAGAGCTGCAGCAACAGAGACTGTAAGAAAAGATTGCCAAAAACGAGTTTACATCACTGGAGGAGAGGTTTTACATTAGAGTTAGAAGAAATGCTCGAGTGAACCCAACCATAGCAGATTGTGGAGAGTCCATTATGTGGGTGCTCAGACTCAGTGTAAGTGTTTTGGAGCCAGGGCCAGTCTAGATGACTTTGGACATCTTCACTCCTTAACATTCCATTGATAGGTGCTGTCAATCAATCCCTCACAGAAAAATATGAAATGTTCATATCTATAGACCTCTAAGATCACTTTGAAATCCATCTGAGTTCTCAAAAATACATCAAGGAATATATAGGGACTGAAGCCTTAAACCAACAAAATAGTAAGTTAAATGCTCACAGCAACAGTATTTGTTTCAATATAAAATTCTTACATTATATCCCTCAACATGCCAGAGCTCTAATAGATAGATTGTCATCAAAGTAGAAAAAAGCAATACTTCCTAAACAAAACAGATCAATCTAGATAGGGAATATGTATGTTAAGTATTTCTATAAATTGTCAACTGGAAAACTCGGATAAGAATAAAAATTGTGGCTGCTGAATGTTCCATATTCCAAAGTTTTCACAACAATTTCTGAAAGGTGCCATTTTAGCAAAACAAACATTGCAATCCTGCTATTCCATGTCTCTGGACTCCCACCTAGAATGCAGAACTATGGGACCCTAGACTGGGGTGATCTTCCCATTCCTAGAAGTTGGGTCAGTGCCCAAACTGCATTAGTGGCACATTTTCTCTTGCCTGAAAATTGTGAACCAAAGAATAGGCAGAGTCCATGCTCCAATCCGAAATCTACGGGGAGTGAAGAAAGGACTTTAAAAGATGAATTGCTGCAAGAGCAAGTGTGTGGCTTAGACTAAGAAAACCTAAAAATGGCAGCAGGCTTAACAACCTTGTTAGTGACTCACAAGAGAAATAAAGGGTATAAGGAGACTGCAGGAGCAAGAGGCAATGGGATGGCCTCTCAGTGCTAGGAAAGGAGAGAGGAGGCAACTTCCTCATCACCAGCACGGTGGGGCTGATCACAAAGGCAGAGTACCTCTGCAGCCAGCACAGAAGAGGACATCGACTCACTGCATGTAGGCACAAGTCAATTTGTTTTCTATCTCCCCATCCCCATCCCACTAAAGGGCTGTGATGAAGGGGAGAACTCCACAGCTCCCCCTTCAAACAGTTGACAGCTGAATCTGCAAGTCTGACCTTTGCAGAGAAAAGATGAAAGTTTTGAGCTTGAAGTTTTATAATAGACTGATTTAAATGTTCATAGCCCAGATGGAATGTTTTCATAACTGAAAACGACTGAAAAGTCAAGAAACCACACAAGGATATCGGAGAAGCATACTACCAAAGGTAAAGGGGTTTGCAACATAGGGGAACTCATTTTCCCTTTATGGGATTAGATGAAGGGGACAGATGGATAGACAGACAGACAGATAGATAGGAACACGTCAATGTAGACGAAGAGATCAAAATTAGACCTGATACTCTATGTTGTCTTAATATCTAATGAAACTAGGAACACCCTCAATGGCTTAACTCTGTCTCCAGTGGCCTGTTCCTCTCCCCACTCTGCTTCTGAAGATAAGCTTTTCTGTGTGATTCTTTTTAGCAAAAGGACAAGGCAAAATTCCTGCTTATCCTGGAGTACAGTGCTGCAGCTCCCTGACAGACTGGGAAACTACCAGAGCAAGCCCATCACTTCCTCCACAGAACTCAGAGATCACCTTGTCCCTTGGATACCACAAATCCTGCCACCCACAACCCCTGGTTGTCCCCTCCGTGCCCAAATGCACTCTGCACCCCATGTGGCCCTTCATGGTGTGCTGTGTCCTCTTTTCCCAGGCTGTGGACACATGTGACTAATAACTGCTCTCAATCTCATCTATCCAGTGTTGCACGGTCAGTCGTTCCCATAACCTCAGGGCAGAGAACGCTCCTTCAGCAACACAGTGGAAAGAAAGCAATGAAAACACCAAGACCACTATTTTTACAGGAAAACCTTAATAGTTATTACAAAAACTTTAATTGCAAGCCTTCCTTTTTGCCATAAAGATGGTAGGGCAACAATTTCACTTAATGCTGAGGAATAGAAACGTCATTACCTCAGGTCCCTTCACTGCATGCTGGAGAGCTATAAGATGGTACTGGAAGCTTGGCCCAGAGAAATGTCCTAGATTCAGGGACATGATGTGGATGTGTCCTCCAAATCATGTGTCAAACCTTATTCTCCAATGCAGCAGTGTGGAGAGAGGAAGCCTAAGGGGAGATTTTCAGATCAAGGGGACTCCACCCGCGTGAATGGATTAGTGCCAGTTCAGGCTTGGGTTGTGAGTTTAGCCTCTTGCTCTTCTGTCTTTCCTCACGGGATAATGCAGCACAGGGGACCTCTCCAGATGTGACCCCCTTGATCTTGGACTTCTCAGGCTCTAGAACTGGAAGTCACAATCCTCTTTTCTTTGTAAGTGACCCAGCCTCCAGTACTCTGTGGCATAGCAGCACAAAGACAAAGAGACTCCTAAGTGAGAAAGTCTGAAGAACAAGAACCACTTCTTTCAAGCAGAATGGGATGTTGAACACCAGGAGTCGGTCGGAGTGGAGTCACAGAGACTGTGTTGCAACTGAATGGTTCTCAATTACAAATGTGCCTAAAGATTACCTGGTGCTTGTTCAACATGAGTACTATGGAGCTGCCCTCAGAAATTATAATTGTTTGTATCTGCTGTGGGGCCCAGGAACCCACAAGTTTTCTAGAAACTTCTAAGTAGTTCTTTGGATAGGTCCACATTATGTCACCATGGAATGGATGTTGAGTCCAGAAGCCATATCAGTCGGAGGACTTTATCCATGGTACCCCTCTGAGCCTCAGTGTTCTTCTTTGTAAAGTGAGGATGGTAATAACTGGTATTTAGGACTATTGAGATGGTACTATTCCATATTCCCAATAAACACACATACATGGCGTGGATTAGATCTTCGGTGGAAAAGGCTTTAACATTGGATGACTACAGTAAACCTGGGTTCTCTGAATGTTTACTGCTATGCCTTCTCCACTTTTTCTTTCGCGTTCTCTTTCAAACCAACGTGTTAATTTTGTAAATAGAACAAAATTGGGTTTTCACAGATATTCACCCAGATTTAACTCTAAGTTTCAACACGGTTTTAGCATAGATTATTCCCGGAACTATTGTTGGTGATAGTGTTATAAATTGACTCATCATTGAGATTGGTAAAGAAAGAGCAAAGGGTCCAGTGGCCCAGAATTGCAACACAAAGTGAAAAATTGACTGATTCTTTTAGTGTTCCAAGTAAGTGTAGATACACGCAGGTAACAAATCCAAAACTTCACTCTGTAATAAGGCAAAACCAAACAAAAAAATTCCACTGGATTGGGAATCAACATCAGAAGTTCTGCTTTCTGATCCAGACTGGAACTTATTAATTGATTTTAGGAGAGTGTTTTAACTTTCCTTTTCAATGATCCCATCATTGAAATCCGAAGACTGGATGGAGATAGTGATGCAAACCCCTTGCAGGCTTGAGTCTTCATGATCTGTGGCTGTTCCATGTCTGAGCAGATGTGATGAGCTATATGAAGTGACCCCCACCCTCTCCCCACCCATGGTATAAAGAAGGAGGCATCCCTTAAGGAATGATCATTTCTATTATGTATTCCTGAGAGTAAGACGACATCGGACGACACAATTCAATAGATACGTTCATTACTCTTACTTTAAGAGGTGCTACGGACTGAACGTTTGTGTCTTCCCGAAATGCACATGTTGAAGCTCTAGCCTCCAATGCGATGCTTTTTTGAGGTGAGGTCTTTGGAAAATAATTATGTTTAGATGCGTTTATGGAGGTGGGACCACTATGCTGGGATTAGCGTTCTCATTAGAAGAAGAAAAGGCTTGCTTAAGCTCACTCTCTCTCCTTAATGTGAGGACCCAGCAAAAATGGGACATCTGCAAACCTTGAAGAGGCTCCTCACTAGAAAATAGCCACATGGCTGTCCCAACCTCAGACCTCCCAGCCTCGAAAACTGTGAGGAACAAATGCCTGTGTTTAAACCACCCAGCCTATGGTGCTTTGTTAATGTAGCCTGAACTTACGAGACAATAGGTCAATGGTGGTTATTCTATTTTTGCAAAGCACCTGCACTAGAAATCAACCTGCTGTCCCCACTATTAACCCAGCCATTGAACTCCTACCTGGGAACCCAGGGCTCCTGCTCAATAAGGTCAACGGAGTTGAGTTCAGCACGCCCAGCCCACTCATTCTGCTTTGCTCTCCTCCTGAGTTATGCCTAAATGTTTCATGTGTGGACTTTTTCCATGAGCTTGGGTCAATTACGTGTTCTCTTTCCTCTTCACAAGGAAACAAGTGGCTGCGCCTTAGAACTTCGAGGTGATGCAGAACTTGCCTTCCTCTGCCACGGAAGTCACAGGGCGCTCTGGACCCCGCAAGTTGAACTGGACTTTGTTTCTGTGCCCTCTTCAACTGGCAGGCATTCTCAGATATTTTCCTACCAGGCGTTTTACACTTTCTTCTCAGTGTGGTTGATGTTTATGTAAACTTGGCTTGTCTTTCTTTGCGCATCTCACACTTTCATTTTCTCAAACTTCAACCCCCCCCCCCTCCAGTGTTTCCTCGCTTATGCAGGCTGCCTCCCCCCTCGCTTCCTGTAGATACAATCCTCGTTTCTCTGCTTTCTTTGGAGGCGAAACTTTGAGTGAATTACACTTGACATTCAACATATGCACACAGTGAATATTCCGACTTCACAGAACTCGAAGGAACAGACCTTCTGCCAACGCCATTGTTTAGATGGGCACACGCTCCACATTTCCTTCAGATCCCAGTGTCATCTCTCTTGTCACGGAATACTGAGTGAGTGCTCCTCTGCTGGGGGCAAGGCAGTGCTCAGTGACCTGTTTATGCTAAAAATCAGAGCTCAGTCCTGACATGGTCTTTGTCCTTTGGGAATCCACGAGCTAAATTCAGACTGTAAAGGCTGGAGGTAATGAGATTATACTTCTTAATGTTCTTTTAGAAAAAAAAAAAAGTGAGGTCTGAATGCATAAATACACATGCTGTTAGAGAGTAGGTCCGCAGAAAGTAAAGAAAATTCCCAAGGGAGCTGAGGGTCCACTGAACATGAGGGGCAGGGGTAGGGAGGAGGGAGAAGATGAGACCACCCCCAGGGGAAAGAGGAGGCTGAAGTGATGTTCTGTCCTCACAAAACCAACAAGTATCTAGGGAAGGAGACCAGCAATGCAAAGGAGCCGTGACAAAAGCCACCTCCACATTCCCTTCAGTTTGACCCAACTTTCGGCAGCCTTCCTCCCACTATGGGACCCTCCCCTCCACTTTCTTAGAGCATTTACTTTAGAAACCTATAATTGCAATTTTTTCTCTGTCCCTTTGAAACGTAGAGAAATCTTCCTCCAACCTTTTGCCAGAATGCCTTTCTCAAAGGACAGGAAGAAACCCCTTTGACATGTGGTCATAAAGAAATGTAGCTTCCATACCTCACAGGCTCTGTGGAGGGACGGGAACCAGACTATAACAAGCCCAATTAGCAAGCGCAGTTGGCTCAGCACAGTAACCAACTCCCCCACCCCCAGGGTCCTCCAGAACTTTCCCTAGTACTTCAAACTCTTCCTGTCTCTTGTTAAAATGCCTCTATTGTGGTAGTCTTGGAAGAATCTTCCTCACCTGCTTAATTCTGTCTGGTGCAATTTTCCTTTGATAGTTCATAGGCCCAGCTCATGAATGACTAAGCGATACTAAGCTGCCCTGGGGTCCTGGAATGGCAGAAAAGCCTTGGTTCTCCATGGTGGTCACAGGGTGGAAAATGTTCTGTGGCAGAAAGGAATCCTGATTAGACAATTCTACCACATCTTGAATGAGGCAATGACACACCCAGCATCAGAAATCTTGAGGTAGAAGGGAGAAGGGGAGACTTCCATGAGCCACTAACATAACTGTATTTAATCATAGAGACTCATTAATATCATTCTTTAGTAAAATTATTGTGGATTTTAAATAGCCCCAGAAGTGCTAAATAAGTAGAATATTGCCAATATACTGACATCAATTTTGTATAAGACTTGTGTAAGTGTGCTCTAACTATCTAGACAATAGGTTTCTAGAGCCTTACATAATAAAAAAGCAATAACTTCACCAAATTTCCTTTTTTATTTTTAGAGACAAAGAGATTTCTTTGTATTTGTGGACTTACTGGTGTTAAATTGAATAAGGAAGAAAGAACATATAGAAAAATCAAACTTGCTGTGTGCAATGATATTACAATTTCATATAATTCAAAATTATTTGTTACATATCTACTAGATCCAACACTTGGGTGAGGGACTATAGAATATGAGACATGAAGTTCAGTGTATATAATATGTAACCAAAATCTAAGTCAAGTTGGTTTTTTCGTTTGCTTGTTTTCTTTTGTTTTGTTTAGAAACTGAAATGTTCACAATAAAAGAATATTCCAACAAGCCCAATGGCTCTCAAATTCATTTATACCGGAGAGCAACAGAAAAGCTCATTTCAGCCAGGTCTTTATAGTGCAGCCAAGGCAGGTACAGAAAAGTCTGCAGTTCAGATCGACCAAGGGTTGAAAGATTTTTTTCAGGAAACAAATGAAAATATAGAGACATTAAAAGCCATGAAAAGTACCTTAGAGTGAGAACCAGGCAGCTTCAGTATCTCATAGCTGTTATCTCATGATTCTTCACTATTTCGACATGCTCAGAAATAGTGATTGCTACCCTTGGGAAGAGGGATTGCTAGTGCTTTAGCAACATAATCACTGACAACCAGGAAGTCTAATCAGCAGCTAACAAGGGCCCTGATGATACGTGTGACCTGGTGGAGGTGCAGAACCGCTTGCATTATCCCTTGTCACTAATAAATATGGCTGCACAGTCCCAAAAAAACAAATGCCAAATGTTTTCTCTGATATAAGGAGGCTGATTCATAGTGGGGTCGGGATGGGGAGGGTGGAAGAATTAGAGGAACTCTAGATAGGGCAAAGGGGAGGGAGGGAAGGGAGGAGCCATGGGGGTAGGAAAGACTGTGGAATGAGTTAGACATCATTACCGTAAGTACATGAGTGAAGACATGAATGGTGTGAAAATACTTTGTGTACAATCAGAGACTTGAAAAACTGTGCTCTATATTTGTAATATGAGATGCATTGCATTCTGCCATCATATGTAACAAATTAGAACAAGTAAATAATTTAATAAAATAAATAAAATAATTTTTTAAAATAAATAAATAAATAAATATGGCTGCAAGCAAAGGGTTTCCATACCCTTTTTGTACTGTACTCCCAGCCCAGTTTCAGAGAAGCCTATGTAAGTGACATCATTTGTCTCGTGGGGTTTTCCTAGGTTGCCAGCTGACACTGAGTGTCACCACTCTGAAGTTCCTGAACTACTCTAGTTTCAGCCCCACAGCATGGCATGAAATCTATCAGAAAGAAAGAAGGAAAAGAGGGGAAAGTAGTTTCCATGAGTGTGGGAACTTCATCTTACTTACTGGATCATTGCCAAGGGCTAGAATGATATTTGGTGCACATGAGATCTGCCCAAATGCTGAGTAAAAGAAAGAAAGCGAGGAAGAAAGGAAAAGTGAGAGGAGAAGGAGCAGACACTGAAAGATGTTGAAGGCAGGAAGTGAGAAAGGAGAGAATCATATTGTATGTAGACCCCAAAATTTCCCACAGTTGTGGGATAGCACTCTGAATTTCTAGGGAGGCTTTTGAACAGGTAGAGATGTTTACATGACAGGTATGCTGTCAGTTTTTCTGTCATCTATTTCACTTGATTCCAAGAGGTGGGAATGGAAAGCTGTGTTTACACAGCGTTTGTATTGCAAACGTCATCACCTTTGCTTTCTCTTAGCACGATAAATTCTTTACCTCTTTTAAAGCATAAACATTGTTCTTTCTTGATGCTAAAGACACAATGCTGGTCTTTCTCTGGAATTGCTTCAGACAGTTCAGCCCAGGATAAATTTGAATAGTGTAAACAAGGATGTGTATGGAAATACTTATAAAGTCAAGGAAATAGAAAATAAAATTGCCAGTTCAGGCATTAAGTATCTGAATAAACATGAGTCTTCACTATCATTCTGAGACATGTGCAGGAATTACTTAAGATATTGCTACTTGACTGGCCACCAAAGCAGTGATACACAGTGAGATATGAGTTCACAGGCCTTAAGGCATCCTTCTCTAATGCTGTGGATGAAAAATGACTCCAGAATTCAGCCTGATGCCACAGGACTGAGCAGGTATGTATGCTATCCATAGCGCAGATCAGAAGTCCCCCAGGGAACATCAGCTTGTGTGACTTTTCAGAGTCAGAACACAACTGAATTCTGTCTGCACAGAGGTATGTTGGTGTGAGGACAGAATCTGATCAATGTTGACATGAATAGCAAAGTGTCAGCTCCCTTACCAAAGAGACCTAGTTCCATTGCTACTTCTTCAACGCAGTTGTAGCTAATCGAAAAAAATTACAAAGTCATCCAAGCATGTTTACCCCCCAGAATGGTTCTGACAGCAAAGTCAAAGGTTAAAACTGATGGGAAGGATATTGGCTTCCAGTGTATTGAGAGAATACAACTTTTAAAAAAGTAACTTCTGCACAGAAGTTTTAGGTAGCATTCAACCTGGAAGTTTTCCCTCCAGGCAATTGCAGTGGTGACCTATATAGCTCCACCAACTCTTATTCTATAAAATAGAGACTCCCAAACAAGGAATCATCAAAGAAAGAGGACATTCCTGGATATCTGAGAACTGGTGATGGAAGCTTCAGCATTTCAACTAGGTGCAAGAGTTGAGGGAGGCACCATAATTATGCTGTGACTTGGATTTTTCTGCAAATAGCAATTTAAAAAATAAGGTGTAGCATTTAGAAGGGTTTAGGACCATAGTGTGGCACAAAGAAGAAAATCAGTGGATAATATAGAAAAAACAGTAGGAAAAAAAAAAGTAGAATTTGTAGGAACCAGGGTAAAAGAATTCCCATGTTACTATTTTTGTTACTGTAATAAAGATAAAAGTTATGTGAACCCCATGGATGAATGCAAAGCACAAGTGAGTAAAAGATGAGAGACACACTGAAAAATTCATATTCCATGAAGTTCATGAATCAGCAAAAGCAGTCCATAGTTAATGAGTGAGAAAGCGATTAGGTGAGGGAAGAGTAGGAATGACTGGGAAGGGGCAGTAGAAAGCATTATGGGCAATGAGTGTCCCTGTCTTAACTGGGTTACACGCATGTGCAAGTGCATATAAAACCCACAGAAGTATACACTTCAAGTCTGTGCATTTAGAAAGAAAGAGAGGTACCTGGTTCTGGTGGATCCGCTAGCTTCCCTCAGGCTAGGTCAAATGTCCATGTAGAATAATGCCGGCTCCATGCCTGTTCCTAACCAGTGAAGCACACATTTCATTCCCGCTCCCAGGAATTAAACAAAATGAAGCCATCCTTGAGCATTTACTCTTATCAGCCCCATTTGGTACTTAACGCATTGTGAGTCTCCATAAATATTAAACAGGCACTCCCAGTTCAGGCACTAAGTGAAATTCAAAAGCACACGAGGGAATGGAGAGTGTTCACTAAGCACTGGTATTAGAGTACCACTGGTATGTTAAACTAAGTTTATATTTAAAACATGTTTTTAAAAGCACTTTGGAAAATACAGTCAATACACTGCTTAGTTGTTCAAACATCAAACTACACACACACACACACACACACACACACACACACACACACACTTTCCCCAGAAAAGCTACTATTTATTTGTAAAGCTTATTAGTACACAATCATCTGAGTAGCCCTGGCCACTGGATGATGTTCATAAATCTTGGAGGATAGAAAGGATTCCAGCTTTCCAGATCCGTGGACCTTAATTCTCCATCTGTTGCTTGATTAATGGAGTAGGTTTGGCACCACTCTGCCCTGCAGTCAAAGGTAGAGCACACTAATGATGACCAATAGGTAAAGAAAGAAAACGGAGAAGAGGCGAGTTCATGATACTTAGGTGAAGAGCAGAGAACCATCCATCTCTTTTAACTCAGACCCTGAGAGTAGGAGGAAAAAAGGGTTTGATTTCTCTCTTTGTTCACAGTTGAGAATTCATGGAAACTTTCTGGCTTTGTTTCCTTGTTTTGTATATTTGTGGAAGGAAAAATAAGAATTTAAAGCATGCATGCTACAAACGGCTATGGTGTATGTGTGTATGGTATATGGTGTATGGTGTATGTGCGAGAGTGTGCGTGTGTGTGTGTGTGTGTGTGTGTGTGTGTGTGTGTGTGTGTGTGTATGTGTATCCAAGGGAGCTAAGGATATACTTACTGCCCCATGGACTTTCCCTGCCACTCTCCTTCTCTGCCCCATTTGTTTTAGTTGCTTGCTTTTCAGCTAACATCCTCAGTGGCTACAGTGAAAATAACCCAAAGTGACAGCTTGAGACCAGCAAGAAAACTGGTATATGCCCATAAAAACAATTTATATTTCAGGCAAACTTGTCCCAGGGTACTTTTTGTCAGTTTTCTTTGTTCAAATCACTGTTATTTCTGCTTGAAACCACTCATGTTGTAACCATATTTTAAAAATGAAAACCAAGATGAAAAGGTTTGGGCAAGGGCAGGGAGAAGGGAAAACACGGCAGGCATGGAAGGAGCTTCACAAGCGAGCCTTGCGCTGCATCCCAGGCTGTCAGAATGCACCCCTGCTGCTACGTGAATTCCAGCGCGTTGGCCGGTGGCTCTGCCGGCTTCACCTGTGGTCGTCTCCTCCATCGGCTATCTGGATACCCACATACTCTGAGCAAGCAGAACCCAAACTGGGGGATGGATTTCCTCACTGTGGCTATGGTCAGGAAAATCAATTCCCATGTTAGTCCCTGCTGCTGCCCTTTCTCCAGGACTGCTCCAAGACAGGTGGTCCTGCATCAGGGTCCTTCCGACAGGTCTGAAATCAGTGTACCCTTGAGGAAGCGTACCTCACAAAGCTTGGGGCTTAGAATGAGACCCATTCCCAGGGCCACCTCATCCTAACGCACGTGTACTTCAGGAGGAAGAAGATGAGGGAGTTACGCTGAAAATCTAAGTTCCCTTTGGAGACATCAGTCTATTCCAAATGGACACTGATTTTCCTAATGGAGGAAAACTGATTCTTTTGATTTCATAAGACCAAAGAAATGCTAGGCCAAGAGAATGTAATTCCCAATACACCATCCTGTTTCTGGTCATAATAACTGTTTCCTCTCCCTTTCCCCTTGGATCAACATACATAGCAGTTGTGTCTGGGACTCTTTCATACATAATAATTCCCCCAATAATATTACAGACCACACATGGAAGGATAGGGAGGATGGGGGGGGGCATCAGCATCCAAATATATTTAAGCCTACTCAAAGTGGGGCTTCCCATCAGTGGAAAGGATTATTCAAATTATCTATCATTGGTATCATTGGTAATGCTATTCCTTACGTTACAACATGCTATGGATTAAAATATCCCTCCGAAACCCTAACTATATACACAGAAATATTATGAAGCTATTAATTATGAAGTTATTAATTATGAAGCTATTAATTATGAAGCTATTAATTTACATTAGCTTTATTAGCATTTCCCCCTTCCCTCCCAATGGAATTAAAATTAAAATATAACTTCTTTTTTAAAATATTTTACTTTTAAAAGAAATCTTATAACTTACTTGGGCAAGCTCTTGGCTAAGAGCTGTGTGAAGAAAACTTTATAGATCCACTTTGCCTCTGGAAATATGTAATTTTATATAGGCACACTGGCTGAATCAAACCTGAACGTGACAGTAATGGAAACACACATTTTAACAGCGTAGGTGCCTGGGGCCATTTAGTGAACAGGCAACAGGTCTGCATATCCAGCAGAGCCTTCCTTCCATACATTATCCAATCAGAAAATCGCTAATATCCAAGATGCCAATCCTGACTTCTCCAGGAGAGTTTAAATTATTATGTTTAGATTAGCTTGTTGAAGAAGGTAGGGAAGTATATCATTTACTATTTAAAAATTTCATTGTTCCAGAAAACGTTTAGTCAAAGATTTTAATTTTTCAAGGTTATTAAACACACGCTTACAAACTGATTACCTGGAAAAGCCTATTTTTATGTACACTGAATTACTTGACTTTTGTGGACCAATGAGATAATTATAACCACAAAGTACAGCCCAGATCCATTGCTGACACCCTGTAGGCCTATCAGGTACATGATCACCTAATTCTAATGCTTTCGTGGATTCCCTGAGGAGAAAGAAATCTAAACAGATATCATAGTTAAGCTTTTGATTTGAGAACTAAGGAGAAGTCATTTAATTCTTTGAGTAACAGAGGTTGATAAAACTAATGGAGGAAAACAATATACACAATGGGACTTAGTCCATAGTTGGAAATGGGTGGTGGGGGAGGGGAAGGGCACCTTCAGGGTTTCTCTCTGGAGCAACTGAGTGCACTTACTGGCATGTACAACGGTACAGAGGAGCAGATTCCCGGACAGGGCACTCTGGAGCAAACCGGGGTGGGGAGGCCATGTGTTTACTTTAGATTTGCTCAATTTGTAATGCAAACTTAAAATACCCAGCATGAGCTGAAGAATTGAGTTGGCAGCCTCAAGAACTCAGAAGATGGATCTTGACTGAAGATACACACTTAAGAATAACAGCACACAGACAGAAGGGGAGAGGAGAATGGAGACCAGAAAGGAGGATGCCATTTAAGAAGAAAAGAAAAGAGTAGAAAATAAATTTAATAACTTATCTCTTTCACTACGTATTACTCAATTACTGAAAAGCATTCCAAATATGCCACTTAAAAAGGAAATACAATGTAATGAAAATCTGAGTACAAAATACCAGAAAACACTACGATATTCTAGTCTGGAAAGATTTAGGGAGAAAGTTAAAAGTTGAAGTATGTGGTGCAAGTGAGTTAGTAGAAGGAAAGGAGAAGAGAACCTAGAAGAGCCTGGTGCCCTGGAGAAGGTCCAACTCAACGTCTTCTCACCAAACGCTTTTCTAACTCCCTACATTTTACACCCTAGCACTGCACATGAGCATCCCTAAAATATTTATCACATTTATTATAATTATCAATATCTCCTCCTCCCCTATCTATGTGAGTTCCTGTAGTCCATGGGTCTTACCTTATCCAACTCTATCTAGTGCCCTAACATATAGGACAGAAAACCAAATGTAGACAAAGGTCTCACTCAGCCATGGCTCAGTAGATGACCACAGAGTGAAGAACTAGTTTGTCAACGCACTGGATTAGTTCCAGCTGAGCATCTGACAGGAAAAGGACGGCTGAGCAGGGTGACAGATCAGATTGAGGGTTTTGAGTAAAAATGCCGTCGGGTAACTAGCATATACCAACTAGCATGAGTGGAGGACAGAACTAGTATTAGTCCTCTTTTCTAGGTAAAAGAACTGAGACGTGAATGTGGATATTTTCAAAATCCACAAAGTGAGATAGAATTGGGCAGGATATTATGCATAGTCTTCTGACTTTTAAACAGATGAACTTTGAACTGGATCACCAAGGAAAGCAGACTTTGTGAACATTGACATTGAGAGGTCAGAGGTCTCCAAACCTGAAATAGTCAGCCTGTCAAAACATGAAAAAGAAATTAAAGAAAAACGAAGAGCAAAAAAATACAGCATTATCTATGAGAGGAAGGGCTTACACTAAAAAGTATACAATGTAGAATATAAGCTTAGTATAGACAGAGAGAGAGAGAGAGAGAGAGAGAGAGAGAGAGAGAGAGAGAGACAGACAGACAGAAAAACCTGGAATCTCTCTTTTAGATGATGCATTTCCAAGAATATGTAACGTATTTAATGTTTGCTTCATTAACTATCTGTACACTTCACTGCACCCAACTTCATTGAAAAATACATAAAGCACTTACTATGAATGCATATGATACTATGATTTTCCCCACAAAAAATCATTATACAAAGCTCTGATCAACAGTAATCATACCAAGACAAATACATATAATTTTGGTGCAAAACAGTATACAGTAAATCCCTTAAAAAATAAAAAAAAAAAATAAAAAAGATACTTGAAGAAGAGAGCACCCACAGTGGCAGAGGTGAGAATATCTTCACAGATGTGATGGTTGAAAGAAACTTTCAGATCATGTATTAAGTATGCATATATTTCCTTGGCACTTTGGCACACAGTGTACCTTTTAATTGCCATATGAATAGAGAGTTGGGGCATAACAGGAAGCAGTCAAAAGGGTAAGAAAAAAAAAAGATGTTAGATTGAGATGGATATCATCACCCTAAGTGCATGTACATGAATGGGGAGAATATACTTTGTATACAACCAGAGATATGTAAAAATGAGCTCTATAAGTGTAATATGAAATGTAATACATTCTGCTGTCATTTATAACAACTTAGAATAAAAAAAGAAAAGACTAAGTGATCTCAGAAGGAGAGAGCACAGGCACGATTGTGCAAGTTGTCCAGCTTTGTGGAATACAGAGGACATGTGCAACAGTACCCACAACTGTCACCTAGAAGCATTACCCACTGTACAATCAATAAGCGTTGACCACCAAAGTGAAGAATCAGGAAGTGAGTGTTAACCATGGAAGTCACTCAAGTGGGAGAATGAGGTGTTCACTTCTCTTGAACTGACTCAGGGTTTGTAAACTTAAAGAAACTAGAAGTTTGATAACAGCAAACAAAATTAATTGGAAAATTAAGTTTAGAGTGTAGGGGAAGTAGTAAAATTTGAACTACATGGAAGTATCAGTGATAATTCACATACAGGTGACTGGAGATGACTTCCACAATAGCCATCTCCCTAATTAGGACTCCTTCAAACACCTATCATAAGTAGACACTAAACCAGAGGGCTATGGTTTGATGTGGCCTGAGTGACCCCCAGGGTCCACTATGATTAAAGATTGGTCCTCAGGTAGGGAAGGGCTGTGGAACCTTGGGGAGGTCAGTCTACTGAGGGGTTCTTAGGCCACTGGGCATATGTTCTCAGAAGGTAGCTCTCCTAGGTGCCTTGATAGTTCTCACAAGATAATTATAAAGACCTGCCCCACCAGCCTCTGTCGATCTCTCCCTGATTCAAGATATAGTCACTTACTTTCTCCCTCACACTCCTGCCATTGCTTCCCATGCCAGGAGGTTACAGTCAAGAGCCAGCCCTCACCAAGCCCGAGCCACACAATTTGGAATTTAAACCTCCAAACCTGTAAACTGAACCAACCTGCTTTTCCTTATAAGTATCATATCTTGGTGATTTCATTATAGTGATGACAACCTAACTAATACACTGGGCAAATTCATCCCCAAGAACTAGAGGTAGAAAGCAAAAGACAAAAGCAAGACATGTTTCCACAAGGTTTTACAATTTATGAACCATTTTGTATCTGTTATAGTGTTTGACCCTCACAACTGTGAATGAAGGTGGGAAAATGGCCTTATTCCTATTTTAAAAATGAGAAGTAGGCTTAAAATAGGTGATCTTTTCAAGGTGGCTAAATATATACAAGAGTTAGATTAAATAACAGGCTGTCTGAAGTCAAATTCAATTTTTCTTTCACATACCTATTTGAAAAATGATAATGATCAGTTAATAGATGCTAGTAGACACTCAATGAATGAATGAATGAAAAGTTATAATGATTATAAAAATTACCGTTACTCTTAACAGGTAACATTATTGAGTATTTATTCTATGCTAATCCTGTTTGAGATGCATTAGGAGTAGCTTTCTTTTAAATTTAAAGTTCACAACAATCCTCTGAGGTGGACTATGGCTAACCTCTTACAGAGGAAGAGACCAAGAAGGCACAAAGTCTTAATGACCTGTGCAGAGTATCCAGCAGCTAGGTGGAGGCTCTCAGACAAAGCCATTCTGTCCACAAAGCTTACTAACCACTGTGAAGTGCTAGAGCTGGTCTTGATTTCCATGGAAATATGCACAGATAGTTGAAAGACACAGAGAGGTGAAAAGGTGGATGGTGTGATGGTGAACTTTTTGTGTCAAGTTTACTGGGCCATAAGGTGCTCATATTAAAAAGTATTTCTGAGTGTGTCTGTTAAGGTGTTTCTGAATATGACTAGCATTTGAATTGGTGGAATCAGTAATGCACATGATCCTTGGAAACATGGATTGTCATTATCCAACCTATTGAGGACCTGAATAGAAGAACAACAACAACAACAAAACAAAAAAACCTGAAGAGGGAACGATTTGTGCTATCCCAACTGCCTGCTTAAACTGACACATTGAACTGCTTTTGAACTGAGTTAAAGCAGCTCCCCTCGTTCTCAGGCCTTCAGATCCTTAATGGAACCATACGACAGTTTTTCTGAATTTCTAACTTGTATATGGCAGATCATGAGACTTCTCAAGCTCCATAAATGTGTGAGCAAATTTCCCATTACCTGTGTATCTAACATCTATCTATCTATATCTATCTATCTATCTATCTATCTATCTATCTATCCTTCTACATATCTATCCTATTGGTTCTGTGTCTCTGTAGAATCCTAATTAATATGGATGGATGGATGGATGGATGGATGGATGGATGGATGGTAAATGGGTGAATCCACAGGCATGGATAGACGGATGGAGGTATGGATGGTGAGAGGAAGTGAAGGCTACAAAGGTAGAAAGAGAAAGAAAGCTGAACAGTAGGAGCACTGGTATTGAAAGTTGTAGTGAAGTGCTCTTCTCGTCTGTTACAGAACTCTTTGTGCATTTTTTTCTCAAAAAAGTGTTAAAGCCACTTAATTCTAATTCTTCCTTATACATAATTTAATTTGTTTCTGATTGATATTAACATACTGCCTACCCTCTTTCTGATTCAAAATTCTATTTTTGAAATATTAAATTTCTTAGAAGAAATTTTATATAAGGGGAAAGGATACACACACACACACACACACACACACACAAACACGCACACATATACATATAAATGCATTTTTTTCTAAACCATCAATCCAGGCTTTTATTGCAAAAGTATCTATAGATTTAGTAAAACCCTGCCTAAAAGCAGTTAAATGTAGTCTTCACGAAGACTACAAAATGACTACTAAAATGATTTTATATCTTACTGTATTACTGCTTTTTTATTTTATAATGGAATTGTGATTCAAAACATCAGCTTTATAAACCATGATCTGAGATTTCTAATCTTATCTCTTTATGTTTAATATAACCAATATAATTCTGAATGGAAATAGTTTACCTAAGAGACAGAATTCAAATGACATTTCAATACAAACACACACATACACACACACATTTGTTTCCAAAGCAACTTAATGTTAAATTACTGTTTCTCAGTCAGTGTGGATTTGATCAAGTGTTTACGTCTACTCTTGATGGAAAGGGACAGTGAGGAGGCAGCATCAGGTACTGGGTTAATAATAATCAGATTCCCTGTACTTGCATAACCCCCTGATTTCAAGGAGCTTCAAGTACCTTATAGATATTATCTCATTAATCCCCACAACACCAGCGCGAGATGGATGGCAAATTGCATGCTCCAGTAGGTGCAGGAAAGATAGAGATGATGATTACAATAATCCATCGTGTTTGTAGAACATCCTGTGCTGAGATCTTCAGAACATTTCACGGATGCTATCAAACCAATTGCCTGATCTTCCTAAAAGACTGGCACCAGGAAAACATCAGCTTCTTTCAGATGACTGTGGAAAACAAAACACGCGCAGAGACTTATTCAGTTGTACTGGCAAGAGCATAGCCAAAAGGAATTTTTTTTCTCCTAATGGTACACTTGATGTTCTGAAACTTGACTATTTATGTTATTTATCCTATATCAAAAGTAGAGTTTATTGATAGAGTGATTGATATCAGCCCAATGTTGTAATTACTGCATCATGGTGCCATATTAGCAGACCAAGAGCAGCTCATGACAGGAAAGATGACATTTCTATATGTAGCATATTTTCTAAAATTCTAATGGAATTAACTTTCAGAAGCTAATCCAAAGCTTTTCTGAAATAGGCATAGTGATGATAGAAATAGCAATAAATTTAAAACTTCAAATAATTTTCCTATCATGAAATAAAAATTTATATGCTAAAAAGGCATAAAACTCAAATGACTGCAATGATTTTATTTAAGGGGACAAAATAATTTTGGAAATGGCTGCCTGAGCTTCCTGACCCAAAAATTAAAGATGGATAAAAGCAGGCTTTTACAACACTCTAGTACTGAACTTTTGTGTTACTCTACACTCTGCTGTCACTTGAAGGAAGGTAATAAAAAGAAAGTAGGTGTTTTCCTATAGTACAAAGTTTGAATGAAGAAGAGGTTGGAACGTTGAAGGCTCATTCAGCTGACCATGTGACTGATCAGAGGAGCCAAGTACCAGATGAGAATAGTGGGACCTCTCAAGGACCAGGTTTGAAGAGCTTAGGAGGCCTCAGAAAGAAATGTATGTATTTTTTGTGGATAATGAAAACAATTTGAGAGTTTTGAACAGAGTTTAAATGTGACCTATTTTCATTTAAAAATCACTTTTGATGCTCTGCGGATAAGGGACTGGACCTCAAAATGGATAAGAAGATCAGGGAAGGCTACTGCAGCATCACAGAGAGACATGATGAGCCTCTAGAAGATTATTCAACAAGAAAAAACTAAAGGGCTTTGTCAATTTATGTCAACTGGCCGGGTTTCTAACCAAAATATCTCATTCCCTAACTATAGTAAATCACAGCCACCATAAATCAAATGACATAATGGTAGAATTGCAAATTTTTTAAAATAACCACAACAAAGTTATAAATAACAACTTCATCACAGCTAGAGGAATAGAACAAACTGAGTTTATTTTTTATCAAGTCCATTCTTCACTGAAACAGTTGAAACTGTTTGAAACACAACACAGAACCAATCATAACCAAAAACTTTCTACACCAGCTTGCTTTATCTTCAATGTGTTTTCAAACAGTAACTAGAAATTCATCAATATTGGTAACAGCCAAGTTGAAACTGCATCCCCTTCCTATTAGTAATCTACATATGAAATTTCAAAAACACCTTGTTATCCTGACATGTAATTACAGAATAAAAGCCCTCTTAATAAAGTAACAAAGGCAAAACAAAAAAAAAATTGACATATGACCTTCAAGAATGGACAATCCCCAATTTTAACTGCTTTTCTTGTTTCATCAAATAAAAGTAGAAAAAAGCATGCTTCCTGTAGGTTCACACCATTTATGGGGCACCTCTCCTTAGCCTTGGTTATACAAAGAAAGAATGAAAGGCATTTTCACAATTTGTTCAATACTCTTTTAAAATGGAGATATACACAAGGACATAGAAATCAATCATTATGCAGGTGGCCCTGAAGCAGACTTTCTAGCCTGGACCAAGTCATTCCCAAGTATCTTCTTGGCCTATACCATACTCCCAGCCCCACCCCTTAACTGACCATTAAATTAGCTTAGTCATCTCCAATAAAATAAGTTGTATGCATGCTGAAATTCATGTCAACAACAAAGCTTTTCCTTACAGTGTTAGTTTTCAATTTTATTCGAGAAAAAAAGTTAATGTATTTTAAATAGAATTAAGAATGTCTATCCAATAGAAAGTTGGAAATCTGAATGTGACTATGTAAAATTAATATATAGAGTAACTGTAAAAGTAAACTTTGCTAAAAGAAATACATAGCATGGTTTAAAATCTTTATTATTTACAGGCAAATGCCATAATTTCACTCTTCTTTAAAGCTGAGTAATAAATGGTTGGAGTTGGAGAATATCATGCTAAGTGAAATAAGCCAATCCCACATAACCAAAGGCCGAATTTTTTCTCTAATATGCGGATGCTAACCCACAATATGGTGGGGGGACACTAGGGAAAAATAGAGTTACCTTAGATATGGTAGAGGGAAGGGATGGGATGGGAAAGATAGTGGAATGAAACAGACATTATTACTGTATGTATATATATGACTACATGACCAATATGATTCTTCAACATGTACACTTAGAAAAATGAGAAATTATATCCCATCTGTGTATGATATATCACAGTGCATAAATGCATTCTTCTGTCATGTATAACTAATTAAGACAAATTAAAATTTTTAAAAAATCTTTATTATCAACTGCAATATCCCATAAAACACCAAATATAGACTTAATAGTAAGTTTCATAAAATAAAGTCAAATGAAGTTCACTATCAAAGAAGTATCTGCATTATTTTAATTTAGAGGAGGTAGCACTCTTACTTCCAAACATGTCTTTGTCTGAAACTAATTTTCTGGCTTTATAACCTTTGTACATGCAGACATAACCTCTCAAGGCAGATGAACAATGATCCAGGCTGCACGGGAAGTTTACAAGGATGGTTATTAAAAGCTACAGAATGCACCAGGGGAAGAGAGAGGGTTTGCTGCTGTTGTTCATTCTGCTAATGTCACCTTTCTCTTCCTAACTCTGATGGATCTTCCTCTGCTCTGGAACAATCTATTGCAGATCTATTATGCAGCATTGGTAAACCTTTGCCTCAGCAGGAGTTGTCAAATGCTAAGTGGTTTATAGATTTGAATGTTGAGGCAATCTGCAAGCAGTTGGGGTCCAGCAAAAAAAAAAAAAAAAAAAAAAAAAGGTACAGACTGGTTAATGCTTTCACTTTGGCACGCCTGATATGCATTTCATTTATAATTCAGTGAATTGTTTATTTTTGTTGAAATAATCCATTCTTATTAGGGCACATCTGGTGTTAATTATGAAATACATAAGCAATGAAAACATGTATTTTCCAACCACTAAATAGAAATTCATCAGTATTGGTAACAGTTAAGTTGAAGCTGCATCCCTTCTCTCTTGTTATCTATATTTGAAATACCTAAAATACACCTTATTATCTTGACACATAATTATATACAGAATAAAAGGCCCCAATAATCATTTTAACTCACCATTCTTACTGAAATCTAATTAAAGCTTCCCCGAAGGAGAAGAGTCAGAATTTAGTAAATAGATTTATATATCCATTGAACTCTCATTATTACTAATAGGCTAAACTCAAAACATTTGGGGAATAGCAAATTATTTAAACTTATATCTATACCACATTATCTATACCAATCATATGTTAAATATATATTTTCTTTAAAAAACAAAATACAAAAAAGCTTTTTCAGAGAAAATTCAGTTATTACTTATCCAAAGCTTACATTATTTTAGTGTATTTATTGTTTTGCATTTGTCTTGAATATAATTTTTAAGCTGCAAGAACATAGCAATGAGACATTGGAGGAATATTAGAAATAAAACAACTATTTTCACCTGAAAGTAAAATTAAAAATTTAAGAGAGTCCCGTACATTTTTTTTTTTTTATTGGCTGATACTGATTTGGGTTAGAAATAAATTTCTTTTAAGTTTTCCCTCAAGCACTGCAGAGTAATTCAGTGCTCTCTACATATTCCAGGATCTTCACTTACTAATACGCTCAGCCAGTGTTCTCATGAGAGTGTTCCATGTGCCTATCCCTGTGCTAGAAGCCAGGATGCCAAGCTGAGCAAACCTAGATGAAGGAGCATGCAATCCTGCTATGGCTGTCAGCCCACAGAACATTCCTATTACCAATCACTAGTTGATATTACTGGGATCATGAAGCAGACACCATATGGGTTACCTCAAACCAACTACAGACTGTGTTAGTCAAGTTTTCATTGTTGTGACCAAAATACCCGACAAGACCAACTTAGAGGAATATTTAATTTTTGTCACAGCTTCAGAAGGTCAGCCCACAGTCGGCCAACGCCATTGCTCTGGGCCTGAGGTGAGGCAGAACGTCTTGGCTAAAGTGTGTGTTACAGGAAAGCTTCTTTGTTCATGGCAGCTGGGAAGTAGATCAAGATGCCAAGGACGCATACAATCCCAAAGGACACACCCCCAGAGACCTGCTTCCTCCAGCCAGGCTGACCTGGATACAATTATCACCTAGGTGTCCATTTGAATTATCAATCCATTTGATGATGGAGGTTACACTGACGAGGGTTTAGCTCTCACAATAATAATTTCACCTCTGGATATTCCTGCATTGCCTCACATGAGCTTTTCAGGGGACATCCCATATCCAAACCATAACAGGTCCTAGTGTGGAGGGACAAACCCAACAGTGTTCAAATGTCATCTCCACCATGTCCACGTTGCTCAGTATAGGAGTCATTGCTAACTACCTCTTGCTCCTTGGTATCCCCACAGCCCTCAGCTCACAGTATCCAACTGTGCTGTGATTATATGTTTTGGCAATGTTTAGTTCCCAACGAGGCCTGAGGTCATATGCCCCCAGTTATATACCAGAAACCATATATATTGTGAGAGGTTTATGTTAGTTTACTTAAGTTCAATTTACTTTGGTTCTCAAAAGAAAGTCGTTTTTTAAAGGTGGAAAATTATCGAGACAGAGAAAGACAGGAAGTTGTCTTTCCCACTCCCAGTCAGTCACAGACACCTATCAGCTATATCTGAGGTCTAGTTTAACTCTTGTCCCCAAACCTAGCACCTGGTGTACACATCAGCTGGTGCCGGCTGTACACAGGCTGCCTCCCTTTCTGCCCTTACTCCTGGAAGCCACAAGGCTTCACGTGGAGCTGCAGAGGGACCACCTCTAACTGGCCAACACCTTGTGTCTCATTACAGTGGAGATCATAAAGCTACTTTCATTGTGTCTCCAGCAACTGTCTATCCTGCAGCCATTTCTCTCATTTCTGAGATGACAAAGACGTCTTTTCAGTGACTTCTGATGTACCATTCCCAGAGAACACGGGTTTTATAAGCACGAAATACCCTTACTATCTACCACATATTTGATTATCTCTCTTTCTCTTAGGGAAAAAGTAAGTCACACTAAAATGTGTCTGAATCTTTACAAAACACTCATATCACTGAATCAATGTAAACATGTTATGTTGGGAAGTTTCTAAACAATATAGCAGTTAAAAAAAAGTGTGAATCTTTTGTTTACTATTATAATTAGCAAGAAAAGGCCTATAAAGGCAGCAGAAATAAAGCAGCAAGATTATGATTTGATATTATCAAGCCAGTCATTTCAATCCTAAAATATCATAGTAGGTGGGTTAAGATTTCCTTGTTCTTGGCAATAGCTAGTTTGTTGTCTGTGATTATTTTTAATGCTAGGTCTGTCACCCAAAGAGCTGAGCGATGTGGGGTTCCAAAATTTCATTTCATAAGTCAAGGGCTGAAGCTATGTAAACAGAAGACTAATGCCACCACCAAGCTGCTCTCAGAATTTTGTGCAATATTGCTTTAAGCAGAAATGAAAGGACTAGTAAAATAACCTCTGATGCTGCCAGGTCTTTGATTATATTGGAATCCCTGCATCATTGACTATTTAAAAATAATTATAAATGAGACCTGGCTCAGAGAAAGAAGTCACTCCTAATTTTAGCAAGTGGTTTTCCCTATTTTTATTGGTCAAAGGGCAAGAATCTCAACATTGGAAAGAGAATTATACACCTGTGCTCTCACAATATTTTCTGCACATGTCCTATTCCATGGGTTCATTTATCATTTCAATTGTTTAACAAATATTTAAGCATCAGCTAATCATGTGTGCATCTAGAGACACAAGGGTGAACAGGACACACACTGTTCCTGTCTCATGGAACTTTGGTAGAAGAAAAAGAGAAAGTGTCAGGAAATTTAAAAATACGTCAAAAAATTCCATACTAATGTAAATTTAGTTCTTAATTCAGAAAAGTAAACCAGATTTCATGAACAAGTCTTTATTTTTACTGTTTTAGTTGAGTGGGTCATTTTCATTCTCAAATACAATATCCCATTAATTCTTCAAAGATACCTTCATCAATGCTTCAAAATAAAAAGGACTGAGAAACTTAAGGACCTTGAAAAATAATTTCTGAGTTCTATTGAGATGGAGGGGGCAGTGGTCAGGAGGAAATCTCTGGAGAGCTCTTGAAAGTGTTGCAGTTAATGGGAAACTGCAGAGGCATCACTAATAGGATTCCAGACCCCAAGGACAGGATAGATCACCTGGATACTCGGCCCTCTCTTTTCCTCTATTTTAGTAGAAGAGAATGCAAGGTAAGCATATTTCAGAGGGAAGATTGGAGATTAGTTATTCTCTACCCTCCCCAGCAATTTTCCTTCTAGCCAAGTAGATATCTAGCTAACGGGTAAAATCCTGCATTTGCTTTCCCAAAAAGTCTTTTGTGACAAATGACAGCTATATTAATCTGTTGGATAGGTGTGCTGAAATAGAGAATTACTGCATCTACACTGCATTGTATTTTGATTCCATTTATTCTAGACAACTCCAGGGCTTCCTTCTTTTGAAAGCTTTGTGAGCAAATTGTATCAAAAAAGGACTCCGCCCCCCCATGAAGAACTCTACTGCTAGATCATGATTAACCACTATTGTAGCTGCTTCCTTATCAAAGTGTAGGGAGCAGATATGCTAGAGTGTGTCTCAAGCTTTAGAAGGCATATTAAAAGTAACATTTCACTATGGAAAATGTAGCATTAGTCACATGAATTGCCCGGCCAAGTAAAGAATCGTTTGTCTAAAAGATTCTTTGAGCGCATGTGGGTTCTCTCCCAGAAGTATCCATAATGATAATCAATTTGATGCATCCATGAACTTCTGAAAATCTCTGCTCTCAGTGTCTGGTTGATTGGGTATAAACTAACCGACAGAATTGCTCTATTATAAACTGTCTTTGTAAAAGATAGTTATTCCTGATCGATATTAGATGTCCATTGATGGAATGGTGGTATCTTAAGGAAGCTACCTCCTCTGCCTCTCCTCCAGGAGTTTTCAGTTACTTTGACTGCTTCAAAGTCACTAGAAGTCTGGCTCAGTGTTGACCACACTTCTGCTAGAGACTGGCCTTCCTTTGTTTGGACTTGCATGAACAAAACCACAGGAACAGCAGTGTGGAAGGCACGTGTTCTTGTTATACTACTGCATTTGGTCTGACTTTAAAATAAATATAATCAAATATTTATAATGGAATCCAGTGAATTCGGGAGATTTTCAGTTAACCTAAGTCATCTTAGATGTCACAATGAAATCTTTGTACTGTCCATCTCAAATAATTATTCTCTATTTTTGTTCTTTCTTAAAACATAGCCATATGAGCAAAGCTTTCCTAATAAGCAGAAAGGGAAAAAGGGAAATAACATAGATGTGTTTTGGTCTCCTTGGTAGTGTTTTGGTCTCCTAGGTCAGTGTTCGATAAACAAATGTATTTGTTTGAAACAATTTAGGATAGGATGGGAAATTTGTGATCTTCTGGCCACAAGAACATGGATGATTTGGGCTGTTGACTTAGTCTGAGGTTGTGAATGGGAATTACCTTGCAGTCTTGAGCAAGCCAGAGAAGGTGCTCCATCCAGGTAGGCTCTAAATAAGCTGGTCAGAACCAACCAAGGTTCACTGGGCCAGAACCAATGGTTTCCAGGAATCCTCTGCACTTCCTGCCTAATAATGTTAAAAGCTTATAAAATATCCCATGCATATTGTCATAGTTGCATTTGGAAAAAAATGGATCTTGAGTGTCATTCACAAAAAACTCTACAGGGTAAATTCCAGGCTGGTTCTTAAATGTCCATTTCAAAAGAGGCCAATAATAATGCCTACAGGAGAAGTAACTCAAAAGTTATTCTCCATTATGAAGAAACCAAGCCATATATATTTTTTAATTTCTTTCATTCTAAATCTTTTTAAACATTTAAAAATTTATGATGTTAATATAAAACACCTTTACTTCCTTGTTCTAGCTTTTGAAAACAGAACACTAGTTTATGTAGCAGAAAAATGACTTCAAAGATACAAAATGATGGAAAAATTCTTTTTTATTCACCTCATTTATGTACAGCTTAGATAATTTACCATTTCATTAAAAGTATTTTTTAACTTTAAGGATTATAGCACTATCTCATATTAAAATATAGAAGTTTTGTGATTATTTATTTCAAATCAAGACTGCAGTTAATTCAAAATTAGTGATTTAATATTCTTGAGATTGACTTCACAATGAACTTTTTATAGCACCTGTTTCATAGATATATATATACATACATATATATATGTATTAGATATGTTATATATAGTCTGTATAAATATATAGCAATATATATTCATGTATTATATCTATCCATTATATACAATATATAATATATATATATTACATTTCATTTAGTTCTATTTCCTTTCAAAAGCCCATCTACTTCATCTATTCACAAAATATCTAGATATCTAAAATTAGTCACCAAGGGAAACTCTCTCCATAATAGTTTTAATTCCCTCTTTTCTCCTGATAAACAAACAGGCTGGAGGAGGAAACAGAGCTGAAGTATATAATAAAACTATAAATGCCTGGCTCTTGAAGGCACTACCTCAGAGCCGGATTCTCAAAAAGTAAAAAATAAGTAAACACTTATGCAGCTGTGATGGGAATTTTCCAGGCATCTTTTATGCATGAGTAGAAATGTTCAGTGCACTAAGCTCAAAAAAAAAAAAGAAAAAGAAAAATTGAGGATTTATATGAACACACAGCAGTTTAAAATATAGGGTAGGGAGTTGGGGAAGAGAAAGCGGCCAAATGAAAGAGGGGTCCAGATTACCCTCAGCAGTCACAAACACATTACCATGAAAAAGAGCCAGAGCGTTCTCTGCTGTAACGTCCACTTCCCTCTCTGCCCTGCTGGCACCTCTATCTGGGGCGGGTGGACACTGAGCTACATTGATTACTGAAGGAGAGCCAACGCTGTAGGCCTCGACTCGTCATCCATCAGACTAGCCGGTGCCTAGACAGTCTGAGATGGGCAAGGTCCTTCACCCATGGCTCAATGAAATCAAGATTTCTGGTGCTACCATAAAAGGAAGATTAGAAGTGAGCTGGGAAAACTTTATTTTTTCCAAAGGCACAGCGACTACAGCTACAGCAGAACTCCTTCAGATAATGAGCTCCACAGCCACAAGGAATGGCTTGTCAGGTCAGAGAGAAGCCATTACAAAAAAGGGCCACAAGTTCCTGGGATGAGATTCCCTCAGTCTTGACTCTGTACATAGGATCCCCCATTCCATCACCCAGAAACGTGAGGAAGGTTGTGCCTGGCAAGTCAGGCACCAGGAAACACGGAGGGTCGAAACTCACAGAACCCTGAAGTACCTGTTCACCAGGGAACAACTCAACTGGGCTCAGACAGTGCAGAACTGCTCTGCCTTACTTAAACACCAGGAATGTGGCAAGCCTGTGGCAGCCTCTAGAACCTAGTAAGGCCACTTGGACAGGGCCCTTTAGGGAAGGTGATGCCGTCATTCTTGTCAGTCATCCAAATAGGCAGCAGCAAACCAAACATTCCTATGAATGGCACCTCGCTGGAACATGAAACTGGAAGAGGTTGGTGTTCACCTATATGTCTTCTTGGTAATAATCACATGCAAGAGTAAAAACGCCATGATTGAAGTCAATTCTCTTGAATTCCCAAGCTAGGGGCTGTCTACACATCGCTCGCTTTGAAGAACATTAATAGACACATGTCCAGAAGTATCTGCCATATCTCCAGACAAGCAACTTTAGTGTTCCCATGGGACCCAAAGTTTTATACTAATAAAATATCTGTAGAATATCTCTATGTAAATGCAGTTATACTGTCTCAGAGAAGCAGCATGTAATCTGATTGGCATCCACTACCACACTCGCTTAAATTCCTTTATAAAGTGAGCCAGACATTGCCCAGCAGAGCTGAGGCCCTAAGAAAACACTTTTTGGACAGGTGTTTTGATAGAAATGAAAGGAGCTGGAAAAGTACCCAAATGTGGATATCCATCCCATCCACTCTCTGTAGGAGCACTAGGAAGGTCCAGATGGAAGGCCCAGCTCCTACCTAGCCATTTAGCTGCCCTACGTCACATTTACACTGAGATTTGCTTCCTTTGTCTGCTACTTAAGTCAATAATTCACAACTCAAAGTATTTGTTAGAGGATGTAATAAAACTATGAATGACTAATCTAAAGTCAGGAGGTAATTAGTAGAAAGTTCAAGACACCTTTTACTGATGCCCCCTTGTCAGTGAGGTTACGATTAGGTAGTAACAAGAATTAAAAGCTGGAGCTGGGGTTGTGGCTCAGTGGTAGAGCACTTGACTGGCATGTGTGAGGTACTGGGTTTGATTCTCAGCACCACATATAAATAAATGAACAAAATAAATGCCCATCAAAAATTAAAAAAAAAAAAAAGAATTAAAAGCAAAGCTAAAATGAACTCTTCTTCTCTCTCACCTCAATTCCTACAACTTGGCTCATTGTGGTTTGCACTATAATTCTACCACTGAAAAGAGCTCTGTGACCTGTGGCAGTTCAAAGCAAAGACAGCTGACCTCCCCGTCATCTTCCCAAAACCAGAGCAAATAGTTTCATCCAATAGCTCAAGTCTTCTTTCTAATGCATATTTAAATATGACCTTTAGATAGAGCACCGCTCCTTCCCAAAGATTTTTCCAAAAGAAGAACAGTTTCAAAAATAGTCAGGGGTACAATAACTTTGTACTATTTTTAGATCATCTTTAAATTTAGAAAATGCATCTGTGTGGGTTGATCCTGGGATCTTTGAGGATGGTTTGTGAGCCCCCGACCTGCCCTCCAGGCTTTGACATTTCCTTTCCACAATTATGAATCATCGTCCCCAAAGCATAGGAGATGGGTGAGACATTTCGTGTCACTTTTATAAAAGCAAACGTGAAAAGTAGAAGCAGAGGAAACTTAAGTGACTTGAGAGCATCTCAGAGAGGAACTCGGGGACAGTCCATCACAAGTGACTGTTGACAATTTAATTCAACAGCCATTTGAACTTGAGGGAGTCTGGATTCACGCATGTCATTCAGGATCAAGGTTCTCTTCACTTGATCAATGCGGTCACATAAATAAAGCAGGTGGTCAATGGGTTTCTAGATGCAGTCAGGGTGTGAGAAAGTTCACAGCTGATTGTACTTTGTTCATACGTGTTAAAGAAACTTTACTTTCAATCCCAGAAAGACAAGGTTATATATCATAGGAACAATGCTCAAATTTTGTCAGCTTCTTTTGACTCACATACAGATTTTTCAACAAATTGTAATTCATATATAAAGTTTTAGCAAAATGATCTAAAGAACAACTTCTAACTTTCATATAGGAAGATAGCTGTCCAGCAATGTAGATTATTTGTTCTTAAAGAAAACGTTTAAGGGAGGGGTAGGAAGGGAGCAAGGGGGGAAGGGGGAAAAAAAGTGGTTGAATAAGACGGATATCATTATTCTAAATGCATGATTGAAGACTTGAATGCTGCGAATATACTTTGTATACAAACTGTTTTGTGTAAAAAGATGCTCTATATGTGTAGTATGAACTGTAATACATACTACTATAAATAAAAATTTTTGAAAAAGAAAACATGTAAGCACCAAAGATTTGTTGATCATTCCATTCCATTGTTTTTAGATGGTATTCGGTTCTTTCAAATGTTATTTCAGAATATTCACTAGCAGCAAAAATGACCAGAACTATGGATTTAGAACATACTTGGCTTCATCCCCAGTAAGTATTAGGAGCTGGTGATTTTAAGTTCCATTTTATTTATGTTGTCTTGCATGTGAGAAACTTTTTCTAGCATAATTAATAAAGCCACTGTTGGTAAGCAACACTATCTATCTTGCTGGCTCAGTTTCCCAAATCATGTTTTTAACCTAGTTTTTAAAACAGTGTTTGCATTTAAAGAAACTTTTCTGAAAATTCAATGCAGAAGCAACTGGAATGATTTCAGGACCCAAAGGGGAGGGAAGCCCCTGTGTACAGAAGTAATTTCATTTTAAATGGCACCTTCAACTTAATAAATTATCCTTACAGAGGTTTGAAATTAAATTTAATCTGTAATCCTTCAGAAATTTTTCACGCTTGCTAAGAAATACAGTTATAATTATATAATATTCAGGGGCATGTATTTAAATTCACAATTGATCTTATTCTCCTCTGCAATTTGACTTGTCTTAAGGAAAAAATCTATTTTTTATCTGTATCTTCTGGGAAATGGGATTATTCTTTTTATTTATTTATGAATTCATATGTTGGACTTTTTCTCCATAGAGGAGACAATCTTTTACAAGTAATATCCTCAAATTTTAATCAAGTATAACTTCTAACAATGCTCTGAGGAACTTTGTACTTTATTTTTTATTCAGCCTTACTCTTTCCCATTCTGTGCAACTTGGAAAATGCAAAGGGGAAAGTTGGAGAAAATCTTTCTACTCCCATCAGCTATAAGGTGGATCAGAGCGGCCAACCTTAGATGCACTCACGCTATGAAGAGAAGCAGAGGAAGAAAGAGGCAGGAGCAAAGGTACCAAAAGCTATTTCTAAGAAAAATAGTGATTATAAGTAGCCCTTAGCAGCACTTGGAGACTGACCTGACCAAGGCACACACCTGCCTGAGCTCCCTGTGGAGTGCCCAGAGGGAGAGGCTCCCATGGTGGTGCGTGCAGAAGAGTCCAGAAACTCATCCCATCCACTGAAAACAAGAAAACCAATATCTTCTTGAAATGAAAGACAAGAGGGAAGTTCATTTCACATTATTTAAATGTCCTTCCATCTTCTTACTCAAAACTCCTGGCCAAGAACTTCACACATCATAAGTTCCAGTTTCATTCTCTGACCCCCACCCCTATTCTGTTCAGCTGCCATTTAATGAACGTTTGATCTATACTTAGCACTGAGATCAATGACTATAATGATGAATCAGATGCAGTCCTTGCTCTAGAAGAGTTTAGCCTACAAAGGACTGTAAGGATGATTCCCATGTGCCATGGTGTCCACACCAGGATTTCCCATGATCGAGATGTAGGAAAGGCTACACCAAAGAGATATGGAAAAGAGTTGTGGGGAGAGCCTTGCCAACAGATGGAAGAGAAAAATCCTAGACGTGGCCTCAAGGCACAGCATGCTATCTTCAGAGAAGCATAAGCTGGTTGTCCTGCCTAAACAGGGCACTCAAAGGTACAGGAAGAGAGAAATAGACCAAGAGAAGAAAGGAAATGATGAAAAAAAAAAAAAAAAAAACACAGAGGGCTTTAGGTAGAGGTCAGTGAAGCAGGGTTGCCTTTTCGTTGAATGTGAATCCATTCTATCATACACCAGAGGGTCTATTCCCAACCACTAAGCTTGCCTAGATGGTGGTCGTTAGAATATCATGTGCTAATTGCTGTTCTGGAGGAAATAAAGTCCTCTGGGGTTACTTGTGGAAGAAGCTCTCAGCCAGCATTGCCCGTTCCATGGAAACCTCCTGGAGGAGGTGTCTGCTCCACTGAGACAGGAAGCATAAGGAGGAAGAAATTGGGTGAAGAAGTTTGGGGAGGGGGATCCATTCCCAGATCCAAAGGCAAGAGAGAATGTTTTCCTGGGGGCCAGGAAACAGCAAAAATCAAGATATGGAGAGATAGGAAATGAGCAAGGATTGGTACATGGAACCCTTGCAAATCACACTAAATGTTAGGATTTTATCCAGAAAGCAACGGAGGGCCAATGAGATGATTTAAGATGCACAAAGACATAAATGTGTTTGCCTTGTAGCACCATTTTTCCAGCAATGTTTGAGAAATTGACTGAAAGAAAGTATGACTGCAGGCCAGGAAAATAAGGCCATTTTAGCGGTCGCAATGAGGGATGATAGAGACCTGAACTAGGCTATGAACAGTGAGGCTAGAGAGGTGAACATGATAGGAGGTGAAGATGATAGATTTATTTGATGAACTGAGCATCAGAGTTTAAAGAAAAAAACAGGGTGAAGACTTTTTCTTTGAGTTAACAAGTGTTTATTGAGCATCAACAACCTGCACCCCAAGTTCTGGAACCAAGAATAAAATGGTGAGGAAGGTAGGCAAGGTCCTTGTTGTTACACAACTTATATCCTGGAGGAGGCAGATAATAAATTCATAAAAAAATTAGTGAATTCGATTGCTTCACATGTTAACCAGGGATGTGCATATTCTGAGCAGAACAATGACACAGTAAATAACTGGAGAAAATTGTAAGGCCTTCTTAGACAGGGCAAGTCATGTTTGTTAGATTCTGAAAACAGGATACTTGAGCTAAGATTTGGATGGGGTGAAAGAGTCATGCAAATCTCTAGAAAAGAGTATTCTGGATTCAGCTAAATCTCAGGCAAAGGCCCTGAAGTCAGAAAACGCTTAAGCTATTCAAGAGTGAGGCAAAGGTAAGTGAGAAGAGCAATCAAGCATGAAGGGGAAAGCGAGAGGGGCAGCAGCCAGGTGCCATGTGATTTTTAGGTCTTGGAAAGCATTTTTAGTGCAATCTGATTTTAAAGGGCAGCAATTTGAGGATTTTAAGCAGGTTAATGATATAAATCAATATTTTTTTTTTCCAAAACATCTCTTTAGCCTCTCTGTCATTTCAGGGTGGAGTTGGGGCAAGAGTATAATCAGGATGTTATATCGGGAGACCATGATAGTAGTCCAGGTAAAAACAAATCATTAAGACTAGAGTAGAAGCAGGAAAAGTGAGGGGAAGAGGCTGGATTTAGAATTCAAGAGATGTAATGTTGGTGTGCTGTTTTTTTGTCATTGTGACCAAAATAACCAACTAGAACCATTTAGAGTGGGAAAACTTACTTTGGGTCATGGTTTCAGAGGTTCAGTCCATGGTCAGCCCATTCCGTTGCTCTGGACTTGAGGTGAGGCAGAACATCATGGTAGAGAAGAGCTGCTCAGCTCATTACAGCCAAGAAGCAGAAAGAACACTGGGGAAAGGGGCCAAGGGGAACATACACCCTTCCAGGGCACCCCCGCCCCTAGTGATCCACCTCCTCTAGCCCTGCCCCACCTGCCTACAGTTACCACCCAGTCAGTCCACCCAAACTAGGAAGGACTGATTCGGTTCTGGCTCCCATAATCTAGTGATTTAACCTCTGAGCATTCCTACATTGACACAGGAGCTTTAGGGAGACGCCTCCTATCCAAACCATCATAGTTGGTCTGATGGTCTGATGGAACGTGAGGAGTAGGGGGAAGAGGTGTCAAGTGTGACATGGGAGGATGATCCCATTGACTGAGACAGGAAAGGGCAGAGGCAGAGTTGTACTAAAGAGGATCCAGAGGTTACGTATGATTGGTCTGCCAGACTTCCTCGTGGAGGTATTGACCAGGGAGGTCCACAGGGAGAGCTCTGGGCTGGAAGTATAAATCGAGGAGCCACCAGGACAGGTTCCCACTGGACGGGATTGCCCAGAGGATTTCCACAGAGAGGGAGAAGACGGAGTGCAGTTCTACACACCCTCCCCTGGAGAAGTGGGTAGATAAGAATGCTAATGACATTAACACAGGAAAGGTGAACAGAAAGAGAAGTGGTTTGGGGGGCAAGGAGGATTCGGGTTGGGGCAGGTTGGATGGAATTCCTGCTGTATACACGGACGCAGTTCAGTGGAGATGCAAAAAGACAATGAGTTGGATCCATAAGCACTTGAATGGCAACTTCACTAACGGCTGACACCGCGCCTTCTGAGAAGCTGCCCAGGCCAGCAGCCTGCACATATAGGTGGACCTCAATGAGGGACAATCGCTTGAAAGAAAGGGTATTGGAATAGGGACCAAGAAGGAAGCATGAGAAGTGGTCACTTGTTATGTAAGAAGGAAACCAAGGGATTCTACTGACATTCCTAATAAGACAAAATAACATCTTAAAAAGGAACAAAGTAGAGTAGAATCGAGATTTTTACTGTAGGAGGGAACAAACCATCCACCTCAGGGGCTTATGCTGAATCGAGCTGTGAAGAAGAGATTCTGTGTATTCTGTGATCAAAGAAAAATTCTGAGCTGTCTTAATTTAATTACAAAGACAGAGGTGATGGGAGTGAAGGGAATCAGTCAGTCTACAACTGTGGGTTGAAAACAACAAAAGACTCTTCTACTTTCCTGAATATGTGTTAAAACTGACCTAACACCCCCAGAGGCCAATCCTCTCTCATATATATATATATATATATATATATATATATATATATATATATATATATATATATATAAGCAAGTCCAATCAAATCAACTCAGGAGAAACAAGTACTTCTTCCAGACTGCCCTCCTATCCCAAAACTTCCCCCAAGTGGCCCCTCTCATCTACAGCTGATGTGGATTCATGTGAACAGTGTATCCTTTCCTTTCTGGAGTTTTCATTGTAAAACTGCTCAGTGCTCTTAGATGTGGGAGGCATATTTCCGACAGCCATCCAGCCCCCTGCGGGTAGTTACAGAACTTGTCCCAGGACCTGGTCTTTGGCTTGCTGGCATCTATAATGACTCAAAAAAACCTTTTATAAATGAGAGCAAACTTGGTCTCAAGAGTGTGGGTTCAACACGTTTGCAAGAGAGCCTTAGGAGTGATGTTGAAGGTGTGCAGACCCCTTAAAGGGCTCCTATGACATCCAGGAATGAGCCTGCATTTAATGTGGACAAAAACCACGGCGATCATCTGGTGGTGGCAAGACACCCCGAAGAATGGCAGCCGGCAGCCAGACGTGTTGACTGACTGGTTGTGGGATAGTGGGGAATCAGCAGTCTAGAAGGCAGATTGCCATTTTCTTATCTTGGGAACTGGGTAAATGTCAGTGCCACTAATTGAGAGTGAAAATGCTGTTGGAAGAACAGGAAGCAAATGAAGGTCCTAGGATAGGGGCAAAGAGATATTGACTTCAGGTTTGGACATTTGAGTCTAATGTTTGTTTATTCAAATATATCAACCTAGCAGGAAGAAGGACATGAAAATCTAAAGCAATATAGAGAAGCCAGAGTCAGAGACATAATTTTGACAACCATTGTCTATTCTAAGTAATTAAACCACGAAGTTGGTGAAAGTGCCCAGAGAAGATCCTTTTATAGCAGAGATTTCCAAAATCCTTTCCTAAAACAATGAGTTCGAATCTTTACACCTGTGATAGAGAGTGTTCTCTAGTTTCTGATCAACATGCAAGCAGCGTGGTCATTGCCGTTCTATTTTAACAAGTAGAAATCTTCAAAAACTGAAAACTCTTCAACTCTTCACTTCATGGGAAGAATGAGGTTACAGGAAATCTCATTGCGTCACATGGAGACCTGGAGACAGATGAAACAGAGCACCACAGTCACCAGCAGTCCCCACAGAAACCTCCATGGAAACCAAGCCTCGCTGTAATGAGCAAATGGCTGGAGGCTGGCTGTGGACAAGGCTGAGTCACAAATTCCTGGGGGACAGAGGGTTCGGGCAAAAGGCCACCTGCAATTTTGTGAATTTACTTCAGATTCCCTTACTGAGAAGAGCTTATGAAATTCACTGCACGGGGGCACAGACTCCCTAAAAGACTATAGAACACGTGCCGCCCCCCACACCTTACCAGCATTACAAATGGTTGATTCACCGGGGTTCCTTTACCCAGAGTATCAGGTTTGCCTTTCAACAACCAAAAAAAAAAAAAAAAAAAAAAGAAAGAAAGAAAGAAAGAAAAAAAAAAGAAAAAAAAAAGAAAGAAAGAAAAAATCACTGGGAATACTACAAAGCCAAAAAAATCAGTTTTCTGAAAAGAGAGAGCAAACCTCAGGATCAGAATCAGATATGGCAGAGATGTTAAAACTATCAGATCATCAATTTAACACAGCTCAAAACTCTAATGGAGTGGGCTAGGGATATAGCTCCATTGATAGAGTGCTTAGTTTGCATGCACAAGGCCTTGGGTTCAATCCCCAGCACCACAAAAACAAAACAAAACAAAAAACAACAACAACAAAAAAAAACCTCTAATGGAAAAAGTTGACAACATGCAGGAATGGATGGGTAGGTAGCAGAGAGATGGGAATTCTAAGAAGGAATGCATAAAGAAATGATAGGCATCAAAGCCAGGGTATCAGAACTAAAAGACAAGATTATGCACACCCCAGAATCCCTGGTACACTCTTCCTCAAAACCTCTTCAGGCTTAAGGAGGAGAAGCTCCAGCTGGGGATGGAAGAAGGCATTCACAGCAGTCATGCTAAGCGAGGCCTGGTCCTGTAGACCAGGACAGAAAGCTCTGCCTCTGAGCTCCTACTGTCCCTGCCCACCTGCTTTGTGCCTTCATTAGGCTCTGCTGCCTGGAAAATTGATGGGAGGGAGGCACAGCATACAAGAGCTCTACCCGGTGAAGCATTTCATAACTGCTGCTTCCACACTGTCCGGGCGTATTACACCATCAATTGTGCAACTCCTACTTATTACCGCTAATTGCTGCGGAGAGAACAGTGCTGACCACCGCAGAGCAGCTCCGAAACCTAGGAAGGAAAGGCCGGGGGCACAGGATGGTTTATTGGGGCCATCGGGAAATTCTGCGAGGAGAATCAATTTCTCAGTAACTATCTGCCTGATAACAGCAAAAGGCACTCAGGTTTTAATGGTAAATAAAGGCCTCCTGAGGATGAATCGTTAATTCCTCACTGAAACTTGCCCTTTACAGTAAGTTATTTATCATAAGCTACTGTTCGTCTTCACCCACGTGTCTCAGCTCAAAAATGCATTTCCAAAGCTGGATTCTCTATGAGGAATTTCAATGATTTAAAGATGTTCGTGATTCCTTGCTTATTTTTAGCAAAAGGCCCCATGAGAGTGTTCACAAGAGGCCCAAGGCAAGCCTTTGTTCTCTTTCGCTGTTGTATTTGTTGTTCTCCTTCCAGTGGACATTTTTGCATGAGCTTTATCATGAAAAGGATTCATGAAAATAGAAATGAACTCTGTGATCAGTGACACTGCTCCCTTTGACTGGAATTTCTGGGAAAAGGAAAGGGGTTTTAATGCATCAAGATGTAAGTGACTTGTGAGTGTAACATTTCCTTTAATCTGATTGTCCTTAATGTTTTGGACTCAGAGACTCTTCAGAATCTACTGAAAGCACCAGAATCTCTCCTGGGACAAAATGCACCAAGATGCATACACACAATTTTATATGCAATGTCACTCTGGCTACAGGGATGGGTTCCCTCGAAATTCAAGGACTTGAGGTAAAGAGTCCCTGTTATGAGGGGTAAATCTGGTACTCTGTTTCTTGCAGATGGTGTCTTTAGTGCCCCATCATAGAATGGGGAGTAATTTATTTCCTCCACTCTCCAAGGGATGGTGGAAACACTTGACAACATATGTACTCCACCCAGGGATTCCTCCCTCCAACATGGTTAATTTATTTTATTGTCTGATAAAGGTATATGCTCCATGTCTATTCCTTTAACGGCTCAGTACATTTCTCCCCCTCATTCCCACAGCCATCCACAGGTCATCCATGCTTCCTGCAGGCTGGCTCAGGTACCCTGGTTTCCATGTCTCCTCCTCCTGCAAACATGTCTCCAGCTTCCTTTCTCAAGGTCTCTTCCTCTCTCAAGGTCTCTGCCTAGCACTGCTTCTCAGACTAAATAGTGATGTGCTCACTGTGGCAATGACGTGCCCAGTGTGACACCAGAACAAGTGCCACCTGCCTACCTTCAAATCAGGCTCCAGGAAACAGAAACCAGCTCGGATCCTGATTCCCACACCAGGGCCATCAACCCTCCCTTCATACGGTACTTGCAAAAGCACATTCTCTCCTCTCTACTTTGACTTTGAAGAAGCAAATAAAACACATCAGCCAACAGCCACCGGGTGTCCCCCATTTGTGGAAAACCCCAAGTTTGACTCTATGAAGAATATTTAAAAAGGGTGAATATTTTTTTTCTCCTTCCTACCTTTTAGGAGGAGCATAAATCTGGACCCTTCATCACCCACTTTCTCTCCTCTTTTCTTTGGAGACAGCCTAGAATAAAAGAACCTTGCTCAGCTTGGAAGTCTCATTAAATAACCTTACATTCCTTTACGAAACTGTGAGTTGAAAATCTGGCTGTATTGCAGGCATGTGGGACGATTATATAACAGCCAAAAAAAAAATGCATGTTTTATATTAAGAGCTAAGTTTTCACTTGTGAGCGCAGTTTAAGTCCTAGGAAGAGACATAAAGATATCAGAGATAAGGAAAGTTTGCACCCTATAGGAAGAAAGTTTTTCTAGCCA
This sequence comes from Tamias sibiricus, assembly GCA_025594165.1. Classification (NCBI taxonomy): domain Eukaryota; kingdom Metazoa; phylum Chordata; class Mammalia; order Rodentia; family Sciuridae; genus Tamias; species Tamias sibiricus. The sequence continues at coordinate 21,207,367 of CM046671.1, forward strand.
CTGGAGGTTCAGACAGGGGATCATAAAATAGAGAGACATGAGATAAAGCTTTGAATCTCAGGAAAGAGAATGTAATAGAGATCGCTCCAGGAACGTTTGTGTGGGTGGAAATCCTAGACAAGAAGATAGTTTCTTATTTCCCTGGACACAGCCTGGGAAGTCAACTCCCAGGGCCTCTTGGGCGTCACCATGGTCAACAAGGCCTTGCATACAACATGGCAGACCCTGGACAGCCAAGTAGATGCATCTAAGTACACCCATACCTGGTATGTCACCAAATGTCCCAGAGAGGAAGTAAACTACTGTGGAGGGTGTTGACTGGTCACCAACTGTAGGAACAAAAGGACATCATTATAGAGGGCCAGAGGTAAACCATGGAAGCCCAGAATAGCATGGGGGTTGTAGAGAAACCAGCAGCACCAACTGAGGCAAGATGTGGGCTGAATTCACACAGGAAATTGGTCCCTGACTAAGATGAGAAAAGCCACTGGCAATTAACCACACTTAGGCAGGCCACTCGCCCAGCCACCCTCCACTTGTCCACCCACAGCATCATATGCTATTGATTGCCTACACCACCTAAAATACCAAGTAGGTAATGCAAAGGGATTAAAATTTAAAACAAGAGAGTCTGAAGACTCCTTTAATAGGAAAGATCAGACATTTTTGGCACGAACTGGAGAGAACCAAATGAAATCAGTTAGACAAATAAAGTTACACATTTATGCATCATTTGAACAAATCAATACATTCTGAGTCCACTTTACTTGCCACATTAAGAGCAAAAGACAGAACAGATACAGCTCTGTGGAGTTACTTGAGGTAAATATTACATATGTGCAGATTTATGTAAATTTCCTCAATACTTCACCTAAACTCAGTAGTTTACCTAAACTCATTCTATATACTTCTTCAACGTTGAACACTACTGCAGAATCATGTTAGTTCATTCCATAACTAAAATTCTTATGTTACCACATAACACCACCACATCAGTTCCTATAAGTCTTTATAAGGAATCCAATTAGTTTAGAGATGTCCATGAGTTTCCTCTTCTTAGAAGAATGAATGATGCTGAGATATTAGTCTCATGTCAACCATACAATTCTTAAATATGCCAATGAATTTACATATGATACGGAGGAGTATTCAAAATGATTGAACCCCAAGTAAACACTGAGAATCCTTTACATTAAGTATATGCTTCTCCATTATGCAATTTGTATGTATGCTTTTTGAAGAATCAAAGCCTTGGGGAAGTAGTATAATAAAATAATTGTTTTCCTTTTTTTAAGGAAACCTTCTGAAAACCAGGCACTTTGCTTGTAATATGTGAAGACGAACTGCAAGCATCCCCTTTAGTTTGCAGCAGGAGGGTCACACAATATTAAATTAACCATGGTTCAATACAATAAATGCACACACACTTAAACTGCTCCCTAAAATAGGTCTAGGTCTTCCAGAGAAATTCTCAGCACTTCCATTGCCTGGTTCCCCCACATCATATATATCACATTCTATTTTATAGTTTCTCAAAAGATTTAGGATCTCAATGGTTTTCAGGCTGTCCTTCAGTAGTGCCACTCTTAGGATGTTCAGCCACTCTTAGGAAGGATCTGCCTGCCCTTGGAAGCCTGTGGGATGGCTGTGTTCAGGCCTGCTATTGGGGGCAGGCTGGTTTTCTCACATTGCCTCTTCAGGGTGACTGCGAGAGCACAGGGTTGACCAAACCCTCACACCCATGTGGTTAAGTCAGCACAGGATGCCAGTGTTCAGCCTGGACTGGTCACTTACGGTATTTCGTGAAGCCATATCACTAGTCCTAAGCCTCCGGTACACCCACACACAGTCCACTCCAGTGAAAAGCTGCTAAACTTAGAAAAACACTCATGATGGCCGGCATTTCTTGGGAAGCTCACTTTGTCTTCTTTAGACATTCTGTACTCCAAAAACATCTTTCTATGTAATAAATCTATGCTGTTATTAACAATGTATCTAATACTTTCATTCCCAAAACTTTCATAAGATACCAGACATTACTTATAATAGTTACTATATAATTTTGAAAAACATTATCCTAGTTAGGTCAAAGACTTTGGAATATTAACTAAAAAGAAAAAGTTACTTCTCTTCAAAGTTTTTTTCCTAGTTACTGAGAATAGCCTGAGGGTTTTTTGTTTCTTTTCCTTTCCATAAAATATTAATGTTTTACATTGATTTTCTTCCTCATTTTGGAATGACTATTAAGTACTCTAAACTTTTCTAATAGTTTAGTCTGAAATCTACCTTTTGAATCCAAAAATTAAAGATTTTAGAAAACAAGTGGACCCTATAAAAAGAGAAATTAAGTCCTCAGTAGGTGTGGTCAGGTTAAATTTGAGGGCATATCAGTGAATGCCCTGAACCATAATAATAATAATACTAAACGTAGAGAGGGTACATTAATTTTCTCCTCGTGCCATGATAAGTTATCACAAACTCAGCAGCTTAAAGACAATCCCCATTTTATTCTCGCAGTTCTGCAAAGTACGTTTCCAATACAAGAGTCCTGGGTAAAGAAAAGAAAAGCAATCACGACCCCAGCCGTCCTGTGCTCGCTGCTGCAGCCTACAGTGGAATGCATGCCCTTGAGTTCTGAGGCCTCTTTTAGAGGCTGCCCATGTTCTTTGGCTCATGGTCCCCCGTTTCTATCAAAGTCCTGTTGCATCTCCAGGACCATCAACCCATAATCACGGCTCCCGTGATTCTGAACTCTGCTTCCCTGTTCCACTTTTAAGGGCCCTTCCGATGACATGGAGCTGCCTGATTAATCCAGGATAATCTCCCTATCTAAAATCAGCTGATTAACACCCTTAGTTCCATCATTTTAACACTTCAATTCTCCGTTGTCGCGTAAGGCAGCACATTCACAAGTTCCGCAGATTTGGATGTGAACGTCTTGGGAGGTATCAGTCTGCCTGTCACAGAAAGTGAAGCACGGGGAAGTGACTGGCAGAAAAACCAAGGCCTATAGAGCATAAATAATTATCCAACTTTATTCAACTTCCTGTATGTCTAAGAATCTCTTGATTGGGCAGAAATAAAACCCAAATTAGGCAAGCTAGGTAGAAGGACATGGTTTCTGCTTTTCCTAAATGCACTGGCCCCAAGAAGCCCAAGAAGGCATAAAAAAGAAAATGATAGAGGCCAGTCTTTTCATAAGCACCAGGAGCCGGATGGAACTCCTGAGAAGAAACCACCTGTGATGTTCCTCGAAAACAGAACACTTAAAATCCACCCGTGTTTGTAAAAGTTCCCCAAATTTCTGGCATGTTTTAATTAAGAATTTTATAAATACCATCAATGCTCTTCAGATACTAGGTCACGTACTCATTGTCACATGATGAAATCACAGATGCCAAGTAGACATCAATAGGTACTTACCGTCATCTTGGTGTTTTTTGCATCTTTTTATTGCTGCCTTTTCAACTCCATCCAGACTCAGTAAACAAATGGACGTAATCATGTAAATAAACAAAATGGAGACAAGGAGATCATTTAAAAATAAATGACTTATTTAAAGCAAAATAACCCAAGGCCAAATATACTCATTTAAAACCCCTAGTTTTACTGACAGGTATCACAGTGTTGATGTCCCTGTTTGCTGGATCTTACTGCCCTTGTCACACAGCACTCACTTTGCTTGGCAAATTTCTTTGCATTTATTTAATTCCTTAAAATACTCAATTTTTTTTATCACTTTCACAAGTGGTAATAAACCATAGATATTATTCTAACTTTTTTGTTTTTTTACTCCAACACCACTTATAAAGCCCATCTATGTTACTATAGATACTATACATTAATTCATGACTTCCCATACCTTGTGGAATTCCATGGCATGTGCTCATCCTGTTTTACTTATCATTCCCCTGGTTTTGAACACTAAGCTACTTCCATCTTCTCCCACCACATAGAGAAGGTTTTTGCAGCTACATACAGGAGTGGGATGGGGCTGGAAGTGGGGGTGCAACCACCAGGGTATAATAGTGATCACCATTTCACCAGGTAGGAGGCTGCTTTGGGGATCTGATCTCACCAGCAGTGCATAGGGTTACCTGTGACCCACCTTCTTGTAATCTTTGGTCTCTAGGGACTCCTCAAGCACCAGCATCCCATTCAGGTGTCACCGCGAGAGAAACTTGCCTCCTCCTCTATTTCGTACCAGCAGCTCTGGACTCTCACTGCTCCGATCACTCTGAATCCATGGGGCCAAGTTGGAACAAGATGTTATGCAATCCACTCCACTAGGCCCATCAACCCTCTCTCCACCTATCTCCCACAGCCAAATGTATCCAAGAAGTTGGGGAAAATTCTGAACACTCTGTACACACATCCCAGCTCCCCACACACCAATGCACGCAGACAGCAGAGTCTGAGATGCAGCTTAGCCAGCAAAATGACATTTCTGATGCTTGTTCATACACAAGCATGAAGATGAGAGAAGATTTCATTCCAAGACCTTTATAGCACAATAATGTACTTCCTATTTTAGCTTAGAAGCTGTGAAATAGATCAGTTTTGTGAGATCATAAGATTAATCAGCCCTAAACATGCCATAAATATTTTGAGCTAGCTTCTCACCCTTGTATTAATCAGAAGTGAGAATATTCCCATTTTAAGTATGCATATAATGCTAAAGCACATTGTTTCATATGCGTGAGTATCATACCAATGTGTTTAGCAGAAAAATGCACTTTTGAAAAATAAAATCATCTCAGAATTACCAGAACAGAAGAACCCTTCTAAAGATAACAGTTCCAGTACATCCAAGAGAATTGAGTTATCATATTTTAACAACTCATAGTTGATGATTTATTTTACCATTTGCAACACATTCAGATCTTCACAACCCTCTAGAGATGGATATTACCATTATCTCCATTTTAAGTGACTTGTTCAAGGTCACTGAGCCTGTGAACAATGAACTTGAGATTTAAAACATTAACCAACATCTTCTGAGTAAAAGAGAATTGACTCGTTTTCAGCAACAACCATCTTTTTCTCTTTTTTTTTTTTTTTTTTTTTTTTAATTTGGTACTGGTAATTGAACCCAGTAGCACTTAACCACTGAGCCACACCCCCAGCCCTTTCTATTATTTATTTTGAGAGAGGGCCTTGCTAAGTTGCTAAAGGCCTCAATGAATTGCTGAGGCTGGTTTTGAACTCAGAGTCCTCCTGCCACAGGCTCCCGACTTTGATTCCATAACATTTAAGTCTATTCCTTGTACTTTGTCCACATAATAACAGGTAGCTTAAGTAACCATTTAATTCTTACTCTTCTGGATATTAAATATCAAAACCCCAAATATTCTTCAAGTAATTTATTTTATGCTTCTCTAATTTTTCTTCATGTTTTTCAAGATTAAAACAGGTCAAACTATTACCTCCTAGTTGTTCTCAGCTGAGTCTGGTGCGCTCAGTTAGCATTCTGCTTGAAGTTGCACAGGGTAAAAAGAGGCTGCATTCCTCTCTGCAGGCTCTGGAAAAGAACCTGCCTCTCTGTTCAGTGAAGCTGTTGGCAGAATTCAGTTATTTGTGGCCTTAGGGATGGGGGTCACCATTGCCTTGCTGACTCAGCTGAAGGCTGCTCCTGCTTCCAGAATGCACCTGGCCTGTGGCTCCTCTCTCCATCTGCAAAGCCAGCCACATGACATCCCTGTGTGTTGTTCCCTGGGCACATCTCCCTCTGGCTCTGAGTTTTTCTGCTTTCCTTTTCTATTTTGGGGAATGAAAAAATAATCCAGGGGAAGGGGGAAAGATGGCGGAGAGCAGAGAAGCACTCTCAGGAGACTGTCACCAAAAGAGGCTTAGCTGGAAGATTGAACGCGTTCCTAGCAATACACCCACAACTGGGAGGGAGCTGAGACATCCGCGTACATCTAGATGGTGAAATACAACGAACTCCAGAGCGTCGACGCATGGAGTCCAGTGTGAGAGGCCCACAAACCGAACCTGCATTAGCGGCGCAGCTGCCGTGGTAGCATTGCAGTACGGGAAGTGCAGACACGGCCTCGAACAGCGCAATATAAAGGGAAAGCCAGACGCGAGCAATGGCCTCACAGAGTTCTTTCGCGTAAATTGCTGAACGGGACCTGCACGCCTTGGAGTGACACACAGGTCTGGGGTACTGCTGTTGGGACCGGGAAGGCACCGCCATTTTGAAGGAGGGCTGCAGCTGACTACAGGCATCCAAGGATCAGTCAAGGGCCTGGAGAACAGCACACACCTGGGTGAGACGCGCATAGGCAGCCAGCAGGGAAGGGCCTGCCTGAGGCCAGTGCAGCAACCACGAGAGCTATAACTAGGGACGTGGGGGCGGGGGAGGGGTGAATGCGTGCCTTTTGGATGAACCCCTTCCTGGTGCTATTCACGTACTGACACCACCCCCCAGCCATTATTCCTCTGTGCCAATCTACCCCTGGCCAAAGCTGAAGACTAGATGCCACTAATTCGTGCTCTGTGACTGCCTGGGTGTGATCCCAGACAACTGGCCTAAACTGGAAGGGCTTCCCAGGGTCCTGTTTATTTGAGACTTGCTCCTGGGTTCGACTCTGGGTTTTTTTGTTTGTTTGTTTGTTTTTGTTTTTGTTCTGTTTGATAGTGTGATTATTTGTGTGTCTGTGTTCCTCTTTATTTTCTTCCCTTCTCACTTTAGTCTCTTCTGCCCTCATCTTATCTATTTACACCCTATCATTGTGTACTCATCAGAGGCGAAAACAAGGTATACACAGAAATTGGGACTTCTAGGCCTGGGGCAATTGAAATATACAGCAAAGCGGTGTTATATATAGTTTACTCTCTATTTTTCTTGACTCAGTTTCTCCTCTCTCTTACACTAATTCTTACTTCTTTGTTATCTCTTATTGTTCCTTTTTATTTTTCTTTCCCATCCTTTTTTTTCTTCTCTCAAAGGCTAAATAACTTTGGTTTATATATAAATCGGTCTTCCCTCTAAATCACTCACTCAATTCTCTTTCCTCTCCCGTCTGCTGATATTAAACCACTTCCACAGAATTCTATTTTCATACTTCCTAAAAAAGAACATCTCAATAATCTCACTTCATTCTTCCTAAACATATCATCTCTGTGTCCAATACTGAAACTGTAAACCCCAACACAAGCATACAGAGTAAATTGGAAACAATACCTGAGTTAACTAAATCTGTACATTGTGATCAAACCAGGATTTGCTGTTAAGAAAGTGTTAGAGCTTAAAGTGTAAGGTATTTATAAGGGGACCTGACAGCATTGTACCACAGGAGATACATAAGGCTATAAGTTGAAATTGAAATAGGCAAGGTCCCACAGTGCTAGAAGAATAGACACACAAGCATTATGAAGAAGCAAGGGAAGAAAGTGGCTGAAACCAACCAACATACCCCCTCAGTAGATTCCATGGCAAGCACAGTTGGTCAAATGCCAGAGACAGAATTTAGAAATTACATATTACAAATGTTTATGGATCTTAAGAATGAACTAAAAAATGAGATGAGAGAGCAAATACAGGCGGTAAAAGAGCATTTTGACAAAGAACTCCAAAAACAAATACAAGAAGCAAAAGATTACTTCAATAGGGAGATAGAGATTCTAAAGAAAAACCAAACAGAAATTCTGGAAATGAAAGAAGAAATAAACCAAACTAAATGCTCAGTTGAAAGCATCACCAACAGATTAGATCACCTGGAAGAAAGGACCTCAGATAATGAAGACAAAATATATATCCTGGAGAAAAATCTAGAAGACACGGCAAAAGTAGTAAGAAAACAAGAACAGAGCATTCAGGAATTATGGGACAGCATAAAAAGACCAAACTTAAGAGTGATTGGTGTTGAAGAAGGTGCGGAGTTTCAAACCAAAGGAATGAGTAATTTATTCAATGAAATAATAGCAGAAAATTTTCCAAACATGAGGAATGAATAGCAAAACCAAGTTCAAGAGGCTTACCGAACACCAAACTTACAAAACCACAACAGATCCACACCAAGGCACATTATAATGAAATTGCCTAATATACTAGGCAAGGAGAGAATATTAAAAGCCACAAGAGAAAGGAAGCAGATTACGTATAGGGGGAAACCAATCAGACTATGCTCAGATTTTTCAACCCAGACCTTAAAAGCTAGAAGATCCTGGAATAGCATATTTCAAGCTCTGAAAGAAAAGGGATGTCAACCAAGAATATTACATCCAGCAAAACTAAGCTTTAGATTCGAAGATGAAATAAAAACCTTCCACAACAAACAAAAGTTAAAAGATTTCACAACTCAAAAGCCAGCACTTCTGAACATCTTGGGCAAAATTTTCCACGAAGAAGAAGAGAAAAATAACAATGAAAATCAACAAAGGGAGATAGTAAACTAAAGGAATTACCAACCAGAGGAGAATCCAAATCAAGCTAAATACCATAATACATTTAAAAATGGATGGCAATAAGAATCACATCTCAATAATAACCCTTAATGTTAATGGCCTAAACTCACCATTCAAAAGACACAGATTGTCAGATTGGATTAAAAGAAACAGCTCAACAATTTGCTGTCTATAAGAAACACACCTCATAGAAAAAGACATCAAGCGATTGAAGGTGAAAGGCTGGCAAAAGTCTTATCACGCACATGGGCTGTGGAAGCAGGCAGGGGTTTCCATTCTCATATCAAATAAGGTAGACTTCAATCCAAAGCTAATCAAAAGGGATAAAGATGGATATTTCTTACTACTTAAGGGAACCATTCATCAACAAGATGTAACAATTATAAATCTATATGCCCCAAATAATGGAGCACCTACATTCATCAAACAAACCCTTCTCAAGTTCAAGAGTAAAATAGATCACAACACAGTTATTCTAGGGGACTTCAACACACCTCTCTCACCAATGGATAGATCATCCAAACAAAAGCTAAATAAAGAAATTTTAGGCCTTGTTAAAACAATTAATAACTTAGACCTAACGGACATATATAGAATATTTCATCCCTCAGTAAGTGAATACACTTTCTTCTCAGCAGCGCATGGCTCCTTCTCCAAAATTGACCATATATTATGTCACAAGGCAACTCTCAGCAAATATAAAAAATAGAAATACTACCTTGCATTCTATCAGACCATAATGGGATGAAATTGGAAATCAATGATAATGCAAGAAATAAAAAAAACTACTCTAACAGCTGGAAGCTAAACAACATGCTACTGAATGAACAAGGGGTTGACGAAGACATGAAGGAGGAGATTAAAAAATTCCTGGAGGTAAATGAGAACACGGATACATCATATAGAAATCTCTGGGACACTATGAAGGCAGTAGTAAGAGGAAAATTCATTGCACTGAATTCCTTCATAAAAAGGAAAAAACAACAATAAATAAATGACTTAACATCACACCTCAAAGCACTAGGGGCTGGGGTTGTGGCTCAGTGGTGGAGCGCTCGCCTAGCACATGCGTGGCCCGGGTTCGATCCTCAGCACCACGTAAAAATAAACGTGTTGTGTACAGCTAGAAGCAAATAGATAAATATTTTTAAAAAAACAGCACTAGAAAAAGAGGAACAGATCAACACTAAGAGCAGTAGAAGACAAGAAATAATTAAAATCAGAGCTGAAATTAATGAAATTGAGACTAAAGAAACAATTCAAAGAATTGACAAAACCAAAAGTTGGTTCTTTGAAAAAATAAATAAAATTGACAGACCTCTAGCAATGCTAACGAAAAGAAGAAGAGAAAAAACTCAAATTACTAGCATCCGTGATGAAAAAGAAAATATCACAACAAATACCTCAGATATACAGGAGATAATTATAAATTACTTCGAAGAATTGTACTCTAATAAAATAGAAAATACTGAAAGCATAGACAGATTTCTAGAGTTGTATGAATTGCCCAAACTGGAACAGGAGGCTATACATAATTTAAATAATCAATTTCAAGTGAAGAACTAGAAGATGCTATCAAAAAACTACCAACAAGAAAAAGTCCAGGTCCTGATGGGTTTACAGCCGAGTTCTACAAGACCTTCAAAGAAGAACTAATACCGATGCTCTTCAAATTATTTCAAGAAATAGAAAAAGAGGGATCTCTTCCAGACACTTTCTAAGAGGCCAATATCACATTAATTTCAAAGCCAGGCAAAGACACAGCCACAAAAGAAAACTTCAGGCCAATATCTTTAATGAACATAGATGCAAAAATCCTCAACAAAATTCTGGCAAATCGGATTCAAAAACATATCAAAAAGATAGTGCACCATGATCAAGTGGGGTTTATACCAGGGATGCAAGGCCGGTTCAACATTCGGAAATCAATAAACATAATACATCACATCAACAGACTTAAAGATAAAAACCATATGATCATCTCAATAGACGCAGAAAAAACATTTGACAAAATACAATACCCTTTATGTTCAAAGCTCTGAAAAATTAGGAATTACAGGAACATATCTCAACATTATAAAAGCTATCTATGCAAAACCTCAAGCTAACATTATCTTAAATGCAGAAAAAATTGAAAGCATTCCCTCTAAAAACTGGAACAAGACAGGGATGCCCCCTCTCACCACTGCTATTTAACATAGTACTTGAAACTCTGGCCAGAGCAATTAGACAGATGAAAGAAATTAAAGGGATCCAGATAGGAAAAGAAGAGCTCAAATTAACACTATTTGCTGATGACATGATAATATACCTAGAAGACCCAAAAAACTCTACCAGAAAACTTTTACAACTAGTAAATGAATTCAGCAAAGTAGCAAGATACAAAATCAATACCTATATGTCAAAGGCATTTTTGTACATCAGTGACAAAGCCTCCGAAAAGGAAATGATGAAAACTACTCCATTTACAATAGCATCAAAAAATAAAATAAAATAAAATACCTGGGAATCAACTTAACAAAAGAGGTGAAGGACCTCTATAATGAAAACTATAGAACACTAAAGAAAGAAATCGAAGAAGATCTCAGAAGATGTAAAGACCTACCTTGTTCTTGGATAGGTAGAATTAATATTGTCAAAATGTCCATACTACCAAAAGCATTATACAGATTTAATGCAATTCCAATCAAAATCCCAAAGACATTTCTCAAAGAAATAGAAAAAGCAGTCATGAAATTCATCTGGAAAAATAAGAGACCCAGAATAGCTATAGCAATCCTGAGCAGGAAAAGTGAAGCAGGCAGCATCACCATACCAGATTTTAAATTATACTATAGAGTAATAGTAACAAAAACAGCATGGTATTGGCACCAAAATATACTTGTAGACCAATGGTACAGGATAGAGGATACAGAGACTAATACATATAATTTCAGCTATCTTATATTAGACAAAGGCACCAAAAATGTACAGTGGAGAAAGGATAGCCTCTTCAACAAATGGTGCTGGGAAAACTGGAAATCCATATGCAACAAAATAAAATTAAACCTGTATCTCTCAGCATGCACAAAATTCAATTCAAAGTGGATCAAGGACTTAGGAATTAGACCAGAGACAATACACCTAATAGAAGAAAAAGTAAGCTCCAATTTCCAACATGTCGGATTAGGCCCCAAGTTCCTTAACAAGAATCCAGTAGCACAAGAATTAATACCAAGAATTACTGAATGGGATAGATTTAAGCTAAAAAGCTTCTTCTCAGCAAAAGAAACAATCAGTGAGGTGAACAAAGAGCCTACTAACTGGGAACAAATATTTAATACATGCACATCGGATAGAGCACTAATTTCTAGAATATATAAAGAACTCAAAAAACTTGACACCAAAAAAAAAAAACAAAAAAATCCAATCGATAAATGGGCTAAGGAATTGAAAAGACACTTCTCAGAAAAAGATACACGATTAATCAACAAATACATGAAAAAATGCTCAACATCGCTGGCAGTTAGAGAAATGCAAATCAAAACTACTCTAAGATTTCATTTCACTCCAGTCAGAATGGCAGCTATCAAGAACACAAACAACAATAAATGTTGGAGAGGATGTGGGGAAAAAGGCACACTCATACATTGCTGGTGGGACTGCAAAATGGTACAACCATTATGGAAAGCAGTATGGAGATTTCTTGGGAAAATGGGAATGGAACAACCCTATGACCCAGCCATCCCACTTCTGGGTCTATTCCCAAAGGACTTAAAAACAGCATATTACAGTGACACAGCTACTTCAATGTTTATAGCAGCACAATTCACAATAGCTAGGTTGTGGAACCAACCTAGTTGTCCCTCAGTAGATGAATGGATAAAGAAAATGTGGTATATATATAAAATGGAATTTTACTCAGCAATAAAGGAGAATAAAATAATGACATTTGCAGGTAAATGGATGAAGTTGGAGAATATAATGCTAAGTGAAATCAGTCAATCTCAAAAATCCAAATACCGAATGTTTCCTCTGATATAAGGAAGCCAGTTCACAGTATTGTTGGGTCGGGGTACATAGGAGGATTAGAGGAACACTATAATGGTCAAAGGGAAGGGAGGGGAAGGGAGGGAGCAAGGGGGGAAGGGGGGAAAAAGTGGTTGAATAAGTCAGATATCATTATTCTAAATGCATGATTGGAGACTTGAATGCTGCGAATACACTTTGTATACAAACTGTTTTGTGTAAAAAGATGCTCTATATGTATAGTATGAACTGTAATACATACTACTATAAATAAAAATTTTAAAAAAAGAAAAAATAATCCAGATAACTCCCCTACCTCAAGGTCGACTAATTGAAAACCTTAACTCCATCTGCAAAGTCTCTTCTACCATATAACATAGCAACATTGACTGTAACACCCAAATCCTGCTTACCACAGCAATTATGTGTCAGGCTGTGCTCTAGAAATCAGCCTGTCAGCCATCAAAGCCTCTGTCCTCACGCACCCCTTCTTCTAATTGGGGAGAGAAAGAGGAAATCTACTTATGTGGTCTCTACCAAGGAGAGAAAAATTACTGTAAAGAAAATCAAAGTGGAGGATAAAGAGTACAGGGAACAAGGAGTAATTCAAATCAGATCACCAGAGAAAGCTTCTGATTCATGAGAAGATTCGCAGAACGTGAGAAGGAGGCAGCCTGGATATCTGTGGGTGGAACATTCTGGATCAAGGGAAGAGCAGTCACAGGGGCCCTGAGGTGGGAACATTCTTTGTGTGTTAAAGAAAAAAAACAAGGCCAGTGTAGCTGGGACCATCTGAAGGAAGGAGAGAGGTGGGATGGAGCAAGATGACTTGAAGCTATGGGTCACGATGTGGGTCATGGAAGGGCTGTAGTTTCATTCAGAGTAGAATGGGAAGCCGTGGGAAGCTTTGGAACAAAGGCTTGGCCTGATATAACAGAAGCTTAATAGGATCACCTCAAGATTGGGTTGGAAGTTGCTGCAGGGAAGTTCAAAGGACAACCTCTAGACCTGAAGCTGCTTGTTACCCCCCCGTGGACCTATCCCATGGAGGAGGACCCGGTACCCACAGCAGGTCTACACCTGCACTTTTTCTAGAGATTGCTTTATTTGTATCTTGTGTTACCGTCCATTTAATACTTACTTCACACAACCTAAACGATCCTTCAAGATTAAAACACAACATTATTTTATTGTTAGGGGAAGATTCTTAAACTTTTCAGACCCAAAGACATTATGTAACCTTTAGAAAATGCTGGAGGGGTTTATCCAAGGCAAGCGTGCCACTCAAACCCTGCAACTATAAACAGCTGCCAGGGTGGTTGTGTCATGACAGCAACTAGCAATACCCAGGTTGTTGTCCTAGGAGTTTATCAGACTCCACCTAGGACCCTTTGCCTACATTCAGAGCAGGTGCGTGGCTTTATTTCCACGTGCTCCTTCCCTCACACCCCTTTCATCTCTAATTATGGGAACAAGCACAGCACGGTGAGATGTGAAGAAAGAAAGGTAGCCTTATTCAGAGGCTGCTGCTTCTGTGAATCTGTCCTCAATGGAGATTTGCTTCCCGGATTCTCAGGAGATTAGGAATTGAGCTGTTTGCTGAAAAGGATTTCAGACTATTGATTGGGAATTTCATTTTTTTTTAACATTTTATTATTCTAATTTGTTATACATGTTTGCAGAGTACATTTCATTTCATATTACATATAAAGAGCACAATTTTTCAAGTTGCTGCTTTTATATAAAGTATTTTTACAACAATTGTGTCTTCATACATGTATTTAGGGTAATCATGGATAACTCAGTCTGCCATTGTTCCTATCCCCTTGCCCCCTCCACTCCCTCCCCCCCTTTGTCAGCACTAAAAGAGAATAAAATCATGGAATTTGCAGGTAAATGGATGGAGTTGGAGAAAATAATGCTAAGTGAAGTTAGCCAATCCCAAAAAATGATCTCTTTGATAGGAAGATACTAACTTATAAAGGCAAGAGAGAGGGGATGAGAGGAATGGGATTTCAATTTTTGATGGGCGGTGGAGAGCAGACGGAGGGAGACTGTTTGGCGGCTGTTAAGGGTAGCGTCATGGAGAGGAAACTCGTTCCTGGGAAAGTTCTGTTCTGCAGAGTTGCCTGTGGTGGTGCTCAGCGTCTGTGCTGGGAGCGACAGCCTTCGCTGGTGGTTATCGCCTGGGCCCCATGTGTTGTCTTCTCCACATTTGGATAGGGTCATTTATTGTAAGTTTATTCAAGTCGTTCCAGGTTCACAACCAACAGTATCTTCAAAAAAAACAATGAGTAATGGTTGAGCTTTATATACTAAGAAAACACAGAGGGTAAAATGAAAGCTGACAAGCATTAGGAAAGAGTGTGCCAGAAATTAAGGACTAAGTATACCACAGCCAAAGCTTAGAAAATAACCAGAAAAGCACCAAACCTTAGCTGCTGAATAAACAATAAAATAAAAATGAGGAAAAAGGTGAAGGGGGAAAAAATGGACTGGAATTAAAGCAGCTCTGCCTTTGCACATGCCAAAAAAATCTAATTAGAAAAGAAATTGCAAAACAACAGTCAGATTGTTAGGAACTGTGAAGAGAGACACAGAAACTTGAGAAAGGGCTGTCTACAGTCTCATAAACTGTAACACAGCAAAAGCAGGGTGTGATATAAAAATAACTCTTCCAGAATAAGGTGCTTCAGTTTTTACTTCTCAATGTGTTCGCTGACCTGAACCAGGGATTTTTATCATCAACCTTGAAACACTTTAAACAAAGACAATATTGTTTTTAGTCCAGTTGAATTCAAGTGATGGCACACAGACAGAAAAACCAGAGCTCAATGTTGTTTGTTTGTTTGATTTTTGTTTTTGTTTTTGATGGTGGTGGGGGAGAGGTAATGAGAAAATACCTGCATCTTCCTCACTGATCAATTTTCCATTTCTCTCTTCATTCCCAGAATGCCACCATTCCCCTCTCTTATGTAACCTGCAAACTCTCCGCCTTCTTCACAGCTAATAATAGCATCCTGGTTTCTGTTATCTACTTGATCTGCAAACTACTTCACTGACAGCAATATATATATATATATTTTTTTTTTCAGGGCAAGTCCAATACCACTGACATTTGAAGAAGCAATTGGAAGAATTTCAATAGAGGAAATTGATATTTCCCATCCAAATCAGACAATGCTCTAGAGACAGGGAAACTATAGGGCAAAAATATGAGGGGGCTGCGGATAGAAGGAACATTCATGGTTTGTGTTGCTTCGAGTTATTTAATGATTTATGTGGAACTCTAAGGGAAATTTTCTTTTCAATAAGCACAACCATTAGTACAGGTTTTCCTCTCTAAACAATGTGTATTTGATGTCAGCCTTGAAGGGTTAGGATTTCTAGAACACACAGGTATAAAATAGGGACTGTCTCTGTGACAGAGCAGGACCTCGAGAAAGCAAGCGCCACAAAGGAGCATCACAAAGCCAAGCCGGACCTCAGTGCTGGAGTTTGGATGTTTAAGTGTCTGACTTCCTGACCTCTGGAGGAAGTCGTTAGCTCAGGGGGGCTATGTCGGTGTCCTCTTGCTCTGGCTCACAACTGAAGTGTCACCTCTGTGCTGGTTTCCTCAGGCGGGTAGTAACAAAGTTCCACAAAACGGGTGGCAGAAAATAACAGAAATGTCTTCTCTCACAGTTCTGGAGGCCAGAAGTCCCAGGCCAAGTTGCTGGCAGGGCCTTGCTCCCTCCCAGGGCTGTAGGGAAGGCCCCTTGCTCACCTTCCCCAACTTCCATCAGCAGCCAGAAGCAGCCAGAAGCTGGTGGCAGCATCTCTCCAGTTTCCTCCTCACATCACATGGTGTTCTTGTATCTGGGGGCCCAAATTGCCTTCTCTCTCTCAGAATGACATCTGTGCCTGGATTAGGGATGACCTGAATCCAGTAGCTCTCTTTGCATCCGCAAAGACCTTGTTTCAAACTAAGGTCACATTCGCAGGCTCCACGTGGACAGGAATCCAGAAAGCAGGTGGACACCCATCCAGCCCAGCACAGTGTCCACTAGAGGAACATCGCATAGCTCCACTCCTCTTCATTCTTGGGTCTTCCATAGGCTTCAATCAGGTTGGCCTGCCCCTCAGTGCAAGGTGTTTTGCTCCTGTATCCTGGAGTGCCTCTTGGACAGAGTGACTCCACTTCTTGAGGCACCACAAGCCCAGGATCTAATTTATCTCAGGACTTGTGTATGTGTGCGCGCGCGCACACACACACACACACACACACACACACACACAGACACACGTGTGCCCTATTCCTAGACTCCAATCACAACTTGCAAATTCCTTCCTCATGTTGTCTCTTCCGATGGCCTCGCTTTATCTCTGCAGTGAACAGGCTGTTATTTAATCCCTGTTCATTTCAGCCTTCACAGCCAGCATGGAAATCCCTCATCTACACCCGGAAGACCGCACAACAGGTCCTTCATAGACATATGTACAACCCGTGAGGACAAGCAGACATTTTTAAATGGCATTATTGTAGTTCAAGTCTAGGAACTCCCCACCCATAAAACACACTGCTCTCCCAGGAAACATCCACCCTCCCACCCCACCTGAGAGCACACAGAGCCGCAGCTACCACACTCTTCTCTAGGTCTCTCTAGGGGTACAGGTCTGGGTAAGCACCTGAATCCACCCTGGGCTCTCAGATGCAACCCCAGGATTGTTCCAACTCTATGGAAGGCATCCCCAACCCACCCTCCTCATTGTCACTCCTGGAGCCAGAGGTCAAGCCTTTTGTTGCATGGGAAACCAATGTAGGATGAAAATGAGGCAAAGTTGAAACAAAGCAGGCCTGAACAAACGGAGGGTGCATCCTGCCAACATTTAAGGGCCCGAGTGGCCTCGCTGTCCTTTCTGTTGCCTGGATCCTTGGAACAAACAAATTCTTCCTGCTGTGCTGAAACAGGTGTGTTTATGTTTCTTTCACAAACAACCTAAGAGGTTCTGACCAACACATGAAGTATATAGCCTGACAGATCATTAAAGGTGAAGAGAAAGAAAATGGACGTTATTATGGACTGAACTGTGCCCCCCCCCACACACACACACACAAATGGTACCCTGGAGTCCTAACTCTCAGTGCCTCATGTTCCAATCTGAAGTGGAGACAGGGTTTTTCATGGCGGGGTCAGCAAGTTACAATGAGGTGGTCATTAGGTGGTTATCCCAACAGGAGTGGTAGCCTCATGAAAAGGGGAAATTTTCCAAAGACAGACATAAATAGAGGGAAGGTGATACAGAGAAAAGAAACTTATGACTTAATGAGAGAGACCTAGAACAGGTCCCTCCCTCAGAGACCTGAAGAGGAACTAACCCTATCAACACCTGGGTTTTGGACCTATGGCCTCCAAAATTCTGAAACAATAGACTTTTGTTATCTAGATCACACTGCATGTTTGTCCCTCAGAACCCACAGGAAATTAGTTCCAGGACCACACCACCCGCCCCCCAGAGGTGCCCAAATCTGCAGATATCAAGGACCTTATATAAAATGGCATAGTATAGCCAGGTGCGGTGGCACGTGCATGCCTATAACACCAGTGGCTTAGAAGGCTGAGGCAGGAGGATCTTGAGTTCGAAGCCAGCCTCAGCAACAGTGAGTCACTAAGCAACTCAGTGAGACCCTGTCTCTAAATAAAATACAAAATAGGGCTAGGAATGTAGCTCAGTGGCCAAGTGCCCCTGAGTTCAATCCCTGGTACCCAAAAATAAATAAATAAAATGATGTAGTATATGCATATAGCCTACACACATCCTCCCCGTATACTTTGTTCAGAGATAATGATGAGAAAAAAAAAAAAAAAAAATCTACATGCATTCAGTATAGGTAAAAATATGTTTAAATATTTTTATTCTACAGTTCCCTGAATCAATGAATATGGAACCCAGCGATAAAAAGGAGCTGCTTTGCAAACTAATACAGACATTACCTTTTGATACCTCCATGACAAGTAAGGAAAGAGGCCAGGGAGTTTAGCTGCTTAATGTTCCAATTCAAGTTGAAAGAGCTTGGATCAGAGCACAGGCTTCATAATTTATAGTTCAATGCTCATTTCCATAATTTTACCCTATTTATTATTAGCCCAAAAGTTTTCATGAAAATTTCAAATGCATACCTTCATTTCAGGAAGATATTAAAAATATAATAATAAATCTGAAAAGTAAATAAATTATAAGAAAGAAGATGACATAGCCTGGACACCCATATTTATAACAGCTGTCATGATGTGAAGATCAAATCTTTTAGTTAAACATTCTCATTTAAAACCAATTTACATAAATTATGAGAAGTCATTTCACAAGGAACCAGCTCAGTGAGAAAACCCTGTGGACTGAAAGGTATGCAGGGCACGTTGGACCTCACGCTGGGCTGGCAAGCTATGCCTCCATTACTCTAGGAAAAAGGAAAAGAAAAGAAAAACGCATTGCTCACTCTAGCTGGAGAAGCAGACAAGTTGTATTTTCCCAACAACAGAAAAAAACAAACCTCGATCAGTTCAAGAAAATTTGTTTATCTTATGTAAAACTGAATATAATTATGAAACACTAATTTGCCTGCTGTTTTCTTGCTAATAAGGACTTTATTTTTTCTCCCCCTGCTAACACTCTTCCTACTGGAGACAACTTCATGACCTCCTGCTATTCTTGTTTGTCAGAGTTTTTATGTATGCATGTCCCCAAAATGTTAGATTTACTTTGGTGATTTTGAATGATGTATTTTTCTTACAGTATCACTGGATGGCTGATATATTGTATTGAAATAGTCTTCCAAATTTCTCAACTTGAAGAATACAATGTAAATAAAACACTTTTTTCTTTGCAACCTCAAATGTTTAATGCCTTAAAAACTATATTTTGTTGTCTCTCTACTCACATTCTTTTGATAGAATGCCATTGACATATGTTATGTTATTCAAGTATTTACTATATTTTATGAGGCTGCTTTTCCTACAAGGCAAAGTCCTACTCCACCCTCTTGTAAAGAAGAACCAAGGAATGTTTTAAGCCAGGGAAAAGCCACAGTCAATTTGCCTTTTTAAAGATTACATCAGGAATCATGACGATGACATGTTAAAAGTCCATTTTTGTTGTATGAAATGGGAAGATCAAGAACGACTTCCTGAAGGAGGTGCTATTTAAGGGGCAGTAGAAATTTTACCGTATGTATGGAGTGTGAAAGTCATTGCTGACTCTAGGAATGGGCCCATATAAGACATAGGAATTAGAAAAGCAAAAGCTGCTCACTTAATGAAACTCCAGGTCTATGGTAGGAGATTGGGGTGAAAACCCAGGACCTGACCATGGTCTCCCTCAACAGGTGGGCCTTTACTCTGCAGATGAATTTAATCAGGGCTCACCTATGACTCACATTTTAAACATCATTCTGGCTTCAGAAGCGAAGATGGATTAAAGAAGAACAAGTCTGGAAAATTAATTCCTGCAAAATCTTTTTTGCCCTCAGCTCTTAAAACTTAAAAAAATTATTTAGAATCCCAAACTGCCCTCAAATCTGTCGCTCTTCTCCATCCACCTCTGGTCTGGATTCTGGTTGCAATTCACCTAAATAGAGTTAATCAGTGCAACAGTTTCCCCCACACTGCATGCCTCTGGAATTTGTATCATACATTGGCCAGAGTAGTACATAGCTAGATACATTTGCAGATGACTGAAGGTCTTCAAGACACCTCATCTCCTAGAGGATCAACCCCAGTCTCTCAGACTACTCTCCCAGGCTCCCCAGATGAGGAAATGGATGTAAACAATGCAAAAGTAGCCACACCAACAAGAGTAGTCTCTTGTAGATGAGCTGCTATGTTACTGTGCCTAGGGTCCCAGGTACCCCCTTAACTTCATGGCACCTAGAAGCATATCAAGGAATCATTAATGAGGATTTTCCTTTGCACTTTCCTTGTCAGCCCTGTGACCACACAGCCAGAGTGTTTATGACATTATCCTGGATGTGATTTCACACTGGGTAGGGTCACACCCTGGAGACCAAGGCAGGTACCACTGTAGAACCTTCAGTACTTCCTGGGCACAACATCTCAGCCACTTTTTCACTCACTGCTCTGACCACAGCAAGTTCCCTCTGTCTTCCAGCAGGAACTAAGACCTCCACTCTGCTCTTCCCAGCTTCAAAGAGGACAGGCAAAGCCAAGAGCAGTCGTGAAGCTGTGGATAAACTCATACACTGTGAAGTTAGACTGCATTAGATTCAAATTCATCCTCTGCCACTCGGTAGGTGAGTGGTCTAAGGTTGATTTCACTAAGCTCCATGCTTGCTTATGTTTTTCTTGCATGCTTTTGTTTTTCTTCCAAAGAGTGGGAGAGAGGACAAGACCTACCAGAAAATGAATTATCTAAAATATCCATGGACGACGCATATAAAGAATTCAGCATGGTGCCTGAAACAGATCATTACTCAACACACGAAATGATTAATACAATGAGGAATCCCTTTCCATCATCACACATGTATAGATACAAGGAACCATGAGAGAATAAAACAATTCTAAGCTATTAATAATTAATTATCTATTAATCTATTTAACAGTACATCTACCGCTAATAGCTTTGTTCATGCAAATGCTCTAGAATAATTTTGTCTACCTTGCTTTTGGAGAGATCATTAAAATGATACTGTTTTTTCCTGAATGCACTGAAATTTCTACTGAATATCGGGTAAATCATAGGACACTGTCACAAGTTCCTTCATTTTATTATTTAAATGGATACAACAATTATTTACATTAAGCAAATAAATTTGAATTGTATTTAAAATTGCCATTATCCCTTTATTATACAAGAAAATAAAACTATTTTCTACTTCAAATACATCAAATAACACAATGGACAATATGGAATGCAAAGGAACCCAGTGGAAAATGTATCAAGCTGGAAAAATTAGTGATTTTTTTCTCAATTTGGGGCAGATAACTTGCTTCTGACATACTGCTTTATTTCAAATAAAATAGGAATGCTGGTAATCTTGGTTCCATCCAATCCCTACCTCTGATGACATTTCTGGAGCTCTCTTGACCTAGCACGTTGGCTTCCACGTGCAAACCACACACAGCAACCTCACAGTCTGGTCTTGCCTGTTGATTGCACCAAATCCTTCACAAGGGATGCTGCAGCCTTTCTAGAACTTTCCAGCAATCACTGCCCCTCCTGATCCATAAATCACAATCCCAGCCTACCCCTTATTCCATTGAAATATTGAGAGAATCATTACATGAATGCTATTTGAATCCTTCATGGATGGATGCTGTATGTCAAGAAAAATTATCAGTTTTGTATTTCAAACCTGAATCACGTGACACTCCAACACCCAGAGGCAGCACCTTCCTCCGGCATAGCGGATAATTTGTTATCTCTCCCCTACAACTGCCCAATTCTGTTCCTCTCCATTTTTCTACATAGATTTAACTTTTCCTCTCTGAATGATCTTTGTCAATTGGTAACTTAGATTTCTCAACGGATGTCACATAAGCCTAGCAGTTGAAGAACATGCTATTTCCGTCTTTTAAATTCCCAGATTTTTGCAGTGTGCCTTCTGCATAACATGACAACACAGGAGCCCATGAGTTGTAATCAAAATTCTAAGTGAGGCAAATCCCCACTGTCCATCGGTACATTCATATCAATATATGCTGAAGATTGCAACTCAAATGCTTGGTCAACCACCCTTTTAGCTGTCTTTTACGTATAGACTAAAATGCCAAGTTCCTTTGGATGGCACCGGAAGTCCTTCATGACAGCATCTCTCCCAATTTTCCAAGCTTGTCCACCACCTCTCTCCACCATGCAACATAAATATCATCTCAGTGGTACTCAAAGAAGACAGATACTAAATAAGGTGGTCACTATTGCTGGAATGTCATTTTCCACTTCTCTTCCTTTCATCTGGGAAACTCAGATACATCAATTTAGTGAAAGCACAATCATCACTACCTCTGTGAAAATAGTCCTAAATTTCTGAGTACAGAGTTATTGAAACCTTCTTTGTTTCCATCAAACTTTTTCAATCTTCTATTTTAATTTACTTCATTTTATGGAAACAAATTTACTTACCAATCTGCTTTGTTGTGGGCAAACTAATCATATTTATTTAGAGGGAATATTTTATTTATTTATGTATTCTTTAAAAAATGTGTCTGGTACACAGTAATATATTATTGACTGGTCACATAACTGAAAAGGCAGGGAAAATGGATAAAAATCATTATTTGATTGGCAAAATTGCAGAATTTTCAATAAGATACTTAAAACATGCAGAAATTATAAGGAAGAGGACTAACTTATTCTCCAAAGTGCTAAGTATACAATGCATAGAATTTAATAAAATAAAATTGGGTAAGCATTCACTGAGTACATATCATGGATAATACCTTGAACAAAGAATGGCAACCATAAAAAAAAAAAAAGTATATTATCTCTAAATCCATGAAATTCACAGACTATTGAAGGTAATATGTGGTTTGTTTTCATTTTGGCCTATCATCCATGGTATATAGAGTAAAAAAAAGAATGTTCTGGAAAATGACATGCACTGACAATTTAAAACTTGCATTCATTCTGATCAGTCTTCTCATCATTTAGTATTCTACACCAGTTCCTGTGGTGTTAAAACCACCTTTAACAAAAACAACTATTGCAAACATAACTTCTTTCTGTCCTTACTAATTCTACAAAATTAGACATGCTCATATGAAATGGCTATGAGGAAGGCAGGAAAGGAAAGCCATCAGAAAGATTATAATTTTCCATAGGCTGAGTAAATATCTGAAGCTGCATCTGTATGAACGGAGTAACTCAACACATAAGGCAAAATGTAAAATAATCATAATTTGTTTGCAAATTTCAAATTTTCATGTCTTCATACCTAGCGAGGTCAAACCTCAGTGGAAGACACGTGAGTAGAGAGCATGGGTTACCAACAATTATTCCAACCTATTTCCTTTTTAATAATGGCCAAGCTCAGCTGTGCCTTCAAAAGCACAGACTGCATGAGCATGACAGAGTCATGGAACACACAGTGGGTGCAGGGGTCCCTGCAGCCCGTGGGACCAAGGCACACACCACAGCAGATTGCCCATCACGCTCTCTGAGCTATGATTTTGGTTTTCCCACCCATAACAACACTTTTCAATATATCTTTGATGCAGCTTCTAACATTAAATCACATTAAACAAAAATTTAAAATTATTAAATCATTTAGGAGGAAAAAGAGACATATCATGTAACTTGTATGATTTTATTGTTCCACTGAGTATTAATTTTAATGTGCTAGAGTTCCTGATATACAAAGCAAAAAGAGAACTACAGTGCAATGCATTTCTTTTTGCCTGATTTAAAAAAGCAAGAAAGAGGCTGGCTTTTTTTCCTTGATAAATAAATTACAGTCCCAGAAAGATACCTCCCCCAAATTTTAAAAATGTATTACTTGAATCTTGTAATGAGAGACTACAGAGACTCCCCCCTCCAACAAATAACCTCCACAGCAGTTTTGTAAAAGATCCAGAGCAGAGAATAAAAGGGTGTTTTTTGTTTGTTTGATTTTGTTTTTTGTTTGCTTGTTTGTTTTGGTGCTGGGGATCGAACCAAGACAAGCACTCTACCAACTGAGCTATATCCCCAGCCCAATAAAAGGGTATTTCTTAAATTGATCCTGTATAAAAGCCACCCTACCCAAGGTCTCCACTTCCCACTTCAGCGGCAATATTTAAAATATTTAACAACAGAATGGCATAGGTCTAGGCATTGGTGCAAAGTTCTGGAGGAATCCTACCACATCGGGCTTTCCTTATTTGCTGGTTTTTAGGAATCTTCTGGGTCCTGAGGAAGGTCTTTGATTAGAGGGTATTCAGGGGACTGAGTGCAATGCTTATTTATTAGCTGGTTAGGAGTGTTTTGATATTTTAACAATTGATATGGTATACCCATACACACAGCTCTGTAAGTCTTGATTAGAATATGAAACACTACATGTAACCAGAAGGGAAAATAAATCAGAAATTTAAAGACCTTATCCCATCCTCTGCCCCAATAATTTTAATGTGATGGCTGGCTGGGATTTCATTTTAGTGCCCCCAGGAAAATCACCCAGTACAGCTGCCAGTCATGTTGAATGCCTCCATCCAAGGCAGGTTGTAAAGCTTTAAATAAAAATAACATTTTGCAGAAGGTAAAGGTTCTTTGATTTTCTTTTCAGTTTATGTTACAGAGCAGTTCAAGATCTTGACCTGGAGGTGACAGGGGACAGGTGGTGGTGTCACAAGCTAAGAATATATGTCTTTTCCATTTTCCTCATTTGGGTCAAATAAGCCAAGCTGATGAATAACTAGGTACTCTCAATGTTGCACAAGTAGCCCAGGAAACGTGAAAAGATCACTCTTCCAGAGAATCACTTTTCTATTTAAATTTCTATAAAGTCAAGCTACATTGAATGTCAGTGATTTCGGTTGTTCATTTGCAAAACAATTAGACAGACACAGTTATTTGATTTAATCTGACACTTTACATTAGTATCATGCAGTGACATTGGATGTCATTGATAGCAACTTCAAAAAAGAAAAATACCCAAAATGAAGCAAGTACCTATTTCTTACAAGAGTAACCTAGTTCTACCTTAGAAAGCTCAGCATGTGAAATTGAACTTACCTCTCCCCAAATTAACTGAGCTATGAAAACCCCAAATTCCTCACATGTTCTGAGCCCTCTTTATGAGAATAAAATTTGGAGAAGAGAGTAACCTACAGGAGAATTCACTTGTACTATTTAAAGAGGATGGATGGGAACAGCAATGCAGAAACACACACAGCAGGTAGGAGATTGAAAAGAAATGGGGTCATTGGGCTGTCTTCCCCAGCTCAGAAGGTGTTACTTAATAGGTTATTTTGACTTCACATGACCCTGGGAGCAGACCCTTAGGGTGAAAGTAGGCATACCCTTTGCTAACCCATCTTTTAACACAACATACAGAATCCGTGTTCTAATGATTGAAACCAGACTGGCAGTCCATTAAACTACCATGAGAAATGAAGCTACCATGTGACCTGTGAGACTGGAATTGGCAAGAAGTTGGTTTTTGAGAACTCAGACTCTAGAGTCAAGTTTCACTTACCAACTGTGGGGCCTCTACAAAGGCACCTTATGTCTCTGAGACCTCAAAGCTTCCTATGTAGGATAGAGATAATAAGAATAAGCAGCTTCTATTATTAACACAAGAAATTAATGATGTAATGCCTATAAGTTTCCAACCACAGAGCTAGACATAATTCATGTGTTCAGTGTCTAATAGAAAGAAGGTATTAGATAAAACAGAAATTCAAAAAATCTATTATGATACCTATAATATAGCAGTGCAGATATGAGAAACCCTTCAATATTAATTAATAAAGGGATAGAATTGTTGTTAACTTCTGATGTTATGATAGACACACAGTATCGTATTTGATTTCAAAGTGGTTACTACTTCACCAACGTATATCAGGAATACATGTAGTAGTATTGTGTTAAGGTAAATTTTTTTTCTTTAAATCAAAAACTTCAAATGTCTGAAGTATTCCCTTTGCCTCACTAGAGACAGTGAATTTTAAGGTTTTTTGGGGGTTTTATTTATTTATTTATTTATTTTTGACAATCTAATACACTAGTCTGATAAAAATACTAAATTAAAATTGGCCATTTAGAGACATTTAGAGGAATCCCTTGAGTGCTTAACACTGTGCTAGGAGCTGAGAAGGTAGAAAGATGAAGAATCCTTAAGCAACGTGAAAGTAGAGCGAGCCTTGCTTTGATCACCACTGGGTCCCCGTCTCAAGCACTTGATCATTAAGATGAATGTCGTGAACATCCGTGGAGGCGATGATCCAGTCTCAGAGCATCCAGAGAAAGAAGGAAAAGAAGCAGCTAAACATGTGCAATACTAGGGCAGCTCCAAGCAGCCCCATATCTGCGGCTCTGGTCCCTATTCGCAGAGGGAGGATGAGAGTCCACGTTGGCCACAACCTGCAGAGAAAAAAACCTGCAGAAAACTTGGAAAATATAGAGCAGAGGAACAGAGGAAAGAAAGAAATTGAAATCGTCTATGTGACTTCTGACCACCTGCAAAGGAGCCTTCTTAAGATTCTGGTATGACTATTTAAAAGTGTGTGTGTGTGTGTGTGTGTGTGTGTGTGTGTGTGTGTGTGTGTGTAGATGATGAACAGTGGAAGGATTTGGAGGAAGAGGTTATATAGGAAACTTCTGTCACTATCCGATTGTGAAATTTCCTGGTTTGTTTGGTGTTGCTCTGACAGAATACCACAGCCTGGGTAATTTGCAATGAACACATTGATTAGCCCAGGGTTCTGGAGACTGGCAGGTCTAATACCAAAGGGCTGCAAGTGGTAAGTGCCTTCCCTCTGCCTCATCCTATAGCAGAAGGGCAAAAGGAGGGCAAGAGAAAAAGAAGGGGACTAAACAAGAGAGAGAGATATACACAGGGACCCTTATATAATGAACCCCATTCTTGATGGTAGTAATCCACTGGGGAAGCTGGAGCCCCCTGGGCCTCCTCACCTTTCACCAGGCGCCACCTGCCAACGTTGTCGCATTGGGGATCAGTTCCCAGCATGTGCTATTTTTTTTTTTTTTTTGGTGGTGGGGGTGGGGTGGGGGAACAGCTTCAAGCCATAGCATGAGATAATAAGGTTCAGACTCAGAGTAAAAGGATTGAGACAAGGAGCCCACAGGAATAAATTTAAAATGCAAACAGAAATTTAAGATATGTATATGGTTTTAAGATACCCACAACGCAGACAGATGTCTGTTTATATTTTTTCTTTTTCAGTATAAAATATATTAACATTGGGGTATTTTTAATGTTTCCCACTTAAAGAGATTGGCCCTGTCATGCTACTAATAAAATTAAGGGTTCATTATTTGAGAGTATGAGGTGAGATGAGAGGAATACTCTTTAAATTTCTTTTAATAATTGTGAAAGAAAAATCAGCATCTGCTTTAGAGACTTGGTTCTGAGATGTGGGTGAGAAATTAAGAGGCGAAGATATTGGGAAGCTTGAACACTGGTGGTAGAAACCCAAAGAACAAAGGGACCACTGAGGAGTGAGTGTCCCCTGCAGGATGAAGGAGGACAGATTTTTTTTTTTTTTTTTTTTCAGCTATTCCCAGCTGGAAGCCATAATAGGGCAAACAAAAACTTGGAGCCAGGAAAGTGTTACTTTGAGGAAGGCAGGAAAGAAGTAGTTTAAGTGTGAAGACAACAATTGCAGTTCTTAGCAAGAGGATTTCAAGGATGTATTGTTGGTGCTGAGACAGTTATTTACAAGTTTTTGATTGAAAATGTTCCAAGGGCACTGGGGGCAGAGCCAGAGTCTCAGTGGCTAATGGGAAGGACAGATGGTTAGGAAGAGAAAACAATGAATATATAGCATAAGTTCATTAGATCAAAAAGTGCTTTCATTAAAATCAATTCAGAGCAAGAAAGCATTAGATTTAGAGTCAGACTACCTAGAATAGAAGTCTGCCATGCCTCTGATGAGATGTAGGACCACAGACAAGTTACTTAATCTCTCTGTGCTTCAGTTCTCTTCTACAAATAAGGAAAAATAGTAGAACCACCCTCAGGACAGATGTGAGGATTTAAAGGTACATATATGAAAGCCTCAGTATAGTGCCTGGTACTTTGTGAATGTTACATAATTGATAGTATCATTATCATTGCCATTATTACTGTTACTATTAAATGATTAATATGACTTGGTTAGAACACAAGAGCTCCAATTTAACACAACAAATATTTGGGAACCTTTTATTAAGGTAATTACTATGAACAGTTAAGGGAAAATGATGAAGACTGATATTTGACCTCAATTCATTTTTTTTAATTAACTGATCAGTTTGTCAACAAGTTTTACTGAGCTTGTACAATATGCAGGTGTTCTCCCCAGCAGAGCATGAAGACGATGGCACAATGTGACACTATCCCAGCCTGACTAGTGCTGTGACAGAGCTCCACACAGGTGCTCCAGGACCACAGAGGACAGGCATATTCATCAGGGAAACGTCGTAAACGCCCCCAGATGGACTTGGAAAACCAATTGAGATACACTAAAGACAGCCTGGCCATTCCACCAACACAATATATAGCCAGCTCAGCTCTGACCGGTGGATAATCGTGCTAGGCACTAGTAAATATTGAGAATGCCATTTCAGAACAAATTCCAAGGCTCATCCAGGGTGTGTATATGTGTGGGAACAAGATGCATATCTGAAAAACTTTCTGGAAGAAGTAGCATTTACATGGACCCTGAATGAAAAGATATTAACAAGCAGAAATGTGAAAGAAAGACCATTACAGAAATAAGGAACAGGATAAGTGAAGAGATGAAGTTGGGGCAGGTAGGAGAGGAGCATCTACAGTGTATGGTAAGGTATAGCTAGTGTGAATTTATTAACAGAGAAATGGGTAGAAAGTGGTAAAAATAAATTAAAAAAGAGAGAGAGAGAAAAGCTAGACATTTTGAGAGTAACTAGTGGGCACAGGAAAAACAATAGTGGACCACATAGTCTGACTTGATTTTGTAGTCTGTGAATCTTAAAAATCCCCCAAAGAGAAGTCCATTATCAGAAAATAGTTCTGAGTTTATCATAAAGGCTCTAATGGAATAGAGCTGTACCTGTAGCTAAAATCCAGGTGAAAAATAAGGAAGGCAGACACTAGGGCAGTTGCTTAGGGACACCAAGTCAGGTGACCAGAACTGTCATGCTGAACACCTCATGATTTGGTTTGTTTAAAATTATCACACAGCTATTCCACATTATGTTGATGTACACCATAACTAAGTCACGTGTCCATTTTTTAACTGTAGGGGAATATACAAATCATTGCTTTAGAAAATATTGCTGTCTTTACTATGTACTTTTAATGTAAAATATTTTCTTTGGAGTTTACCAAATCTTCTAGTGCATGGGTATGAGTAATCTCCTAGTCTAAAACACTCCTAGCAATTTAGAAGAAAGTTTCTGTGGAAACACATTTTCCAGTAGTCTATAATCATCTACAGTCTGCTTTGTATCGTGCACAGAAATATTTAAGTGTGTTGATGATATTCATTTTCACTTGCAATCTGGTTTAACTGGCAACTGGCAAAACCAGTTAAAATTAAGAAGATGGATATTTTGAGCTAAACTACAAACAATTCTGCTGGAAATAGACCGTGATAACTAAATTGCTACCATTCATGCCTTGGTCTCTAGAATCTGGATAATGGCGGACTGAAGAGGCTACAACTTCCCTATATAGAGCAAAACAAAACAGACAGTAAATGGGCTCTCTTTGAGCAGCTGAAATGCCCCCACACATCTCACAAGTGCACAAAAAAGTTGGTACTGAAACAAACACATACTCCACAATTTCAACGGCTAATACATTAAGCTGCATTTCTCTCCAAACTCTACAGAGCCTGTTAAAAATGCCCTAGTTAAGGTGCACATTTAATTCTTCACAGTGCACACATTGCAAAAGGGTACTAGATCATTAATCTGAACTAGCTTCACAGTTGATGGGAAAAGATTCGGTGTGTCAGTCAAAACAGAGCATTGCTCTAAACTTAACTATCATTCGGACTTTAGAAAACTTAACCCAACGCAAAATCAAAGCCATCCCAGAGAGGGTGGAAGAAGGGCATCTTCTCTGAGAACAGCCCATCACTATTGCCTCGGTTCTGTGCTAATGATGTTCCACATCAGGCTGAGGCTTTAACAGCTATGCTTTCATTACTCCTCTGGTCTCTTTAGGAAGATGGCCTCCAGCTGGCCATGAGCTAGTTTTAAAGAATAATAATTAGGTATAACTTATCAAAAACTAAGGGAGGAACAACAAAAATACTTGAGACCCAAAGGCTATTTTTAAGAAAGGTTTTGTTTGTTTGTTTGTTTGTTGTTTGTTTGTTTTTTATTTGGGGGGTAGTGGCTTTCTTTCTCTACAGACTTTTAGTTATTTTCCTACACATGGACAAGGGCCATCACTGTCACCTTCAGTATCTATCTGATGGAATAGCATACCCCAAGTCAAAACTAGGTCCTAAGACTGTAATAAGAGAAAAGAAAAAGAATGGAGGAAAGTTTTTCGACAGTAGATCTGGCTTTGAGCTGGAGTAATACAGATTTTCAGTATCTTGCCTATTGATTCTGGGGCTCAGAATATGATGGCCCCAAGAATGGGACCTTGGCTTGCTGAATATTTTGAACAGAAAGAAAGGGACTCAGAAATAAGATTTTTCTGACCTTCTGCACATCTTTCTCCTGTTCCTCCTGTTTCCCCAGGGCAGGCCATAAAACTAGAATTCCTATTCCTCCAGCAAGTCTAGGAAACTAGAACCCCTCCTCCTCCAAAGCCAGCCATAAAACCTAGAGAACTCAGTCTAACCCTTCCCCATATTTCATTGTGGGTAGGGTGTTTCTTTGTTGTTGTTGTTTTGTTTTGTTTTGTTTTGTTTTGTTTTGTTTTGTTTTGTTTTGTTACTAAGACAATCTACCCGAGAAAAACAACTTAAAGGAGGAAAGATTTATTTTGGTTCCGAGTTTTGAAGCTTTGAGTGTTTGGACAGCTGGCGCCGTTGTTATGGGTCTGTGGTAGGCAAGAGCACCATGGTGGAGAAGCCGTGGTAGAACAGAGCTGCTCCTTTCATTGCAACCAGAAAGCAGAGAGAGGGAAAGGGGCTGTTGACAATGTTACAGGGCTGGGTTTTGCAGAGAAACTGAGGCATCACAGAAGCCACCCTTCAAATCTCACTCCTTATGATCAAGTCAGAAAATTTCAGACATGTCACTCAGAGTAAAAGGAATGAGTTAATTAGAAGAGATAAGAAAAGGGGAAAGGGGACACTCTCCAGGAAGAGAATGGGTCCTCTCAGGGAGAAGAGGGGCAGTGTGCCTCTCCTACCCTCCAGTGTTATTAGGTGTCCCAGGGAAGTTGACTTTTGACAGCAGGATGACATCAGAGTTTTAAGTCCCCCCTGGTTACTTTAGCCCATGCTGACCCATTCTAATTGAAACCTATTTTTACAGATTTTGTGGTTAAGGGGAATCATCCTTATCTCCCTGAGTTCCAGGATCTGGTCTGTGTAAGGGTCAGAAGAGTTCCCTGCTTCAGGATAACTTGTGTTCTTCTTATTGGCATTATGGGGCCTACATCCCTCCTGCAGTAAACAGGTAGTTTGCTGAGGAATGTCACATTTCCTGTGGAATTAAGCCAGGCAGGACTGGAGGGAAATTGCTTTTTAAAAGTGAAAGTATGTGGGGGTCAGCACAGTGGGCCCATTTTATAGAATTATTCCTGCAACCTCATGTCCACACCACTCACATCTGGTGGTCCCGGATCAGCAAGATATAGTCCCCCAGGCACACCCCCAAAGACCCACTCCCCCCAACTAAGTTCTACCTCCCATACTTTCCACCCCCCAATAGTCCATTCCACCATGAATTCCTCAATGGATTAATCTATTAATGAGATCAATAGATTTCAGACATGTCACTCAGAGTAAAAAGAATGAGTATTAGAAGAAAAGGGGCAAGGGGACACTCTCAAGGAAAAAAATGGGTCCTCTCAGGGAGAAGAGGGGCAGAGTGTGCTTCATTATGTAAGCACTTTCCCAAAGCACTTTCCTACCTCTGAACGTGGCTACATTTGGGACCAAGGCTTCCCACACAGGCGTCTTTGGGGAATACTTCATACTCAAACCATAACACTAGTAAGAACCAGTCTTAAAGAAATTCTTTGGCCTACCTTGTCTGATAGTAGGTTGTAAGACCCTCGGTCTAGAAGGGGCCCTGCCCTATGCCTAGGAGGGAGGAATAAATGCCTCATGGAAAGTTTATAAACTTGTGTCCAATCCCATTTCTACACAGCTGTCATTTTTCATCAAAGCTAAGTAGGAGTAAACAGTTATGCATCTTCATTTGTGAAAGCTCCCATACCACATAAAACTTTGATTAAATACATTTTTAACCTTCTCACTTGTTAACCTGCCTTTTGTTACAGTGTTCGCTATGACACTCAGGGTGAGTAAGAAGGACATCACACCTTCCTGTCCTGCACGTACAACAAGCTTCAGTAAAACCCATCTCACCTTGCAAGATGAGACTGCAGAGAAAGGGTCTGAGAGAAGCTCAGAGGAGAAGGACTACAACTGTTCCTTCAACACGAGGAATCACATCATGGCAATTTTTAATCAAAATAAAATATGAGAAAATATTGTTCATGAATTTTTGTAATAAGGCAGAATATCCATAACAACTAAATTCCTAGAAGTTTTTACCATAACATGTTTAGAAAAAGTCTTTGCATCCATGTCCTCTCACCTTTTTAGTGCCTATAATATTCAGCCTAGTAAAATCCAATATGTAATTCATTAGATATAATCATGATTCATTGCAACAAATCAATAACTTACATAACAAGTAGGCTAAGTGAAAATCAAACCCTTCTCCAAACTAAACTTCACAAAACTCTCAGAATTTCTGTTCGATCACTCCTAGGTGCATCCCCACCAGCCCGGCCACCGAGGGTCTGTATTCCACCATTCTGCCTACTTGGAATGGCGGCCCTCCTCCTCCCTGCTCTTCTCTCAGTTCCACTGAGTTCACTGAAAATCCTTTCTCTTCCAGGAATTCTTTACCCATAGAAGCCTACCTCGTTCTCTACACTAGATTTGCATTATTATAAATAAAATAACTATATATATGTATATATACTCACATACATACACACACATATATATGTTTGTCTGACTATAGATAGGTAGATACAAACTCTCTGACAAAAATTTTTCACTCCTCAGATAAACTGTATATTCTTAAAGATCAGGGCATATGATTCATTTTATTCTATACTTGTAAAAAAAGTGATAATCACTAAATGTTTGATCTACAACTTAATGAATTAAGTATATTTAAAGGAAAACAAATAAATCAATCATCAAGCAACACGTATTCATTAAGGTTCAATCTTGTATGAAGTATACAAGAAAGATACACACATACACACACACACACACACACACACACACACACCAGTAGCTATATTTTCACACTTTTTAATGAACTTTGTTGTGCATATTTGATCTATGCAATGTGATGTTATGAAATATACATAATAAAATGGTTACTAATAGTAGATTAACATAGCTATCATTTCATATAGATTTTTAATAAGAGCAACTAATATCTAATTTCACAAAAATTCATGATACAATACAATTTTATTAATTTTAGTACTTACGTCATAAATTGGATCTCTAGACTCATTAGTCTTACATATCTGCTCTTTTGCATTTTTTAAATCCATATCTCCCCATTTTCTCTCCTACTCCCCACACCTATGGTAACTATTATGAAGCACTTTTACTCTATACTTGGTAAAATAAGACCTAGACTAGTGAAAGATAACCAATAATGCATAGATAATAAATATAAAATGAACAATGAAAAAAATTTTGGGTTAACAGTTTTTGGACTAAGGTACACATTTGATATTAAATGGAAACAGTAAATAAAAACAAATCTGGACTCAGATAAGGAGAGACTTCATTTGAAAAAACTATTGTAATAGGCAGCAAGGGCCATCTCAATAGGGAAGGGGGACCATCCCAATAGAGAGAGAGGGCCAGTCCCAGAAGGGGAAAGACACTATCACAACAGGAAGGATATTTCTACTGTAATATTTGCAAGTGTCTCAAGGTGAAAAGGTCAAAGCAAGAAATAACTGGGTGTTTGGGGAATGGGATGAGTTGGTACTAAGATCCAACCAATGATAGCTATGTTAATGATAGCTATGTTAATCTACTTTACTGTTAATAACCATTTTAATACTTTACTATTAGTAACCATTTTAATAGGTCAGCTGATTCTCAGGAGGGTCCATTGACAAAAGCTGTTTTGTGCAGCAATGATCAAGGTTGGACCCAAGCTTCAGGACCTGGGGGAAAGAGAGGAGCCTAATGAGACAAAACATGGGAATCTGGGGGGTCTGTGTCTCACCATAGATAAACAAGGAGGACATCTACGAATCCTATCTAAGCCATTTGGAGAAGGAGTATTCTTTGAAGCAAGCATTCCTGGAAGGGAGGAAAACTGAGAGGAAGATCACCAGGATTCAATCATTTCTGCTAGGTCTGTCCATAGGAAGGGGTTCTGTGTCTCCATAATCAGTCTAAACAGAACACTGAAAGCAGGTAGATCCCATGATCCATGTATGGCATGTCATGATGTAAAGATTCAACCCACCACAAACGTGGTGTGAGGGCTAAGCCAAGCATGTGGAGTTACATGCAAAAGTCTTGATTGATTTTATAAGCACTCTTACCAAAACAAAAAATGATGCAATGACTACCTAGACACATATATTATACACATGCATGCAGAGTGAGACTTTTTTCATAAGTTAAATACAATAAAAAGCAATGAAATCTAATATTTTCAATGAGCTTCTTTGGAAAAAAAGCCACAACCTTACTGCAGAACAAAAATTAGGAGTTCCCTCAAGCAAGCTAAACAGGATGTTCACCTTCATAGAGTGCACGCATGCCTACATGTGCATGGTGTTTATGTTGGGGATTTGGAGAAAGATACTTAAGTGTGCTCAGTTGCAAAACATCACAGAATCATTCATTTTTTTCATCTGTGAAGTAAGAGCATTAGAGGAGATGGTGCTGTTATTTTAGAGGCACCCTCTGACTAGAATAAAATGCCACCTAGCTTTTCACACCAAGAAATTGCTTTTATGCAATGCACTTAGCCTGAAGAACTCAAGGCTCTCTGATTTGTACTGTATCTTGTTGTGGCATTTCATATAAAGCCCTCTCCTTTTTCATGAAAGATATCATGGTGTTGAAAGAGTTAACTTTGACTTCTACTTGCTGTTCAGTTCTTTATTCACATATATGGCCACCAGGTATCACTATTTCAATTATTTAGATCCAGACTAACTCTGTACATTTATCTTTTCTTGAAAGGAGTAACACAAATCTTTTTCTATAAGTACTTAATTTCTAGTTAATAAGCTTTAAGTCTTTTTGTGATTAAAAATAAATTTCTCTTACTTTTAAAGTAGATATAAATCCCTTAGAGCAAAAAGTTTTTCATGAGCTAACATTTGGCCTTGCCTCCCTCTTTTCCCTGCTTCTAGATTTTATAAACAACTGCTATAAAAGAAAAACAATAGTGCTGTGGAATCCCAGACAGAGAAAGTTGACTTTTATCAGACAGTCTAAATAGTGTCTAAACAGTTTCAGGGAATCCGTGAGAAATAAATTTTCACCCAAACTAATTAGATAAATAATGACGAAATTATAATATGCCCAGGCATTTCACGTACAGGGCCTTGAAAAGGTGCAAGTGACCTCAAAACCTTGAAATATATGAAATAAGAAATTTAATCTATCTAAAAATTAAGTCATGTCTGTAATGAAATCACCAAAGAAAGTACAAACCATCTGTGCTGCCAAAAATTGTGCTTAAAACCTACAACAAAGTGAAAGTAAAGAGAGAAGATTCCACAGCCTCACTCGCGTGTCGGTGTGTTATTTTCCCCATTGCTGCTTCTTTGCCTCCGTACTTCGCTGAGCGCTCGTGTTGTACCCCCTGGCTGGGGCTGGGCCCCAGCAGTATCTCATTGTTGGAAAATCTCCATGAGATGGGTGCTATTAGCACTACTCTTTATGGAACAAAATGAAGTCTGGGAGAAATGACGTTGCTTACCTAATAAGGAAGATCAAAGAAAATAGAAGCATAGAAGCGGGCAAGGTCAGAAATGAGCCTGCCTGCTATCTGAATGGTTTCCTTGCTATGGCCTATGAGCACCAAGAGTAGCTTGAAAGTAAATATCACTTTTCTAAGTTTTGGGGGAAAAACATGTGAAGAAGCACAGAGAAATGACCTGGATCCATTTGCTGAAAAAGTCAGAGAGCTGCTCTCTAGTTGAACCGAGGTGATCTATACCATGGATGCTTTAGATGGCCGTTTCAAGAACTAGCCTAAGTAGTGAGCCGTTGAGGTAAGAGGTTGTCAACTGCTGCCCTTCTTGACAGGCCAAGCCCATGCATCCTTTTCTGGGCCCAAGATGTTAGTTGGGTTTATCAGCCATGAAGTGGTAGGTAAGGAAAGACAGTGTAGGGCAGTAACTTGCAGGGAATTCAACGGTCACAAGACAGGAGATAATAATAAAAAGATGAAAAACTTTATCAAAACAGGAAAAAAAAAACAAAATAACTTTTCTGGGGCAGCTTTAATAGCAGTGTGGGGAGGAAGGAAGCTAAGTCGTAATGCTCTCCATTCCAGGGATACTCAAAGTCAAATTGTAAGGAAAGTGGGTTTTGTTCAAAACCAGCTTTCTGGAGAGATGGATGGGACCTCATGGTTTCAAAAGTTCCATCTCCAAAGCTCCAGGAGTAACAGAGCTTTAGAAGGGCAAAGGATGCCGTAGAGCAAAGGGTGCATTAGGAACTTTACAGGTTTCAAACAAGTTTTCACTTCCAAAGTTTCACAAGTTTTAACTCTTTCTTGGAGCCTCCCTTCCCATGTCAAAGGGAGTGGGACTTCCTGGGGCCAGCATCTGCATGTCCCAATTCTAGAGGCGAGAGTTTCCAAGTTCAGTCTTCAAAACACCTGGACTCTGGAAGGTTTTTTGTTGACCTTCCTGCAGCAGCCTGCTCAGCCTCCGTCCTGAACAGCTGTCCTCTCTGCCTTTCTAATAAACTCCTGATCAATTCATTTGAAATTCTTCCAATGGGATTGCAAGGAACTGGTGGCTGAGACCCCCCATGCTGAGAACCCCAGAGACCTCTTTGGCTCCACGGTCAGGTCTCACTCTGCAACAAAGAAACTTAGTACTGGGGATGCATCTCTGAGAGTCAAGGTCGCAGTATCCCAAGCTTGAATGTAACTTAATACAGCAGTGTCAGTTTCCCTGTGTTACAAGTAAGAAGTAGCATAGGGCCTAGAAAATCCTCTGCTTTTGAAGCTAACCATATGAATTGTGGAGTAAAGCTCTGCCTGAGGCACCTGGAGTATGGTGACTAACATCTCCACCTTCCCTCTCTGCAAGCAGAGATAACTGCATCACTCTAGGAATGGTCCAGGCTTAGATAATATTGCTCTAAAGAACGAACCAAGGTAGGGACACTTGGTATCTAACTGTTGCTAACCTGGAGGCTATGGGGACAGGTCCATTTTCTAAGGGAAAGTGTTCAGAGCTTGGAGTAAAGCTCTCTCAGTTCCCTAGAAGTCAGATTCTTTGCAAAAGGACCACAATAAGCATTTTGTTACTAATCTTAAGAGTTCTAAGGTTTGACTTTAGGCACTTGATTTATTAAAGTGAGCAAGGGCTGCAGGCCTGGAGTGAATTACTAGAGGGAATAAATCAGGCAGTGTAAAGAATTGAACTCAATGTTATGCAAATGCAGGTTAAAAAGGCAGTAGTGTGAATTTTGTTTTGCTTTGTTTTAATGAAGGGGTTGGTTTTGTGGGTTTTAGCACGCTGCCTCAGAGGGGCCGATTCCACCTCAGAACTCATTTCCATCATGGAAAACCTGTGGTAAACCTAGAGCAGCTGGTGAGCTTAGCACTTTTTGTTGTGTAAGAAAGTGTGTGAGAAAAGATGGGCAAGGATTTTCATCAGACTGTCAAGGTGAAATTTACAATGAATTTGCAAAAATTTGCAAAAGAAAAAAAAAAAAAAAACTATGTGAAGAAGTTATGTTAATTAGCCTGACCATGTCAGTTATTTCATAATATGTACATACATATATTAAGTATCACATTGCACACTATAAATAAATGCAACTTTTTACCTCAAGAAGGTGGGATAAAAAGAAAAGGAAACATGAAAATGGCAATTGATGTATATTGTGTAATATCAACTATAACTGCCCAGTACACTTTCTCCAGGTGTGTCGACACAAAGGAATTCAACGGTCAACAGCAATCCCATGAAATAAATATTCGAAAAGGTTACATAGGATTGAAGTTTGTGCAATTCATATGTTTTTAAATATTATAAGCAAGCATAATCCTTATAAATTAAAACTCTTTGTCATCCTAGGAGAGAAAACATTTTAAAAGAATTCCCCTGGTCTATCCTTCTATGAAAGTTATTTATCTCATTTGAATATTCACTGAGACATATTTTGTTAATGAATTCTTACTTGTACAAAAATAAATTCCTTTAGGGCAAAAAAAATTTTTTTTTGCACCAGACCCAGACACAGTTAAATAAAAAAGAAAGATTTCATTTAAGGCTATTACTACGAGAGAGAAAGGCCAGAACCTAGTCCTCGACTCCACTGAAATGAAAGGCTAGGGAGTTTTAAGAGCTAGTGGGGGTTCAGGGAGTGCTCAGGGAGTTGAGGCAGTACTTGCTAATTGGTCTTACCCAAAGGTAAAGCAAGCTTTCAGGTATCTTCATGACAGCAGGTAGTTTTCACACAAGTTAGGCTCCTACCCTCCCATAGCAACTGGGAGATGGAAGCTATCTTTTTCTGAGAGTTACATTTCAAAGGGGTGCCTCCCAGGTCCTTGAGAAAGATGGTCCTGAGCTCTAAAAGTGGCAAAGAGGCTCTTAACAAGATTAACATCTCAAAGGGGCCCAGAAAGAATTTTACAATTGCAAAATTCCTGAAGTAAATTCTCTAGGAAAAGGAAGGTCAGGGACCTAAAGGCCAGAAGAGTCTGTCTAAATTTAGCAAAGCAGAATGGAACATTAATGCCCTCTTGGCCAGACTCATCATAGGGGATTTTATAAAGAAAACTTGGGCTTCTCCGCACTTCAGGATGGCCTAGGAATTTTCAGTGCATAATGTGTGTCTTTGGGTTCTTCTTCCATTGTCCCATCTGACAGCACCCCCTCCCTCTCCTCACTTGTCCCCACAGACAGCCTCCCTACACACACACACACACACACACACACACACACACACACACAAAAACCTGTAAGTCACTCTACCTCTCCTTCCTCTTTCCTTGTGACATTTCTGGGCTGGAAACCTTCTAAATCTGTTTCTCAGGGAGGCCTTGTGGGCTATCCCAGAGATGCCCAGCGCCATCCACTGTTGAAGGCTCATGGTAGATGAGGATGTTATCCTCTTAAGGACACCTGCAAATGCTCAGTGGACACTAGAGGACAGAATATCTAACTCATCAGAGAGGTCCTCTGAGAATGAGCGATGCTGGTGCTTATGAATGTGGCCAGGCTGGCGACCTGGGTTGAAGGTAAGAGTGGGTGAGTGGAGTCTTCAGAACGCTCACCCCAAAATGTCACCACACAGGTTTTCCTGCATGAGACACCAAGGAGTTTTTCCAAAACCACTGTTGACACCTAAGCGGCCCAGGTGACGGAGTGCAAGCTGAGGCACCAGCCCAGGCCTGCACTGGGGCTGGAGGGGTGGGTGGAGAGGGCATGGTGGAAGTCTCCAGAGTTTTTAGGCTTTTTTCCTTATGAGTCATCACCACACCCCTTACCTTCTCAAACTCTGTTAAAGAAAACATAAAATAAATAAACATTTAAAAGGATAAGGACCAAGGAAAAAAGATACCAGAAAGTTCTGCTATAGACTTAGGGTAACAAAGGTCATGGATTATATGGAAACCCCTGATCCCTAGCATTCGATGCACCTGAATCTTGGTGCCATTCATCTGGTGAAGAGCATGAGTAAGAAAACAAGGCACACCCCCACAAAGCAGGGGTAAGAAGGTGTCAGGGGCAGGGAAATCCTCACTTTAGGACCCCAAATATATATTTTCTCCCGTCTTAATGTGCTTCTTATAAACATCATGAATTCCAACTTTAGATTTTTAAATTTTCAAATGTGTTAATAGAAATTTATACTTGAGAGAATTACAAGTGTCAGTGCATTTTAGAAAATCCACTAAGAAACCAAAGAGATTTTTGGGGCTGGGGATATAGCTCAGTTGGTATATCCTTGCATGTACAAGGCCCTGGGTTTGATCACCAGCACTAAAAAAAGAAACAAACAAAAAAGATTTCATGGAAAACAGCAGCCTTTTATGATTGGTGGTCGTCCAGGCCAGAGGTCAAGGTCACTGGCCTCTTTCCTACATGCCCACCATTGAGGTGGAATGTTCCCCGCCATCTTTTCTTTGTTGGTGAAAATTTTGATTTTTTTAAATTATTTTTTATTCTAAGATGTTATAAATGACGGCAGAATGCATTACATTTCATATTACACATATAGAACACTTTTTTACAAATCTCTGGTTGTATGCAAAGTATATTCACACCATTCGTGGAAATTTTTGATTTTTAAACAAATGGTTGAATCAAGGAAAATTTGTGATTTTTTTTCCATCATAAAAACACATACTCTCTTTCTTGGGATAATAATTGTAATAATCTCAATCTATTTTTATTTTACTAAGAGCTAAGCATTGTGCTGCATTATCAACTGACTTTTTGTTTAAAATTGGAAAGCTGACTCTCTAATTGGAAAAATAAGTGAATCACTAAGGCAGTAAGTGGCAGAGTGAGGTGTGTGCCTGGTCCCTCTGCCCACCAGCTCATGCTCATACTCCTTCTAGCTCTGCTCTTAAGCACCTACACCAGAGAAGAGAGGAGTTAATTCTAGATTCTATACAAGAGAGGAAAGACCAGGAGTGTGTCTGACGTTCTAGGTATGAATGCTGACTTTGCAGTGTATAATCCATGTTTAACCCCCGACAAGTTACTTATTAGCTCTTACTGTCAGTTTTCCATCCCATTAAATACAAGGAGTTGTCATGACAGCTCTCAGTAGAAGACCCAGGGTGTATTAATAAGCCTATGGTAACTATTATTTTTTTTTCTTAAAGGAAGAAAAATACAACTATTGTTTTCTTAAGGAGAAGTGGGGGAAAGCCAAGTGAAATTGCACCTTGGTGGGAAAGAGTACATGCAAACATGAAGCTAAAAACTCATTGACTGAGAAATAAAATGTTACAGGATCTTTTTGGAAAGAGGGGGTCAATCATCAGGAAAAGAAACCTAGGTCAGAGAAGTTTGGAGAGAAGCAATATTTGTGAATGAATACTTATAAAACAATGGAGAAAAATTTTAAAAGAATTAATTACCAGTTTGATAAAGTTCTAGCTAACTTTAAGTAGAGAATCTTGCTCATCAACAATATACAAAATTATGCCTGTAAATTGTGTGACTTTATTGTCCTCTGTACTCGATGAAAGTAAAAAACAGAAATACCATTTCTCTCTGAGAATCTCAAATCAAACTACATATCGAGTCCTGTGGAGGTGTTAGCATTTCCCTGGTAAAGCTGATTTAACATTCTAGAACAAATGTCCCCCATTATTCTTCAGGAATAAACAAGGTAGGACTTTTTAAAGCAATGTGCAAACTGGAAACATTTGAAAAATCATTTCTTAAATAGCAGTGCATGGTTGCCAATCAGCTACAGAAAGCCATTTTTCCAGTCTTCCGTTTTCAAAACATATTTCTGAATAGTTTTGCAAGGTTTTGCATTAGTTTCACAGATTTCCCCGAATGATTATATCTCAGTAATAGAATAAGGAGCATCTGCAGCAGACGGATGGTATCACACGGTGTTTATGGAGACTGAAGGACTGTCACATGCCTGCTGATTACAGAAATAAGCTTGAAGATTACTATTATTAAACAACCAACTGTTAAAAGACCCACACGACATATTAAAGAGAAACACAGAATAAGCTGGTTTTGTTGCTTAAGCCAAATATTTTGGAATTCATCCACATTAAGCTCTCACTTTTTTCTCACCATGGTGCTTGATTTTGTGATAAGTTTGCATACATTATTCTTCCCTGAGGTACATTTAGTTTAATTAAATTTTACTATTAAAAAGTATTAAAGCCTGCTTCTCATAATCCTTAGGAAACTTGGCATGGAAGCTCACCGCCCTGTAACACTTCCCTGAAGGAGCTCAGATGACTTCACTCAGAGGGTTTGCAGACCAGGGAGCAAAGAAAGAGGCCACAGCACTGGTCCATTCTTGCCCCAAGGCTCACTTCTTGGAGGGAGCACCACGCAGGAATGTGGCTAGAGGTCAAGATGCCCGTGGTCCACTTTGGAACCTACCAGCAGACCTGAATCCTCTCACACCCACTCCTATGATATTATCATCTTCCATTTACCTTACTCTTCTATGGATGAGAACTCTCTTACGTCAGCCAACATGATGGGTGTCAAGGAGCTTATTTCTGTCTGAGCTGAGAAGCCTCCTCTTTCTCATGCACTCACCCAGCATTGTTCAAGAACCTACTGTGTGCTGATTATTGGACTAGGATCTGTGCATACAGAGATGAGTGAGGCCAAGTCTTTTCTGCCAAGGAACATCAATCGGTCTCATGAAGACACATTGCCTTGGCTCCTATCAGCCACTGACAGCTGGTCTTGAAGAAGGGGAGTGGCCAGCTCTGCTAGTCATTCTGAAGAGAGTAATTAAAAAAAAAAAAAATGGTACATCAGAATTTGGACACCATCCCATCTAAAGAAATGCATAGGGACTCAAACCATACACATAAAGTAGTTTGTATACTTTTTTTCCCACATGGTCTTTCCTCTGATGGATTAACTGAGTGCTTATTTGATCTGCAATTACCAATCATTCATACCCACAGTATTTAACAAAAGAGAGCCCCACACCCAGGGAGCACCATGCAGAGAGTCTAGAGCATTAATCAGGATGTAGGAAAACACACCAGTTACCCTGCATTGGAAACCCAGAAATGCTTTCGGAGCCATGCTCCACGCTGGGAGGTCATTAGCAGTGCGTCCATCCACAGCAGAGTGTTTTGCCACAGGTAATAATGGCTGTACTTATTCCTAATGTTTTCCGAGTGTAGCATGAATGAACCAGCCAGGGTTTATGTCAGGCCAAGGCAAAGGGACTTTTGCTATTGCTGTTTGTTTTATTCTACATTTCATAGTAGGCAGCAGGGATCTTTTTAAACTTTATGGACACAGATACCAGTGTACAGACAAGGCTAAATCACTTCCAAAAGAAGGTTCCCAGCTCTTCTGAGTGGGTAACTTTATGTCATCTCAAAAATTAGTTTTTCAAGAATTTATTATTCAAACAGTGCTCCCTTTATAACACCAAAGCCTTTCCACTTTGCTTCTTTATGCCGCTGATCCTGGTATGCTCCAGTTACCTGGTTAAGTGAATCAAACTATTTTATATTACCCATTTGTCGAAGCCAAAACTGACAGGTTCATACTCCAGCTCAACAACCTAACAGGCAAGGTCTTAGTTTCCTTACCTGTAAAATGTAACTAATAAGCTGAAATTCTTTCCAGGGTGAAGAGAGATTAGGTTATGTTGCAATAATGTTATGGTTCAGATATTAGGTGCCACCAAAACTTGTGTGAGACAATGGAGGAGAACTTAGGTGTGAAAAGACTGGGGTATAAGAATTTTAACCTAATGAGTGCATTAATCCCCTGATAGGTGCTAACTGGGTGGTAACTATAGGCAGGTAGTTGTGACCAAAGGTGGGGGGGGGGGGCACTGGAGGTGTCCCTTGGGGATAGATATTGTGTCCAT
This sequence comes from Tamias sibiricus, assembly GCA_025594165.1. Classification (NCBI taxonomy): domain Eukaryota; kingdom Metazoa; phylum Chordata; class Mammalia; order Rodentia; family Sciuridae; genus Tamias; species Tamias sibiricus. The sequence continues at coordinate 21,251,424 of CM046671.1, forward strand.
GGTGAGGGAAATCAGTGTTTCCCCTCCCTCTGCTTCCTGGTGTGATGTCCTCAGTTGCTTTCCTCCACCACACTCTTCCGCCATGATGTCCTGCCTTACCTAGGGCCCTAAAGAATGGAGTTAGCTATCTACAAACTGAGACCTCTGAAACTGCAAGCCCCCAATTAAACTTTTCCTCCTCTAAAATTGTTCTTATCAGGTCTTTTGGTCACAGCAGAAAAATAAAACTGACTAAAACAAGTAACAAACAGCCCCACAATCTGTGGCTTCAAATAATAAAACTTCATTTCTTTTTTGTGAAGTCTTCTGTGGGACCAGAAGACTTCTCCTTCCAGTAATTTTGAGCCCTTTGTGTCAGCACAAAGCTTCCTCCCTGATTTCCATGAGATGGTGAGTAGAGGGTCAGCCCTAGCAGGAAATGCTTTGTCCTGAGCCGTCACCTCATTTTCCTTCCCTGTCCAAAGCGAGAGCCAAATAAATGGTTGCATTCAGCCACCAAGAGGTTGGGAACTATGTGCTCAGGGCAAAAAAAAAGACTAAAAAAAGATATTGGTGAACATTAATAATCATTAAGTCTACTATAATTATTATGAAGATCAATCAGGTCATAGATAGAAAAGCTCCCAATATACTTTCAGAAATGGTAGAAGCTAGATGCTAAATAAATGAAAGACATGATGATGATGATGATGACGATGATGATGATGATGATGATAGTGGTCGTGGTGAGCCAGCCATGGGCTGTGTGTGTGAGCTGTGAGCATCTTGAGCACACAAAGCGGACTGGACTGACGATGCTGCTCTGTCTGGGCTGTGCACGTAAGAGTCCCTTTCACTTGCTCTGTCTTTGATCATCACACAGCACATGGGATGGGCGTGACCTTCCAAGATGTCAGTCAATCTGCTGACAGCAAGACACCACAAAGCTAGACTCAACTCCCTGAAACCTGACCCCTTGCCTCATTTGAATGGCTTCTCCCCAGTAAGACCCTGGTTTGAGGCATGCTCCTCCTCTTCCTTACCTGCCTTGCCCCCATTATGGGACCTGCGGCTGAGGTGCAGTCACTGAACCCAAAGAAAAGGTACTTTCTGTGTCTGTGTCTTTATTTAGTCCCCAAATTCACTTGGAGTGACCCTGACCAGTTTAGTCTTATGTTGCAACAAGTGGTGGTGGTAATGGTAGTGGTGGTGGTGGTGGTGGTGGTGGTGGTGTAATAGTGGTGGTGGTGGTGATGGTGGTGGCTGTGGTGGTGATGGTGATGGTGGTTGTGGTGGTGATGATAGTGGTGGTGGTGGTGGTGATGATAAGTAGTGGTGGTGGTGATGGTGGTAGTGATGGTGGTGGTGATGATAGTGGTTGTGGTGGTGATGGTGATGGTGGTGGTGGTGATGATAGTGGTGGTGGTGGTGGTGGTGATGATAAGTAGTGGTGGTGGTGATGGTGGTAGTGATGGTGGTGGTGATGGTGATGATGGTGGTGGTGGTGATGATAGTGGTTGTGGTGGTGATGGTGATGGTGGTGGTGGTGGTGATGATAGTGGTGGTGGTGGTGGTGGTGATGATAAGTAGTGGTGGTGGTGGTGATGATAGTGGTTGTGGTGGTGATGGTGATGGTGGTGGTGATGATGATGATAATGATAGTGAGGAGACATTTCAATATGTAGATCGGTAAATGTGTATGCAGATGAGTAATTCATCTAATTTTTCAAATATGGTTTATCAGATGAAACATGAATTTGTACAAAATTTAATTCTTTACTTATATTGTGAATGAAACATGAACCTTCCAACCAAAAACTGTGCTGATCAGTAAAGAATTAAAATATTTTTCTTCTTATTTCCTACCTTTCACCATGTCTCACATTATAGGCAATTCCTGATATCCCAAGCTATCATATTCTTTTACTAATGGGAACCCTCTGAGACCCATTTCCTGTGCACTAATCCCAAGTAACCAACTTTGTGTTGGTCCATGGTTTAAGACATTAGTAGCTTACTATTAAGCTACTAATGATATTATTGTCTCAGATTACTCATTAGGGTGCCTCCCATGAAATCAAATCCAGTATTTTCCTTCTGTAAAATTAATTTTGTACCACTACACAACTACAGAAGTGATTTTTCAAATGACGGCTAGAGAGTTTGATGGGACTTAACACGTTCTAGATAATTTTTAGGTAGAGATTTATCTCAGCCACATTATTGGGGAAAGAAAGTTTTAAAATTTAAAACTCCAGATGGAAAAAAAAAGTTACCAGAGATTCTTGTTTGCTTGTTTCTTCTTTTCTTTTCTCTTTTCTTCCTTTCTTCCTTTTTTTTCTTCCTTTCTTCCTTTCTTTCATCCATTTCATAGAGACTTTGCAGTCTTTACCAAGCCTTTACCCTGTATTTTTCTCTTCAGTGATGGTGGATGGAAAAACATAAACATATTATTTGGCCATTTGAATACTTCTCTGAGGCTAGTCCCTGAGTAACAGTAACAGTAACAATATGAAAGTCACCACTTTCATATTATACACGTGACTATCTTGCCTTCTACTGTAGGGCTATATGTGTAAACACAAATATTAGTAAATTAGCTCTCATATTATTGGCATTCCCCACCCTTCATTTTTCCACCTCATATTTATCAATGTGGACCTCATTCTTTGAGCCTGGGGGAAACTCTAACCAGCCTTCTGTGAGCAAGCAGTGGGAATCCACCATCTTTGTCCTCAAAACAGCGTCAGCAGTTCTGAAGGTTAGGTTTAACTAATACAGTTGTCTCACCTGCTGGCCTGGTTTTCAGATTCCCCACCTACTGGAGAGGAAAGAAAGGACCACAGTGGACTTGTCGCTCTAACCTATGAAGTTCCTGTGTTTCATTCCTGCTTTCCTGACTCTCCCCTCACTCACTTCCTAAGCACTCTGACCATCCTCAGCTTCCCACAGAATGAAGCAAGACCTTACCATGCTGCCGATTTTCTAGGAAAATTCCACGTCCCCTGCAACCATAACAGAAGTGAGTATTCTGTTTCTTCAATTTCTAGAGTGTGAGGAAGTTCAGAAATCAGATACCCATGTTTTGAAGACCTATCCTAGTTCTGGGGTGCTGCTCCAAGTAAAAGAAAGGTGGATGTGTAGCTCTGTGTTTTACTTTTCATCATACCACACCAGCTGTAGCCTTTGTAGAGGTTGCTTGCCTGCCTGATCCCAGCTTTCCTGCTCTGCTCATTGGCTCCAGAGCAATAGCAGAATGGTTGATGAAGCCATGTGCAATGTCCTGAGCCTGTTCTGGAGAATCTAGTGCCTGGAGATCTGGAGCCAGCCTACGACTATCCCAGGGCCTTGGAGACGATGGACAGGTCTGAGATACAGAGCCTCCCTAAATTTTAATCTTTCATCCAGGTGTGGCTCTGCACTGTAGTTCTCTACCCTAAGACCTGCATTGCCTACGCCCTCTCTCCTTGCTAAATTAACACTTAAATAGCATGAGTATCCAAGGTACTTTTATAGCTCCAATGCTACAGAGACCACAGTATAATCTCTGAACCCTCGTCACAGTCTCTTCTAACACATGTGCAAGAGGACTCTTCCCCATTCTTTTTCATCAGTCAAAAAGGTACTGTGCAAGAGCCTGCTTGCTGTATACACACTTATCCCACAGCCCTCAGGCACTCAGGCATCCAAAGCTTGGAGGACTTCAAAAATTTTGTATCAGTCTCTTTCCTCTATAGCTACAGAGCTACCAGTATTTGTCACGTCTGTGGGAAGTATATTTCACAGTTACCATCTCCTCTTTAATCCTTGACATTCTTTCCCTCAGATCTCCCCAGTGTTTGGTAGCACACATGGCTCCTACCAAGCAATTCTATTATTTGACTGTTTGCCTGCCCCAGTGTTAATGCCCAGAAATATGGAGGAAGGCACGTACTTCCAATCAACCCAGATGTATCTTCTGCGAGCCTCCCTTCTCCTCCATGGAGACTCCTTACTTTCAGTGATCTGCACTCTTTTTACCACGTGCCTCCCTCATCTTGAATTCCTTCTCTTTCGATGATGCAGAGAGGAAAAAGGGAAATGGAGAAGAAAATTTCAAAAGATATTTTAAGAGCCACACCTAGGATTGGTGCACATCCATTCCATCCCACTTCTTAGCCCCATGTCACTCAGTAACTTTCTTACAGCTTCCAAAGAGCTTCCAATGTCTTTCTTCACGTGTCAATTACTCTCTGAGGTAACTGTGAGTGCATAGATCAATGCACCTGGCAAGTTTGCCACCTAAACCACCGATTGAGAACAGAAGGAATGAAAGAAGTTGGGTTTCTTGTTTTCTTTTGTTACTTGACAGTCTGGTCTCAGTTCTTTCTGGATGGCTTCTTTCCACCTTAACCTCCTGGAAGCATCAGTACCGTACCTGGGTCAGTGTGTTCTCATTCCAGAAACACACACGAGGATGCCAGACCAGGGGTTAATCATCCACATACTGACAAAGCAAGATTGGTTTAAATGCTTAAGTGACAAAGTAGTATCATTTCTTCTCATTTCAGGGTTCTTTGCAGAGTCGGAACTGAGTAAGGCAGCCAGAGGGAAGTGTGGCGTGCAGGTGCCGTTGCTACAGGAGCCAGAGGAGAGTGCCATCTCAGCCATCCATCTCCCAGGCTTCCAGGCATCACACACAGGCCCAGATTTAAGAAACTCACAGGGAGATGCTAACCTCAAGAGCAAGGGGATTAGGGGGCTAAGCAGAGGTGAGCAACGGGTCACTGGATAAAACATGTACAAAACTTCTGAATTGAAGGGTGACCTGGAGACACTGGAGCTCTGTAGCATTAAATAAACCTTCTAAAGTTCAGGTGCCAATCAGGGCTTCAGTTTGTAAAAGCAGAAATCTCCAAGGCTAACTCTGTTGACAAATTGCTACCATTTCTTCCCTCAGGTTAAGCCAAAATGTCATTGGAAACAGTGGTACGTGCATTCCCCCAAATGGTAGCATGCAGGAACGGCCAACTGCAGGGCGTGAGAAAGCATGGGGAAGAAAGGCTTTAAAAATCATCTCTCTTCATTTTCATAATTGCTGCTTCTTTCTTCTTTGTCCATGTAAAAGCAAATGTGAGCTATCAAAAATTGTGATGCATCTCTCACCTCCTAATCCAGGTCCTCCTGGTGTTATATCAGAGATATTTATGAGAGTGTTGATATTATTGGATGGGCTGTGGACTCTTTGAGAATATGAACAAAGCAACTGCATAGATAAAAATTCCATTTTAATGCAAATATTGAGGAATAGGTATTCCATTACCATCAGTTCCCAGTAAATAAAAGGTATCATTCCTAAGAAAATATCTACATGTGTGTATGTTTGTGTGTATACATATGCATAGAATGAAGAAAATAGATACATACACATTTAATGCTTATATAATTTAGGTGGATTTTCTTTTCTTTTTTTTTCTGATGGTTTTTATAGGATGATCTTTCTTATATGCACAGTTACCATGAGGAGGTTATGTGGCAAGGCAGAAACAGAAAGAAACTGTACTGTTTTTAACATGGCTATCTTTGCTCCAAAGTCCTAGAGCTCCCAAGGGGTTTGTGAAGAAGATAAAGGGGTTGGGGTTGGGGTTGCTGACATGTTAAAAAAGGGGACAGTGAAGATCATCTTTGAGTAACAAGAGAGGGAGAAAGAAGAGTTTTACCTTCCCCATCATATATAAAGCATTCCACAGATCCTAAAGGGGAAGGGGGGAAAAGGCCTCAGGGTCCCAGGAAAGGGTCTGTCCCAGACTTCTTGGCTGTATCCATAGGAGAAAATGGCCACATGGTGAGTGTTTGGGCAGACTGGACTCTGGGAGGCCTCACTGGAAGTGGCTCTTATCTGAGTAAGGTGCAAAAGCAGCAGAGAGCTCTACTCCTAAAGGAAGCACTGAGCTCAGTCCATCTCACTCCCAGTGTTATTCTGCTCCTTAATTGTCAATAAAGTCCTTGCTTCCTTCCTCTCAGCAAAAGAAAACAAAAGAGGCTGCACACAATGAACCCCGGTCAGGAACCTAGTTATGACCCCTCTGACAACCCCAGTCATTGACCAAATCTGACCCAAAACTCCAGAACAAACCTGGAGTGCTGCAGAAAGAATAGCACCCAACAGCCAAGATGGTAGTGGATTAAGTCTCAGGCTGGGTCCTTAGGAGGACTGGAGAGTACTCTTTTGATGAATGTTTACATGTTGGGTGTGTATACCCAAGTGAACGGTCCCTTCCCTTGGCCTTCCTCTGCAATATGCAGCCCATTGGCATGTGCTTATATAGGTGTGTGGAAAGGATAACGGAGAGAAAGCAGAGAGGATGCAGACCTCAGGGAGCTGGCTATCATTCAGGGAGAATGGGAGAGACTCCAGAAAGTTGCCTCACACCTCCTCGCCGCAACAGGCATCCAGGAGGAAAATCTCAGAACAGCCCATCACCTGCCACTCACAGTACAAACTTTGCTCTGCACTTTGTTACCCACTCTAGGTTTTATGAGGGAAGGTGCTCCCAGCTACCATCTGCATTTCATGGGTCTTCGCTCTTAAGGAAGACAGAATGTTACTGTCGAGGAATTAAAACTACATTAGGTTCCATAGTGGCAAAAGTGAGACCTCGACTGACATAGAAATACATTTTAAATAACTACACAGGCATGGGAATATTGGCTCTTTGAAAGCTACACAACCTTTACAGTGTCCCTAGTCATGGTACTGTCAGTGTTCATAAACCTTACTGCATTGCTGAGGCCACACCAGCATCACCACCAGCATCTGGTATCTATGAAGCACCAAAAGCAAAATTATAAGGCTTGCACAGACAAAATAAAAGCAATGTAGGTGGTGACACACAAAGAGCAAATCAGAAATCTCAGCATCGTGCAGGTGCTTATGTCTTCAAACTTGCTGTGATGGTTAAGAACATGAGGGTTAGACCTGAAAAGCTCAAAGATAACATTTGACAGGACTGTCTTAGGAGAGATGAGAGAACATAGGGGAGAGAAAATATTCTAAGAGAAAATGACTTAAGAATAAAGAGTGACATAAATTTTCTGATTATGAAATAAAACAAATAAGTGTTGGACAAAATATAAAACCAAAATGATTTCTAGACCCAGCTGTTGGCATGTGTCTACAAACCAAGGACTGCTGAAAACTGCCATCAAAACCAGAGCTGGCAGCCAGGCAAGAAAGGATTTTTCCTTGGAGTCTTCAGAACAGGGTCCTGCCAAACACTGGATTCCAAACTCATGAACTCCAGAACAAGGAAATTAATTTCAATGGTTTTAAAACCAAGATACCCAGTTTTTTCCCTGGGTGGCACTTTGTTACTGCTGCTCTAGGAAAGTGACACACTGCTCCTATCAGAGCACTGAGTCTTTTCCTATAAGGAGGGTGTCCTATTCTCTTGCTGAAGTCCTGAGTTAACAACCTGGGCCAGGCTTCATTTCATTAAGAAAATACAGCTTCTGGATCTCCTCTCCTAAACTAAGAAAACCATAGAAAGGTGTTATCAAATACAACCCCCACATAAGACTCAAATTAGAATGGAGATAAGCAGCACTCTGCAACAGTAGCAATCTTGTTACCCACAGCATCAGCAAAGACATCAGCTTTTGGCTACAGAGGATCAAATAACATTCCAACTGTTTGGAATTTCTGTTTGTTTGTTTGTTCGTTTAATTTATTTTATAAGAGGTGTGGAGAAAAAGGGAGTGGGAGGGAAGAGAGAGAGGGAGAGAGAGAAAGAGAGAGGAGAGAGGACAGAAGGAGACAAAAGAGAAAACAAAGGAAGAGCCCATCTGGAACTTTCTCAGGAGATATTTGCAGGGGACTCCTGGGAAGGTGTCTGGAAAGCATGCATCCTGCTCCCTCCATGAACAAATGCACTCTATCTCAAACAATACAACCAGGACACTGTTACTAGCAGCCTTCCTAGGGACGCTCATCTCTCTCACTAAGCCCTGGATGTGAACTTAGTGGGCAACTGCCAGATGAGATAAGAGGAAGCCATGTACGGGCTCATGAGCCCTGGGTTCTTCAAGTGCAGTTTTAAAATGCAGGAAATCCCAGGAGAAATATACAAGCCATAGCTGCATAGAAGGCAATTTATCAGATAAAAAAGAGAACATGTATATCTGATTTCAGGTAAAAAAAAAAAAAAAAAAAATCAATTCATCCAAAGACTGAGTCATTTCAATTATCTGTCCCCTATTGCATTAGGTTTCGAGTAGATAGGTTCAGCGGGATTCCACTAGTGGCTGGTTATGAGGGGCACTGATTTCACAGTTCTTGACCTGAATGCTTCAGGTATTTCTATGAGCTCTCCCAAAGAAGAGCAAAGGCAGGCATTTAAGGACATTCTGAAGTTCAGGTGGTCAAACATGGGCCCTCCTGTGAGGTTCTGTCACATCTCCAAGGAGTTCCATGTAGTGGAGAGTTCCAGTTTCCTTTTTGTGTATTTAAACAAAAGGCCATGTTTGAGTTGCCTTGTTGGGGTGCTGAAGAGTCACACAGGGTGAACTCCAGTTTGGTCTATAGCTGATTACTTTATCTGTTACACAGGATTTTCCATGAGGCCAAACAATCATGTCATAACCACCCTCTCCCAATTTTTTGGTTTTGCGGTAGCTGGGGATTGAACCCAGGTCTGTGTGCCTTGGAGGTAAGCACTCTACCCACTGAGCTGTATCCCCAGTCCACCAATTTTTTAACTAGGAACTGAAACTTCTTAGAGTTAGCAAACCATCTTTCTTATAAGAATAATTGGATATTAAGTCTTTCTTTCAAAACTATATGCTCTCTGTTAAAGTAGGGTTGCCTTATAAATAGAAGCTGCTACTAATTCAGAATCAGAAACTGCAACTAGCTCTCTCTCTTCACATTAGTGCCCAGAGCAACATGGACATCTTGCAGATTTGCACAACTTTGAGCTTATTTGTGTTCTGAAATGCTATATATGCATTTACAAGGAGCCAGAGAACACACATTTTCATGCTGTTTGACTGGCAGTCGATTACATAGAACATCAGGAAAGTATTAAGGAAAGGGCAACCAATAACTTGAAAGAATGTAGACATTACACAGTCTGCTACAACAAGAAATGAGGATCCCTGTAGCTAACAGCCAAGGGACTGTCCTGGAGTGCCAGGCTCCCTGCTGGTCTTCACCAAACCTCCAGACCTTAGTGCAACATTCTTCCCATTACATGTTAAATCCTCTTTGAAATTATACTATAGGGGAAAGAAAAGGTAAACCAAATGAATCCAGGTAAGAGTTAGCAAATAATTTTTGCTTACCAGAGAAAGGTTGTTTTAAAGCTTGGGGCCAACTTTCTATCTTCCAGGACTTTGTCCATCTGCTCCTGCCTCCTGCATCTCACCTCTGAAACTTTTATCTACTTCACAGTAGAGTTCGAATGTGTGTTGACATGCCTGACTCTCCCAGGAGACCTGAGCTTCTAAGAGTATGTCTTATTTGGTTTTGATCCATCAAATCTCACCCAGTGTTTGGCGTGAAGTCCGGGCTTAATAAATGGTGCTTTGCCTTAAATGTTTTAAATCACAGGTTTAGAGAGCACACATACATGAAATGTGACCCTCTTTAAGAAGCAGAAATCCATAAAAATATAAACAAAAAATTAAAAGTTATGTCTCCAGATATATCATATTTAAATAAAAATTATAAGGAGTCATTTCTCTTCTTAGAATATCTTTATCTCTTAAAAAATGAATGAATGATTAAAATTATTTAAAAAGTCAATGAATGACCAGTGATAGGAAGGGAAGTCAAGATTGAAATAAAGACACAAGACCTCTTCTCTTTTGTTGATTTGAATAAGAGCCCTCTATTTTCTCTCTGCCCAAACACCCTACTTTGGGAGTTTAGATGGCAGATTCTCTCAAGTCTCTTCTTCCCTTCTTATTGTGTAAGGAACTTCCATGGTCCTGATTACTCAACATAGAGCACTGAAGATTTAAATCAGTAATGTATATGAATACAGAAAAAAAAAGGCTTAGGGTCATCTGAGCCCAGCTGTATGAAAATAGGAGGGTAGTAAGGCTAGGGTGCTCCAGGCTTCCTACCAAAAGAGCACTGATCCATACTGAAGAATAGGAATCCCTTCAAATATCCTGATTACTCACATTTTTTTTTTTGCATCATCCGCTCAAATTAATAATTTATTTTCTCTTTTCGCTTGTAGATTGGAACACATCCCACCCCCTGGGTAGGATCAACCTTCATATGATTGTAAAACATTGAATAATTATTTTAAAGTAACTAATCTAAGAGAAGAATCACCCTATGCATAGACTTTTGTCATGATTTGTTTTCCAAACTTGAATACTACTTGTGACTATGGAATGAACCCTTTGAAATTTTCTACTCTTCCCTCAAGATGAAAAGCCAGGTATTGCATGCAGAACTTTTATTAGATCTGTGCCAATTAAACAGAAATATCCTCATAGCTGTTGTAGTCTGCATGCTGGGTCACACTCAATTATCATGGTTTTTATAACAGAATTCACTTCTTATTCTTAATCCACCAAGGTATACCATGGTCCCTCTGAACACCAGGAGGTTTATGAAGAGCTTACACACACAGTGGGACCAGAAATACTAGCTTTAAACTCTAAATGTTGATATAGAAAAAAAAATAACTTGGATTAATGGATTTGTTTTATCACCTTGTTTTGTTTTTTGGTGGTTTTTGTTTTGTTTTGTTTTTTTTGCTTCTCAAACTCACTTAAAGTACAGAATGTATAAGAAAAGGGGTGAAAGTACATTCAGTTGTTTTCAATTCATAAGTTATCCACCTTCAAAAGATTTATCTAGGTACGTATATTTTTTTTGTTAGTACAAGCAAGATACGCAGGCTTGAACCTAGCAGAAATAATCTTTGTTTAAAAAAATTATGTTTTACTTGATTATTCCCAAGCTTTAAGTTAAGGAGTTTAGAGGAAAGTACCCTTTTCACTGTGGTCTGGAGCCTTATCAAATCTGAAGTAGTTTTTGACTCAACTCATTCATTTCTTCCTCCAATGATTCTTTTGGGGATTTAACAAACCTTTAAATTTCACCAAAGACAGAGAAACGCAATACAAAGTACAGCAGCCCACATTTTTGGTAAAGAGGTTTTTTTTGGTTTTGTTTGTATTTTTTGTTGTGACTTTCTCTTCTCACTTAGCTGCTTCTATCCAATGAGAAAAATTTTGACAAAGGACTCTACCCTTGTACTTTATTAAATAGCATATAATAAATCTTGAATTTTTTTTTTTTTTTTTTTTGGTTGGTTGTTCACTAACTTGACTTCTTGCTTTTTGCTCCATCCATCTGCTAGCCTCTGGTATGTCATCAACACTCAAAACAGTCACACATGCAAAAAGGTTGGAGTGAGCTATGATATTCTCTTAAGAATAAAAGTAAGTTTAATATCTCATTAAATCATAAAACAAAATGGAATTTTTAAGTGATCATAAATAAATATTACTAGGCCTACATATTTTTCATTAGTATTCAATATGTGAACTTGAAATAATATTATACTTCAGATAATAGTGCTTAAATTTTTCCCTTTTTTTTTTCAATCCTAAAGCTCCCTCTTCTGACCGTAGCAGGAATTCTTTATGTAATCTCTTTTAATATATGCTTTGTAAAATTTTATTTGCTTTTTAAAATTTCTTTTCTATATCCTCTATTAAAACATCTCATAAATATATAAGAACACATAAGTCTGATGTTATATTAAAATACAATTTTATGCTTAACCCTTAACTTGAAAACAGCAATTGTAAGTTTCATGTTACTTTTTTCTCCAAAGTTATAGTAATATTTCTGAAAATCAAAATTTATTGCCTTAAGTAATAATTATAAGCTGCTTTCTACTGAAAATACTGTGTTACTGAATCACAGTAGTAAGGAAGTCTCTTTAATTTTATTTTAAAAAATTTATTATATAAGTAAAATTTCTCACAGAAAAGTTTTAAAACATATGAGATGGATTTAATTCACAGCACATTAATTTAGCTATTAAAGTCTAAAAATTCATCTTTTGGCTAAATAATTTTCTGTGTAAGTTGATGGCAAAATTTTTGCAAATATAGCATAAATATGCTTACTTCAATTATTTCCAGTTTGGGAAATATTATTTGTAGGTAATGGTGCAATTATTTATTTTAAATTAATATTTCTCATTATTTTTTTAAAACAACTGAACATGAAGCTTCTGGACCAAAACTTATACAGAGTTCTGAAAATTTTAGCACAAACATACCTTTCTAAAATTTCTTCCAGAAACAATATACAGATTTATAATTCCATCAACAGCAAATAAGTTCTATCTTAAATATTGATGGCTTATACACTTTTAAAATGCTATTATAAAATTATGTATTCATAAAATCATATTAAAAATCCTTTTCCTCTAGCCTTTGACCATTCTTACTATTATTTCTTTGTAAAGTAACTTTACATGTCCTTTAAACATTTTCTGAATAGGGTATTTAAAATTTCGTTATGGATTTCAATAGTTCTCTTGTATTTCATTTTCAAATATTAATTAAATATGTTTACACAGCATTCTTTCACTCTATTATGATGTAAAATATAAAGATTTAAACATCATATAGTCAAATCCATGTTCTTCCATAGATACATTTATTCCCATATTATGTTCATTATTTTATAATAGTACAGTTTATAGTTAATTTTGTAATTCATCTTGAGTTAATTGTGCTACAGGCTATAAAAATAAATAACATTTTATTTAATAGTTAACTTTAAATAATATTAAATAAATAATTTATGTCTCTCCCATTGGTTTTAATACCAACTACATTATATGTTACAAACTTCTGTTTCTCCTTATTTCTGGTTTTCCTATTTCTGTTCATTGATTTCTCTATCTAGTTTGCTGTTATTTATTTTAACCATCTAGTAGAAAACCCACTTTTCATTATTCTTTTTCTAAATATTTTTGCTGTCTTTTGCACGTTGATGATTTCATAATTTAGAACGACTTTGCCACATTTCAGAAAAATTCTACTGAGATTTAGATAGAATTTATTTAATTAATATTTGAAAATAAAATACAAGAGAACTATTGAAATTCATAACAAAATCTCGAACACTTTATATATAATAGTAATGTTAAGGTTTCCATATTAGGTGTCTCCCGAAAGCTCATGTATGAGACAATGCAAGAGAGTTTAGAGGTAAAATGATTGGGTTATGAGAGCCTCAACCTAATCAGTGCATTAATCCTGATTAATAAAGATTAACTGGGTGGTGACTACAGAGAGGTAGAATGTGACTGGAGGAGGTGGGTCATTGGGGACATGCCTTTGGGGTACACATTTTGTCCCTGGAGAGTGGAGCTGACTCTCTTTCTGCTCCTAGTAGTACATTCCCAGCTGTTTTCCTCCACCACGCTTCCACCATGACGTTTTGCCTCACCTCCAGCCCCAAAGAATGGAGCCCAGCTATCTATGGACTGAGACTTCTGAAGCCATGAGCTGAAAAATTAACTTTTCTTCCTCTAAAACAGTTCTTTTGGTCAACGCAGTGAACAAGCTGACTAAAACAAGTAAGGAGTAAATTTTCATTTATTCCAATCTTCATTCAAGGCACTCAACCAAGTTTTATAGTATTATGCAAAGAGATTCTTATCTATACAAGAAATTCTTTCTTGAGTTATGTCTAGCTCTCTCATAATATTATTAGAAATTTGTATCTAACATTTATCTTTATTAACTTTGTTTTGATTAGTATGTGGATAAGTTATTCATTTCTAACTATTTATTTTTTATCAGGACCATCGCCCAGCTCCACCATATTCTTCTAATATTCTTTCCGTTTTATTAGTGAAATTCCAAGTGACTACAGGGAAATTTTAGATTTTGGTCTCTTTCATAACATTTTTCATGTTTCATAACTTTTTCTAAGTACTCATTGGGTTCTTTTTTGCATAAATCCTGGGTATTTCTTCAGCTCAGAAAAATCATCTATTTTAAAATGTCTGCCCTGTTGGTTTTGGTTTTCATGACGTCTAACACAATTTTAAATTCCCAAATTGCATTTTGAATTTTCTTAAATTATTTCACTTCATTTACCTTCCATTACGGTTGTTGTTTTGTTTTGTTTTGTTTTGTTGGGTCTCTGTTGTATTTCTTCTTCCAGATAGCTCTGCTTTGCCTCAGTGTTGTATGATTCCCTGTCACCTCTCCCTTCCTATATAAAATGCCTCTCTTGTCTTATATTTTACTGAAATCATAAAGCAAGCATTACTTCAATATAATTTATCTCCTGTAGTAAATCTTTTCAGAACCACCTCTTTTCCTGGATGCTGAATCCTCTGTCCCTCTCCTTGTTTTGAGCTGCAGTCTCTTTACACAGGCCTCCTGTTGGCTGTTTCTATTTCCTCATCCTGGAGAGGGGAGAGGTCTCTCCTTGCCTTGTGTTTGCAAGCAAATAGAGTAGGAGGATTCGCCTTGTGTCTCCACACTGTCCATCTGCTTGCTGTTGGAAATCTCCTCTCAAATGTTAAGCAGGAGAGGTTTTTTGTAGTCAATGATTATGTTTTATTTTAAATTTGCTTTACCGGTTTAGTGAAACCAGCTGCCTAAAGAAAACAAGAGGAAAATCATCATTGTGGGCAATGGAGGCCCAGGCTGTCAGGCTTCTTCACTGTGTGAAGGACAGGCCTCTGTATCTGCATCTGTGCCTGTCCTGGTCCCTACACCAGGTACACTGTGTAGGCCTCTCCCTAGCAGACTCTAGTCCAGGAGAAAATTCTGCTAACCAAGGGCAGGTTTGCCTCTCTGTATTGGATACAGCTACTCTGGAAGCTCTGCACACTCTAAAGTATCTGCCCTGAGTTGCTCCTTGATTCCCAGCAGACATGATTCTGAGGGCATTAGGCTCCCTGCCTGCCTCAGTCTACCCTCTGCTTCCTCCACCATTTAGGATAAAGGAAGGTCTGTGCAGTGTTGATGGGATTTGCCCTCCTAATTCCCACATCTGCACCACCTGCTCTGAAGGGGACATTGTGAGACAGACAGCTTTTGGTGTTTTCCTTCCACTTGGTCCCAATTGCTCTCTACTGAGCAGAAATTCTTTGCAATTTCCCTCAGATGACTGTGTCTCTTCCCTAGTTTTCAATATCAACAACCTTTCTTCCTCTAGTTTTATATCATATTGCCCATTTTAAAGGAAACTAAGAAGAAAATGAAATGTCTAGACTCCATCAAATTCCATCTTACCAAAATGTCATCCATTTAATTTTCCTCTAGCCTCCTGGTATAGTGAGGGATTGGCACTCATCTTGTCCAGAACCCTTTTAGATGAAAATAATCGTACCTTCTTCACAACCGAAAATAATTTTGTTTCACTTGTATGCACTTCTTTTTCTAATTAAATATAAGCTTTTTCAGTAAAAGTAGGGTAACCCCAACTCCTCCTGGTTCTTCCAGGACCTCTTTGATTATGAAGCTGAAAACATCCTGTCCCAGAAATCTTTTCATATCCAGGTAAATCAATATAGCTCTTAAGGTCATGTAAGCTTTCTCTTTAAGCCCCTCTCCTACAGCTATCATTTTAAATCATGTCTTGCCCATGGCTGATGTTAATAACATAGGCATTGAATGAATCATCTTTCTCTGCCCCTAAGACCTCAGTAATGTATAAGTAGGGTTAGGATCATAATCTGTGGCTGCTAACCAGAGCAACTAAGTGAATTAACCAGCAGATCATGTATATTCATGTGGGGAAAATGTGAACTTTTCATAATAAATAAAGTAACCTGGTTTATGATCTCTAGATATTTACAAATTAAAAGAAACCTCATATCTACAGAAGTTTCAGGCATAACTACAAAGAGTAAGTATGAGTGGAATGATTCCTTTAAGACTAACATTTTCAGAGACTAGCTATTATGCCATTCAGGAGATATGCAAAATGTTTTCCAAATGCATTGGTGCTTTAGGCTGTGCTCTACAGCCATTTATTTAAAGCATTATAATTAATTACCTACTGGATGTGTAAAAATAGAGAAAATTTACTTCAAGACATGTTCTGTGTCCTAAAGATTTTGTCCAGAAGAAGTGTGGGACTATTTACTTCAACTCAAAATGAGACAAAGTGCATCCTTAATAAAATTTGTCCTATGAAGATTCTCAGATCTTAAAGTATTTTAAATGGCTTTCTTTTTTTCAGTGTAGAGAAAGAATCTCCCAACATAATCACTGTATGCAAGGCACAGAGACTTCACTGAAGAGAAGGTAGTCCCTAAATTGAGACCCATCTAATCATCACAGGCATTTTAATTTCACGTTTCTATTAAAGACATCAATATCCAGGGGGAAAGGAAACATCCTACCATGCTTAATTTGAATAATTAGATTGATCAACAAAATATTTCTAGCACAAAACAATGTGATAGAGAGAGAAACTATGAAAAATATGGCCGCCATGTAATTGATGTAGAAAAAAATTCAAAAGGGTTGATTTATGTAGAAATTATGTAGAAAAACTCAAAAGGGTTCCTGGCAAGAGAAAAAGATCAATTAGGAAAAACAAAATCTGGGAAGAAATGTCAAAGGATGTGAAATTATCCTAAAGATATTTTAGTTTTTCAAACATGTTCAAGTTTCCAGAGGACAGAAATTGTGCTTATCAACTAACCCATGTTTATTCTCATACCTTGGTGCATAGAAGTGGTTTTGTGTGGAAATAAGAGATGGTATTAAATAAATACCACTACCAGAACAAATATCTCTACTGACAAATGTGCCACCGTCTGTCTTCAGAAATCTCTAAATATACAACAGAGGGCTGACTGTAGTCAAGCCAAGGAAGCAGATCCTATGGTCAACACTTGGGCTTTGGAGACCAAGGGTCTCAAACCAATCCCAGATCTGTCACTTTCTAGGTGAGTGTCCTTGAAAGCTACTTGACCTCCCTAACACCTCCCTCATACAGTTACTATGTGGAACAAGAAAACTGAAACAGATGGCACATAGAGCCAACTTCATGGATGTTATAGATTTAATATGGAATGTTCCCCAAAGTCTCATGAATATAGAAGTGGGGGGGTTTAGAGAATGATTGGATCTTGAGGGCTCTGAACGCCTCATTGCCTCGATCCATTTGTTGGCCTAATCCATCGATAGCTGAATGAACTCCTAGGAGGTGGAGAAAGTGGGTCATGGAGGCATGCCCTGGAAGGGATTATTTTCTCCCCAGCCCCTTTCTCTCTCTTACTCTCTCTGCTTCCTGCCCGCCATGTGGTGAGCAGATGTCCTTCTGCCAAGATTTTCTGCCTCACTTCACACCCAAAGAAATGGAGCCAGCAGACTACGAAGTCCAACCTCTAAAACTGTGAGCCATGATACGTCTTTCCTCCCCCGTATTGCTATTGTCAGATATTTTGCTCAGAGCAATAAGAAATTGACTAACATAATGGGCATGTGACCTAGGCCATCAAAAAGAAGGGCCCACATATAATTTAAAGTTCTTCTGTAGCCCTCTTGAAATTCTTAACAATGATATGGTATCTTTAAACTTGTGCGGTGTGGGCAGTTGCTGAGGGGCCTGCACTTCCAGCATTGACTGTGGGGAGCTTGAGGGCTTGGAGAAACCCTCCAGAGGTTTATTGTGCAGCAAAAATAGCTTTTATACTGGGCATGTGCCAATTTACATATAACAGTCATGATAGGCCAGAGGTGACACACAACATATCATATTACAGGAGTCCAGACACCAAGAGTTCAGGAGCTGCTACCTAGGCTGACCTTGTACCAACAGGGGAATAACTTCTTGTCAAAGGAGCCAGGAAATGGCGCTTGCCAGTGTTCTCACAGCACTTTGTCCCAAAACATAAAGTTCTATGTTAGGACTTCCCTGCTGCACAATGAGCAAGATAAGTATTCCTTCATGAGGGTCCAGAATCAGGCCCAACAGGAAGGTCAACGGGAAAGTGAGGCACATGAGCAGGAGAGACTCTTAGTATATCTGCTATGCCTTGTGCTCCAGTTACTCTCTGTGTTATCACTGCTGCCTGAGCACAGAATTCTGGGGAACTCTGGATATTTGGAAATTCAAAGAGACAAAGAGTAAGGGCATAGAAAGCAGACTACATCTATCATTAAACAGGTGTGCGGGGCAAGGGAACTGAAGGCCCAGAGAAGTGTTCGCACCAGAACTTGCTATCAAAGCAAAAGGAGGCAACAGTGTTAAGAAGAAAAAAAAAAACATACCCAAACAATTTGATCATAGTCCTTCTTGCTTTGGAAACAAACCATGTGGTTAAGAGTCCCAGCTCTACCACTTATTGATTCTGTGAATGTGGATAATGTAGATACGCTTCAAGGGGAACTTTGTACTTTAGACCAAAGAGCTACATTAGTTGGTGTTCTTGATACAACAGGAAAATATTTAGGAAGACCACTCATGAAAGAGCACTTAGGATGCTTGAGGAATGTCTGAGTGGACTGGAGACCAACATTTAGAAAGGTACTGCCCTAGTTCAGGGTGGTAGCTGTGAGGTGGAGAGATGGACAAAGAAGAGTTAGTTGGCCTGTTGAATCATCTGAAAGTGGTGAATCAGAGAGGGGAAGGGATGGTTCAAAGAAAATTACAAGCTCTTTGGTCATTTATGAAGTCTTCCATGACTATTCCAGAGTTAGTGGATCTCTCTATTCTCCACATTCCTATCCAGCAACAATTAACACCAAACAGAACCAATTTCATTGTCTCTAATTTTTAATGGTGTTCATCTGTGCCCTCTCCTCAACCAGACTGAATGTTGTATCTTCAAAAACAATAGCAATGGCTTAATATTCTCCTGCCTCCTGAATGTTCTTCATTCTTTGGTGAATCTAGAATTCTAAAATGTTTTTTTAAGATGATGTATTACCATAAGCTAGATGAAGTAATATCTTTAAGAATTTAATAAGGCAACTAAGTTTTTAGCTTTCCATAATGTCAACTTACTAAATATTAATTATCAAATGATATAAATGCACAGTCTTACTGCTCAGTCTGACCTTCTATGGTTTCAGTTTAATCTTGCTAACCATCTTTAATAATAAAGAGCTAGTAATGCCTTGATGATTTGAATTCAGAGACCAAACTTGATTAGATTTCCTGATTAAGGAACTAATGTTAACTATGCATATGATGCATTATGATATATCAAACCCCACATCATGGTTCCCTTTAAGTGGAAGGCTTACTGCATTATTAGAAAATGAAAAATGCAGTTTTTCAGGATTCATTTGCTATAAATTGACTGAAATTGAGTGGAAGAAAACTTAAGCCTATTTGCCTTATTGATGCTATTTCCATGTGTATAATAATTATTTCCTAACATTGATTTGAGAAACTGTAATTTGCTTTCACATTTAATCAATGGAGAGCAATATTTGAATCAGGATTCTTCTAGAGGAATATCATAATTACCACTTTAAAGACCCTTCTCTTTCCTTTGTCTTGCTAGTGATTTTAGGTTTCTGTTTCTCACAAAACTGGTTAGCCTGTTTGCAATTCATGCAACATTTTATATAGAAAGAAGTGTGAAATGCCACTTTTCATACTGCTACCTTATAAATTATTCAGTCTTGCTATTTATCAGGCAGTTTCTACTTGAAGATAAGAAGTCACCTCTCATTTGCTGCACACATCACAGGGACCTAACAATCAAAACTGGTGTGTAGCCTGCTAAGAGACAAGGAGAAAATCCAGGCAAAAGTGGTTTGGAATGAGAATTCCATATTGAAACAAGTCCCACCAATCTTATTGGAGTGAGTAGACCGTGGTTTGCTTGCCAAAGTACTGGACACCTTGCTATGGGAACTTACCAGGAAATAAAGTCCAGGTCTAATGGGCCTTTCTTTGCTTAAGTAATGACATTCTAGGCAGATCCAAATTACAAAATGCAAATCCTAAGAAATTAATATTACCATCAAGCAGGGTTTTTTTATTTTTTATTATTCTAATTTGTTATACACATTTGCAGAGTACATTTCATTTCATATTACATATAAAGAGCACAATTTTTCAAGTTGCTGGTTTTATATAAAGTATTTTTACAAGAATTGTGTCTTCATACATGTATTTAGGGTAATCACGGATAACTCAGTCTGCCACTATTCCTATCCCCTTGCCCCCTCCCTCCCTCCCCCCTCTTTCTTCTATTTAAAGCTCTTTCATTCCTCTCATCCCCTCTCTCTTGCCTTTATAAGTTAGTATCTTCATATTAAACAGATCATTCAACCTTTGGTTTTTTGGGATTGGCTAGCTTCACTTAGTGTTATTTTCTCTAACTCCATCCATTTTAAAAACAGCTTATTACAGGGACACAGCCACATCAATGTTTATAGCAGCACAATTCCCAATAGCTAGATTGTGGAACCAACCCCGATGCCCATCAGCAGATGAATGGATAGGGAAACTCTGGTATATATACAAAATGGAACACTACTCAGCACTAAAAGAGAATAAAATCATGGCATTTGCAGGTAAATGGATCAAGCAGGTTTATAACAATTGCTTTAAAAATTTGGTTGCAACAAATTCCCTGTTGCCACCTGCAGCTGCTGCCGCCTACAGCAACAATACTGCAGGAAAGAATTCGGAGGCAGACTGGGAATGAGTAGGTTCTTTATTCTGCTTTCTCTGCTGACTTCTCTCTCCAACTCCAACAACAATCCCCACACAACTCCAACCCTACCTGGTTAAATACTCTTCACCTTAACAAGTATACGCGTGTCACAAGCTCAACTTACAGGTGCGTCACACAGTGTTCACGGGCACAGAAAGATTCTTAGTTGAATACATTAAGGTCAGGAGAAAACAATTAAACGCCTCCTCTTTGGCTCTCAGCCAGCCGCCATCTTAGCTACCTCCTCATTAGGGCTCTTACAATTCCCTTCAAGCATCATCATGAAAACCAGAAATTTAGGAAGAGCTCTGGAAGATGCACAAAGGTAGGAACCACTTATGCTATACTAGAAGAGAAGTGAAACCAATTTGGAGAGAAGGGCATTAGAAGAGACCTGCATTCCTCTCCCCTAAGTGACCATGTGCAGCTCAGCACCACTTGGTTCTCTACCAAGGACAAGCCCTGCCAAACAGGGCTCTCACCTGCAGAGTCTCATCTCTGGTGGGACCTGTCAATGTGGCTGCATATCATTTTCTCTTCTCTGTTTTTCTCAAAGGCAATAATATGTATATCAGAGACCCGAGATCTGTAAATGTGCATTGCCTAGGTAAAGGCCAGATGGTATGAGAGTGGAGGAAGAAACACTTTTTCAGGAAATCAGAAGTGTCAGGCACACTAATAGAATTATAGCCACTGGGAAATCTGGGCATCAAGGTGAGGTTTTTGAAGAGCCAGCATTACATGGACCAGGAAATGCATTAGGAGGAATCAAGGGGAAGTCACAGAGACAGTGGGGGAAGAGAGCCTAGGAAAGCACCCATCTGTGGTGGGGAAAGGTGTACATTACTGCCACTTCTTTGGCTAAATGTCAAATAGGATATTATTAAATTATTCATGAAGGGAGATGGGGAGGGAGTGGGAGAGAAAAGGGAAAATATAGAAAATTAAGGTAGGGTCTTAAAGAGAAGGTAGATGGCTAAAAGAAGATTAAAGGTAAAATTAAAGAACAAGGTAAGAGAAAATTATATGATATAAAGAGTTCAATATAAATAATTTTGAAGCCCAGTAAAAGGAAAGAGTTAAATTTTAAGAATCAAATCAAACATGATTTAGAAAGTTGAATATTTTTATATGGAATTAAAGTAGAATCTTTTTCTTTAAATGTATTAAAAGTAAGAATTTAAAGAGAAAAAAACTAAAAATGGGAGAAAAGAGAAACAAGAAGTCTAAGGAATAGAAAGAGGAGGTTAATCAAAGCATAAATAGAAAATAAATGAAGTAATTAGCATATAGCAAAGTAATAGAGAGTTCTAAATCTATGAGGAGAAATTAATAAAACAGAATAGAGCATTAAAGAAACAAGAAAATATCATCAGTGTACAGACGAAACAGGGAACAAGCTGGAAAAGTGGGAATGACAGAGCCAGGAAGACAGGACAGGCTGCAGGGTGCACAGTGGGACAGATTCCTGGTTAGGCTTCCTGCACCCAGTCTGCCTAGGCTCTTCCCAGACATCTCTCTCAAACCCCAGACCCAGATCCGAGGCGGGCCCTTTGCCCTGAGCCTTCCCCAGTCTCTGTTGGTCTGTTGTGTTAGTCTGCTCAGCTAGCAAGCTTGCCAGGCCCTGTTACCCAGGGTGTCACATCCACCCTGAGGTGGCTTCTTTCTCCACAGGTGCAAGGATGCTGTCTGGGCCAACTGTCCATGTTTCTCTAAAACTGATCACATAATCTCACATAACATTGACATTTTCATAGTTGGAGCTTCTCAAAATTGTACTTCTCAAATACAATATCTTATGCAAACTCTTTTAACCCAACATTTGTATGATTCACTTCCAATTATCAAAGAATGAAATCCAACAAGTATGTTAAACAAATTAAATTTAACAATGAAGAGCTCTTTTCATTGGTACTACATAAACCCAAGGAATTATTAATGTTGTTATCTTTTGAGAACTCTTTTTCTGTAGGACTGTTGGTTTATGCAAATAGCTTTCTCTTAAGGGCTCACACCCAGAAGTTACAACTTGATGCCTGAAGATTTAACAGTCACTTTGTTGTATTTTTTTAAAAATATTGCTGCAGTCTGACCTGGTACTTATCTAGTTTAATCCCTGCTTTAATATTTTAATATAGGTTTGGTTTGGATTGAAATGAGCAAGAAAGCAAGAAACTTCAGCAGAATCTATCTGAAGATATTATTTGTGGAATTTCATTTTACTGCATTAGTAGTCTGTGGGAGATGAATCCTATTTGCAAAGTACATCCATCTCGGAATCAAGTGTCTTGCCAAAAGGCAATTTGACAGCTAAACTTGAAGTTCATAAAAAAAAAAAATGCTATTTGGAACAGAAAAGATAAGACAACTCCCAACTTTTCAGTAAAACCAAACTTGCTCTACTTATACAGGTGGATTTTAGTGAGTAAACTTCTTTATCCCTACCTTCAATACATAAACACACAGATAGACATACCCATATGTATCTTGAAAGAATTTCTTTATCTCTACAATAAAAAAGTTGAACCATATACTATTTTTTCAAATTAAAAATACATTTTTAATGTTAGAAATAATTTGTGGTTGTTATAGGAAAGAGACTGAATTAAAATAAGTGAAGATCACCCTATTCTCACCAGTAAGTGATACTGATTTTTTTTATCTTCTTATATATTCTTGCAGATATGTTTTATACATGTGCAAATAACCATACATTTTAACCTTTGTATTGTTTGATAATATCATCTACCTATTATAATATCTGTCAAGGAGATTATCTTTTAATTTCACATATCATAAATCATAAAACCTAGATTTAATTAATGGACTTAATAGTATGTTCTATTTTCTGTTTTATGAGTAATTCCATGCTCATCCCTGTGTAGATATCTGAACATTTACTCAATTATTATTTTAGAAAACTTTCATACAAGTAAAATTTCAGCTTCAAAAAGTATGCGTATTCTAAATTTTAGTATTATGAATTTTAAATCAATTGATCAAGTTTTTGAAAATCTTCTGGGATTCTATTTGGGATCTCACTGAATGCATGCTGTAGGTTAAAGATCATTCATTCAACAACTGCCTATCAAGCATCTCCAATGGACCAGGTACTAACACAGCAGCGAGGGCAATGGCAGCTGGAGGGAACGGGGGGTGGGGCTGGGGGGGTTCTTGGGCACATGTGTGTAAAAGTCAAAAGTGATAAACTAATAGATAAGTTAACACAAGTGCGGGTGTTTAGGGCTAAGTGATAAGATCTCTGAAGAGCAACCACAGGGTGATGGGGATGATATAATAACACAAGAGCATACTTGACCAAAGCCCTGAAGGGAGCAAGGAAGAAAGTCACAGGCTGTCACAGAGCAAAGAAAATGTGGCCGAGGGGCTGGGAGCACCATCCAGAGAGAGACCAGGCCAAGGTTAGAAGGGCCACGCTGTGACACACATTTGGATAAATAGCTGGGATTTTACAAAGTGTGATTACAATCATGGAAGGATTTTCTATAGAAGAATGACAAAGCACATTTAAAACAGTCTGACATTTCTTCCTGAAGTAAAATATGGTCTCTTTCCATTCACTCATTGGTTAATTTTTGATCTCTCCCAGTAGAATGTCTTAGTTTTAATGTACTCGTATTAAATGTTTTATTAAATATTTGTTTTACTTCATTGCCCCTCTAAAAAAGAATTTATGCCTATTACTTTTATATTAACATTTTAACAACAAACCTTCTCCCAGCCTCCTTTAGTACTTCATGCTGGAATTCCATGAACTCGGTGCTGTGCCAATGACACAGAGGACTCTGCAGATCCAGAAAAGAACATGAACGACTAGGAAGCTGGAGAGCATCAGAGGAGAGGGGAGGACAGATTCAAGGACATCATAATTGGATGAGCTGTACTTTAATCTCTCTTACTTTTGCACTTTGAAAACATTCTTTTAAAAAATAAATAAATAAAATGAGTTCCTTCTGGAATATATTTGACTCCATCCCAAAACCTCTGGTTTCCACAGAATTTGGTTTCCTGAATCATAGGTCTTTCCCAAATTAAATATCCTAGAGCAACGTTTCCCAAAACACATGTAATGAGATTTCTGATTTCTAAGGTCTGGACTCGGAAATGCAACAAAATTTAAGAGAGACTGTTCAAGACCAGTATTCCCCAACCACAATCTTCTAGCAGGTCCAGGATCTGCCCTCACAATTCTAACAGGAATCCTGATGGGCTTTGGAAAGGCAGTGACCAGAGTGGGATTGCTCAACATGAAATTGCTACAGCTAAGTTCCTGATTCAGAGAAAAGCAGATGGAGAGGAATTCAGCATCTGAGATTTACACAAGCCCTCATCTATGTAAAAAAGAAAAAAAAAAAAAGAGTATATGTGGCCTAATGATGTTCTTCATATCTTTATAATTTTAGAAAATGACATAGAAGGAGTCATAGCATACTGGAAACTGAAATGCTGCTCTAAAGACAGAGACTTTCCCAGGAAGCATCCTAGTTCAGTGAAATGAGAGGCCTAGGTTCAAATCCCAGGTCACTTAACTTGATCAAGCCTAAGTTTACTCAGCCATAAATTAGGGAAATAGAATATTTGTCCATTTGTCATATGGAAGAGATTTGTTTTTTCACTGACTGCTGCTTCCATACAAAAATACAACAAAAATAGTAATAATAATTAAAATAAAAAGCTATTGGGAAGTGCTCAGTTGCCATTTTTATACCTGAAACAACTGAAATTCCTGGTATATTTGCAATCTTTATATGAAGCTACAAGTCTTGTAAAACTGGCAAAGGATTGCAGAGAAAGTAAAGAGAATAGAGGAAATATGAAACTCAACCTTTTTATTTGATTCAACTCCTGTAGCATCCTATGTTAAGTTAAGTAAGGCAGGGGATACAGAGAGGCATCAAAGAGCTTACTATGAAGTTGAGAACAAAACACACACCTGTGGATACTTCCGTAGTAATGTGCTAGGTTAAACAGCAACAATACCCCCAGGCTATTAAAATAGAAGCAACAATAATATAATTCAATATACAGCACAGACAGAAAGATGCCACACTGGCCCTTTATAGGAAAAAGGAGCGTCACCTGTTAAAGGATAATTTTCAACAATAAGATAAAATCATGATTTTCCCATGGATGTAAAATGAATATGTGTAAAAGATTGTTCTTAACTCACCACAGATGGGGAAAACAGTAATATGTTATAACCCCTTCAAAAAAGGAAGTTGAAACACAAAATTATATTATAGCAAAGGAATGTTAAAATAAATTTACAAGTAAAGGTGAACCTCGCTTTTTCCAAGGAAAAAGGAAAGTCATTTGAACCACTTTACAGAATTTTTTTGCATGTCTATAGATAAGAATTATTGGGTACTACTGTTATCAGTTATCCACAGCTTACACATTTGTAACACAGATCAAAGACAGTAAAAGGCCCAGTGTCCCTATTGAATCAGAATCAGATAACTCAGAAGTGTGTGCTCAAAACATACTTAGTTTTCCATCGAAGCATGAAATTTTCTGTACAAGGCTCAATCTAAGTTTAAACTATCATTTTTCTCACATTTGATTTCCAAAATGATATTTCTTATGAAGATATTATTTTTTAATATTTTTTATTAATTTTTTATTATTCTAATTTGTTATACATGTTTGCAGGGTACATTTCATTTCATATTACATATAAAGAGCACAATTTTTCAAGTTGCTGGCTTAATATAAAGTATTTTTACAACAATTGTGTCTTCATACATGTATTTAGGGTAATCATGAATAACTCAGTCTGTCAGATATTATTAATATGAGAACATTTACTACACATTTTTACCATGCAACGTATGTTACATTACTTCAGTAATTAACAAAGTAGAGAGAAGCAAAATATAGGTTTCCTTGAAAATCTGAAATGCTCTAAACTCTGAAATTTTGGAGCACTGGCAGAATGCCACATGTGAAAAATTCCACACCTGACCTCATGTGGCAGGTCACGGTCAAAATGCAGATCACTAAAAGCATCATATAAAATTACCTTCAGGCTTTGAGTATAGAATGTATATGAAACAAAGGAATTTTCATATTTAGAGTTGGGTCCTATCCCAAGATACCTTAGTATATATATGAAAATATTCTTGTTGTGGTTTGGATATAAGCTGTCCCCCACAAGCTCCTCTTAATGCAGGAATGTTCAGAGATAAAACTATTGTATTGCAATAGCTGTAACTTAATCAGTCCATCCTCGTTTGAATGACTAGGTGGTACTATATAGGCAGGTAGGTTGTGACTGGAGGGAGTGGGACACTGGGGGGTTGGTGGGGGGGATGCAGGAGCCCTAATTTAGGAGATAGCTAAGATTGCGGTTAGCTGTGAGCCATAAGCATTACCACCTTCCATGGTCTCATGAGACTTGGCCCAGGACATTGTGGACCGGGTCAGCGCGGACGGGGTCAACGCCATTGTGTGTGTGGTGTGTGGTGGTGTTTGTAGGAGTGTGTATGGTGTTGGAGGTTGCTGGAACCAGAGAGAGAAGAATAAAAGAACTTTTTCATTTCTATCCTGCCTCCAAATTTTCTCCCGCAGCGTTGTTGCTCCAAGCGGCAATCGCTTCAGGCAGCAACAGGGGTAGGCTGTTCTTCCTGCAGCCCCTTCCTCTCTCTCTCTCTCTCTCTCTCTCTCTCTCTCTCTCTCTCTCTCTATCTATCTATCTATCTATCTGCTTCCTGACCCCTTCATGATTTGAGCAGCTTCCTCCACTGGGCCCTTGCCCCGTGAAGTCCTGCCTCTCTTGGGCCCACAGCAATGGAGGCAGCCATCTCTGGGCTGAGATCTTTTGTAAACTTCAAATAAACTTTTCCTCCTCTGAACTGTTCTTGTCAGGTATTTTGGGCACAGATGTGTGAAAGCTAACTAAAACCATTCCAAAATCCAAAACAATCAGAAATCAGAAACATTTCTGGTCTGAAACATTCTGGATAAAGAATATTCAACCTGTATGTATGTCACCATATGGTAAAGTATAATATGAATTGTGTTCGTTGAAATTACCTATCACTTAATGGGATTAAGTATAAAATGTTAAATTACATTGTTAGATATAAAAATTTGAGACATCTGTACCACAAAATTCTCACTCCCATGAAAAAATTCTCATAAAGGATCAAAATGATGTCTTTCCTCATTGTCTCAAGATCAGTTACATCATTAAGGACATGTTATTTATAAATAAATATGAGAGAAAATGTATCTTTTTAAAAAAATCTTTTAAAGAGCCCTTCTTTAAAATTTGTTTTCTGGCAAAATGTATTATACCATTGATCTTATGCTTATTCTCTAAAATCAGTATGACTTGATCCATAATAGTAACGAATGTTGAGGCCTTATATTAATTCATATCATCTTTTCCTCCCAAAATAACAATGATCTGACATTCCCCAAGTAGAGAGTGTCTGTCCTGCTGAGTCATACCTCTAGCTAGTCACCTTGTCTCCTGCTTCTCTTTTTGTCATTTAATTACAAGTCTGGAATCTACTAAATATAGTGTTTGGCTGCTTGCCCCTCCTCTGGGGCAATAGGTGATTTATGGGATGACATTGATATGGGCCGGCTGACTCACAAGTATCCAGCATTCAGATTAATGCTTTAGACCCTTCCCTGGGCTCTGAGCCTCAAACTTGGTAGGAATGATTACTTTATGTGCAACTTTCATGAGTTCCAAAACGCTTTCTTCTTCTCATTTTCCCAAGATTTGAAACTGTGTTCTAAGGAGACATTAAATTCCAAATTTAGTTACAAAATTCAAGAAAATTGCCGAAGTGTTGCTTCATTAGAAAGTTAAGTAATAGCATCGTTATGATCTAAAATTAGATCCTGCCTATGAAAAATAGGCATCTTGACTTCATTGCTTCTTCCCACATGTCTAACCAACCCAATCTCTGCAGAAAAGAGTAGCTCCTGGATGAACTTGAAACACAGTGAATACGGCCTTCATTTTCTTTGAAAATTTGACAGAGGTTAGGACTCACTTCTAAAATATACTAGGAATATACATCACTGGAAAAGTATCGGTGCCCCTCCAAATAAATAACAAAAATAGGGGCTAGGGTTGTGGCTCAGCGGTAGAGCACTCGCCTAGTACATGCACGGCCGGGCTTTGATCCTCAGCACCACGTAAAAATAAGGGCGTTGTGTACAACGAAAATAAATAAACATGTTTTAAAAAATAACAAAAATAAAGGAAGAGAGAGGTTTCTTCCAGCAACCTGCTTAGCCTGCTTTGTGAGCTATCTGGGTGTGGCCATGAAGTAAGGTGGTGTGATGAGATGTGGTGTAGCAGAAGGCACACCTAGATTCCCACTCCAGCTCTAGGACTCGCCAGCTCTCCAGTCCTTTGAGCCTATTTTACTGGTATGTTAAACTGGAAAGAAACCAAGTTGCTCTACATTTTAATAAAGAACAGCAATGCTTGGTCATTTAGTTAAGTTTTAATAATTTCTATTTTCCTTATTTTTATCCAATAAGTGTAAATAATAAGCACAAAGTCAGAGATAGGCAGAGGTTTTTGAATAGTGTCTCAGTTCTTCATCTTAAATAGATTTAGGGATCCGAGAAGAAACGGGAATTTGTCGTGTCTAGGTCAAGTGCTGCCCATCCCAAGTGTCCACTGTGGTCAGGCTTCCAGCTGCTCAGTCCTTCCTCATTCCTCTGAGCAGGAGCGGCTGCCCTTTGCCCTGAAATAACTACTCACATAAGGGCAAGAGCCAACAGCCCAGGCTCGGGTCTGCTACAGAGAACAGAGGTATGCTTCAGAGTGGGCAAGACCAGCTTCAGATTCTGCCTCCTTTACTATCTTTGTGGTCACTTTCAGGTTGGATTCCTTTATTCTATAAATAAAGAAAATATTACTTCCCTTTAAAAACTATGATAAAGACAGAGTCCTAGCGTCTGAGGAAGCACGCTGGGCTTGCGGTCTCGGTGCTATCATTCTTTCTCCGCCCACCGGAGGCTGCCTATTGTTCCTAAGTGCTACCAACTATTATTTAGAAATAGGTCTATTTCAAATAAATCAGATTCTATCTGGACATGATGAAGCAGAGGGGGACAGCAAGCTGGATGAAGAGGAGCAGCCTGGTGTGTCTTTGTGATAAGGAATTAACCTTTCCCGAAGAGAGACCTGGCCTTTGCCCTGGACTACTGGGAGGTGATCTCCAGGCCCCTGGCTGCCCTGCCCGGTGAGAATGTCTTTGTTTGCATGGGGGCTTTAGCCACCAGACCGCCTGACATTGTGATTTATTATGGGGACTTAGGGCTACACCATACCAGTTTTGACTTCCAAAGAAACTAATGACTAAAGGTATCAGCCCAACCTCCGGGAGGGCTAGAGACTAAAGTTCAGCTGCTCAGGCATTGTGTGACTGACCTGCACAAAACTCTGGACACCAAAGGCTCAAATGAGCTTCCCTTGTTGGCAATACTCTGTGTGTATTGTCAGCTATTGGGGACAGAATAAGATAATGTCACCCTTGACACAGGAAGGAAGGGACAACCAGAGCTCTGTCTTTGGACCCTTCCTGGACTGTACCCTTTGCATGTCTTCCCTTGGCTGCTTTTAATCTGTATCCTTAGCTGTCATAAACTGTAACCACGAATATAGCAGCTATCAGGAGCTGTGAGATCCTTCTAGCAAATCACCAAACCTGAGGTTGTTTTAAAAGAACCCTTGAACTGGCATTTGGTGTCAGAAGTGATGGCATTCTGGTGGAGACGGTTCCTTCTGGGTAGTTGGCCTACATTCCTCACATTTCCAAAAAGAAAAAGCAAAAAGTCAATGAGGAAAATTTTCCCTCATCCAGATAGCACAGGCAGACAGACATGGGTTAGGGGATTTTAAGGGGAGGCACAGTGAAAGGGAGGAATAAAAGGTTTGGTGAGGGGAGGACAAATAAACCAGTCTCCTGGAGAGAAGTCATGTGAGGGGTAGGAATGGTTAGCAAAACAGCAAGACTGAAAGGCCAGCTAGGAAGAACGTGGGGTCAGACACTTGAGACTCTATTGCAAGCTTTTAAAGCATAAAGACTCTAGGACACCCCTCCTGAGATTCTAATTCAGTGGGTTTAGAATTCGAGCTCAAGGAATCTGTAATTTTTAAAGTACTCCGGGTAGTTCTAATGTGCAGCCACATTTGAGAATAAATAATGTATGGAAAAATTATAGAGGATTTTAAATGCCAAGCTAAAGTGGATGAACATGTTTTTTATTTATTCATTTGGTCAAACGATCCTTATGGAAATACTTTTCCTTCTCACTTCCTAGCTGGCTGGGCCCCAGCACAATGGATGTCACCTAGGATGTCATGAGGGTGTTGGCATCGATTTGCAGTCCCTAGACCACAGACCACAGAGTGGACAGTCCCCAGATATCCTCTGTGTTTCCAGAGGGTTCTCTGGCTAAAGATGGGGACATGTTTTCAGGCAACTTTGACACTTTCAGCAAAAGTGATATTTTCACTATGCTTCTTTTCATAGTTTGGTAGTTGCTTGAGCACTTTCATGATGAAGGTAGAAGCCAAAGATAACCCCTCCATGGGCCTGTTTCAAGTGGTCAGTTTCCCTGTGATCCTCAGACCCCCTCCAGTCACTGTTGCCTTAGTAATGTCATCACCAACGTTTTCTTGGGAGACAGACAAGTGCCAACCTCGGGATCAAGGCAGGCAGGGCACCTGTTTCCCCACCAGTGTGCCTCAGGCCTATACCTCCAACTTCTTTGAGGCTGAACCTAGGCAGCACAGTAAAAGCAGCTGCTGTGGAATGAACCCAGGTGCGGAACCACTCAAAACATGTGCACCTGTCTTCCTCTAAGCCAAAACCAAAGCTGAGCAGTTGTTTTCCCAGTGCTTGTCCCACAGATCTTATTTGCTAAGCTCTCTTCTTTTTCAAAACTAACTGAGTTGACTATTAAAAATGACTTTGTGATATCCAGGAAGGCCATGTTTAGCAAATGCTGGAAGAGCATCCTTCCACTAGACGGCACAGAAGGGATGTTCAAAATCCTCAAGCACTACCTCTCTCAATACTATTTCAGCATTGTTATCATTCTTCCAGGAAGGCCATCTCTGCAATACAAATCTGGGTTTTTTGTTTGTTTGTTTGTTTGTATTTTATTGTATTGTTTTGGTACCAGAGATTGAACCCAAGGGTGCTCAACCACTGAGCCACATCCCCCAGTCCTTTTATTTATTTATTTATTTACTTTGAGACAGGGTCTTTCTGAGTTGCTTATGGCCTCCATAAGTTGATGAGGCTGGCTTTGCAATATGAGTCCGATTGCTCAAAATTAGAGGGCTGCACAGTCCTAAACAAAGTAGAAAAGCTAATCAGATTGGAGTAATTAGTTGTCCATTTCAGTGGGATCCTACCTGTGATCTCTCCCAATATCTCAGTATCCCACAATTTTCTCAATTGACTACTCAAAAGTCTTCTACCATTTTAATACCTGTCCCATGCTTCAAAACCATCTTTTACACCCCAGGAGCAGTTGAAATTTTTAAAAGATATGTATCTTGTCATATCTACTCATATGATTTCAGAATAAAATCTTGTAATTAATGGATGTCAAACGCAGATACATCTTTTGGGTCCTCAGCTACTTTTGAGACTTCACAATGTACAACAGCTACTACCATTGTGTAAGCTGTGGGAAGAAGAAATGAGAGGTTTAGAGCGGGGCTGGATAACTTGGTCTGTAGAGGGCCAAACATTAAATAATTTAAAACTTTGTGGGTCACTTACAGTCCCTGTCACAGCTACTAAACCTTGCCCTTGTAGGGCTAAAGCAGCCACAGACAATATGTCGACAAATGAATGTGTATACATTCCAATAAAATGTCATTTACAAAAGTATGTGTCAAGTTGGGCTTTTTTTTTTTTGGCATTAAAGCTATAATTGACTGACCTTGGCTTAGAGAAATGAAGAAGATAGAAAAATTTGAGACATTCAAAAGAATCAACAGATCAACTATTAGAATAAGTGAGAAATTTTAACAAGCTTGCCAGAAACTGAATGGATTTTAATAAAAATAAGCATTTCTGTGCACTATCAATAATCAGACAATATAATTTAAAATGTTATTTTCAATAATAGAAGAAATTATAAAGAATCTAAGAATTAACTAACAATGTACAATACCTATGTAGAGAAAAATGTTAAAATCTCACAGGAAACAGTGACAGATCTCTCTAAAGGAAAAGTAGGGCTCCTTAATTTCTCCCCAATTTATCTGTAAATGCAATGCAATTCGGTGTTCGGCAGAATAATGGGTCCCCAAATACATCCACATTTTAATCCCTGGAATGTGTAAGTATGTTACCTTACATGGCAGAAAAGATTTGCAAGTGTGATTAACATTATCCACCTTAAGATGGGTTGTCAGGTGAGCTGATTACAAAGACCTTTAAAAGCAGAGGGCCTATCCCAGCTTCAGTTGGAGGGACATATGACAATGTGACACTCTGAAGATGGAGGAAAGACAATAAGCACAGGAAGGCAGGATGTACTCTAAAACCAGTGTTTCAGTCAGATTTTCATTGCTATGACTAAAGGATCCAACCAGCACAATTAAAGAGGAGGAAGAGTTTATTTGAGGGCTCACTGCTTCAGAGGTCTTAGTCCATAGAAGGCCGGCTCCATTCCTCAGAGCTCGAGGTGAGGCTGAACATCATGGCGGGAGAGCGTGGCCAAGAGAAGCAGCTCACACCACGGTGTGCGGGAAGCCATCTGTGAAATACATGAGGACTTTCTCTCAGCATGGAAGCCAGAGAGGGACAGGCCTGGCATTGGGAACTTCCAGTTGCTCTCCGGTGGTGACAGACCACCCAATGCACATGACCTTCCCCTTTGCTCTGCTAGAAAGGTTCCTCATAATAACACCCAAGATGGGGGTAACCTGTTAGGAAAAGAACATTCTATAGAACCTTTTTGCTGTCTTCTGATATAAATAAAGCAAGTGCAGGCTCCAGTTTGTCAGAAGCTCTATCCATCTGGTCAGCTTACCCATCCTGCCCCACTTTAGAAACTACTTTCTGTGTTCTGTGGTGCTTTTCACCATTCTATTTTTCTTACCCGTGGGTCATGGGTAGGAATGGTGAGCAGGAAGCAGAGACAGACTCCACTCTCCAGATACAAATACATACCCCAAAGCCACGTCCAATTTCCACCTCCTCCAGCCACACCCTACCACTTCAGTTACCACTCAGTTAATCCCTGTCAGGGGATTAAATCACTGATTGGGTTAAGACTTTTACAACCCAATCATTTCTCCTTAGAACTTTCTTGCATTGTCTCACACATGAGCTTTTAGGGAACACCTTATATTCAAACCATAACAACCAGGAAGAGGCAGCCTATGGTGTGGCTCAGTGGCAGAGGACTTGCCTACCATGAGCAAGGCCCAGGGTTTGATCCCCAGCACCAAAAAAAAAAAAAAAAAAAAAAAAAAAGCTAAAAAAAAAAAGTGTAAGGAAAAAAAAACTTTCTCTGAAGTCCTCCAAAAGGAAATGTAGCCCTGTAAACGCATTGCTTTTTAACCACATGAGACATGGGAGTTTCTGACCTTCAGAACTGTAAGTTGATAAATTCATGTTGTTCTTAAGTCATTAAGTTTTTGGTAATTTGTTAGGGCAGCAATAGAAACTAATACAGATTTTAATTAAAGCTCTGGTTGGAATATTTTGAGGAATTTGTAAAATTAATCTAAACCCATGACATCCACAAAAAATTAATTCAGCATTGGAAAAGAAGAGTAAAGAGAGGGAGTTATTCATTACCCAGAATTAATACAATATAAAGCCATAAAGATTAAAATACTGGGTATTTGCTAGAACAGACAAGTAGACAAATAGAACAGAGTCCTTGAAAATGCACCCAATTTATCTGTACAGGTATGTAATATCTATTAAAGGTATCTCACAAAGCCTTGGGGAAAGAATGAGTCATTTATAAGAATGTATTAGAGAAATTGACCTATATTTTTAAAAAAACTGAATTCTTAATTTACACATGTAAAAATAGGTTACAGACTAAATGTAAGAGAGAAAAGCTCTCTAGAAAATTTAATATAAAAATAAGAGTTATATGTATAAACATATATACATATTTGTAAAAAATTACTTCTTAAAGTTGCAAAAGCAAAAGTCATACGGCACATGCGTGATAAACTTGGTCGTACTGAATTTAAGATTTCTCTTCAAAGATATGTGTTATAAGTGATCTAATAGTTGATTGATTGGGAGAACATACTTGCCTGTCTTAAACAAAGGAATTATATTTAGAAAATACCATGTGACCCCCATGGACAGGAAAAAGTCAGAAACCACAATAGAATAATGACAAATCCCAAATGTCACCTATGAACATATGAAGAGATGCTCACACTTATCAGAAATAGGGACATGTAAACTAAAGGCAAAAGACATCACTTCATACGTACAGGATTAACAAAAATTGAAAAGCTGGATCATTGGCGAGGTGTCAAGACTTAGGGGTCTCCAGCACTACTGGCAGGATCATAAACTGAGGTAGCCGCTGTGGAGAGCATCAGGTACGTTAGTGAAGTTTCCAGCTTGCTGGGCAGTCCAGAACCTCCTCTCCAGGTATATGGCACACAGTGCATTTGTCCACAGACTCCTACACAGACGTGTCAGAGTATTTATTACAGCACTCTTTTAGAAGGTATAGACTTGGAGGCAAGGTTGGGGTGGGGTTGTTGCTGAAGCATGAATAGATAAAAGTGGATGGATGCTCATCACAGAGTCCTGAAGAGTAAAAAAGAACAACACACTAGATGTCCACATACCCATACAGATGAACTGTAAAACATAATACCGAGCAACAATATTTTAAAAGCACGGAACTTGATACATAACCCATTATTTATCAGGTAAGTTGAAACGCATGAACACACACAAAAATATACTTTTTTTGATAAGCACATACAAACAGAAAGACATTAGAATAGATGCTTATGTTGAAAGGGAATAAAAATAAGTAGTAGTGGCAAAATGAAATGAACAAGTGAATGCATAAATAAACAATGGATTGAACGAAGGAAGAGAGGAGGAGAGGGGCTTTCACTGGATGGATGAAGATAATGGAACATGAGCTCACCTTCTGAATTTGAGCATAAAAAAATAGAAACAGAAAATTTGAATGGAAAATAAGGGATTATAAGCATCCTGTATCTCTGAATAATTCAGGTCACGTGAGTTGAGGGATTGGTGCAGAATGAGCAGGAGCGATTTTGCAATGTTTGAGGCCTTAATCCATAATTTATAACCATTATTATTGTTGCTGTTATTTGGGGGGCAGTACTGGAGATTGAAATCATGTCCTTGTGCACGCTAAACAAGCACTCAACCAATGAGCTACATCCTAAGCCCTTTTTAATTTTTTTGTTTTTAATTTTGAGACAGGGTCTCCCTAAATTGCCTAGACTGGCCTCAAACTTATAATTCTCATGCCTCAACATCCTGAGCAGTTGGGATTATAAAGATATACCACCATACCTGGTTGAAATTATTATCCTTAAATGTCTCTTTAAATAGAAGATTATATTGTAGCAATATAAGCCCATTTTGTCTCTGTGTTGAAGGTTTGGTTTCTCATGCAGCGATGATCAGAGATGGGGCTGTGGAGAACTGATTTGATCATGAGTGTTCTGACCTCATCAGTAGATTAATCCACTGACAGATTCATAATTTGATGGCATTATTGGAAGATGGTGGAAACTTTAGAAGGTAGGTCTAAATTGGAGAAAGAAGTTCATGACCTGGAAGTGTATATTCTGTTCCCAGTCCTTTCCTTCCTCTCTCTCTCTCTCTCTCTCTCTCTCTCTCTCTCTCTCTCTTTCTTTCTCTCTCTCTCTGCTTCCCTGCTGCCATGAGCTGAGCAACTTTTCGACCATGACATTCTTCTTTATTCAGGCACACAGTAAAGAAACTGGACAACCACAGACTAAAGCCTCTGAAACCATGAGCCAAATTAAACCTTTCTCCTTCTGGTTATTTTACTCAGGTATTTTGTTACAGTAATGAGAAGCTGACTAACACAATATCTTTGTCAACCTGATCTACAAAGGCAAAACAAAAAAACAAAAACCCAGACCTTAAATACTAGTACCCAAATTACTTCCTAATATTATTTTAGTTCTTAAACTCAATTGTTTCTTGAGTGAATGCCCTCATATGACATTAGTTGCTATGGGAGACTGTGGAAATTTCCCCAAATGCATAAATAAATAAGAAATTATTCTTGACTTCAGAATTTCCATAGAATTTTGACCAATTTTTCTATGCATATTTCATATAAATTCACATATTACAGAGGTTTGTACAGTGGAATACATCATTTCTGATAAAAGAAAAAATACAAAAATTCTTCATATTCAAGAACACTGATCAGATCCAATTGGTACTTTACTTCTTGAAGCAGTTAGCCCAATGTCTTCCATTTGTAACTACCCAAACAATACAGCCAGAATTAAATTAAATGTATTTTAAGTCAGAAAATACAGTTTGTTTCAACTAAGTCTTCTGGGAACCTTTCTTTATTCAAAGATAATATTGTATTTGAAAATATTTTACTTTTCAAACGAGTCATTTTCCTGATTAATTTTTTGAAGAGTTTATTTTTTACTATTACTAGTAGTTAATGTTATTTTTCATTCTAGTTATTTTTAGTCATTTTATGAAAGAGGAATTGCCATAGGGTTCACCAAAATGAAATGAAATGAAATCTATCGAAGGAGGTTATGTCCATTAAAATGAGAGATACTGTTTTTCAAGGGACAATGACTTTAACCCTTAAGCATGATTATTGTAATTACTGAGATTTAGGTCATAGCCTATAGTGAAAAGCATTTGTCAATGACTTTTCAAACCATCATAATTCTGCTCTCTTCAATGGATATCTTGGCTGAATTCTCTGGGAACAAAACATCTGAAGATATAGATTCTTCAAGAATAACAAGTTTTCACAGTTACCTATATAAAGTCTAGCAAAATAATCAAAGAAAAGAAAAATGGAATACATATTTCTCCTAAGCTGCAGTTTGGATCTGTCTTCAACGATTCTGGTTAGCATGGGTGAAGAGGGAGCAGGAATGAGGGTGTTTCATCAAGGTTGGTAATGAAGCAGGTGTTTCTAGATTAAGTATTAAATAATATATATAAGATATGAGAATGTAAATTTAAAGATTTACCAAACATGCCTCGCCTAGTTGCCTGGTTATATAATGAAAGCTTCCTCCTTTGCCCCTCCCTCTTCTTTCTTCCCTACTTTCTGGCTCTTGCACAATGATAGGCTGAGAAAAGACCAAAATTTTACCTTGAGATGAGCCTGAACAAGCTGTATGATTTTTGAGGAAGTCAACCTTCGTGGATTTAAAGAGCACACTTTTGGTGTGGTGAAATGAGACAAGTAGACTAAAATTTCTCCTAATTAGACCACGGCTACTTTTTTTACCCTTTGGAATCTGAATCAAAAATAAAAATAAAAAAAAAAAAACCTGATAAGGATTATTTTAACTTCTTGCCAGTTCCTCAATTAACTTGCTGGTATTAAGAGCTGATTGCTTCTTATTTCTTTAGTGTACTTTGAATACTAAATGTGAAATCCTGGAATTCTATGCTTTGAACCAAGAGAAGAACTCTCTGGAAATAAAATTTTAAGCAGTTGGCTAATGCCAATCAGTAAAATTTAACAAGAATACCTCACTGGCACTCCTTAATGCTCATACTCTGCACTCCAGAAACGCCAAACCAAGAGAGATTTAAGTCACATATCTGAACAACAACAAAATATTCAAATTACTAAGCTTATCAGTAACAGGTTGAATTATAATATTAGGAATTTCATTAAAAATCTCATGCTATCTTATCCCTGTGTGCACTGAGACATACAACCTCAAGGAAAGTAAATTGGGAAGGGGTGTGTGTAAACAGGGAAACAGCTGCTCAGGGACCCAGAAGACCACAAAGAATTCATGGTGGAAGAGTCCTCTTGGATGTCATATTATCAAGGTTCTCTAGAGGAACAGAACCAACAGGATAAATAGATAGAGATAGAGATATATAACAGAATATATATGATATGTATATATGATATATGTATACGCATATACACGTATATACATATATATATATATATATGATTATAAAAAGGGGATTTATCTGATGAGCCTACACAACCAGAAGCTGGATAGTCCCACAATGGCCA
Organism: Tamias sibiricus; assembly: GCA_025594165.1. Taxonomy (NCBI): domain Eukaryota; kingdom Metazoa; phylum Chordata; class Mammalia; order Rodentia; family Sciuridae; genus Tamias; species Tamias sibiricus. Next base: position 21,290,360 of record CM046671.1, read on the forward strand.
TCTGCAGGCTATACAGCTGGAGGAACCAGTGCCTGCTCAGTCCAGAAACTCCAGCTTCAGAACAAAAGCAGTCGGTGATGCCACCCCTGTCCCGGATCTAAGGCCCAGAAAACTCCCTGGAGAGTCACCAGTCTGAGTCACTTAGAAATAGTGAAGGATCTGGAGTCTGATGTCCTCAGGCAATCTCAGCAATCAAAGAATCCACTCAAGAAGAATCAAGCTTGCACATGCTGCTGGTTCTTCATTCTTCCTACTCTTTGTTCCATCCAAGCCTCCAACCTATTGGACTGTGCTGCCACCACTTAGTGTGGGTCTCCACTTCAGTTGGCGGTCACACATGCCAATCATTCCTAAGAAACACCCTCATTGAGACACCCAGAAATCTCTTTATTTTAGGCATCTATTAATCCAATCAAATTGACAATCCAGATTAACCCTCACAGATGTGCTGGTAGAGCTGTGTGGGAGTTAAACACAGGGAAGGAGAAATCACCATGTGCCCCCTACAGCTGTCCATGATGGAACAAGCTATGGCTGATGTAAAGCATCTTCCCTGCACCCATATTGACTTCCCTTTGGAAGAGAAGGTTTAAAAAAAAAGACACATGCACAGATTTTTAAGGGGAAAGCAAAGTGATCTTTGTGCAGAGGGGAAGGGCAGCCTTCCTATGGAGGATTAACGATAATAAAGCAGAGGAGCTCAAGACACCAAGATGATGAGGCTGCAGGTGAGAGACATTTCTTATGAAGCAAAAGAATAAAAATCTCTGAGAGCTTTATGACACTACAGAGTAAGAAAGTTTCGGTCTGCTTCATAAGACTTGCTGTAGGCTAAGCAACTGAAGTCTCTTGGATTTTGTGAGCATGACACATAGCACACTTTGCTCCCCAAAGGGAAATTTCATTTTAAATGGTGATATCAAAGCACAGCACTTCCAGAGCCTGGCTTTCAGTAGTACTCTCTCTCCCAACAGGCCCACATATTTGCTCACCTGGCCCCACCCCACTCCAATAATTGAAAACCAAATATAGACATAAAATTCCCTGCCTAGATGACATAACACTTTAATGCTCTATGTACATGATAGGGAAAGAGAGGAAAGAGGCCCACTCATAAGCATACCTCTGGATAAAGGTAATTCTTCTATTATGTTATTTCAACACTTGGCCAGGGACGAATGGTTTTGTTTCCTACGATTTCTTTCTACCCTCTTCTTGCACTCTTGGTCCCCCCATCCTCTTCTCCAATGGAACTAAAACTGAGTTTGTGAACCATAAATACTAAACATTATCAACACTGATGATGGCACAGAAAAGACTGATGGGGAATGAATAATCAGATGCTGAAAGCTAAACATGTTTCGAGTTGAAAAAAATCAACCATCGGCCACCTGATAAGAAAGTGTTCCCCTAGCTCTTTCTTTTCTGAGCTGACTAAGCTATGTGCATTGCTATTTTCTCATCTGAGGCTCTGTGAATCCAAAAATATCTAGCAGTAAAAAGTACATGGACATTAGAGTTCAATTCTCAGCTCTACAATATGTGGGCTTGAGGGAAAATACTTAATGGGCTCCCTACCTGTCAAAGTTTCCCTCCTTACATTGTTATTGCAAGAATTTAATGAGATAATATTTCTCTGGCAGTGTTCTTATGAGATCAGATTTGAAATTTGGATAAGCCTAGCAGGTGAAATTAAGTAGTTATTATAACAATAGTTTATTTCAGAAAATAACTAGAAAGTAACTGGAAATAGTTTGTTTCAGAAATAAAGTACAGAGAAGAGCTAAATAAGACCAGGGAAATAAATTTGAGTTGTTTCATCATGGTGATTCATAGGTTGTCTAGTGATGCATAAGAGTAATTAGAGACAAAAGGCATATTTGAAGCTGTTCTTTTGGGACAACTGGGAAGGAAATTTGGCATAAGAAATTCAGGGAGAAGGGTTATAAGAAGATGTGAAGTCTCAAAGAGTTCTCAGAACTCTGAGATCGCTTCAATAAGTGAAATGCTGCTAACAGAATGGTGGACTGTTTTCCTCACCAGAAGAACCAAAGAAGGCCACAGAAACCACAGCTATGGGAGCTGGGGAACCAGCCCCTGAGGTCCTCATGGGCAATGGAGGAGCAGCAACTTTGAAAATGGACCTGAGTTCCTGTAGGTACATTTAGATAGAAAAGGCTATCCAACTGCAGCCTATACAGGAAGGTATAGGCTTTTTCTGTGTGTTCACAGTCAGCAAAGGACTGGAAGAATTCAGTCTCAAATGTAAAACACTAAGCAGAAAGCTGGCAGGCACTGAGTTCTCAATAATAAATGTTTGTTCTCTTTCCCTTGAAAGACGACCCTTATGATTAAGACATCCTAGAAAGGGGTTTCCCATCTTTCCTTCATTAGCATCCTCTGGAAACCTTCACTCATTACCTGCAGCATTCTCATTACATTCAAAAGGAATTCTTCAGATAAAGAGGCTGTGATTAAGGTACCAGGGAGAGCTGGCCACCTGTGAAGGATGGCAACACCTGCCTATTGTCTCAGCTGCTTTTTATCTCCCTAGGTTTGCAATATCAAAAGCATCCTGGACAAATTACAGATGCAAAAAATCTGGCCAGTCTCAAAGACAGTTCATTTCCCATTAGAAATACTGGCTGTGAGCTTTTCTAGAAATTGGAACTTGAGAGGAGCACATCCAGTAATTAGTGCATGATTTTCTTTTCACTTGAATGTTTTCTGTTTCTCTTTCACTGCTACAGCAGTGGGTATAGGACAGAAAAAAATAATAATAATGTCTCAAATCACACTTCATTTTCCAATGCAGGGGGCAGAGTCCAGTTTCTTGATGAGAGCTTCAACCTTTTAATTCAGATGAAGCAAGGCTAAATTTATTTTGTTGGGAAATTTGAACTGGTCCGCGAGGCAGTTCAACAGTTCAGGCTTACTGTAATTAACTGTCAAACAAGAGTCTGGGACTAAGCAGAGAAATGCAAGTGGGTCAGAGTCAGGAGGTTTAAATTCTGGTGAAATCTTACAGGAAGAATGGCCTTTCGTGGAAACATTGCTCCCAGTCAATAGTTCACTGTATAAACAGCAGCAAGTGTAGGTGGTTATCAAAAACACAGCTTGAACTCCCATTAGGCGTCCACTGCCCTTTCTGGTTGTCACTGATGCTCCTTTGCTAGAAACATTAATTCTGGGTTTCTGGTAAACTTGTCTCTGATGAACTCATGCTGGAGCTTCAGCGCACAAAGAGAGCAGGACTTTGAGGCTGTGGAAGTTTGGGGGGTTACTCAGAACTCTCCTGTTATTATTGTGCAGAGACTGCACATTGAGTAGCAATAGGTATCTCCCAGCCCTCCCTTGATTGGCAGAATGTCCTTCTCCCACACAAACATACCCACAATAAGTTGCTGAACTCCACCAACACACAGTATGTGCATGGCTCACAATGTGCAGGCTAAATGAGTGAGTAGAGGGATCAATCTCAGGCAGATCATTGTCATAACCTGAGCAAAATAGAAGTGCATGCTCTTTCACTCAGAAATTTCCATGACAACAGAAAGCTTTGCAAGCCTACCAGGAACAAAATCTCTTCATCCACTTGATATTTGTAATCACAGTGCATAGTATAGTAGGTGAGCAACTAACTTATCTGCCTAGAACCTGAGTTTCTCTGGAATTGTCTAAATTGTGCATAAAAGACAGAGAAACTTTGGATTTTTGTACATACTAGCAGTAAACAAAATCAGCAACAAATATAAGTTATTGCCATGAACAAAACAGCCAGCTGGTGGAAAACTAATTTACTTCCAACTAAACTTTAAAGGTCTAGAGAAAAATTGTGTTAGTCTTGAAAAGTATGAAGTAAGACACAATCTGGCCCTTTGGTGGCTCCTATAAATGGTCCATTCCATTGGTGAATGTTGAAATTTCATTATTTTATTATTTATCACAGCCATCTTGCATCTGCCAGCTTTCATCTCTTACCAGATTTTCAAGTAAGAAATAAAATGCCACTAAGAAATGAAATTCCATTAAGAAATAAAATGTCCTGTGTTAAAATAGAGAATTATACCTTAGTATAATAACTTGCTTTCTTTAAAAAAAAAAAAAGAAAGAAAGAAAGTAATTTTCATAAACTATAATGTTGGCCACAGGTCACAGAAAAATATAGAAACTAAATCAGCTGCTTGTGAAAGAGGAAATACAGCAAAAGTCAGCAAAAGTGAAGGTATTTTAATTAACTTAAAGAAAATCTTCATGTAACACTAATGGACTTACTACATCAGTAGAAGTTTGTATTTAAAGGAAAATTTTAAAGTAAAAAAACTCTTCACACTTACCTGCTAGCCTGTAGTCAAACTGCAGAAGCTTTTAGGAATTGCAGAAAATATTGTCACTTTCAGATTTATCATTTCAATATGGATTTATTCTGACTTTCTTCTAAAACCTTCTAGCAGTTTTCTTAGAGAATAATTGATAATAAATTGCACACATGTAAAGTATTCAATTTAATAAATTCATATGTAAGTACACATGATGAAGCCACCATTATCATCAAGATAATTACATTAAATCTCCTTTATATGCTGTCTCTTCTTCCCATCTTCAGGCAACCACTGAAATACTATCACTAGAAATCAGTTTGCATTTTCTAGAATTCTATGCAAATAAATGTTTCTCTTTGGTTTTGGCTTCTTTTTTTTTTTTAAGTAAAATTATTTTGTGATTGATCTGCATTGTAGCATGTAATAATAATTCATTCCTTTTGACCATTGAGATTCCATCATACAAAAAATTATAGGTGCTTATTCAGTCACTGGTCAAAGGATGCCTAGATTGATCCCAACTTCTGGCTACTACAAATAAGCAGGCTATGGACAATCATAAGTAAGTTTACATACAAACATATGCTTTCCTTTCTCTTGGATAAATTCCCTCCCCCTATATATTTTACTCTAAGAAATTGCCAGTTTTTCCACAGGATTGCACCTTTTCTAATTCCAACCACTGACACAGGAGAGCTGTAATTTTCACACATCCTTGCCCACACTTGGTATGGACAGTCTTTTTTTGTTAAAAAAAAAAATATGTTTAGTATATGGTGGCAATCATTGCAGTGAAAATTTGCATTTTCCTAATGACTAATCAAGTTGATAATCTTTTCAAATGTTTACCAGTTACCCATTATGTGTTCTTTGGTGAGTATTAGTTTAAATTTTTCCCATTTTATTGATCTGTTTGTTTTCTTATTAGTTTTTAGGAGTTCTTCAATATTTTTGATACAAGTTCATTATCAGATGTAAGATTTGAAATATTTTTTAGCAGACTGAGAATTATCTTTTCATTTTTTTTACAATGTCTTTCAAAGAGCAGAAATTTTTAATATTATTGAAATGCAATTTATTAATATTTCTTTGTGGATCATGCTTTTGGTAGTATAGTATTTTGTCACTGCCTGCAGCAATTGCCGCTTGCAGCAACGATACCACAGGAGAAAACTCGGAGGCAGACTGGAAATGAAAAAGTTCTTTTATTCATCTTTCTTCTAACTTCTCTCTCTGGCTCCAACAACCTCTCCAACTCCAACCACCACCTCTAACTAACCTCACCCTGGTTAAATACATTTTGCTTTAACAAGGACAAGTGCTAACAGCTCGAGCTTACAGGTGCATCACACAGTGTTCACGGGCATAAAATGATTCTTAGATAAATGCATGAATATCAGGTGAAAATACTTGAACACCTTCATGGCTCTCAGTTAACCGCCATCTTAGCTATCCTCAGTTAGGGCTCTTACAGTATTTAATGCTAATCCAAAAGCATAAAGAATTTCTCCATTTTTTTCTTATAAAAATTTATAGTTATAGACTTTACATTTATATCTATGATCCATTTTGAGTTAATTTTTGTATATGGTACACGATATCAACTGAAGTTCTTGTGTTTATTCCTACAAATTTATTCCCAGTGATTCCAGCATCTTTTCTCTACTGAAATACTTTTGTTTCATTGTCAAAATCTGATTTTGTTGTTGCTGTTGTAGTTGCTGCTGCTGCTGCTGCTGCTGCTGTGTTGTTCCATTGGTACACCTATTTCTCTGTGTGACATCTATCTTAATGTCAATACTTAAATATCTTAAAAATTGTAGCTTTATAATAATTTTGAAACCAAGTGGAGTTATTCCTTCAAATTTGTTTTTCTTCAAAGTTGCCTTGGCTATTTTAAATACTTATTAGTTTAATATACATTTTAGGACGAGTTGCTACCCCAAAATAAAGCACCAAGATATTGATTTTGATTTGAAAAGAATTAATATCTTTATAGCTTTTAGTTTTCCAACCCATGAACAAGATACATATGTAAACATAAAAGCACACACACATCTACTTAGGTTTGTCTAAATTTCTTTCAGCAATGTTTTATGCTTTCCCGTGCACATGGAAAGACTATCAGACTTTGTCAGATTTCTTTCCAACTATTTAATGTTTGATCCTTTTTAAGGGATACTTTAAAATTTCAATTGTATTGCTTATTGCTAGTATATAGAAGAAAATTGATATTATGTTGATCTCATATCACAAAGTTGCTGAGGTAACTAAGTATTTCTACCTCTTTTTAAACATTCATTAGGGTGCTATAAATAGACAATCATATTGTATTCAAACAAAGACCATTCTTCATTTCCCCTTCCAATCTGAGTGACTTCATTTTTTTTCTTGCCTTATCCCATGTGGTAGCTAGAATGTAATATACAATACTGAATAGAAATCATGATGGCAGATACACTCTCCTTGATCCTAACTTTAGAGAGGAGAGCTGTCAGTCTTTTACTGTTAATTGTGACATCACACACAGGCTTTCTCTAGAAGCCTAGATCAGATTAACAAAGATTGGTTCTGTTCCCAATGGGCTGAGTATTTTTAAATTGGGAACTCATGTGCGATTTCATCAAATTTGTTTTCAGCATCTATCCAGTTGACCATATGGTCTTTCTTTTTTAATTTGCTAATCCAGTATATTTCATTGATTGATTTTCAAATATTAAATGACCATGCATTCCTATGAGAAGCCCCACTTGGTCAGGGTAAATTATTATCCTTTTATACATTGTTCGATTTGATTAACTAATATTTCTGTAGCCTTCTTATAATGTTTTTGTAAGTTGTTGGTATCAGGATGATGTGGGCATGAAATATAAATTGCAAAGTAATCTCCTGTCTTCAATTTTCTAGAGTTTGTATCTGATAAGCCTTATTCCCTCCTTAAATATTCAGGAATATTCCCATAGAATGCATCAGTCCCAGATTGTCCTGTATAGGAAGGTTCTTAGCTATAAATGTATTTTCTGTAATAGCTATAAGCCTATTCAAGTTATATATCTCTTCTTGAGCACATGTTGATAATTTATATCTTTTAAAGAATGTGTCCATCTCATCCAAGTTATCAAATGTACTAGTAGAAATTAATCTGTATTTTCTTATTGTCCTTTAATATCTATATAATCTGTACTGATGCCACCTCTCTTGCTGCTATCAGTTACTTCTGTGTTTCTTTTCTTTGTCTCCTTCTTTCTTTCATCAGTCTAATTAGAGACTAATCCGTTTTATTCATTTCTCAAAGTTAGTGATTTCTTTGAATTTCTTTACTCCATTACTGCTTTCTTTTTAATTGATTTCTGCTTTGTCTGCATTTCCTTTCCTCTATCTATGTATTCACTTCTTTGCTGGTGTTATGCAGAAGTTGTGGTGACTTGACATCTTTATTCTTTTGCAGTATAGGCATTTGATGTTCTACTATTCCCCCTAAATATTCTTTTTTTTAATTTTTTACTATTCCAATTTGTTATACATGATTGCAGAGTATATTTAATTTCATATTACATATAAAGAGCACAATTTTTTCAAGTTGCTGGTTTTATATAAAGTATTTTTACAACAATTGTGTCTTCATACATGTATATAGGGTAATTATGGATAATTTAGTCTGCCATTATTCCCCTTGCCCTCTCCTCTCCCTCCTCCCTCTTTGTTTTATTTAAAGCTCTTTCATTCCTCTCATCCCCACTCCCTTGCCTTTATAAGTTAGTATCTTCATATCAAAGAGATCATTTGACCTTTGCTTTTTTGGGATTGGCTAACTTCACTTAGCATTATTTTCTCCAACTCCATCCATTTACCTGCAAGTGCCATAATTTTATTCTATTTTAGTGCTGAGTAGTGTTCCTTTATATATATATACCAAAGTTTCCCTATCCATTCATCTGCTGATGGGCATCGGGATTGGTTCCACAATCTAGCTATTGTGAATTGTGCTGCTATAAACATTGATGTGTCTGTGTCCCTGTAGTAAGCTTTTTTTAAGTCCTTTGGGGATAGGCCAAGGAGTGGGATAGCTGGGTCAAATGGTGGTTCCATTCCAAGTTTTCCTAGGAATCTTCATACTACTTTCCAGATTGGCTTCACCACTTTGCCGTTCCACCAGCAATGTAAGAGTGTGCGTTATTCCCCACATCCTCGCCAGCATTTATTGTTGTTTGTTTGTTTGTTTGTTTGATAGATGCCATTCTGACTGGAGTAAGATGAAATCTTAGAGTTGTTTTGATTTGCATTTCTCTAATCACTAGAGATGTTGAACATTTTTCCATATATCTGTTGATTGTTTGTATATCATCTTTTGGGAAGTGTCTGTTTAGTTCCTTGGCCCATTTATTGATTGGGTTATTCATTTTTTTTGGTGTTAAGGGTATTAAGAGCTTTATAAATCCTTGAGGTTAGTGTTCTATCTGATGTGCTTGTGGTAAAGATTTGCTCCCATTCTGTAGGTCCTCTATTCACCTCACTGATTGTTTCTTTTGCTGAGAAGAAGCTTTTTAGTTTGAATCCATCCCATTTATTGATTCTTGGTTTTAGTTCTTGCACTATAGGGGTCTTATTGAGGAAGTTGGAGCCTAAACCAACATGATGGAGATTTGGGCCTACTTTTTCTTCTGTTAGGTGCAAGGTCTCTGGTTTAATTCCTAGGTCCTTGATCCACTTTGAGTTAAGTTTTGTGCATGGTGAGAGAAAGAGATTTAATTTTATTTTATTACATGAGGATCTCCAGTTTTCCCAACACCATTTGTTGAAGAGGCTGTCTTTTCTCCAGTGAACATTTTTGGCACCTTTGTCTAATATAACTGTAGGTGTGTGGGTTCGTCTCTGTGTCTTCTATTCTGTACCATTTTGGTCTATTTTGATGCCAATACCATGCTGTTTTTGTTACTATTGCTTTGTAGTACAATTTAAGGTCTGGAATAGTAATGCCACCCGCTTCATTCTTCTTGCTAAGAATCGCTTTGACTATTCTGGGTCTCTTATTTCTCCAGATGAATTTCATGATTGTTTTTTCTATTTCTATGAGGAATGATATTGGGATTTTGATTGGTATTGCAGTGAATCTGTATAGTGCTTTTGGTAGAATGGTCATTTTGACAATGTTAGTTCTACCTATCCATGAACAAGGTAGAGCTTTCCATCTTCTAAGATCTTCATTAATTCCTTTCTTTAGCATGCTGTAGTTTTCATTATAGAGGTCTTTCACTTCTTTTGTTAGGTTGATTCCCCCAATTTTTTTTTTTTTTGAGGCTATAGTAAATGGGGTGGGTTTCCTAGTTTCTTTTTCTGAGGATTTGTCACTGATGTACAGAAATGCCTTTGATTTATGGGTATTGATTTTATATCCAGCTACTTTGCTGAATTTATTTATTAGATCTAGAAGATATCTGGTGGATTTTTTCAATCTTCTATGTATAGAATCATATCATATCGTCTGCAAATAGTGATAATTTGAGTTCTTCTTTTCCTATCTGTATCCCTTTAATTTCTTTCGTCTGTCTATTTGCTCTGACTAGGGCTTCAAGAACTATGTTAAATGGGAGTGGTGAAAGAGAGCATGCCTGTCTTGTTCCAGTTTTTACAGGGAATGCTTTCAATTTTTCTCTATTTAGGATGATGTTGGCCTGAGGCTTAGCATAGATGGCCTTTACGCTGTTGAGGTATGTTCCTGTTATCCCTATTTTTTCTAGCATTTTGAACATGAAGGGATGTTGTATTTTGTCAAATGCTTTCTCTGCATCTATTGAGATGATCATATGATTTTTATCTTTGAGCCTGTTGATGTGATGGATTACATTTATTGATTTCCTTATATTGAACCAACCTTGCATCTCTGAAATGAAGCTCACTTGATCATGGTGCACTATCTTTTTGATGTGTTTTTGTATTCGATTTGCCAGAATTTTTTTGAGAATTTTTGCATCTATATTCATTAGAGATATTGGTGTGAAGTTTTCTTTCTTTGATTTGTCTATGTCTGGTTTTGGAATCAGGGTGATATTGGCCTGATAGAATGAGTCTGGGAGTGTTCCCACTTTTTCTATTTCATGAAATAGTTTGAGAAGTATTGGTGTTAGTTCTTCTTTAAAGGTCTTGTAGAACTCAGCTGTGTATCCATCCGGTCCTGGGCTTTTCTTGGTTGGTAACTTTTTTATGGCATCGTCTATTCCTTTGCTTGAAATTGACCTATTTAAATTGTGTATATCATCTTGATTTAGTTTGGGCATATCATAGGTCTCTAGAAATTTGTTGATGCCTTTGTTATTTTCTATTTTATTGGAGTATAAATTTTTGAAATAATTTCTAATTATCTTCTGTATTTCTGTAGTGTTCGTCATGATATTTCCTTTTTTATCGTAGATATTGGTAATTTGTGTTTCCTCTCTTCTTTGTTAGCATAGCTAAAGGTTTATCAGTTTCATTTATTTTTTCAATGAACCAACTTTTTGTTCTGTCAATTTTTTCAATGGTTTTTTTAGTTTCAATTTTATTAATTTCAGCTCTGATTTTAATTATTTCCTGTTTTCTACTTCTTTGGGGGTTGATTTTTTCTTCTTTTTCTAGGGCTTTGAGATGTAATGATAATTCATTTATTTGTTGACTTTTTCTTTTTTGAAGGAAAGAGCTCCATGCAGTGTACTTTCCTCTTAGTACTGCCTTCAGGGTGTCCTAGAGATTTTGGTATGTTGTATAGTTGTTCTCATTTACCTCTAAGAATTTCTTAATCTCCTTCTTGATGTCTTCTGCAACCCATTGATCATTCAATTGCATATTATTTAGTCTCCAGGTGTTAGACTAGCTTTTCTTTCTTTTTTTATCATTGATTTCTAATTTCATTCCATTATGATCTGATAGAATGCAGGGTAGTATCCCTACTTTTCTTATATTTGCTTAGAGTTGCTTTATAGCATAATATATGGTCTATTTTTGAGAAGGATCCATGTGCTGCTGAGAAGAAAGTGTATTGGCTCATTGATGGATGATACACTCTATATATGTCAGTTAAGTCTAAGTTATTAATTGTATTATTGAGTTCTATAGCTTCTTTGTTTAACTTTTGTTTGGAAGATCTATCCAGTGGTGAAAGAGGTGTGTTAAAATTACCTAGAATTATTGTGTTGTGATCTATTTGATTCTTGAACTTGAGAAGAGTTTGATTGATGAATGTAGATGCTCCATTATTTGGGGCATATATATTTATAACAGTTATATCTTGTTGATCTATGATTCCCTTAAGCAGTATGAAATGTCCATCTTTAACTCTTTTGACTAACTTTTGCTTGAAGTCTACTTTATTTGATATGAGGATGGAGACCCCTGCTTGCTTACGTAGACCATGTGAGTGATATATTTTATCCCATCCTTTCATCTTCAATCTATGGGCGTCTTTTCCTATGAGATGTGTCTCTTGAAGGCAACATATTGTTGGGTCTGTTTTTTTAATCCAATCTATTGGACAGTGTCTTTTAATTGGTGAGTTTAGGCCTTTAACATTCAGGGTTATTGAGACATAATTTGTATTACCAGCCATTTTTATTTTTTTATTATTTTTGGTATTTAGTTTGACATGGTTTTTCCTTTGGTTGGTTTTTCCCTTTATTGTAGTTCTTCCCTTTGCAGATTTTCATTATTATTTTTCATTTCCTCCTTGTGGAATATCTTACCAAGAATGTTCTGTAGAGCAGGCTTTCTTGTTGTAAATTCTTTTAGCTTTTGTTTATCATGGAAGGTTTTTATTTCATCCTCACATCTAAAGCTTAATTTTGCTGGATATAAAATTCTTGGTTGGCATCCCTTATCTTTTAGAACCTGGTATTTGTTGTTCCAGGCTCTCCTGGCTTTGAGGGTCTGGATTGAAAAATCTGCTGAGATGTGAATTGGTTTTTCCTTATAGGTAATCTGACTTTTCTCTCTTGCAGCAAAATTCTATCTTTATTTTGTATGCTAGGCATTTTCATTACAATGTGCCTTGGTGTGGACCTGTTGTAATTTTGTACATTTGGCGTCCTATAGGCCTCTTGTATTTGATTTTCAAATTCATTCTTCCTGCTTGGGAAATTTTCTGATATTATTTCATTGAAGAGATTGTGCATTCCTTTGGTTTGAATCCCTGCACCTTCCTCTATTTTAATAAATCTTAAATTTGGTCTTTTGATGGTATCCCATAGTTCTTGGATATTCTGTTCATGATTTTTTACCATCTTCACTGTGAGGTCAACTTTATTTTCAAGATTATATATTTTGTCCTCATTGTCTGAGGTCCTATCTTCCAAGTGGTCCAATCTGTTGGTGATGCTTTCTATTGAATTTTTTAAGTGGCTTACTATTTCTTTCATTTCAAGGATTTCTGTTTGGTTTTTTTTCTCAAACTCTCTATCTCTTGAAGTGATCTTTTGCTACCTGGATTTGTTCTCTTATCTCTTTGTTGGTGTGATCGATGGTTGCCTGTATTTGATCTCTTTTCTCTTCATTGGAGAGATCAATTTTTGCCTGTGTCTGTTCACTTAGGTCGTTTTTTAAATCCTTTATCATTTTAATTATGTATATCTAGAACTCCTTCTCTGACATTTCACCTACTGTGCTTTCTATGGTTCTATTGTTATAGTATCTTGGTTTATTTGGGGCATTTTCCTCCCTTGTTTCCTCATGATGTCTATGTATTTTCCTCTCTTGCAAGGTAAGCCTGAGGTATTACAGCTTCTGCCCTTTTGTCTTATAAGGTCCCTCCAGTTTACCCAAAACCTCACTTTTTAGGGAAATATCAATATTAGAGCTTTCAATGTACCCAATGTGTGTCCATATATCAGTTAGTTTCTATTTTTATATTTACAGTTTTGTCGCTATAAACAGAAATGATGAAATCAGTTATCTTCTACCATATAGTCTCTATTTTTGCGTGGTGGTTTACAGTATCTAATGGTAGAAGGGGGGACTTAGAGGTTGGCTTAAACATTTATGAAGTAAGATGTGAGAAAATAGAGGTATTTGATTATTTGACTAGTGAGAGTATAATCATTAGGATTTGGCTGTTAGTAGAAGAAGCAAGAGATAGGCAACCCTGTGTAAGATTCCCTGTTAGTTCAAAACAGCATAACTGGTTGCACCTTTTGGTGCATCCTGGTCCCCAGGGACCTTGGTGATGTCTTACCTGGACCTTTCTGTTGTTCCTTGGTAGTAGCATAGCTAACTCAGTTTTGTGGCAGTGGCAGCCTCAGGCCTATAATTATATTGGTGTTGGGTTGAGTAGCTACGGAATCCCAGTGCCCTGTGTTTCTTTGGACAGACGGGAGTTGCCTCGGATTTGCGGGCATGGAGTGAGCCTCTCTCTCCAGACCCCCTCCTGGCCCCAATGTGGTGGAGCAGGCAGTCTGGCTTTCTTCTCCCCATTCTCCTCCTGGGTCTCCTCCCAGTCTAGTTGTTTTGGTGGGTGTTGGGCAGGTGGGCAGCAGGGCTCTTACACAGGGTAGAGCCTGCAGTTCCTGGTCCTGGTGACGGTGATGGCATGGGCTGGTGGTTGGGCAGGCTGGTGGCTGGGCCACTCCTTCTGGCCGGTGTCTACCGCTTGTTCCGGTGGCAGCTGGGCAGGTTGCAGTTCCCCAGGGAATGGACAGGGCCCTTCCTCTGGTCGGGCCCTATCTGCAGCGGGGACCTGCTATTCCCAGCCCCAGTGGCGCTGGCGGCATGAGCCGGTGGCCAGGCGGGCTGGTCTCCCCCTAAATATTCTAAATATTGCTTTTGTGGTATCTCACAAGTGTGGAAATTGTTTTCATTTTCATTCCATTCAAAACACTTTCAAAATTTCCTTTTAAATTCTTCCTTGTCACATGGGTTATTTACAAGTGTTATTTCATTCTTAAATGTTTAAAGAGTTTGCAGAAATCTTTGTGGTATTGGTTTTTTATTTCATTTCTTGATGATCAAGAGAGCATATTTTGTTGTCTGAGTACTTTTAAGTTTATTGAGATATTTTTATGGCCCAGATACAGTCTACCTGGTTAAATGTTTCATGTATATTTGAAAAGAATGTGTATTTGTCTACTAATGGAGTAGTCCAAGTCATAATTATTGGTTGACAGTAATGTTTAGATTTTCTCTATCTTTGTTAATTTTCTTTCTACCATTTTTCCATCAATTTATTGAGGGTTTTGAAATCTCCAATTACAATTTCAGATTTTTCCATTTCTATTTGGAACTCTGTGCACTTTTGTTTTATATATGTTGGTACTGTTATCAGATATAAATTTTTTAGTTTACTCTATATGATTAATGAATTGACTATCATTATGAAGTGAGCTTCTACACCATTCATAATAATCTTTCCACCTATATTTACTTTGTCTGATATCAATATAGCCAATCTAACTTTCCTTTCATTAGTGTTAGCCAGTTATATACATTTTCCTGTTCTTTTACTTTTAAACTACCTGTGTCTGTTTTAAAAAGACTACATGTAGATAGCCTATAGTTGTATTGATGGATATTTCATAACTCCAATCTAAAACATCTGCCTATTAATTGGCATATTTTGACCAATAGATCGTTATGTTTACACACAATGTTGTTATTCTTATAATTAAGTTTAAATTTATAATAGGTATTTTCTATTGGAGTTACATGTTCATTGTGTTCTTTTCCCTTATTTTCCTCCTTTTGAATTAATTTTATCTCCAAATGTGGTCTTATTCACTATAATTATGTATTTTTAGTTTTAGAGGTTAGAGTTTATAGTATACAGCTTAAATATCACATGCTACATACAAGTGAACAAAACTTACGATAATATATTTCTATTTTTCCTTTCTCAATCTTTGTGCTATTATTGCTAAATACTCTTTTTTTTACATATTTACAAACTTCATACCACAGTTACCATTTTTAAAGAATAAATTATATTTTAAGAAGATTTAAATAATAAGAAAAGTGCCCTATATATTTTCTCTCTGGTTATATTTCCAGTGTCATTTTTCTTCTGTGTAAGTTCAGATCCCTTCTGCCTGATGGTTTTCCTTTCATATTCTTTACAATGTAGGTCTTATAGTGATAAATGCTTTTAGTTTTTGTATGACTGAAAAAAACCTTAAACACAATAGGAAAATTCCAGACCACCAACACTAAGCAAAAAATATTAGAAATTGCAGTAGGCAAATCTAATCTGCAGTTCTTATTCAGGAGCAAAACCTTTCATTTAGAACCTTCATATTAAAGGAGAATCTTTTGGGGGGGAGAGACTAAATGACACTGACTTGGTGACAGTTTTCTATAAAAATCCATTTTTAGGGCACCATTGAGCTAACATAAATCTGCTTTTGACCCATATACTCCATTAACAATGTCAAACAAAAAAAAAGACTGTATTTGAAATGGTTTTCTAGGGTGAAAGAATGTGTAAGCAAAAGGGGACAACTTTTCAAACAGGAAGAAATACTCTGAATGTGAAAGAGGGAAAAAATGATGAATTTGCCTGAAGCAGACGTGCAATACTCTGAGCAGAAGTCAGGCTGTGTCTCTTGCACGTGTGACTTCCTGAGCTACCTGCAGAGCCTGCCTCACGTTTTCTTTAGCTAGGCGCTCTCTTGTGCACACATTCTCACATGCACAGGTACACATGCGCCCACACAGAGAAGCAGGGCCATGTTCACAGGGTGCTGACTACAGAGCCTCAGAGGAGAAAGATGGATTTCTATTTCCTTTATTTATTTTTTTAAAAAAGCTGACCTAGATAGCCTTACCATCCACCTGAGCTTGACTGAACTTTACATAGGCTTCTTCCTGATTAAAGGCCCCTGACTGCTTTTCTTAGATTATTTATTTTATAAAACTTGCATTGTAAATCCTTTCTTTGCCCCTTTGAGATGTAAATCTTCCAACCTGGGAGTCAATCCTTGAAAAGTGATCATAAAGAAAGATGGCACCCCCACATCCTTCATTAAGTGGTCATTAGCAAATACAAATGCCTAATCATGTTAACCAACCTTACCTGGCTTTCCTACAGCACTTTCCACTGGCTTACTGGGGCTTACAAACTCTCACTATTTTTTCAATGAAGGTAAGTTCCACCTCTCCCCTGTTGCAATAGTCTTGAGTACAGTCTTTTTTGCCATTTCGTTTCAAGTGTCCATTGTAATTTATCTTTGATAAAGCCTGTATCTACTACCACAAAAAAAAAAAAAAAAAAAAAAATGATGTGAACCCAAGTACCTGCCAGCCTCCATAGTATCTCTTCTACTTCATAGGATAGAACCACATTAAACGAAAAAAATTAAAAATGTGAAAATAAAGTTTCTTGGAAAATGTAATAGCTACTTTATCTAGATTCTGCTGGTCTTACAAAGTCTCCCTACTTTTATAAGTAAATACAAAAGAATTAAGTATCATTGCATAATCAGACACTATTTCCCCAGAGTATGTTGGAGTTAGAGGGAAAGTAAACGGCCATTTAATAAGAATTTTAGATAATTTTATCTCAGAAATGTTTAACTTGTTCATTACAAAGTTAGAAGACTAGAAGAAGAAAAAAGAAGGGCTTAAATTGTATAGGTGGAATAAGCCCTCTTCAGTTTATCCCAGAAAATACAGCTAATACATCATTCTTGGTTGCTTCCTAGAAGCATATATTTACCATCTTTCCTTGTTATTGAAAGCCTGGGTTTGCCATGTCTAAGCCCTTCTTTTGTTATCATCAGGATGTCCAGTTGGGATTCAGGTCCTTGTGTCCTGAATAAAGAATTGAGTAAGACATACCCAAGTAACAGGCAAAGTACAGATTTATTGAAGGTAAAGGTGGAAGGAGCACTCTGTACGGTAGAGCAGAGTGGGCCTAGCAAGAGAGAGAGTCTCAAGGCCCAATGTCTGGAAATTAGCCTTATACATTGAGCTGTGAATTCTCCTCCCTGCACAGACCTGACTGAAGACCTTACCCCTTTTGCCCCCATTGGTTACCTTACATACCTGATTAGAATATTGTCCAATTCTCCCTGCCATTGGTTGCTTTAGAAAACCTAATTAGAATACCATCCAATTTACCCCCATTGGTCATTTTAAAATACCAAACCTGTGGCAGGAGTTGTCACAGTGGTAAGTCCTCAGTGGCAGGAGTTGTCATGGTAATGGGAGTTCTCCTAAACAAGGACTCATAAACAGGGACATGATTGTCTCCCTGCCTCTGTCATCTTGGTGTCAGTGAACATAACACTTTGACTTTGTAAATGAAATTATATGCTCAGAGAGGTAAAGTAATTTTCTCCTGGTCCTGATAGTAGAATTTGAATTCAATATTTCAGAGGACTGGTACAGCACTTCTCAACCTTGATGGTACATTAAAATCACTTAAAGAACCTTTTAAATACTACACCTGAGATTTACCACTAGCAGTTCTAAATAAACTGGTCTTGGATAAGACCTTAGAATTGGTGATTCCAATGTGGAGTGTTGTGGCATTTTCTATAGCATCTTAGTGGCATCTTCCTTAAGGACAGGGCAAAATCAGTACAACCTATGGTGGTCTGCCAACAATATGCTGCCCTCAGCAATGATGGTCGGGAGCCCGATGAACTAGGCTACGGTCCTTGACAGGATGTGGAAGTCTAAATCATCCATGGGAAGGCTTCCCAAAGGTGACTGTTCTGTCCCATGTCTTCCCCCCAGCCACCGTGGCTTGCTGGCTTTGGGTAAGTTCACCTGAAGTGCTAGAGTGGCAGCCAGAGACGGGTAAGATCTTCAGAGATAAGACAACCTAAGACAGGCACACTCTCGAGTAGGGTGGACTCCCATCAACAGAAAGGGGGAAAAGAAATGTTGGGGACATTGAGAACATGTCAGCCAAAAACATGACTTCCTGATATATGGACTTGGCCTAGCCCAGGGGTGTTGCCCTGACATATGACGAAAAATCAAACCACCACAAGGATAGGCTAATGGCTGTTCCTCCAATGTGATCTGCTCATGTTCCCTATGCTTCTCTATAACCTTTCTGTTGATAAAGCCTTCTCTCTTTTCATGAAAGATATCTTGGTGCTGAAAGAGTTAACTTTGACTGCGAAGGTTCTATTTACTTGCTGTTCAGTTCTTTATTCATATACATGGCCACCAAATGTCGCTATTTCAATTATTTAGATCCAGACTAACTCTGTACATTTATCTTTTCTTGAATTTAGAAAGAACAACACAAACCTTTTTCTATAAGTACTTAATTTCTAGTTAATAAGCTTTAAGAGACTTTTTGTGATTAAAAATAGATTTCTCTTACTTTTAGAGTAGATATAAATTCCTTAGAGTAAAAAGTCCTTTAGAGCTAACATTCAGCTTTGCCCCCCCCCCTTTTCCTGCTTCTAGGTTTTGTAAACAACAGCTATAAAAGAAAAACAATAGTGCTTTGGAATCCCAGACAGAGAAAGTTGACTTTTATCAGATAGCCTGAATGATGTGCAGAGAAAACAGTTTCAGGGAATCCGTTAGAAATAAATTTTCACCCAAACTGATTAGATAAATAATGACGAAATTATAATATGCCCAGACAGTCACGTACAGGGCCTTGAAAAGGTGTAAGTGACCTCAAAACCTTGAAATATATAAAATAAGAAATTTAATATGTCTAAAATGTAATCTATAAATTAAGTTGTGTCTGTAATGAAATCACAAAAGAAAGTATAAACTATTTGTACTGCCAAAAATTATGCTTAAATACCTACAACAAAGTGAAAGTAAAAAAAGAGAGACGATTCCACAGCCTGACTCGTGTGTCGGTGTGTTGTTTTCCCCATCGCTGCTCCTCGGCCTTCTTACTTCGCTGAGCGCTCACGTTTGTACCCCCCAGCTGGAGGTCGGCCCCCAGCAGTGAAGCCAGGATGGAGACCCTTACTACATACTGTCAGAATGTCACAGAGATTTCTGTTCTGGAGTGCAGATCAAGAGAAAGTTGTTTCTCATGGTCAAATGTTGGTTATAATTGATATGTTTTTCATTGCTCTAAAGACTGAAAAGATTTTAAATATTCAATAATATTACTAAATATTTTATGACAATAAAATTGAAAATTCAAGTTAAAATGACAAATTTCTTGAAAAACATAGTATCAATGTGCAACACACAGAATATGAATATTCTGTTTTTAATAAAGAAATACAATTTGTCATTAAAAGTCTGTGTATGTGCAAACACACACACACACACAAGCACACACACACACATCCCACCAGTCCCCAAAGACTTCAGTAATAAATTCTAATAATTACTTAAGGTACCAATAATAACTATATTACAGAAACTATTTCATAGAATAGAAAATTAGAGAATAAACCCAAATGAGTTTTAGAAAGCTAGTATAACCCGAGAACAAAACCCAATAAATTAATTATGAAACATGTACATGTCAATCATATTCATGAATATAAATACAAAAATCTTAAAGAA
Source organism: Tamias sibiricus (assembly GCA_025594165.1). Classification (NCBI taxonomy): domain Eukaryota; kingdom Metazoa; phylum Chordata; class Mammalia; order Rodentia; family Sciuridae; genus Tamias; species Tamias sibiricus. Next base: position 21,310,138 of record CM046671.1, read on the forward strand.
AATATTAACAAACTGATTCCAGCCTCTGCATGTGTGTGTATGTGTGAATTATGATATGTTTTGTGTTTGTTTATGAAAGTGTAGAATTTTAATTGGCTACATTTACTGAATAAAGAAGAAAAATTACACAATCTTATAATATGTAGAAAAATAATTTGATGCAACCAAGCATTCATAATAGTGTAAAAAATAATCTCCATACAAACTAATAATAGAAGGGAAATACCTTACTCTGATAAATAGTATCCTTAAAAAATGTTGAAAGTTTTCTCTCTATCATTGAGAGTAAGAAAAGTCTGCCCTTTCATCACTCAGATTCAATAACATATTAGAGCTTCATGTAATGCAGTAAGAAAAACAAAACAAAAAAAAAGCAAAAAAAAAGGGAAAAAATTAGATTTACATTAATATCTATATATAAAACAAAAGTTGTAAAGATTTAAAGGGAACAATAACACATATTGATATTTTAGTCAGCTTTCTGGTCACTGTGACCAAAAGATCAGACAAGAACAACATAGAGAGGAAAAGTTTATTTCGGCTGATAGTTTCTGTGATTGAGTGCATGTACGGCCAACTCCACCAACTCCATAGCCATAGACCTGAGGTGAGGAAGAATATCATGACAGAAGTTTGTGGTGGAGGAAAGCAGCTCAGGACATGGTAACCAAGAAGCAGAGAGCTCTACTAAACAAGATCAAAATACAAACCCCAAAGGCATGTCCCCAGTGACCTACTTCATCCAGTCATACTCTACTTACCTACAGTTACCACAAGTTAGTCCATATCAGTGGATTAATCCACTTATTAGTTTACAGCTCTCATACTCTAATCATTTCACCTAGGAACATGCTTGCATTGTTTCACACATGATTTTAGGGAGGATACCTCATATCTAAACCGTAACAATGGATACTATAATTGTTGCATAAGAAGTTCAAAATAATCTACAGAAAAATTATTAGAATTAACAAATTAGTTTATCAAAATACCTTGATTAAAGTTAAAATATTGAAAGGGATTGCATTTATATATACCAGCAAGAAACAAACAAAATAAATTAAAAGTGTTATTTTTAAAAACAATGAGACTACTAAATATCAAGGAATATGCCTGATAAAGTATGTGCAAGCCTTTCACACAGGAACCTATAAAATGTTACTAAGAGAAATGAAAGAATTCTCAAATAAAAGGAGACACGTATATCAAGCCAATGCATGAAAAATCCAATATGTATCACTGTCTAATGATTCTCTACAAACTGACCTGTAGGTTCAAGGGATGTTAACCACAATCCCATTAGTTGGATGTGACAAGTGAATTATATTATTTATATAAATAGTCAAAGGATCAAGAATATTCAGATACCCTTTAAAAAGAACAACATGGCAGGACTTCATTTAGATGATCACATCTTATAATAAAAGTGCTATAATTAAAATATTGCAATATTGGTGTAAGGATGGACAATATGGCAGAAGATGATGATCTGGTATGAAAATATACCATATATACATGAACATTTTGCATTTTAACAGCAATCGTGGGGAAATGGTTATCTTTGATGCTGGTGCTGGGACATTTGGGGCGTCAGGGAAAAATTGCAGCTAACCCCTGTCTCACACCATTCACAAAAACCTTAACTCCAATTAGAATATGAAACTATGTATGTAAAGCAAATCAAAATATTTTCTTAGTAAATTATGTAAGATATTGTCCTCATGAATTTAGGATATTTATTTTTTAAGATTTTTTGAGATTTATTTATAGCTAAACTACATAAAGCAATAGCAATGACCATGCTCAAAATTTAAAATCCTATTTACTAAAAAAAAAAAAAAACATCATTTCAAAAGTGAAAAGACAAGCCATAAGAGAGAGAAAAGATTTGCCAAACATGAAGAGCAAACACTTAGTGTATGCCAGGGTCAGGAACCTTCTTCTGCAATGTGCCAATAGTAAATAACTTCAACTCTGCAAGCCTTACCATTTCCATCTGAATTACAGAACTCTGCCATGGTAGCATGAGAGCACCATGAAAGTAAGTGTGGTTGCATTTAATGTATTTTATTTACCAAAACATATGGCAGGTCAGATTTGGCCCATGGGCTGTGGTTTACACCTTCTTGGCATACAGAATATATAAAATGATTCTACAATAAGATTAAAAGACTGATATTCCAAAAGAAAACTAAGCAAGAGTGGTGGAGAAGTTTGCAATGAAAAGGATATTGAAATAACCAAAAATAGACATGAAAAGCTGTTAAAGAGTGCTGATGATCAGAGAGATGCTAACTGTAATCACTGAGAGATGCTGCTTTACTCCTACCCAATGATTAAAACTCAGAATGAAAAGAGTAAATGATAGATGGACTACCCTCCCCCCCCCCCCCCCCCCCCCCCCCAGAGTTTTCCACATCCTGAGAGAAGCAACCTTGTTTCATTCTCAGGGCAGGATGTTTCTTCCCCAAACAGGATGTTTCTTCCCTGGGCAGGATGTTTCTTCCCTGGGCAGGATGTTCCCCGGGCAGGATGTTTCTTTACCCAGGGCAAGAGCCAATAGGCTTAAAGGTTGCCCTGTTCTATGGGCAAAGAGCCAATGGCGTTGGGGTTGTTCTGGTGCACCTCCCACCAGAAATCCCTATATAGGGCCCTGTTCGAGAGACTCAGAACAGACACACGGACACACACATCAGCTCGTCGCTGCTGAGAGGAGGAAGCCACTCAGACACATCAGCTCGACCCTGCGGAGAGGAGGAAGCCACTGCAACAGCTCCAGACCCACCACCTTCAGCCTGACGGCCGCTCCCAGCCAACAGCTCCAGCCTCCAGCCAGACAGCAGCTGCTTTAGCTGATAGCTCCGGAGATCCCAGCCTGTGCGACCAAGCACCCACCTTCTGTCCAGAGCTTGCACACTCCCCTCTCCCGGACTCCCCTCTCCCACCAGAGCTTGCACACTCCCTTCTCCCTGACTCCCCTCTCCCAGCACCTCTTTGACCTTCAACCAGCACCTCTTCTCTGGTTTTGCTACCAGCCACAAAGGCTGTTGAATAAATCTCTTGGCTGCACGGCTGTCCCCGGTGTGATGTTTTGCCCTTCAGTAAATGTCTGTTGCTGAGGATTTAGGGTAAGTAAAACTGATGAGTAATATCCTGATGTTGGCAGTATCAACTGGAAAACTGTTTGGCATTATTAAGGAAGATACACAAACCTATGACCCTCCAGTTCCACACCTACATATATATAACAAAGGTATGCATACACACATTGTAGAGGCATGTACAAAAGCATTTGGAACATCCTTGTTTGTAATACACAAAAGCACAAACAGCCCAAATGTTCATCAGACGTATGGATAACAAATGGCATACTCATTGGATGGAACACTTCAGAGTAACTAGCACATTTTGTAGTTATTTGCAACAATGTAGATTGAGTTCACAAACATGATAGTGGGTGAAAGAAGCCAGACCAAAATAATATTTGCCTTGTATTTCCATTTAAATACATTGCAAAGCTATTGATTAAATTTCAATAGTGCTTAAGAATGGGTAATTTGTAATGGTAGAAAGAAAAGGAAGGACATATTATTAGCCTGATAATGGTTAACTTTGCATGGAAGGGAGGTACTTAGGTAAGAAAGTTTCACAGGGGGATCAGAGCACAGTCAAATTCAAACTTTATATATACAAGAATGTTCACTTCGTAATAATTTGTTCAGCTATGCTTTCATGTCTTATGTTGTTTTTCTATATGTATATATATTATAAAAGCAGTTCAAAACAAGCTCAAATAATTTCCAATTCTTAAAAAATATTGGTATGTGGGTAAGTAGGTAGGTAGCTAGATAGCATTAAAATGTCTATTAAAAACAGGGACTAAGATATATTATGGTGATATTTTATGATCAATAGGATTGTGATTGGAATAATTTGCATGAATTTTCATTGTTGATTTTGTTTTCATGTTTTCCACTCAGACTTTTTATTGTTTGCATAATATAAAACAATAATGAGAAAAATATTTCCTTAAATGAAGTATACCCATCTACTTTCTACTTGAATGAAAACTAGATGATTTTGTAATTAACAGAGTTTAAACATAATTTTACCCAAAGAAATCTTAATTTCTATTTTTTTTTTGATATGTGAGAAAATATGGACAACAGTATTTATTCTTCTCCTTTCTCTTCCTTGCTTCTACAACAAGGATGAAGACTCATAGTGGAACTGAATCAAATAAACTGGATTTTCCTGGAGTGTGGCCTACTCTCTGCAAATATTTTAGGTCTTTGTAGAAAAATAAATACATGTAGTGTGTGTGTGTGTGTGTGTGTGTGTGTGTGTGTGCGCGCGCGCGTTGACTTTTTGACACACCATTTGTGTTTCCCAAGTAGCTTTTTCAGGCATCATGTGATCTGAAGAACATCTCCCTGGCCTAATCCACCCCCAAGGGGGTAGTTTCAACAGAGGAGGGACTAGATTTTCTGTACATGAAGTCACTTGGATTCCTAAGACTTCAGAACACACTCAAATTGAAGTGAGTTTGTGGAAAGTGCCTGAGCCAACTCTTAGCGCCTGTGAGAAAATTCAACCTAATAATGCTTGTTGAATATTTACATCTTTATATGGTTTATAATGTCTTTGTTTTCCCCAGCCTTTATTATTACTTATGTATACTTCTCTGTTCAATACTTACCAAACCCTGAGGCTACCCAATAACAGTGTAATGTTCTTCACTTCAGTCAATGAACTTTAACAGAAACCAATGCATTTTAACTGAATTTTTGTTTATCTCAAGGAGCACATTTTAATGAAATCAATACATTCTTGCTGAAAGCCACATGAATCCATTGGAAAGAATATGTTGTTACTGAAACCAATATACAGTTTTATAATGTCTGTATGTTTTAGCGTAAGCATAGCCATACATTTTAGCTGTAACCAATATATTTCTGCAGGGCTGATACCGAGAAAGCCTTATTTCATAGTGAAGTCAATTCATCCTTACAGAAACTAATACGGTATTCCATATTCCTGAGCCAGCGATGTCAAGCTAAATGAAGACTATGATTTATATTGCTAAAAATGTAAATATTTCCAGAAATGACATTAAAATAAAAGTAGTTTTGAAAGTATATAAAGCATTTTAATAACTTCATTAAAGTCACAAATGCAGCTAGGGAAAAGTTTTTGAATAGAAAAATTAAGACCCTTGTTTATAATTTGTGTTCAAAATAAATGTGCACAGATATGTACACTCATATATTTGTTATTATATTTAGGTCTTAGTTGCTGAATTTTTGAAAATTCATGTGTGTTTAATTAAATGCCCATAGTCATGGACAACCTTCAGAAGAAATTATATGTTATAACATTTAGAAATTTCCTGTCCCACTCATTAAAAAATAATAATAATAATAAAAGAAAGAAAAAAGAACTTTCCAATCCCAGAAACATTACATCTGCTTCATCCACCCTAAGAATGAATTTCAAAAACTGACAAGATTCTCCCTTTCAATCCCACCCCCCTCAAAAAATATGAACTCATTCCTCAGTTTATACCCAAAGGACTTAAAAACAGCATACTACAGTGACGCAGCCACATCAATGTTTATAGCAGCACAATTCACAATAGCTAAATTGCAGAACCAACCTAGATGCCCTTGACTGTGGTATATATACACAGTGGACTATTACTCAGCATTTAAAGAGAATAAAGTCATGGCATTTGCAGGTAAATGGATGACGTTGGAGAATATCATGCTAAGTGAAGTAAAGCAATCCCAAAACAAAACAAAAGCTGAATGTTTTTTTCTGATATGTGGATGCTGATCCATAATGGGAGTAAGGGGGCATGGGAGGAATGGAGGAACTTTAGATAGAACAAAGGGGAGGGAGGGGAAGGAAGGGGGCATAGGGGCAAGAAAGATGGTGGAGTGAGATGGACATCGTTACCCTAAGTACACGTATGAAGACACGAATGGTGTGACTTTACTTTGTGTACAAACAGAGACATGAAAAATTGTGCTCTATATGCGTACTATGAATTGAAATGCATTCTGCCGTCATGTATAACAAATTAGGGTAAATAAATAAATTTTTAAAAAATATGAACTCATGAGGTGTTGCTAGTCCACAACTAACAGAGGAACATTGAAGAAAGCAAATTCAAACACTGGCTCAACAAAATCATCAAGGAAAAATATTTTAAAAAGCATTTCACAAATTTTCACAGGGGTGTGTGTGTGTGTGTGTGTGTGTGTGTGTGTGCATTTATACTTAACCTTGCACAAGCCTCTTGTCCTGGACAAAGGAATATTATTTTCCACATCCAGATTGGGAAAAGCATCATGTGTTGTAAAACTAACATTTTTAAACAACAAATTGCTTGTATTTAGCAGGTGACTGGTTATCTCCCAAGATGTTATCTAATTGGGAATGTAACCTTGTTGTGTAATTTAGGCAGAGTTTGAAATCCGAGGGCAGTGTGCCTCCCTAGACATCTTCATTTGCTTTTTGGTTTTCTCTCTTAATGACATTGTTAGAGGATGAATAAAATGAAGAAAAGTTTTACACTACGATAAATATGATAGGCCCAAATAATATATTTAAAACACAATCTTTCAGGAAAATATGGATCCTAGTTAAATTAAAATATTCATAATATATTTATTTGGTATTCATAAAAGCAGTGAGAAAATTCTCAAAGCACCTGAGTTGACTTCTCTGATTACAAAAGGTAGACAAAACACCAAAACTTAAAAGGAAGAACTGTAGTCTTGCTAAATAAATAAATAAAGGAAAAAGAAAAGAAAGGAAAGGAAAATTCTATGGAGCTGATGCTAAATCAAAAAGTAACTCAGAAAACATTTTCTCTTATTAAAGCAATTCTTTAAATCATTCAAGTTCTTTGGCTTCAAAGCTTCTTTGTAAACTTTTATCCTCCGGCTGTGTCTCTATCTCTACAAAGGTCTCGGCTCCTAAATAGCTGTTTTTACACAGGGTTTATGTTTCTCCATAAGGCCCAACTTGGGTGCAGCGCTCTGCCTTATAGATAGGTCTTTGCAATAAATCCCTGTAACTTCCTGGTTTAGATGTGAGGATTCCAGAAACTTAGATAGTGGAGGAGTCTCAAAAGCACTTTTCATACAACACAAAACTTCACAAAAATAAGTGCTACATTCTCTTACAGGCACCTAGTTTTTGTTCAATTGAAGAAGATTCTGAAGTTTCACTTAGTGTTGTTAACCTAGGATGAACACCCTGTGCCCTGGACCGTCTTTCCTTGCCTGTATCTTCAGTGTGTACCCTGTCCTGTCACGTGCACCTTGCCAATAGTCCACACTGATTACCTAACAATTCTTGTGTTCACGCCATCATAGATTTCCTTAAATGATGCCAGGAGAAAAATCTTGAAATAGCACAGATTGAAGTCATTTCAATTTAGTCATCCCCAAGTGCAGCTGGATCCTCAAAACCTCTCTGGAAGCTGTTTCCAGTCTTTGGGAAGATCCTTCCCCTTCCACAAAGACTATATCAAACCCTCAAACCCTCAGGAAATTCACCCTGCCTCCAACCTAGCAGAGAAAGAACATCAACCATAGACCCAACCCAAACTCAAGTCCTAGGTCTTGGGCAGAGCTGCCTCTTGCTCCACCCCTAGGTCAATGCATTAATCTCTAGTTCCTTGCCAAGAATTGCTCCATGGATTTTTCCTCTATCTTGGTTCTGCATCTTCTTTACTCTATATTTTCCTTGAAATCTAAGCTTGCTTAATGTCCTTCCGTCTTAAAAATAATCATTCTCAATAACATCTCCTACACTCTTTCCTTATCACTCTACCATTTGCCTTTCTTTCATAGCCAAATTAAAAGGGTTGGAACCCTTTTAAGAAGAGGCCATCACTCTTTCCACTATGTGAGGATACTGGAGAAGTCGGGGGTCTGTAATCCAGAAGGCAGCCCTCCTCAGAACCTTCAATGCTGTCATCCTGGTCTCAGCTTTGAAGCTGTACAACTGTGAGAAGTAACTGCCACCTTCTCTGCAGTCTTTAGGAACAGCAGTTGTCGCCGCCTGAAGCGATGGCCGCTTGGAGCAGCAAAGCCGCGGGAATAAGTTCAGAGGCAGACTGGAAACAAACAGGATCTTTATTCTGTCAGTTTCTCTCTCTGGCTCTAACAACTCTAACACGTACCACACACCGACAAACAACCAACAACCAAAATGGCCCCACCTGCTCAGCACTCAGCCCAAGTCTCTCGAGATCTCGAGCCAAGTCTCGTGGGACTACGGAAGGCGGCAATGTCCAAAACTCCATGGCCCGAAGTCAACCGCAATCATAGCCATCTCCCCAAACAGGGCTCCTGCATGCAGTCCAGACAGACTAAGATGAATATACTTCCCAGTCCCACTTGACCTTTCTGTGTCACTGTGCGCAGCTCACCTCCACCCGCCCCCTCCCCAGGGAACACGGATGGATGGGCTGCTGGAGGACAGCAGCCAGGTCCTCTTCACCTCCCATACTCACCCCCAGCAGAGTGGAGGCACAGGAAAAAGGCTAAATCTTTCATCCTGAGCGTCTTCCCTCTCCCTGTGTTGGCTCCTTGTCTTGCTCCCTTCACTTACTATCCTTTGCCTCCCTTTATAATTTGAAGTCCACCCTGACTTCACTCTTCCTAGCAGCCACTCACTTGGAAGTCAGATAGTGACTCACTTCCTGTATTGCTTACAATGCCACAAACTTTCTCTCATTTGTGGGCATCTGTGGGTGGCTCATTATCACTAGATGGACCTCAGCACCTAAAATTCAGCATATTTAAAATTGAACTCATTTTACCTACCTATCTCTAAAACTTCCTCCCAAACGTAGGAGCACAACCTTCTTAGTCACTCAGGACAGGACTGTGGGACATGTGCTCCCAGGTACCTGCTCTCAGTGGCTCCTCTGACTCCACCCACCTGGTGTTCCTCGAGCCTATCCCAGCTCTATACCAGTGTACCACATGAGACTCCGTCCAGTCCCTCTTTCTCTCCTGCTTATAACGTTGCAGCTGCTCTCCTTGTTCTCATCCATGCTCCACATGCTTTTAAGGTGATAATTTGTCAAGGAAAACTTAATTGGGTCAATACTCAGCTTCAATTTGTCTTCATTGTTACCAAATAAAGTGTGGACTTATTGGCCAGCCATACCTAATCTTCCTCACGCCCCCAGCCTGCCTGTTCCAGCAGAGCTCCCTCTCCATCCTCCAAATTGATCCTATACAAAGGTTGCCTAAGCCATTTGCAGAGATCCTTTGCTCTTCCTAGTCTGTTTTCTGGCACGTCTCCTTGTCTGTGGATGTAGAGCAAACTCCCACTCATACTCATGTAAAAACAGGTCTCATCATTTCTTTTGTGAATGGACCATCTGAGGCACTTAGAAGCCCTTTCCCCTGATGGATATTCCTGTGTTACAAATCTCTGGGTCATAGCAATTATTATAGTGTTTAATGCTTACTTATATTCTTCATCCCCTTTAAGACCTGTGATCTTTGAAGGAAAGCATATTTGTTGTCTATTCCTTCATAGGAGAAGTAGGACATGGTGAAACATCTGGAACTAACAGGTCAGACTTTAGCTGCACACTCTCTAAACAGATGTGAACATTTGTATTAGAAACTCACTTTCTCAAACTTCCTGTTCTTTAACTTAAAAATGTGGATCAAGCAGAGTGGAGAATGCTTGATATCATGCCTGGCACTGATAGATAGTAGCTGCTGTCATTTCTAGTGTTCCTACTGCTGCTGCTGTTGATTTCCCAAGGCTCGTCTCGCTACCCCTTAGGCACTCGGTGTTTTATCAATGAAGAATTTATAATTGCTGTGCATACATACGATTACTTTAAGTGATTGTCTTTTTTACAATGACTCTGTTATTTATTGTTGTTTTTCCTATAACCTCTAAAATGATCTTTCCAAGTAGATAATTCATTAAATGTTTATTGACTACATTTCTCAGTGATTTTTCACTTCTTAGGAAAAAAAGAAGAAGAATTATTTATCATGTGTATTATATTTATGCACAACTGGCAGTCACAGTTTTATATATAGTAATAAATTTAGAGTCTGTTTGAATTTTACTAATTTTTTTCTATTTGAACTTTCAATAGGAAATCATAGAGTTTGGGCTTTTAAAAATAAGCCAGTTTTATACACTCAAACCTTGTGATCAGTTTTTAAAGCTCTTGAAAATGTCATAGACAGTGCACAGAGTAAAATTAAATCCCCAATGTGTCATTCCTGAACTCTTCTGGATTATAAAACATTCACAATCTACGGATCAAAAGTAAATGGCATGTTTGTAAATTTAATTAAGAAAAAGATTATAATTCCCAAGTGTGGTAAGATTGCTTCGTGTTGTGTAGATACAATGAAGTGACTAGAATACTGTCCAGGTCACTGGAGGGAGAAAGCCAGCCTCTTGTCTGTAGTTCTTCTGGTATTTCCAACCATGCTGGGTGGCCAGTGTGCTGATGGTGTTTGCCATAGCTACTGTGGGTGACAATGACGATGACCCCATGTGTGGATATCCATGAATTCATACCTCAAATTATCAAACATTCTGCAAAATGCCCTTTGTTAAGGACATTACAGAGTTGTTCAGAATATGCTGAGTCAGGATCTTCAAAACCAAGAAATTGGGTCAAACCCACAAAGAAAAAAAATGAAGAATTAAACCAGAAACAGACAGCGCTGACTACCTCTACTTCATGTACTCCATTAAGCCTTATGCAGTCTTCTAACATAACAGCAGCCACTCTTCGTTGCACTTGCTGTTTTACCTGGGCCCTCCCCTGCCATGCTACTAGCTCATTAAGATGAAAGAATACATCTTATTTAGCTTACATCTTACTGCTCAGACCAAGACCTAGAACATAGAATTGCTCAACAGTAAAATGAAGTGAATGAGTAAATAAAATGCATGCCAAGCTATCTGGTTCCTGCATAGCATCCATTCAATCTCAGAGGATTCATAGACTTTCTAAATAAAGTCTTAGCACTGAAGGGTTATTAAAGGCCTTCAGGAGCCACCCCGTTCAACGATGGACACTGTTCTTCCCTGTGCCACCTGAAAACTCAGGACAACAGCAGGTTCACTGTCTTCTGAGACCACTTATTCACCTTTGAACAGCCTAAATGAGAAAGTTATTTATTTTCTTGAACTGACTCTCTGGCTTCCTCCCACACATTCTGATTGTACCTTGGAGCTTTCGGTGAAGGAATACAACCCCTCAGACAATTATCTGTCATTGATTTGAGAATCTTGTCTAGGCTTACTTGTTTTCAGACAGAACTTGTTACTAGTCTAATGTCTTTCCATTCACCAATCCTAATAAAAGATTATTGGAATCCCGATGGAAATTGCTCAGCCCAGAAATATCAAAGTGGTGGCTTCCTTCTTGGAACATCACCCTTCTTCAATCAAGAAGAGAGAAAAGAATATACATTGTTGAGTACCAACAATGTCTCCCACTTCACTTCATCTAATTTAATTCATCTCATCAAACCATGAAAGAAGGGCACATCATGGCCTCCCTTGTACAGATAAGCTAATACACATTGCTAGGGAAGCCAACTGTTTCTGGTTCAAAAAATATGGGCTGCATTTGATTTTCTTTTTACTTATATAACTGAAAAATTGGCATAAATTAATGTGCAAATTTGAAAAACGACTCTATCAGCAGCAGAGAAATTGCCTTCCCCTACGTAGGCACCATAGATTTTGGACTCAGAGGAATCTTGGCTCCATTTCCTGGCTCTGCCTCTTCATGGCTAAGCAATCGAGCAAGTCATGTAACTCCTCTGTGATCCACTGCCCCAATTTGTGAAATGATGATATTGATACAGACCTTGTCAAGCTCAGGTGAGGATAAAATGGGCTCATGTATGTGAACGTGGGCGTACAATGCCCAGCACAGGACAATGGTGATGATGGTGAACACGGAACTGAGATCCAACTAAAGACCACGAAAAAAGCCATTGCCAAAGGGGCTTTAGCAATTGCCTAATCAAATCTCCTCATTTACATACATGGAAACTATGTGAGATCAGGAGGGAACACAGGTTTTATTCAAGGTTGTAGAGCAAGAGAGCAGTAGGACCTCTGCTCCCTAAGGCTGCTCTGTCCCCGGAGGTCCACAGAGAGTTCCCTCGGTCTAGCATTTTCTCACACAGGTCCTGGTAGAAATGAGCAGCCAAGACACTGTTCTTCCCTGTGCTCAGCCTGTCCCCCAGCCTGTGTGAGGGGTGCAGGAGCAAGATAAAGAGTCTCCTTCTCTTTGCATTTTCTTCCTTTGGGCTTCCCTTCACACTCAATTGCTAAGGACAGTCACCTGAAAAACAAATCTTCATTTCTTTGGACCCACCTTCTCCCCCGACTCACCTGCACATGAAAGATGCTTATTTGCATCTCAATTTCAAAGGAACAATCAGAAAGTCTCCCGTGAAGGCTGCCTCCCGGAGACAGGAGCCTCCCTGACAGGGCTCCCCCTGAGCCAACACTCAGCCCCTTCCAAGAGCAAAGAGCAGCCTGTCAGAGCCGCTGCCCCCAGGACAGGCCCTCAGGCAGACAGATGCGCCCAATGTGAAGAGAAGTTTTCAAAAGCCCCATCACTCTCAGCCTGGGGCAGAGCAAACAGGGCTGGGACCATCAGAGCCAGCTGCCGGCCCCCCAGGGCTGAAGCCCCAGCTACTGGCTTTTAAATTCACACTCTCACTCTTCCCTCCTGCACTTAGTTTGGGTATGTTTTGTTCCATTTTTCACCATGGTGTATCTATAAAATTATTTTTCTAGAATCATTTCTTTCACACCCATGTGTAGCAGTGATGCAGGATCAAAAAAAAAAAAAAAAAAAAAAAAAAAACAGGCTCCTGTCTAATCAGGACTGGGCGAAAAAACGAATAAAATTGGAGGAAGGGCAGGAACACCGAAGCCTGTTTCTTTGGAGTTCCCTCCTGTCATTATGTGGCCGTCCAGTTTCCTGAGTCAAAATGGCAGAAGGATGGGTGGGAACAATTTTCCTATTCTCCTCTCTTCCTTCCCACGAAAGTGAAGGACAGTTAGAAGAGGTGGGGAAGGCAATGTGATTTTCAATTCAAAAGAGGGTGATTTTCACAAATTTCAGAAGTGGTGAGTGGAGTTCTCCCAAGTGTTCTGGAAAGGATGAATCAGCTTTCTGTTCGCACATCAATACATATTTGATCTTACTGAATTGCTTTATAACTTTTAATGTCCGTCCATATCTATCTCATTTTAAATCTTGAGACAAGAGCACCAGATGGGTATAACCATTAGCTACATGTTAGCAAATAAACATGGCAGCGTGCACAGGGAAATAGAAGGATTCTACACACATCTCCGGAGAAAATCTGGCATCTCTCTAGTAAAGACTTGCAGCACTATTCGAATGACAAGGTCCAGTTTAGCTGGGCCTTCTCTCCATTTGTCAAATTATCTACTACTTGAGCCTGAGAGTGAGAGAGATGGCTAAGAAGGGCACAGCAGAGAAGGACGGAAGGACACCTGCTACTGACCAACTCACAGAAAGGAACCCAACACTAAAGGAAGCCTCTTGTGATCCTTCTTAGAATAATTATCTTTCAACTCACTCAAACCCCAAAGGGACTAGAAGTGGAGAAGAGGGTTCCCCAGAGAGGTGCTTTTCCCGAGATCAGGGAATAAACACCAACATCTCCATCAGATCCTAACCTCTGACCTTAACAGGTGACCATGGGAGCAAAGCTCCTCACCTCCATAGGACTCTGTTTTCTCTGTCCTGTGATAAGGATGAGTTGCACAGTAGTCAAGAGGCACACAGTTTGGAAATGAAAAAGCATGCAAATACTGGCAAGCAAGGAGTTAAGGGCCCTAGGAATTTGCCACTCTGATGGCTCCCCTGTGGTTTATGCTATTTGTCCTTGGAGAGCTGGTGTGAGTGTCCCGGCCCTAAAGATGCACCTGGATCCTGAGGCAGCTGAGGTTGTTTGGGGCGGATGAGTTGGGCACGTCTCAAGCTTCTGGCGTTTGACAAACTGAGTTAAGGTGAGAGAGCAGGAGAACACTTATAGTGTGTTTTAATGGCTGTCAGGCTGTGAAGGAAGGCTCAGGAGTGTTAGCGAAATTTGCAGGAAGGGACGGACGCTCGAACTGTCGTATAGGAAAAGGAAAGGGGTTTATTGAATTACCAAAGAAACACGTGGAGGGGATGGGGACAAACCGCGGGGAACGAACGGGAGCTGGAGCACGCGGGAACGGAGAGCAGGAACAGAGAGCGAGTTCAGTCCGGGGCTGGTTTAAATAGAGTAGGGGTCATAAAACCCCCTTGGAGTGAGTCCTTGTCCTATAGGCCAGCAGAGGTGGGGGGGGGGGGTAGTGGACAGGGAACTTGCTGGTCAGGTTTTTGGTCACGCTGAGGATCCTGGGAGCTGTAGTTTTTCACAAGGCACCTGGGGAGGTGTGGCCTCCTGCCTGGAATCCAACAAGGAGTGCATTGGCCCTTTGTCCCTGTGGTGGTTCCCGACTGTCTCCAAGCAGAAAATACCTTAGATTGAAGGATGGGGTACTCTGAGGGGGACTGCCATGTGCCATCATCAGTAACAGCTCTGGGAGAGCAGAAACACATGGCTCACAGAGTCACATCCCTCCCTGATGTGGCCAACCTCTAGTCAGCGGTTTTCTGATCACAAGGGAAAGTAAGAATTAAGCAGATTCAGAAAACAAGATGTTAAAAAGGAAAAGAAAATGAAGAAAGAACAGGAAAGAATAGAAGGGATATCCGATGCCAGCTGCAACTTCCTCCTCATCAGTAGTGTCACAAGGGGACCCCTGGAGACAGCTGTGGAACTCTCCCTCTACACAGGAGAAGTGAGGTCCGGAGAGTGTGCACTGCCTGCCTGAGGTCGTCCTGTCAGGGGAAGAGTAGAGCTTGAACCCAGCTCTCCTCACCAAATCCAACACATTGTATTGGGCTCCTTTCAAAGCTTTAGAAATGTCTGTTTTGTTGGTCAAAATATGTTAATGGTTATGGTTTGTTTGCTACTGTAATTTATCAAAATGCTTTGCCATAGAAATAGCCCCCCAAACTTGAAGTTTTAAAATCTACTAAATAAAATTATTTACAAAGAAGTTTATCATAGAAAACTTTCTTAAGTCTCACGACATAATGAAATTTCCTCATAATCACAGGTGGCAAAAGTTGTCTCTAATTAATACACACTTTCTATTTGGAGGGAAAAGTCTTATGATTTTGTATTAGATGTTTTGGGGTATTTTTTTTTTTCTTTTTTGTTAAGGATGGGAGGACTGTCCCCAGCATCCATTTCCTCTTCCTTTCCTCATTGCTTTTCCAAATTTTCTGTGGGAAATTTCCCATTTCTCGTCCTCAACACTCAGTTGAGTGGGTGACCCATGCCCAACCCCTGAGAGCAGAGAATCCGCCCGTCAGTACTGATGGGTTTAGGGAGGGACTCGCCACCCAGTTATGGTCCATTGACTACAGAAGGCTTTTTCTGAGACTATTGGGAAAGAAGCATGTTCGTAAATCTGTAGACTTTATCTTGGAAATACATGAGCCTACGGCTGTTGGAGGCCACCAGGTGAGATCTTAGAATGAAGGATTCCCAGTTGGGGCAGACCCAAGAAATGGAGAAACCCTGACCTCTGATGGAACTACAGCATTGACTAAAACTATATATAAATTTTTTTGCCAGTTTCTGTTTTCTGTGATTATTGAGAAAAGAACTAACTGGTCCAATTTTGTTAGATAATCTGGATAAACTAAAGATTTTGGTAAAGAGTCTCCCTGAATATGTGAATTTACTAACACAAAATATTGAAATAAAAGTCATAAGGGTTATCTCATAACATAATTTGGTTTCTTCAAGAAGCACCATATAAGAAGAAAATGTCAGCCAGGCGTGGTGGCACACGCCTGTAATCCCAGCACTTGGGAGACTGAGGAAGGAAGATCGGGAGTTCAAAGCCAACCTCAGCAATGGCAAGGCACTTAGCAACTCAGTGAGACCCTGTCTCTAATAAAATATAAAAAAGGGCTGGGAATGTGGCCCAGTGGTCGAGTGCCCCTGAGTTCAATCCCTGGTACCAAAAAGGAGAAAGAAGGAGAAGGAGAAGGAGGGGGAGAGGGAGGGGGAGGGGGAGGGGAGGGGAGGGGGAGGGGAAGGAGGAAAAGGAGGAGAAGGAGAAGAAGGAGAAAAATGTCAGGAACAAAATTATTTTGATTATTTTGCCACTGATATGTCTTGAGCAGTATAAGAAAGTATCAGTCTCTTTTATTTTTCTGAACCCCCAACACCCTTTTTGGGAAATATTTTCTTTTCTTCACTGGAAAATAAGCACTTTCCTCAAATCCAAAAGTTCAGTTTGGTTGATACCCCTCCAAGGAAGAAAAGGAAAGGCATGCTGCTGTCACAAGGTCACCTGCTGTTCCATTCCAGCTTTCACTGCAGTGACTGAAGGACTCAGAATGATTTCTGGCCTGGACATAGTTTCTCTCCATGCAGGGGGAAGAGTGGCCTTTCTTCCTCAATAAGACGCTCAGATGTTGTCAGTGCATTCCAGCCTGGGCCAAAGCTTGCAGTGACAAAATATTCTAGAATATTCAACCCCTTGGCTTAAGAACACTCACCCCTTCCTTGTGGCATGTCCAAAGTGCCAGGATGACTAGACTGGAAGGAACTTGGCCATGAGCCACAGGATGTGTCCAGGGCTCAGTCTGCCCTAAGACCATGGAGAACAAGGCCTGACTGGGCTGCAGAGGTCAGTTCTGGCTCCTGTCACTGATCACTGACAACACTGGGGCTCTCCAGAAACATGGTGCTAGGAGTATGTGTCGAGAGAAGTTCCAGAGGTGCTAGACGTCAAAATAACCCCCTTCTCAGAAGCCCACCGTAGACCACTACACATCCTCATACCAGTCCGACATGTGTGTTTTTCCAAGGCAGTATGCTTTAGAATGATTTCAAATTTGCAACATCAGAACAGGATGTATTTTCTTTTCTTTTTCAATTTTTTTTTAGTTGTAGGTGGACACAATACCTCTATTTTATTTATGCGGTACTGAGGATTGAACCCAGGGCCTCACACATACCAGACCAGTGCTCTACTGCTGAGTCATAGCCCCAGCCCCAGAACAGGACGTATTTTCTATGAAGATTCTGCCTCCTACTACTTTAGCTCCAGTTCCCCCAGCACTAACTTCTGCATCTGTACTACTATGTTCTTCGACACCAGTAGGGCTTCCCTGTTTTGGAACAGCATTAACATCTAGTATGTGCATAAAGGAGTACTTAACCCACTTTCTGCCCTCTGCTATCTATGGAAATAACACCTCTGCCAGCCATGGTAAGATATTAATAGCACTCAAAAGATTATCCCTGTCTGCCACTCCAGGCCTGCTATTTATCATCAAAGAGGTATTCAGAACTGCGCGGTCCACGCAGTCCTTCCCACTGTCAGGGAGGGATGGGGCCGACCGTGGACCGCTCTGATTCTGAATGAGGAGCACTGAGCCCCACCAACAGAGGGCCTCAGTCAGGACAATAGTGAAAGCTACAGGCCACAGAATGAGGACAGGGGGAGCCACCTTCTCCACAGGAGGGGCTTTCTGAGCTCCCAGGCTAAGGGCCTCTGTGGTGACATAAGGGACTATAAAGTAGCTTCTAGAATTCCTGGTTCACGTTTTGGAATCAAATTGAGAATGTGGATATGAAAGCCAGGCTTCAGTGGCCAGCAATGGCAATCAGGCCACTGTAGACCATCTGAGAGGAGTAGAAGCAAGCTGTAGGGCTTGGCACAGACACAAGAAATTAGGGAAGGAAAGCACTTCAGGAGGAACTCAGCCGGGAACTGGCCATGGCCTTCCACTCCCAGGCTCCAGCTGCTCCTCCAAAGGGAGAGAATGGCAAGCAGGAGCACAGGTGACCTGGGGAGGGGCAGAAACACAACCTGCTCAGCTGACCTCTGGCTCAACAGCGGGGGCTGTGAGGACGGGTGCCCGGCTGCCCCACCTTACAGAGTCAAATTGCCAGGTGGACCAGGGGCAGGTGTAAACAGAGGGAGGAAGCATATTTAACTCCCAGCAAAACCTAGGGTCTTAAACAGCTGCCTGGCGACTGTGCTAGGAAGTACCCAGAAGGGAGCAGACTCCCAGGCGTGGCTGAGGACCACTGTCACCAGTGTCCCTGAGCAGGGAGAGCTCTGGACCTGCAGGTGCAGCTGGGGTTGCCTGTGAGGGGACTATTAACTGCTTTGTTTGTTGGTTGTTGTCGCCTGAAGCGATGGCCGCTTGGAGCAAAGGAGCCACGGGAAGAAGTTTAGAGACAACTGGAAACAAACAGCCCTTTATTCTGATAACTTTTCTCTCTGGCTCTAACTACACCCCGACACGCCGTCCACGCTCCTCTAACCTCCAAAATGGTGCAGACCTCCTCCGCAATCTCGCTCAAGTCCCTCTAGATCTCCGGCCAAGTCTCGCAAAACCCGGGCCAAGTCCCGTGAGACTATGGAAGGCGCCAATGCCCAAACATGTCCAAAGCCTGTAGTCAACCACAATTTAAGCCATCTCCCCAAACAGGGCTCCTACAGTTGGTTGGTTGGTTTGGTTTGGTTTGGTTTGTTTGTAATGTGGGGACTTTGGGTTTGTTTTTAGGGAAACTGTCAATTCTGAGGGAAGCTGCGAGAGAGCGGAATCTGCTCTGCCAGATGGAAGAGCGGTGGCCATGGCCGCCGGGGCTGTGGGCGGACAGTGCTGGCTGGGCTCCCAGGGACCAGAGCCAGCCCAAGGATGTCGCCCTGCCAGCAGACCCAGAACCTCCGTGCCAGCACCTGCAGCCTTCCAAAGGGGCAAGCCTGGGGCCCAAGAAGTAGGACACCCTGTCCCGTCAGGCAGAGCGGTCCCCAAGGACTGGGAGTCACACTGGAGGGACAGAGAGCGGGCCCTAAGATCTGCATTCATAGAGATGACAGTTAAAACCCAACACCAGGGAAGGATCCTCGGTGAACTGGGTGTCAGTGTTCTGTCTGGGCACTTTGGAGTCTGTGGTCCTTTGTAGCTCCCTGCTGAGGACACCTGGATTTCACAGGCCTGCTGGAGATGGGGACTCCTTTCTGATGGGAAATTCAGACCTCACATTGTAACCCTGCCCTTGACAATGTACGAATCATACCAGAAGGGAAGATGGAAGCACAGTTTTGCAGACACCTATTAAATTTAAAACATGTTATCTGTAATTTGTTTTCACATTAGAATTCCTGTGGGTGCAAATGTTAAAATCAAGAAGTAGGACACAGAAGAAAAATAAGTTCTGTGTGTATTGCACAGGAGGGTGACTACAGATAATGCACGGTACTGTGAATTTCAAAAAGATTCAAGAAAGGATTTTGAATGCTTTTTCTACAATGAAATGATAAATGAGGAGATAGATTTGTACATTACACAATGTATACAAGTATTGAAGCACTAAGTAGGACCCCAAAAATATATACAAATGTGTGCCACCTAACAAAAGATCAAAGACACAGAGACAAAAGTTACAGATGGAAATATCTAAAATTCAGAGGACCAAAATCTTTCCATCAAGATAAAAAGTACCTAAGTAACTTTTAAAGAATTAAAATGTCATAACAAAGGCCTGGATTTTCTGAGCCAGGTGATAAGAGAAACATCTGATGTGGAGACTGACATAGACTGTGTTGGTTTGACTGGTAGTAAGATCCGTTTAAAATAAAAGCTGAGTTACAAGCTTCGGCAGCCAAACTTCTTTAATGCATTCCTTATTTAACAGGTTTAGATGGAATGTTATTGCAAAAACACTTTTAAACAGAAAAAAAAAAATTCATTCTCAAAATGCCTAATTTTAGTTAGTATGGATTATGCTAAATACACACAAAGGATATTTTAGCTGCTCCCAAAACCGAAGGCAAAATATACTGGAATAATTTAAATCCTGTAATAAACAAAGGAGAAAAGATATAATAAAAACTCTAAAATAGCAGGGAAAATGAGCTCATTTTTAAAATTGGTCTTTAGCAGGTATAATGAAGAAGATAAATTTGAACAATTAGGAACCAATGAAGACTTTGTAAAAATTGCGATTTACAAAGAATAAGTGAGAAAATGCTTGGAAACATAGACATACATTAAGCAACATGCCTGAGTGACAAATGCTCTAGGCTATTCAAAAGAAATTAGTCCAGAGACAGAATTAACTTGCCATGATTTTTCAAAACTCCTACAGTAGATTGGATACTGGCAAAATGGTGCACATCCTCAGAATAAGTTAGGAAGAATGAGCTCAGATGTTACCAGGTGGTAATTTTCCCACTACTCATATTAATCATTATTAAAATTAAAATGTTTGAAACTCAGCATTTGACAAAAAGATAGTGTCACCAGGACCATAATAATCACAAACATGGTAAAAAAATATAAAGCACACATAACAAAGCAATATTCATTCTTTCTCCCCCCAACATCATTGAAATGCAATCAAAAGGAAGGAAAATAAAATTTACACTGGCTATGGAGTATGAATATGTATATATATATCCCATCTATATACACGTAAGTATATATATACACACACGTATATATTTATGTAAATTGAAACTTGACCTTGGCAAGGAAAGATTGGTAATTATCTTTACATAAAAGAAGTATCTAGTGAAAGGTCACAATCGTTGACGAGAAGGCTAATTTCCATCAGTCCATACCCTCCTATTGATGTCAAGACCAAACACTGAGACACTTGGTAATGCCTCAGTAGTGAGTGTAATTTTAGGCTGTAAATCCTCACACTGGGACTTTGTGGTTAGCTCGATATGGGTAGAAAGGAGTGTATCTAAAACCTCAAAGCCAGGGGAGAATGTAGCTTTAAGTGGGAACACTGGAGACAAATATTGAAAGGAAACCAAATCTTTAATGAAGATGAATGGGTGGATAGAAGCAAGCAATCAGTAGAAGGATGTTCTTGAGCCGGTGGCAATCCTAATTAATTATTTACAAGGACGATGCCTGGGGCCTGGTGGGAGCCATCCTGTCCTTGCTGGGCAGTTCCTAGTACCAAACTGAACCTCATGCATACGTGGCCAGCCGTGGAGGAAGCAGATTTTGGCAGATCTGAGGGACTACCTTCAATTTTTGGAAATAGACCGTGACCTGTGTCCACATTGTTAGGCAGAAAAATTAGACACACGGGGGGTGAGATGATAAAGACAGTGTCAACTTGTGGAATATTAAATCCCCTTCTCTTGAGCTCATTGCCAGGTTCAAGACTTGCAGGAGCCCTGTTTGGGGAGATGGCTTAAATTGCGGTTGACTACGGGCTTTGGACATGTTTGGGCATTGGTGCCTTCCGTAGTCTCACGGGACTTGGCCCGGGATCTTGCGAGACTTGGCCGGAGATCTCGAGGGACTTGAGCAAGATTGCGGAGGAGGTCTGCACCATTTTGGAGGTTAGAGGAGCGTGGATGGCGTGTCGGGGTGTAGTTAGAGCCAGAGAGAAAAGTTATCAGAATAAAGGGCTGTTTGTTTCCAGTTCGTCTCAAAACTTCTTCCCGCAGCTTCTTTGCTCCAAGCGGCCATCGCTTCAGGCGACTACAAAGACTATATACTTTGTATACAAGCAGTTGTATGTAAAAAGATACTATACTTGTGCATGAATAAATAATAAAAAAAAATAAAAAAAAAGACTAATACTAGCTGTCTTACTTCCAAACAACTAAAGGAAGACGGTTTCTTTAAAAAAAAAAAAAAAAAAAATGAACATTGATGCCAATTTATTCTCTAAATCTTGTACATTTAAGTTTCGTTGAGTTTCTATTTTCTTCTTTTTTAGCTATAAAACAGATGATCTTTTTTTAAAGACCAACTTACCAAGATTAGTGTCAAAATTAATTTACCTGTCCTAGCTCATGGTGAAGTCATTCATAAATCTTGACATATTATATGTAATTCAATGCCATCATCCCATAGTTTTGTAGACAGACAACCCAGACTTAACATATACATGGACTTTTGGGAAAATATGTATTGTACTTCCTAATACTGTGACACCATAATGGGTCTAGAAATATAGTGATAAATAAAAAAAAAAGTACTCTGCCCTCAGAATGTGTGTTCTATGGAAGAAAGGGACATCACAATACAATGTGACAATGGTTCTGATGTACATCAGTGACTGTCCATGGGGAATATACTTATTCCACTAAGGCCAAGGAAGACTTTTTGGAAGAAGTGACATCTCAGCTATAAACAAAAGGAAGTATAAAATTTAGAAAAGTGAGAGAGCATTTTGATGGGGAGGAGGACCCAGACAGAATAAACATTTGTAAAATCCTGGAGGAGACGTTCAAAGCAGGTTTTTTGGAATTGAGCACAGTTCAGTTTAGGTAAAATGAATCATGTGATCCTGTGTGTAGAGACGAATGAGACTGCAGAGGTTTGTAGAAGCCAATCTTTGGGTGGCCTTGTACAGCACACACAACAGGGTGTGCACTCTCTCTCTAAATGATGTGAGTAGACAGTAGACAACCCTTTTCAAGTTCCAGTTATCTCATTGACAAAATCAGTGCGTATAGTATCTCCAACATCTACAAGTTCAAACAGTAATGATTCTAGATCAGTATGACTCTTAATCAATTTGCAACAAAGGAAAAAAGATGGTTGAGATGCTGTAAATCTAACTGAGAAATAAAATGTCAAGAGAAAGAACCATACTGTTAAGGGAGATATGCTGAGCTTAAAAGGAAAATTCCTTACTCGATACTTGGGAGGTGTATCTCAAATCCTGTCCAAAATTGAACTCAATACACACTGTTTGCATAGTTGTATTTTTAAGAGGTTGATTGTGGAAACCTCTTTAATGGCTTTCTTTCTATACTAACACTTCTGATATTCTGTTGAGAAGTGGCATACAATGACTGACTGACTTCTCTTTCTCTCCTTTGTAGAACCAGTGTAGTGGTTGCAGCAATTGACCAATAAGGATACTGCAATGATTTGAGATGATACACTAATATATATGTGTGGGTCGGCTGCTTTAATTTTCAGTGTTCTAGAGACACGTCCTTCTGAAAGTTCTCTTTGTCCTGTCTTTTTCTTCTTATGTCCTGGAAAAAGGGAGGAGAATGAATTAGAGGATCTTTTGTGGTTGAGTCTAAAGATAACATTAATTATTCAGCAGAAAAGACTGGGAGAGTAAAAGTTGCATATGTGTAGTATAAGTGTTGCATCTCTATTACTTCAGCACTTAGGCATTTGCATTTAAAACCCAGAGCACAGATACTGTGAGTCAGGATCAATTTTGCTTTAAATCAGTTGGGTAGGTCCAGAGCCAAGGCACACTGGCAGCCAGGGCACCTGTTAAGGGAGATGATGAATTGAGTCCTTAAGTCCTTGGCAGAGGAGCTGACTTAGAGATAAGAGATAAGAAAATTAGTTCGTAATAGAATCTCTAATGATTAGATAGGATGGAAATCAGAAGGTCTTCTGCGATCCTGATTACTTTTTTTTTATTATTATTATTATCTTGGCAACTTATTTGGTACATCAGCATATTTTGCAACTTTCCCCCCTCAGTCCCTTCAGTAACATCTTTTGCTTGAGTGAGCAGTAAATAACAAGGAAAACCAGGGACAATTAACTATTATTGTAGCCCTATGACTAATGAAAATTCTTACATTGCACTTTGGGGAAAAATGTACTTATTAACATGCCTACGGGGGGTCGGTTAATGTTGCTATTTTAACTTTGCTTGGAGAAACGGAACTAGAATAACTTACCCAAGGTTATCCAGCAGTCTGTAGCAATCAGAATTACACAGCAGAGTTCTTCAGTAGTGGCCCAAAGACACATTGCGCACTGGCAGCATCCTCTGGATACACCCCAGACTCCAGACACAGACTCTGTCTCTACAAAGTGCAACTCGGTAGCTAGCTAATTCAAAATGTATGTTTGAACTAGTAAAGTTTAATACTTAATCCCAAGTTCTTCACAAACATTCACTCAATTCATTTCTTTTTCATTCATTTTTGAGGAATCATGAATTCAATAGAACATTCAGGGCTCAAAGAAGAAACATTTACAGTTGAAGAAACAATCATCGAAGTTGGCATATGAGTTCATGAGCTGTTACATCACATTGTCACTTACTTTGATTAAAAAAATTTATTGAGCACTTTATCTGGTAGCATAAATCTCAGCAGAATAGTATAGTGTTAGACTTAGGACACGTACAGACAGTTTTCCTTACATAATGTGGAAGAGTGTTTTATCCTGTAACTAGTGGTTAGCTGCGGGAAAATTCTGAGCAAGTTGGCAACTCAGATTTATGATTGGTCCCAGTAACAATATAGATGATAAGAGAGTAGAAGTTGGAACAAGAGTTAGAAAATAACAGCCCTTTTCCAAGACAGAGATGATGAGAACTTGAACTAGACCATTGGCCATGGATATGAAGAGATGAAGACAGACTGTGAGAGACATCAGTACTCCCCGGATGTATAGCCAGGGGTTCAGGGGTGACTGGATATAGGCAACAAGAGAAAAGGGAAGGATGAGATGACTGTCAGTTCTCTGGCTTGGAGAACTGGGTGGGTGAAGGTGCCATTCCCTGAGTCTGGAACCACAGGAGGCACATCAGGCAGGAGCTGAATGCAATGCAAGTGATTGAGAATGGGAAATGTCTTCATTTTGAACTGTGTTGAACTGAAATGCCCAGAGACATCCAGAAGACAATTTCCAGGGAGCAGTTTTCCAAACAGGTCTGAATCTCAAGTGCAAAAGCACATGAAGTTTCCAGAGTCGTGATGAAGTCAGTACTCGTGTATCTTGGCTGACCTTGATTCTTCATCCAGCTGGTGTTTGGTCTTGAATGGAATTTATCATCCAGAGAACTCCAAAAGTAGATACAGTCATGCATTTTCTCTTTGACTTCATTTTCCTCTAATGCTTTTTTTTTTTTTTTTTTTTTTTTTTTTTTTAAACCATGAACCTGTTCTTCTGATCCTGGCAAGTACTGGGAAAATATGCACTTAAATATCAAGATGTGGCTAATAAACTTTGAAACACTTTTATAAAACCATGATAATAGGGAGTGCAACTCACTGCTGTTTCCTATCTTTCCTTTCTTTCTAATGATGTCCCTGAGTATGTTTTAGCATTTGTTCTCTGCCTTGTAGGAGTCAGTCAGAGAAAGTAACCTGTCAAATTTTGGACAGAGGAAAGAAGTAAGATGGTCATAATGGTAAGGATGATCTGATACATGTAAATAATGCATCTTCACACTATAGATATTCAATAAGTATTTTTCTTGCCTGCTTTAATAGCTCTAAGTGCTTATGACATCTTCTGTGGCATAAAACTAAATCTGTAATAATAATGAAATTATTTCTAATCATTGCAATTGGTTTGACCTTGACAACATTTCTAAGGTTTCTCTCTAGCACTTTTGCTTGCATTCAATGTGACAGGAGACCTGGATGCAGTAACTGGGGATTGCTCTTGTTAACTAGAGAAGATTTACTTATACTTATTCAGGATTATTTGTCTTCTGAAATAAACCCAAAGCTGATCACTGTTAAGTTTTGGGGGAAAAAAATAAGGTAAAAGTCAAGAATGTTAGATGGATTGTGGTAGATCCATTCCAGGTTATTTCAAAAGTAATTCTCTAAAGTGAAAAACTTGTCACTTGTCTAGAATATAAGAAAAATCGTCAGCTACATGCGGACTAATAGCGACACCACGTGGTATTATGCTGGAAATGCTTTTAGTCTGGTTTTGAACATCTGAAAATTATAAACTGAAATTGTGATCAGCATGTCTGTAATCCATCTGGAAATCAAGAAGAATTTTTAAATTATAACTGTTAACGACTGCTATGCGATAAAATTTTTGTCTCCATCCAAGACCCGAGTCCAATAAGAAATTCCACAGGACAACCATGATTAATGTATAGGAGCACACGTAATTTTGCTTGATTTTGGAAAGAGGCAGGAGGCTGTGCGACTTCAGCTTGGTACAGAAGCCTCTGCTGCCCGTGCTGATCAGTTACCCAGGGGAAGGTTCCCCAAGTGATGCCTAATCCTACTTTGTTCCAGATTGGGTGCATGATTTGGGGCCTATTATTTATATACGTTTATAAAATGTATTTTTTCCTCCCATCTGTGAGAAAACCTCCCTTCACTGGGATTTGTGACCAAGCACAAGCCCGTGCGCATGCGCGGAAAGCAGCAGTAGCAGGTGCTCGCCTACACAAGGTGCTTGTCCCTTACCCCATTTTCAGCTGGTCGATTGGACTGACCCGTGGATCTATACGCATAGCCTTTCTCTCTTAATTCATGGAATAAAAGCAAGTTAGAGTGACAATAGTCAACCATAATTTATTGTGTTTTTCAAGATAGTGAAGAGAAAGGTTTTTGAATGTTTCCAATACAAAGACATGATAAATGTTTGAAGCAGTATATACACTAGCACCCTGATTTGATCATTGCACATTGTATACATGTGTCAAAATATCACACAGTATGCCACAAATGTATACAATTATTATGAGTCAACAAAAAGATAAGAATACAAAATGAAAATGAACCTAGCAAAAAAAATATAAGAAAAAGTTATTGCTAATTTTTGCCTTCACGGAAAGGTGGTTTTATGATCAGGTTTTAGCTTCTAAAAAATGTGCTTGTGTATTTTTAATTTTTTTTTTCCAAAACACACAAGAATTCATATAGAAAGAAATTGTCCTCCTACTCTAATTGAAGAACTTCTGGGCTTCTTGTAATCAAGTTCAATGATAGAACAGGGAAACAGAAAACCTCTGCCCAAGTTGCTCATTCCCCTAAAAGTACCCAGGCTGGGGTCTCAAGGAGGCATCCAAGATACACAAAGTGTGGCCTTCAGGAGAGCTTGACTTAGCTGGGGTGTCTCTGCTTTGTCATGTGTGGCTCATGGTGGCCCACATGGGAGCTGTCTCTGCCCCACCTGGTGGCCAGCCTGCATTCTCCCATGCTTTAAGATTTAATGATGGGGTTTGACAATAAAGTCCTCCAGCAAAACCAAGAAGTTGTAGATTTAAGATAAGAATGAATGTTAACTTAGGATATGAGATACTAGAGGTGGATTGAGGACTTCCTCTCTAAAGAATTTCAAAGTTCAGATTTGATATTGTGAAGCAGACGTTATCTTTCCAGAATTCAGGGGAAACAATTCCACGTAGATGCAGGTGCCTTCTAGGTGCACAATCCTACAGGTTAGTGGTTTTGAGCATGGGAATTATCTGATTCCCTTTCAGATGCGGTATTTCATCTTCTCAGGGGAAAAAAATGTGCTTACGCATATAAATATAAAGTTTTTGGTACAATTTTAGAGGCTTCAGTTTTCATAAAGCCTACCCAGAGATTTCTTAGAAATGCAGGACCAAGGTTAGAACTTGAACTAGAAGGGATTTGTTGGAGCAGAACGAGAAAATTCTTTTATTTAATATTTATCAAAACTGTCATTGACTGTCAACATGGGCCATCAAAAGTTACACAGCTAATGAGAGGTGAAGAGGACCTCAACAGAACCGTAGTACCTCTCAACAGACTGCAGGTGTAAGTCACCCTGGATGTGGGTTATGAGAAGGACACATGGGAACACGTGGGAGCACAGAGGTGGCACTTGAAGCTGGAGGGTCTCCTTGGTGAACATGGCACATGGGCAGGTTTCAGAGTTGGATTTGGTGAGAGCACCGAGTGGACCAACAGGGGATCTGAGTACTGAGGCGAGGGCCAGGTCTCCGGGCTTCTCACTGCTCAGTTATGTCTCAAGGTCTATGACACGGGACTGAAAAGTTTAAGGCAAGTATGTCAATGTCCCTGCAGCCCCTTCTCTCTGAGGAACAGATATGTTGCAGCTTGGAAGAAATCCCACAGGCACAAGTCCCAAGTACTTGTTCAAGGAAAGACAAGGCTTCTGAAGCAGCAGATGCTCTTTAAACCATGATGTGGGGCCACTTTAAACAGTGGTATGTTTTTTGTTTCTTGGGTTTTTTTTTTTTTTTTTCGAAGGGGAACCAGAGATTTAACTTGGGGGCACTTGACCACTGAGCCTCATCCCCAGCCCTTTTATTTAGAGACAGAGTCTCACTGAGTTGCTTAACACCTCACTGTTGCTGAGGCTGGCTTAGAACTCGCGATCCTCCTATCTCAGCCTCCCAAGCCACTGGGATTACAGGCATGCACCACCGCACCTGGCTAAACAGTGGTATATTTAAAGAGATGAAGTGAATATGGTAAAAGTTTAAATAATTGCTTTGGTCATTGTGTTATATCTAGGGCATGAGTTAATCAGTAATATTTTGAATCTTTTTTTAACAATAAAGTTTAGCTTTTGCTTTCCTCCTATAGCCCTTAAGATATTGCAATAAAGCCAGCATGGAGTCAAGGTGCATTGCCCTAGGATAGATGGGGAACACTTGTAATGGCTCACACAAAAGTCCTGTTCAGTTTTGAATTTCAAACCAGATCTTTTGTTGTTTTGCTCTCTCATTCCCAGTGAGCCCAGTTTCCAACAAAAGTAAAATAAAAAATAAGGACTTGCTTGGAATTTCCAAGGCTGAGTTTTAGCTACTAAGAATGAAAGCCATTGAGAAGGAAAATAAGTGCATGAATTAAGGGAAACTTCCCCACGGCTAAAGAAAGACCTCGGAAAAAAATCAGAAGGGTTGAGATTAGATTAATGGTGCTGCTTAGATCCCCAGGAAGGGACTTAACCAGACAACCCCTGATCCTCAACCTGGGGTTGGGAGGGAGTAGGGTCAACAGAAATCCCAGGGAGGTTAAAAGACCAGTGTTCTGTTTTCCATAAGGATCTCTGGGGCTGCTTGATGGAGTCCCAAGCCCACAGGTGACAACTCGAATGAAAATATTGACATGGCACAGCAAAACAAAGCAGACAGGGTGAGGGAATTTTATCTCATTGTGCACACTCACCTGGATGGTGCAAGTTGGAGGAATCCCTTTGATACTTCAACTACAGAAATGAAATGCCCTGGCTTTTGCTTTTGTGAGAAAAATTGGAAGGACAGATATTAAATCGAAGTAAAAATTTATGTAGTATCATGATCAATATCAATTATCAGATCAGAGGCTTCTTTGATCTGATGATACTAATGAGCAAGTAGCACACAAAGTACTACTTCCGACACTAGCAGATGCAGTTTGGAAATCTGGTTCATTTATCTATTGATCTGTGAAAAGACTTTCTCTTTACTTGTGGATAGAATTGAGCCAGGAGATGTCCCAGGCCTGAGAAAGAGGGTCCAGGTGTGAGGGCAAGCTAGCCACAGAAGGATGCAGAACTGGGTGTGGATTTAGATAGCTGGGCTCCTCTTGTCTTATCTTTACCTGGTCCACCTAAGAAGTGCTGGTTGCAGGATGCTCCGGTGGGTGAGGGTGTGAGGACAAGTGGACCTCTCTCTACTTAGACACCCACTCTCCATGGACACAAGGATACAAGAGAGCATGGAATATTAATCAAACTCCCAAGTTTACTACATCTGGCACATCATGTGCCACTGGGAAGGGCTGGGTGGGGAGGGATGAAGGTACTGAGTGAGGGAACAGATCATAAAAGGCCATGTCACTCCAGCAAGTTTATTTACTTTGAAACACTTTGAAGAATAGTTTCAGGAGGGGATGTCTAGCCTTAAGACAGAAGTAGAACTGGTGAAGGGGAGTGGGGGTGTGGATACACATGCAGCTATGGAGCAGGCAATG
Organism: Tamias sibiricus; assembly: GCA_025594165.1. NCBI lineage: Eukaryota > Metazoa > Chordata > Mammalia > Rodentia > Sciuridae > Tamias > Tamias sibiricus. The sequence continues at coordinate 21,339,952 of CM046671.1, forward strand.
TTCTAATCGACTGGTTTGGGAGCCACTCCACAGGGAAAAGTCTGGGATCATGCCTAGATTTCTCTTTTTCTATTTTGGCAGATGAAGATCTAAAACTATAGAGGTGTAAGAGCCTTAACGAGGAGGTAGCTAAGATGGCAGCTGGTTGAGAGCCAAAGAGGAGGCGTTTAGTTATTTTCTCCTGACCTTATTGTAATCAACCAAGAATCTTTCTGTGCCCGTGAACACTGTGTGACGCACCTGTAAGTTGAGCTTGTGACACGTGTATACTTGTTAAGGTGAAGAGTATTTAAGCAGGTAGGGTTGGAGTTATGAGGGGGTGGTTGGAGTTGGAGAGAGAAGTCAGAAGAGAAAGCAGAATAAAGAACCTACTCGTTTCCAGTCTGCCTCCGAATTCTTTCCCGCGGTATTGTTGCTGCAGGCGGCAACATAGAGGGAATACCAAAGCGTCTCTTTGTTGCTGCTTCTAATGATGTAAATCTTGGGTTTAGAGTCCGTGCAGGATGGACCCCAGAAAAAGGGAAATTTTAAACTCCAGCACATCCTCAGATGGGTCAAACCCCTCACTCTTCTTCCCCACTCATACGTCAGGACTCCCAGCATCGAGAGCTGTTCTGCTGGACACAATCTAAAACACCATGCAGTAAAATGCTCTGGTATTTAAGGACACGTGCCAAGTGCCAGGAAAGCCACATAAACTCTCTGGGTCTTAGATTTCATTTAAAAAAAAAAAAGTAGCACTTGATCATTACTAAAATTGTTCTCTATTCAATTATGGAATCTCTGTGTTTTTCCTATAAACTCCCTCTTGTCACTCTCACCAGTAACGAAATTTGTTTATCCCTCTCCCTCATCATCATGGATATTTCTTTCTGCTGTCTACCTAAAGGTGAAGAAATCAGCCTTACTTCAACCTTTTGTTGACCACAAAATTATCAGAGGACCCAAGTTTTATAGAATAAACATGATTTCAAACGTATTGTCTCCACAACCATGCTGGTCTCATGGAAACTTTCTTTATGCACCTTCTGAAAAGCTTTGGATACCACTGGATACACAGGCCTCTCCCAGATGGAGAACCTTGGGGCATCCTCCCATTACCAGCTGTGGCATGCTTGGGGCATGCTCCGTCTCAGAAAGGAAGGACCAGGTCAGCTCTCCCTCCACCCCAGGACTAAGATTCCAGGCCCTTTCCCAGGGCTGTGATGCCTGGACCACTGACCATATTCTGGGGAAGAGGCAGACAGGGACTGTCTGTTAGCAATAGTCTTGCTGCCATTCAATACCACCAGAGCCCAGGAGCCCCTGAGCCCTGAGGCAGAATTTTTCTCCAAGTCCTGGTCTTCTATTTGAATGTCAGTCTTTTAATTAGGTGGAGGCAGAGGTTGTCTGGAGACCTTGCTGAGCACTCAAGTAGGCCTGCCTCCACCCCTTTCTCTGACACAAGAAGCAGCCCTGGAAAACTCTCAGCAAAGGCCTTCATTCTGAGGAGAGAAACTTCAAAGGCCCCAAATGAGGAAAGAGGTGTCGCGGGAAAATGTTGAAATGACAAATAGCAATATTTCCACTGACAAAAGATGAAGATGAAACAAATGTTAGAACAGAAAACATGGTTTTATTTTGCCACACTCTCACTGGAAGCTATCATCAAAGTCCTTAACTGAAATGAAAAAGGTACCCACATAACAAGCACACCGGAGCCAACTTAGATTTCTAACAACAAAAGTCATCTTTGAAATAACAAAAGCTTACAAAGTAATGAAAAAAAAATGTCAATGCAGAAAGTAAAGCATATGTCCCAAAATAGTCTTGTGCTGCACATTTGTTAGAAAACGTCAGAGCTGGGAGCCACTCAGGAATTGTCCAGGCAAACCCTCTCATGTTTCAAAGGAGAAAAATCTGAACAAGAACGACTCCAAGAAAACTTGTTCAAGGTCATGGAACTAGTTAGTGACTTTGGAATCCTTAGCAACTGTCTTCTCTACCTCCATGGAACAGATTCTGAAGTCTTCTATCTGCCAATCTCTCCTTGCCTAGTTATTGAGGCCAGCCCTGGTCAGGGCTGAAGTTCAAGTTCACCAGATGCTGTGGCCTTGCATTTCTCTGTCTTTGATCCATTGTGTGCTGTGTTCATTGAGCCATGGACTAGCTGGATCCCACCTCATTACCACCCCACAACTGTGCAGACCCATGCCCTCTGCAATTTGGTCTGTCTCACATCTGATAACCAGGACAGAGACAAAGTCTTTAAATTCCAGACGAAGAATGGAGAAAGGGGATGGAGCGCTGGCTAAGGCCTGGTGCATCCTAGAAATTGAAATCCCCAGAATCAAACATTAAAGATAGGGGAAAGGACAGAAAGGGCAAAAAAGGTAAAATATATGACGCTTTTGCAAATCCTACATACCAGATGTCCTGAGGGTGAGTCCGTAGTGAGACATTCTGACCATGTTTTAGAAAGTGGCAAAAATGATTTGGAACTCTAAAGCTCCTATCTGCCTTCCAGATACACAGACCTCACACTATTCAGGAAAAAAAAATGTTAAAGTGAGGGGAGAAATGGCATGGAGCCTATGGAAATACACAGCCTCAGCTCAAAAAGAAAGAAAGACCCAGCATCAAAAATATGCACAGGCCAGGCACGGTGGTGCATGCCTGTAATCCCAGCAGCTCAGGAGGCTGAGACAGGAAGATCGGGAGTTCACAGCCAGCCTCAGCAACAGTGGGGTGTTAAGCAACTCAGTGAGACCCTGTCTCTAAATAAAACACAAAATAGGGATGGGAATGTGGCTTAGGGGTTGAGTGCCCCTGAGTTCAATCCCCAGTACCAAAAATAATTATATATACATATATACATATATACATAAACATATATATATGTAAATATATATACATATATATATGTATATATACACATACATATATGCAGAGAAAGATAATCTGAGAATGACCACCTGCAGAATTCAAAGATAATACATGGAAACTGGCATAGCAACAGAAAACAAGATGTATTATTTATGAAATCGGGTCATTAAGGTGAATAGAGTCTGTTATAAAAAGACTGAGATAATTGTTGATGGAAGGAGGGTAAAAATCTGTTCACCCCATACTCTTTGTCCCAAATCCCCTCTTTTATCCACCTAGAACTCTCCTGAGCTCCAGACCCAGCTATGAAGCTATCTTTTAAAAATATGAACAGGTATACCTTTTAGAAATCTCAATTTTATCAAGTTCAAAATGGAACCCTTTGTCTGCATCCCACCTAAAACCTTCTTATTCTGCATAACTTTCAGTGAGAAAGCATCCCTTCCACTTCTTGGTTCATCCCAAACCCTTTGACAACTCTGTGTTCCCTCTCTATTGGACACCAATCCTATACCTTCTACCCAACACCAGAATCTATTATTCCTTTTTAAATTTTGTGTCTAACACACTCCCTTTTCTATGCATACTCCTTCACTACGTTTTTTATCAACAGTCCTCATCTCTTATGACTATCAAAATACTTTCCCTTTGGGCTTCTTGTTTCTATTTTTACTTTTATTTTATTCACCACATAGCAGTCCAAATTATATCTAAAAAAACCAAATTTCTACTGTCCTATTTCCCTCTTGAATTTAAAGCCCTTTGAAAGGTATCAGTAGCATTGATAATTAAATGTAAACATCTGTCATGGCTTACCACAACTTTCATGATTCAAATCCACCTGCCTCCTCAGCTCCCTCTCTCCCGCTCCCCCTCTGGTTCACAACTCTATTCCCACACTGGTGCTTTTCCCCAGTCTTCTTCAGTAATAATCATTTTTCACTATCAAGAACCTGCACATGGGGCTGGGATTGTGGCTCAGCAGTAGAGCGCTCGCCTAGCACGTGCGCGGCCCAGGTTCAATTCTCAGCACCACATAAAAATAAAAACGCATTGTATACAACTAAAGCAAATAATAAATATTTAAAAAAGAACCTGCACATGTGGTTCCTTCTTTCTGGAACACCCTTTTCCATTAACATAATCTTATTCAAAACAGAATGTCGTAAATGATACTTTCTCAAAGAGGTCTTCCCTCATTGACAATCCAGATAAGCCTTCCTGGTTGCCATCTGGTAGTATTTTTTACCTTCTTTGCATGCAATAGGACAGTTTCTAATGGTATTGTTGTGCATTCCATTTGCTCATTATATAACTTTTGCTCCCAAAATAGGGAATGACACAAGTAGACAATCCATAAGTAGCAATCTTCTGGCAAACGATAGTAGGGAAAGAACATGTTCTTCCTTAATGATATAGTTTAGATACAAGGTGGCCTCCAAAAGCTCATGTGTGAGACAATGGAAGAAGGTTAAAAGGTGAAATGACTGGGTTATGAAAGCCTTAACCTAATAAGTGCATTAATTCACTGATAGGGATTAACTGGCAACTGTAGGCAGATTGCATGTGTCTGGAGGGGGTGGGCCATTAGGGGTGTGACTTTAGGTTTATAGTTTTGTTCTTTTTGAGTGGGGTTCTCTCTCTCTCTCTGCTCCCTGGTGCCATGTCCAGAGCTGCTTTCCTCCTCCACACGGTCCCACAATGATGTTCCACCTCACCTCAGGCCCAAAGCAGATTGTGGACTTAGCTCTATGGACTGAGACCTCTGAAACCATGAGCACCAAATAAACTTTTCCTTCTCTAAAATCATTCTTGTCAGATTTTCTGGTCACAGCAGAAAAAAAAAAAAAAAATCTGACTAAAACATCTTCTTTTCCTCTAAATATCCTATTGTAATGACTGTAAGTAAGGTGAAAAGGAAAAATACCAATGAAAATAAGGATGATAGTGAAAGGTAAAAAATGCAAACGCTTGTGTAAACATAATTCATTCCCAAAACTGTTCTCAGTTTTTGGAAAAGCCACAAAACATTCTTGCTCCTTATTTTGTCTAGCTTACAAAACCGGGTGGCCGACTACTAGCGGTCAGGCTGACCCAAAACTCAAAAATAATGCTTTGTACGTGGCTTTATATGTTAACCAATCAAAAGAGCTTGTGAAGCCCCCCTTAACTTGTATGTATTTCATTATAAAAACCCTGCTAAATCTGGGCTCGGGGCCTCTTAGCGTCACCGGTTACCGAGTGCGCGGAGGACCAAGCTCGAGCTTGCTAATAAATGACTCTTTGTGATTTACATTGACCAAGGACTCTGGTGGTCTTCTTGGGGGTCCCAAGCCGTGGGGCACAACATCTTGGGGGCTCGTCCGGGATCCCCCAAGCCCACCCAGACGCCTGATCATAGAGTCATTAACATTAAGCAACATCAACAGCCGGTGAGTAAAAGGCATTGCCGCATTTTTCTGTTCTGTCTGGATTGCCTGCAGGTGCTGGTTCTGCGCTGATGGAATCCTGGTGGACGCCCTAGAGGATCCCCAGCAGATCGCGGGAGACGTCCCCCCCCCATCCGTCTGGGTGACTTTTGTCACAATCTAGGTGACCTTTGTGTCACATCTGGGGTGACTTTATGTCGTGTCTGGGCAACTTTTTGTTGCATCTGGAAAACCTCTTGAGGTCTGTTGGGCAAGCTGCCCTCAGAAATTTTTGCTTTTGTCGACAAGGTACCAACTAGGAAGTTTTGATTTTGCACGCTATTTGTTTGTCTATGTGTTATGTAAGTGGACTTTCGTTTTCATTTTTGTCTTGTCGTCGTTGTATCGGTCTGTCACTGTTCTTCTCTCTCACTCCTCTAAATCTAAATCTTCCCCATTTTCAATCTGGAGGAAGACGGGTCTATAAATCTCCTGACGGAGAGAAGAAACAACGGTCTGAGGTCAAATTCATTTCATCCTTTTGAAATTATACAGGAAGCAAATTTACAACCAGCTAGACCGCCGACAGCTGCTTTCTGTTGTGGTGATATTGCCAACCCGCATCAGTGCCGTTTGATTTGTTTCTTTCTTATCTAAGTGTCATATTCCTCCTTTTATTTGCAGCTGGATTCATAGCCACTAAAGAGATGGGTCAGGTTCAGAATACCCCCTTACCCTTACTAACTGGCCACTTTGGGGATGTACAAGCCAGAGCACATAACCTGACAGTTGAAATTAACAAAAGAAAACTTATAACCTTTTGCAGGAAAGAATGGCCCACATGCCAGGTGGGTCGGCCCTTTTGGAGGGGACTTTTGACCTTCCAACCATCCGGAGGGTCAGGAGTAAAATCTTCCAGTTGGGGAGGTTAGGCCGCCCCGATCAAATTCCATACATCCCAGTGTGGGAAGACTTGGTGAGCGACCCTCCTGCTTGGCTCTCCCCCTTCCTACCTCCCCCTTCCTCAACCAAGGTGCTGGCCCTAAAAAAGTTAGAGTCATCCCTAAGTCCCACAGCCCCTCCCCATCCCATTCTCCCGGAAGGAGAGAAGGATCCTCTTTTCTTTGAGCCCCCTCCCTATTTGCCAGCCCCTATCCCCCCTCAAGAACCAGGTCAGGCGGCGGCGGAAGAGAGAGAAGCTGCAATAGCTGGAGACAAAGAGGAAGGAACTGGCTCGGGAGGCCCAGCAAGGAGAACCCGAGGTCGAGTTCAGCGGGCAGCCAGCCCCCACCAACCAGAGGCTCCTGACTCCACAATCGCGCTGCCGCTCCGAGAAACTGGACCGGCGGACAACGCCGGCAACCCTCGACTTCAATATTGGCCCTTTTCCACAAGTGCCTTATATAACTGGAAAAATCAAAATGCTAAGTTTTCTGATAACCCCACAGACTTGATTTCCCTTTTAGACAGTGTCACGTTCACTCATCAGCCCACCTGGGACGACTGGCAGCAGCTGCTCCGGATCCTGTTCACAGCCGGAGACGTGAAAGGATCCAGATGGAGGCCAGGAAACTGGTCCCCGGGGAGGATGGGCACCCCACTGTAAACCCTGACTTAATCAATGCTTCTTTCCCCCTGTCCAGGCCTCCTCAAGATGAATGGGATTACAATACGGCTGCAGGTAGGGAGAGGCTCCGGGTCTATCGCCAGACTCTAATGGAGGTCTCCGGGCAGTGGCTCGCAAGCCCACTAATTTGGCCAAGGCATACTCAGTCATGCAGGAAAGACATGAGTTACCTTCTGCTTATTTAGAAACATCAATGGAGGCATTCAGGCAGTACACCCCTACGGATCCCGAGTTACCAGAGAACCAGGCAGCAGGAGTGATGTCCTTTGTCAATCAGGCAGCATCAGATATAAAGCGCAAGTTGCAGAAAATAGAAGATTTAGAAGGGAAAAATATTCAAGACTTGCTGAGGATAGCTCAGAGGGTGTTTAATAATAGAGATGCTCCAGAAGAAAAACAACTTAGGGCTACTAGGGAGATAACTAGGGCATTGGCTGTGGCAGTGCAGGGCGCAAGGCCAGAGAGAGAGAAAAGCAGGCTTCCAGATAATCAACCACCTGGAAGTTCAGGGCTACGTGATCTAGGCAAAAACCAGTGTGCTTACTGTAGAGAAGAAGGCCATTGGGCTAGGGAATGCCCTACGAAAAAGAAGCAGAAAATCCAGAGATAATCAGTGGCAGATTAAGAAACCATCGGTCCTGGTCGCCCACGACGGGATAAGCGACTAGAGGCGACGGGGTTCAAAGCCCCTCCCCGAACCTAGGGTAACTCTAAGAGTGGAGGGGACCCCAGTGCAATTTCTGGTGGACACGGGGGCCCAATACTCAGCTCTGACTGACCCCCGAGGAAAAATTTCGACAAGCACCTCATGGGTGCAAGGGGCTACGGGGATTAAAAAGTACCCGTGGACAACTGAATGGTAGACTTAGGAACGGGAAAGTTTCTTAGTCATACCTGACAGCCCCTACCCTTTGCTGGGAAGAGACTTACTAATTAAGATTGGGGCCCAAGTGACAGACGGACAAGGGAGGCTGTTGCCCATGCTAACTCTTGCCCTAGAAGAAGAGTTCTGGCTACACCAACAACCACAGCCTCCCGACAGGGACATCAAAGACTGGGTACGACAGTTCCCCGAGGCATGGGCAAAAACTAGGGGAATTGGACTGGCCAAACATCGGCCGGCTATATACATACAGACAAAAACCGGGTGTTGACCCCGTTAGGGTCAAGCAGTACCCAATGACCAGAGAGGCCAAAACAGGAATAACTCCCCATATCAGGTGACTGCTGGACCAGGGGGTGCTACGACCCTGCCAGTCGGCATGGAACACCCCCCTGCTTCTGGTATGGAAGCCCAACTCAAATGAGTGCCGCCCAGTACAGGACTTGAGAGAGGTAAAGAAGAGGGTAACAGACATACACCCTACTGCGCCTAATCCATACACACTTTTGAGTGCCCTTCCTCCTTGCAGACAATGGTATACAGTACTTGATTTGAAAGATGCCTTCTTCAGCTTGCCTCTGGCTCCAAGGAGCCAAGAGCTGTTGCCTTTGAATGGTCAGACATCGACAAAGGCATCAATGGACAACTTACTTGGACAAGATGGCCACAGGGATTCAAAAATTCTTGAACCCTGTTTGATGAGGCCTTACATGAAGATCTGGGTGAGTTCAGACGAGATCATCCCGTTCTAACCCTATTGCAGTATGTAGACGATCTCCGTATAGCTGCTGAAAGCAAAGACAGATCATTTCAACAGATCAAAGATGCTCTGTTGTCGGCCCCAGCCCTGGGACTCCCAGATGTTGCCAAACTGTTTTTTCTTTATATAGATGAGAGTAAGGGCATCACAAAGGGGGTCTTGACCCAATATTTAGGCTCCTAGAAGAGACCAGTGGCCTACCTGTCAAAGAAACTGGACCCGGTGGCGGCGGGCTGGCCCCCATGCTTACGCATGATCGCTGCCACAGCCCTCATGGTAAAAGATGCTGACAAACTGACTATGGAACAAGAGTTACATGTGATCACTCCACATGCTATTGAAGGTGTTCTGAGACAACCTCCGGATCGGTGGCTCAGTAATGCCCGGCTCACTCACTATTAGAGCCTATTGCTTAACCCTCTCAGGATCATCTTTCAGGCACCCTCGGTGCTCAATCCCACGACGCTGCTGCCAGACCCTGATATGGACAAGCCCTTGCATGATTGCTCAGAAGTCCTAGCCCAGGTTCATGGGCTCAGAGAGGACCTGCGAGATCTACCGCTGCCAGGTGCAGATGCAGTATGGTTCACAGATGGGAGCAGCTTCATGCACCAAGGTCAGAGGTATGCGGGCACGGCAGTGGTGACTGAGACAGAGGTGATTTGGGCTGAGCCGCTGCCGGTGGACACTTCTGCCCAAAAAGCAGAACTGATAGCCATGACTAAGGCACTGACACTGGGAGAGGGCAAGAAATTGACTGTATATACAGACAGCCGTTATGCTTTTGCAACTGCCCACATTCACAGGGCCATTTATAGAAAAAGGGGAATGCTGACTGCAGAAGGAAAATCTATTAAGAACAAAGAAGAAATTGTGTCCCTGATAGACACCCTCTGGTTGCCCAAGAAATTGGCCATCGTCCATTGCCCCGGACATCAAAAAACAACTGATCTGACAAAATAAATCTGACAAAAGTTGTGGAAGAACTGTTTACTGAAAACTACAAAATGATACTGTTAAGGAAGACTTTAGAAATGGAGAAATATTCTTTGTTCATGGATTGAAAGATTAATATTAATCCAAATTAATATTTAGTATCCACATAATCCCAATCAAAATTCCAGCAAACTTTTGTACAAGTGGAAAAACTAATTCTCAAATCCATAGGGAAATATAAAGTTAAAATAGCCAAAAGAACTTTAAAATATAAGAATCACATTGGAAGACTTACTTGATTTCAAAATTTGTTATTAAGCTACAGTAATCAAGAGAGTGTGGTACTGGCATTAGGATTGACAAGTAGATCAATGGATTCTGATAGAGTACAAAAATAGAACTATGTATATATGATCAATTGATTTTCAATAAAGATGTAAAGTGATTCAGTGCAAAAAGGATAGTCTTTTCAATATATTGAGTTCATGCAAAAACATGAACTCAAAATGGATCCCAGGCCCAAATAAAAAATTGAATGCTATTAACATTTCTAAAAGAAAAATAAGAGATAATTCTTATAAACTTGGGTTAGGCAAAGAGAGTCCTTAGATATGACAATAAAAGTTTTATGCATAAACAAAAAAAAACTAGTAAATTGTACTTGGTCAAAATTAAGAGCACCTGCTTTCTAAAATCACTATTATCAAAAGGTAAGTTCAGGATGTAACCTGTGATCAAAACATTTATAAACCACATATCTGACAAAGAATTTGGTATCTGTAACATGAGATTCCTCAAAATACAGTAAGAAAACAAAAAGCTATAAAATGTGGGTGGTAAATTTAAAAAGATATTTCACCAAAGAATATACGTGAATAGCAAATAACCACATGAAAAAATGCTGAGCATAATTAATTAGTCATTAGAAAAATGCACAATAAAGCCACAACGACATACCACTACATTCCTAAATCAGCATCATTGACCATACCAAGTGGAAGCGAGATACAGAGCAAGCAACATGCCCATATGCTTTTTTGGGTGTGTTAAATGAGGCAACCACCCTGGGAAACAATTATCCAGTTTCTTAACATGTTAAGCACACACCCTCCCTACAACCCAAACATTCCACTTCTGAGTGTCTATGTGAAGGAAAGTACAGGGCCATACAAAGATGTAAACAGGAGTGTTCCCAACTTCCTTACCGGCAATGGCCAATTTTGGGGAACAACCTAAATATCTATCAAAATGTGAATGAATAAATAAAGTGTGGTATGTCTGTACAACAACATGTTACTCAACAACAAAAGGAACTACCGACTTATACAATGTGGAAGAATCTTAAGATAATTGTATTGAGCTATAGAGACATACAAAAAGGAGGAGGTAATATATGGTCCCATGTAACTAAAATTCTAGAAAATGCAAATTAATCTACAGTAGTAGAAAGCAGATCAGTGGTTACCTGAGGAGGTGGATTCAGGAGGGGAAGGAGGGAGAGATTCCAAAGGCTCAAGAGGAAATTTGGGGACATGATAGACATGTTCATTATTTGAATTGTGGTGATGGTATCACAGGTGTATGCATCAGAACTTACCAACGTACACACGTTCAATATGAAAAGTTTATTCTGTGCCAGTTATACCTCAGAAAAGGTGTATTTTTAAATTAGACATTGAAGTGAAACCAAAACTCACAGATACACACTTTCCAGTCCTGTGAATTGATTTTTGGCCAAACTCGCTTGACTCTTGAAATGAACATGACTTGAGAATATATTCCATCCTGGTGAGTTGTAAGTAAGAACTATAATATAAATGGTTCATGTAACTGTGACTGTGAATCAGAAGTATCCAGGAGTAACCACTGTTAATATTCCCACTCATAAAAATTAATAATAAGGCAGGCAGCAGTTAATACTAGTTAAGTGGTAACATCAGGAGGTGTAAATCAGCACAAATTTTGGGAGACCAATTTGGAAGTCTCAAAATGTACCCAATTTTTATCTTGACAGAACCATTCTTAGGAATGTTTCTTTGAAAATTAACTAAGTGTGTGAGCAAATATTAAGGATATTCATAACAGTGCATATATAACATAAATAATTCAAGCTACCCAACTTGTCTACATAGATTCACTTATAAAAACATAACCATATAGCAGAATATTATGCACATCAAATTGATGACATGGACAGAGTCTTGTCTTGAGGAAGGCTCATAGTAAGAGTTGAAATAAGCTACAGAAATTATGACTAACTTGTGCAAAAATTATAAGGTTATATTTGTGCCAGGCACAATACAGTGGCATATGCCTATAATTCCAGCTACTTGGGGGCTGAGGCAGAAGAACTCAAGTTCAAGGCCAGCCTGGGTCTTAGTGAGATGCTACTTCAAAACAAAAAGGTCTGAGTATGTAGCTCTGTGTTAGAACATCCCTAGGTTCAATCTAGTAACACACACACACACACACACACACACACACACACACACACACAGATTTGTCTTCATAGAATAGGGAACAATATGTATCATTAACAGCAGCGACTGCTGAATAGCAGGACTGTAGATGACTTAAATTTTTTTTTATGCTTTCCTATAATTTCCAAAGTGTTGTCACAATACAAATTCTTTACAGTCAGAGGTTCTTTCTTGAACCGGGGTGCATGGCTCACGTCAGAGTACATGAGTCATCAAAGGTATAATGGCTTCTAAGAGTTGTTTGGTGTAAAGGTCCCTCTGGCACTTGGTGTATAAGTCCGGGGAAGTGAAGGAGGACAACACAGGGTGTGTTTAGGAGCCATGCCTCCCAGCCCAGTCCCAGTGCTCACTGCTGAGCCCCTGCACTTATATCTGAGGCTTGTGCAAACAAATGCCCAAAGAGCTGTTTTCATGAGTCCCTGTGAGACACAGGACACCAAGGCCACTGTGTGACTCTACCGGGGGACAGACAAATCTCATCTGTTAATGAGACTCTGAGAGGCTCCATCCAGTGTTGACTCTGTAGCTGCCACCCATGGTGTTGTGTGCAGTGGGCCCACGCCCTGGCGTCCCCTGTTAGCCTGGCCTTGGTGGTGGGCAGAGTGGTAGTCATGGCAGGATGGAAGAACACACCAAGGGCTGGATCACGAGTCCCTGAGATGCTCACAAACAGTGGACGAGGACATTAGGAGAGAGCAGAGACAGCAAAAGTTACCCCAACCACGCAAAGCCAGTGCTCCCAGCCCAACTCTACACACTGAGGCCTCGATGATCCACCCCCGTCCTCTGCACAGCTCTGGTGATTTCCACAAAGACATTTGCAAACTATCGGGTGCACACTCACTTTATTTCAGCCTTTAAGCCACTGCACCAATTGGGCCATGTGGAATTTTAACTCAGGCAGAGCAGGCAAAGGGGAGAGAAGGGCAGGTACAGAAATTGCACCTTTTTATGGAGAAGAAAACCTGCCACAGAACAAGATGCTCTTAGTTTCGTGGTGCTTGATAAAGAAAAGGAAGGGGTGGTCTGCACAAAATCTTGGTTCTATTCTCGCACTCCGTGTATTTCTGACCACTGCAGTGGCTGCCGCTGCCTCGGTCCCTTCCTCGTTGACCTCCACAAAGCACTTGTGGGCAACCTTGGACACAGGGCATGTTCTTCTTAGTTGACATTCCAGAGAAGTCGGCCTTGGTTTCCTCAAAGGCATCAGTCATTCCTAGAGCGCGAAGGAAAGACTCCAAGTCGTAGCTCTCCTCCAGCTTTAATCTGGGAAGGAAAACTTGAACTTTACTTTTTTTCATGTTTCCTGGATCTGTCCAGGCTCTGAACTTCTCATATGTAAGTGCTTCTTCCACCTGGAACAGCAAAGGGTCAACTCTTAAAATCTAGAGGAACACGGGCTGTGGCCACCACCCACATGTGACATGGAAGTAAATGGTGAGTTCTTGTCCAACACTATTTTCAGATGTTTTTCTGGCTATGAAAACACTAAGAGTTCCCTCAAGTCCTCATCTTTTCCCTGTCTCATGGATATAAAAGTTGAAGAGCTAGAAAAGACCTTAGAGAAAGAGGAAGTATTCATAGAAATAATCTTCACTAAATTCACTTCAAATATTAAATTTTTTTTTGACATTTTAGAAAAACATGGTCAATTAATTATATTAATGTCCATATTAATATAATCAGCTTCAAGTCCTCCAAGACTCATCACCAATTCTATTGATCCATAAGGAAGGAGGGAAGGAAGGAGGGACAGTGGCTTCCATTTGCATCTCTGATACCTTTACCAAATGGTGCCCAGCTGAGTTCTCCTTTCCAGTGACAGTGACTCTGACTCTGGCTCTATTCCTAAGCTCTCCTAAATTTCTCCTTGGGGTGGCTATGACAGATCCATTCTTGACTAATGCCTATGCCTTTCTGATTCCATGCAGAAGCTGAGGAAATCCAGTAGTCCCGCCCTCAAGTTCCTGTTCACTGGTAGGCTGAACTGGATCTTATCAGCCAGGATGGAAATATTTACTCCATGGGACTCAGCAAACAAAAAACAAGGGCCACTCTCAGGAAGCTGTTTTACCAACACACAATGGATCCTGCACCTCTTACCTTACAAGTTTACTTCTCTTTTTCTGAACTGTTTCTTTTCTATCATGAGAAAATTCTTCTCTCTTCCTATCTAAGGTAGATCTCCCACCTGCACTTTAGACCCTTCCTATTCAGCGTGTGGTCTGTTAATCAATAGCATCTGCTCTAGTCTCAAAGCACAGTCCACTGGGTCAACGTCTGCCTTTTAACAAAATCCCCAAGAGGTTCATATGCCCGTTAATATTTGAGAAACATTGCTCAGTTCAGTCCCTACCCTCTTCCAGGACTTTTGTCCAAGAGTTACTGGGTCCTCAGGGTTTTAACCCTGCCCTTTAGAATAAAGAATGCTCTTAGCCGGGCACGGTGGCACATGCCTGTAATCCCAGCACATGGGAGGCTGAGGCAGGAGGATTGCGAGTTCAAAGCCAGCCTCTGCAATGGCGAGGCACTTAGCAATTCAGTGAGACCCTGTCTCTAATAAAATACAAAAAGGGCTGGGGATGTGGCCCAGTGGTTGAGTGCCCCTGAGTTCAATCCCCGGTACCAAAAAAAAAAAAAAAAAAGGAATAAAGAATGCTGTTGTGAAGGAGCCCTAATTAGGAAGGGCTGTTGTAGCTAGCTGGAAGCCATAAGTTCCACCTGATATGTATGTGACGCACCTGTAGGCACCCACAAAGCTGAAGGTATATAACCGGGTGAAAGCAGTCCGAGTTAGGAGAACGGAGAATTCAGTCAGCCGGGCAGTCACTCGGTCGGTCAGAAGAATCAGAGCGGCCAGAACGTAGGCAGAGCGGTTACAGAAGAGAAACCAGATAGAAGACAGAAGAGAAACCAGATAGAAGAAGTAATGACTGGTCAGAGTTAGGCCGAGACTCCTGAGGAAGACAGAAGACAGAAGAAAGAAGAAGGAAGAAAGAAGCTCTAATCTTTCTCTAAGCTAAGCTCTATCTTTCTTTCTCTCTAAGAAGCTAAGCTAAGCTCTATCTTTCTTTCTCTCTAAGACTCTAAGCTAAGAAGACAAGAAGAAAAGCTCGCTTTAATCTTTCTCTCTAAAAATCTTTCTTTCCCTCTCTAAGCTCTAAGAAAGTAGAAGTAAAAGTAGTAAAAGCTTAACTCTGCCTCCGAGAGTTTTTCCTCCCGGTTTTCGGTACCAGGTAGCTTACAGCTGCCCTCGTTGACCAGGCAGCTTACACTGTTGTAGCTTCATCAACACTTGACTACACCTAGACATATACTCAAAAGAAATGAGTGACATATTCACCAAAAGACATGAATCGGTATTCCCCCAGCACCACTTGTAATAACCCATAACTGGAACCTCAGATGTCATCTGGCAGATGGACTTGAAGAAATGGGCTCATCTGGAACCCACAGACACAGACTGGCTGCCCAGGGCTCACCGTGGCAAGGTCCGTGCTGTCATCGGGAAGCAGAATGATCATACTCAGCTCCTCCTCCGCGTAGGGCAGCTCCAGGACCTGGGTGTGCACCTCTTTTACATACCCCAAATTAAATCTGGCTTGTTTGAACATCATCTGCACTGTTTTCTGCTCCTAACAAAAACATGAAATTAAAAATGAGATACTTAAAAATGAGCACAATTCACCAAAGTAAGATACATCTAACTCACAGAACTCCTAGGGAAGGGTAAGATAATTATTATTTCCATGCATTTATGCTGTGAGAAGTCAAATCTCCATTAGTGCATCTTAGCACTGAGCAGAACAGGCTATTGTTCCCCAGAACAAGTATTATTATCAGGTGAGAGAGAATAGTTTGATGAATGTAGAAGGACATAAAAGTGTACATTATTTTTGGAAGAAATTGTGTTTGCTCTTTTGAGAAGATCCATAGAGAAGCACTCCCATGGACCTTATAATTAAAAATTATTTCTCCAAGTTAAGAGGAGCATGAACTAATATGCAGCTATGGGGCTGAAGGATCTGGCTAGAAAAGATGTATGGACCAAAGGGAATTATATTTTTACTCTAAAAGTTGCCCAGTTATATAATTTACATTATGGCTTTGGTTTTCTTGGGGAGGGGACCTTGACAAGATGTATAAGGTCAGGCATTTTTAAAACTTGCTTTAAGTATGTGCTTACTTTCATATCTTTGGGCAATATACTGTTATCAGGAGGTCAATTTAATGAAGGTCAGATTCCAAGCTAACAAGTATTGACCCCAGCCGTTACCATATTTAAAGGGAAAGGCAGAAAATTGTTTTAAAAGTTAACTTTAATATCTGCTGAGACGTTTTTATTTTATTCAGGACTGTATAGTCTGGCATTCCAAGGCAATAAATAGGGATCACTGTCACTGACATTGCAGAAAGGTTTCGTAAGTAAGTAGAGACAGTGACAGCATAAACCCAACATAATTCCCGGGCTTAGGAGAAATTTTCCTCCAACCAAAATCATTTGATCAGAAATGGAAGACACACTTGACTAAGGATGTAAAAACAGAACTATCAATACAATTATTTTTAGTTTTTCTCCCAGTCCAATTAAAGATATATGTGGGGGGTATTAAATTCATTCTGAAATAGATTAAGAACCAAGATGGCATGAAATAAATTATTCACTTTTCCATTCATCGTATGCTTTAAAGAAGTAGCAGTACACCAGAGCGTGTGTCCCCACCTGGTTGGTTTTAAAGGGCATCCCCCTTGTGTACTTTCTGTCAAATTGCTCATTCCACTTTCCTTTGAAGTACATGGCATTCACAAGGACCAACTTCGTCAGTGGATCGACTGTCCCAGGACCCAGCACCTCTGAAATCTTACCTGTGAAGAATACAAGAGAAGTTTATAGCGATTTGGGGGATCATACACACTCTTCTCCAACCCCCTTGATATATGAAGCCCAGGGCTGGCAAAGAGCCAAGCCAGGTCTGTCTTTGACACACAGTATAGCATTTATCCCTAAAGAGCAATCTTGACATGTGTAGGGTAGCTTTGGTTTTTCCCTCAGTTTATAGATGTAGAAATTCAGGATCAGAGCCTTTGCCCTATTTTGTGCCAAGTTCACACTGGTGGCAAATGGTGAGCTGAGAAAATAACCCGAGTTTTCACTTTCACTGTGGGCTCTCGACCGACCCTGGCATTGTAATATCTCAACATCATTATTGAGATAATGCATCATTATTGCCATCCTAGGCAGGATAAGTCTTTGTCCTGTGCATCGTAGGATGTTTAACCAGCAGCATCTTCCTCAATCATGGCAACTGAAAATGTCTTAACCATTGTCAAGTGTCTCCTGGAGCGAAAACCACCCCTGGCTGAGAACCACTGCTCTGTGCCAACCTTCTCCCAAGGGATGGGGAAGATACACCTGTGGGTAGGAGAGGTCAGGCCACCTAAGAGGAGTGAATCGGACAGAGGAACCGTGAGGGGGGGGAATGGAATAGAGGGACCCAAGTTGAGCTGTTTCAATGACAGAGGGGATCCACCGGCCCCTCCAGCTCTAGTATTCTGGGAAAATATGGGGTGGGTCAGCCTCAGGGAAGTGATGGCACAGGAAGGACAGAGTGTGGAGAAACTTCTCAGGTGACTTCGTACTGCTAGGCCAGCTGGAGAGAAAGAGCCTGCTGGACAGATGATGGGAAAATGTCTCCCACACTAATTGCTGTACTGACTCTCAGAATAATCATGGGCATCGCTGCTATGTGACCTAGAGTGGGCATGCCACAGACTGCGTGGGTGAAATACTAGGTACTAGGCTGGCCCTCGAAGAAATAAGTGACTTCATTCCCCTTTTAGAATATCCTATGTTCCTTGCTAGGTAGGTGGGGGGCGATTTAAAAGTGTGTCCTCTTTTTCTCTCTATCCAAGTCCAGGGCTGACAGAAATACTTCTGGTGGGATGGAATGACAGTTGGTCAGGGGACGCTGCCAGCTCCACTTTAGTGGCACCTCAAGAACCTGGAGAAAATTTAGGAAAGGTCAAGCTCAGATCACAAGGGTAGCCAGAGTTCAGTAGACAAAGAGGGGGCTGGGGTCAAACCAGATCCACATATGGTCATTTACACAAGCTACATTCAAAATGTAAGAACAGAGACAGTTTGAAAGCAAGTCGATGGAGAAAAATCTATCAAGCAAATACCAAATAAAAGTTAATAATAATAATTTTTGGAAATAATAAAGGATCGCTCTGGATAAAATGAGTAACTTCAAAAGTGAAAAGAAAGTAGCTATAGATTATAAGTTATATTTGCCTAATAGGATTGCTTCAAAATATGTAAGGTAAAAATTCAAGACTTACAGGGAAAAATTCAAAAGTACACAATCATAGTTGGAGATTTTAACCTGCCCCAAAGAAGCCAAAATTATAGAGTGATACAATCAAAAAGTTGTAAACTAAAGGAGATCCATTCATCCTGAAAACATTAATAAAACTAAAAGATTATTTATAAAATGGATTAGGCTAAATGTCAAGTCTCAACAATTTCAAAGAATTAATAAAATGTAGCCTACATACTCTGGATATGGGACTTTCCTTGTTTTCAGTAACAATTTTTACTTCCATATCTCTGTTCTTTTAAGAAATTCCTATTCATTATTGTCCATTTTTATTCAGGTTAAATCATGTGTCACTTAAGGAAGGGGACAAATTCGTAGTTATTTGTTATTATAATTAAGTACTATTGGATATAATTGTATGTGCTATATATCATTATTCAGTTTAGTAAACTATATAATTATATATTTTAATTAAAAAAAAAAAAAAAAACTCCTTCAGTTACCACAGGGAGGTCATGTGGCACCGGGCACTGATGTCTCTAGGCTGCAACCTAACTGAACATCCTCCTGCATCAGCTCATGACCAGGGAGAAGATAAGCAGGGACCCCAAAGGAAGCATTTATTGGGAGTTTTCCCAGCACAATGTGGAGCAGGGAGTCTGAAATCCCAACATTAAGTTTATTTTACTTTCTTAACCCTACTTTGTAATGTGATAAGCCCAAGAGAAATGACAGAAATGCACCATTGGCCTGAAAACCCAGAAAACACACAAAGAAGCCTCTAGTAACTGGGTCATGGCGTAGCACCCTGGAGGCTCCGTCCCGCCCAACTCCGCCTCCCCTTCCATGGTAACTCCAGGTCCACCTAAATTAAAGCCTCCTACCTTCAGTCTTCCCCGACACCCAGTCATTGATGTGCTTCCTGCAGTTTTCAGTATCTTGAGCAAAGGACAGCTCCTCCAGCTCGGCCTGATAGAACTTCTGACAGGATTCCTTGAAGGTCTACAAACACACAATACTGAGTTTGATCTGATTCAACAAAGCTTCCCACAACTGTGAAAGCAATTTTTTTTTCCCTTTTAACATGTTTGTATCATAAATGCTTCCAGAGGTCATGCTGTACTTTAAGATGCATGCATGCAATTACCATAAATGTATGAACCACCTATTCTGTGCCTAGCACTCTGCTAGGTGCTGAACACCAGGTGGAGACTTGGTGTCTGATGAGGTGGCCCACAGTCTGATGAGAGAGAGTCTAAACACAGACATTTACAAGATGTGAAGACTGTCACCACATGCACCAAACAGCCCAGGAATGTCCCTGCCAAATATTCTGCATTGACTTTGATTTTCTGTTGCCCTTAGTAGGCAGTCCAACTCTGCATTTCCATATTGCCAGTACCAACCACAGTGTTTGAAATATTTGCTGAGGAACTAGGTTGTCAAGAAATCAGATCTACAAGAGGATGAATAATGAAAAAGCATTTTAGATCTGGGACATTATGGTTGATTGGGAGAATATGGAGCAAGGAAAGTCCTTTGGGAGAGGAGAATGCTAGATTTGGATCAGTGTGTGTGCACATGAGCAAGTGAGTGTGAAATGTGCATGTATGTGTGTGCACATGTGTGTGCATGTGTACATATTTGTGTGTACATGTGAGTGTGTCTGTATATTTGTGCATTTCAGGGAATTTAAATATAAGCTGGGGTCAAATCAGGAAAGGCTTGTATCTAGTACATTAAATCCCAGATCACTCCCTCCACAATATCTGTTTTTAGATTCAATATGCCTAGCATCTAGCTCCCATTCTCTAACCACCCTGATCTCAAATATTTTAGAAGCCAAGCAATTGAAAAAAGTGAAGGTTGGTCCCCTATGTCCCCAATATTCAAAGATCATACTGGTATTCAAAATGAATACTGATTCACCGTAAGATTTCTGAGATCTAGAATCACCTCCAGTGAAAGGTGAATCCAGAACAGACAACTATTGAATGACAGCATCAGACAGCAGCCAGGACCGAGAATATATTGATCTTGAGATATATCGATAATAAGAACCCTCAGAACTCCACACCAATCAGATATATCTGAATCTTGGATAAGAACCCTCAGAACTCAAACAAAAGTGCCCGGCACACCAATCAGATGGCCACACTTGCCCTGATTGTTTAATCTCTCAAGGAAGCATCGCCTTACATATTCTGTGGCATAATTTTTTTGGAGCTCACTTATCATGTTATGTCAGGCTTGGAGTAGACTAGGGAACTCTGGAATCAAATGCTGAAGTGTGAACACATTTTCATTTAGAAAGACTATTCTGTCAGTGGTGTAGATTTATGAGACAAACAAAAGTGCCCGGCAAGGCTTGGAAGGCCAGTCAGGAGTGGATGGTTACGTGGAAGATAAAATAAATCCGAACCTAAGTGTCACCAGTGGTGATTGAGAAGGGAGCCAATTTAAGAGACCATGAGAGGCCATCTCAGTAGAAATCAGCTCAATGAACAGAGGTGAACTGACTGCGGAGGAGCTTTGTCCAACACACAGGATGATACCGTCTCCCAGAGACAGGGAACCAGAGGGGCAAGGCATCTGGGTGCAGGAGGATGGAAGTACTGACTCTGGCTTCAGGGAGGGATGTATCAGAACCAATTTCAAAAGGACATAATCCAGAAGCATGGTGGATTATGCATCATGGCATGAAGTAAAATTCAGAATTATAACTGCAGATGTGTAATTCTGAGCACATTTTTTAAGGTGGTAGAGTTCTTCATTCTCCGCTCTTCTGTAGTTTCTTATTTTCAGCTTGCTTTCATCAATGTGTGAGTGATACTTACCGAAAGAAAATCACATGTTTTTTCTCCAAAGAGTCGGCTGGCAGTTCTGAGCACGTATTGAGTGTCGGGTTTGTTGATTTGGGTGAGAAGTGACTGGAAACCTTGGTGAACGTCTCCATCTCTGTTCAAACAGAGAGCCTGGGAGTAGAAAGGAACGCTTACATTTAACATGGCTGTATACTGCCCTAAAGAGATATTTCCAAACAAAATTCTGGACTGAACATCACACAGGTCTCTTTCTTAATTGCTTTAATTGCACAGGGGCTTCAATTTGGCACTATTGACACTGGATCCTGATAACTCTTGGTGGTAGCTACTCCTATGCTTTGTAGCATGTTTTGCAACATTTCTGGCCTCTGACCACTAGAGGGCAGTAGCATCGATACGCTAAGAAAACTAAAACTCTTCAGACCTCACCAAGTGTCCCTAGGAAGGCAAAAATACCCACCTGGGTGGAAGCCACTGGTGTAGCAGATTTATCCATGCCAGGAAAGAAGCATGCATTAACCCAGGAAGGAGGTAGAACATAAAAAATAAGTAGCTGGGGTCAATCTAATATGACACAGGGAATGAAAAAAAGGGTAGAAATAAAAACAAAAATGTTTCCTCTGCAATTTTACAGAAGTCCTCCAGATCAGATTGATTTACGAGTGAAGTCACAGCAAGGGTTTTCCTGCATTTCCCAGTCACCCCAGTTCAGAGCCTCCCTCCCACAAAGAGTTGAAACAACCACTGTTGGATCTCAACTGGGGTCTCAATGCAGGAGACCGTCATACATGAGTGGCATGAGTGGCAAAGGGACATCCATGTGACAATTTTCTGGAATGTTTATACCACATGGTGGGAAAATGTCCCTGAAGTGTTAGCCACCACCTCATTTATAGAATAGGGTGTCCATAACCATTTAGGACCAATCAGATCATGCATTCCTTCTAAATAACCCCAGAAGGTCTGAATCCACATTTATATTATATTTTTCTTCTAATCTGCATAAGCATACACTAAAAAGGACCCATTTAATAAGAAGCCCATTTACACAGCTGCACGTCTATTTAAAACATAATGTTATCAAAAGTTTAAAACATAACAAGGTTGGACTGTTTTCCTTTATGAAACACAATTATAGTTAACCTTATTTATGAAAGATGTGATCTCACTAGAATGTTTGATCACTTTATCCAAGGAAAATAACTACATGGCTTGATTTCTCCCATAAACATCAGAGGACGTGACAGGTCCTACTCCATTCAGCTTTCTCCTGTGTCTGCCCCAGGAGGCATGGCCCCAGGGCCCTCCTCCCACCTAGTGGCTACCCTGGCTGCCACCAGCTAGAGTGACAGTAAGAAAGATCAGTTGTATGTGAAAAAAAAAAAGAACCCTATCTCCTCTGTCTTGTTATTTTGGTTTTTTCCAGCAGCTATGCGTACCTGGGACATCTGGACTGAGGTGTCTCCTTTTGCCCCCAGGTAGACCATGGCCAAGGCAGAGGAGATGCTCAGTGGGGAGAAGAATACGTTCTGTGATTTGTCCTCTTCACCCAACATTTTGAGTAAGCTGATGGCAAACGTGCCATTTGCTTCACTGATATCACCCATCGGGAAGGTCTGGACCAAATGCAGAACAGAGGCACATCAACCAAGGCCTCCTGGAGTCACACCGTCACCACTGCCCCGTCAGTGGACACTAGGCATGCCAGGTGAATAACTGCACCCCCAAGACGCCCGCTCCCCATCCCTGAACCCGTGACTACCTCCTTTTACCTGGCAGTAGGGACTTCACAAATGTGATGAAATGAAGGATTCTGGATGTGGAGCTTATCCTGTATTGGAATCGCAGGGTTTCTATCAGGAGGTGGAGAAGCAGCGTCAGAGAATGAGATCTGAGGACAGAAGCAGAAGTCAGATTGACGCAAGTCCCCTGAGCAAGGGACACCGCTACCTCCAGAAGACAGAAAAGGAAGGGTACAGACATCCCCTGGGGTCTCCAGGAGGAGGGAAGAAGAAGACAGAAGGGAAGAAGGAAATCGGGAAGGAGGACAACAAACAGCTCTGCAGAACCATTTTGAATTTATGACCCTTAGAACAATAAGATAATAAATTCGTGATGTTGCGGCCACTAACTTTGTAGGAAGGTGTCACAGTGCCAATAGGAGACTAAGACACTGTGGGGGTTTTGGTTTGGTTTTTTTCCACAAAATATCCAATAGTGAGTGGCCCATTCTCACTGATACCATTCTTGAAAACCAGGGCTGGGACACCCTCCAAAACCTGCTTAGTCACAATGGCCAGCAGGGTCCTGGCCAGGCCCTGTTCTCAGTGCTTCCTGTGTATCATCAGCCTACATTTTGATGCCAAGGCCTGAACCCTTCATAATTACACAAAGTCCACATTGAACTGCTCCTTCTCTTTCATCTCGTTGTCTCTAGCGTAATGTACACAGAATCTCCTAAGAATCAAATAACTCCTAGTGAATAAAAACTGCATTTCTGTTATCATGTCTTGTAGAAATGGCTAGATAGATTTCACCAAGTTTAGAGGGTGTGTTTGGGATAGTCAGGCCTATAAAAATGGCCTACTGGGAAGATAGAAAATTTACTTTGAATCTGGGTGGTTTCGGAAAGATGCACTATTTTCCACCAGAGTTTCTGAAACTGGGCAGAGCAAGCTACAGAAAGAGCTCAAATGAAATATAATCTATGCAATATGAAAATATTTTATTATGATAAAATATTATATATAATAAGGAGACTTTTACATATACACACACGAATCATGAAGCCCAAATCTCAAGTCATCGGGCAAACACTGTGCATTAGATGCACTGATTTGGGATCTGTCTTGGCCAGGTGATCTTAATGTTCTCCTCAGCTTGACTAAACAGTGATCAAGCTAAACTTGATTAAACAAACACACTAGCCAGGTCTCTTTCTGCCTCTGCGCCCTGACATTCCTTAAAGAATTTACTTTAGACAATCTGTAATTGTGCATCTTATTTCTCAAGGACTGGGATCCATCCCTTTGAAATGCAACCATCAACGAGGGCAGGGCTGCCAGCAGCCACAAGGCAGGAGCCTAACTTACGCCGGCACATTACTCCAAAGGACAAAAATTTACTACTGGTTATTATTAATTATTACAATTTCAGAAAATTGTTGTGTTCTGCACCAATTCAACATTAATTTCAATTAAACCTTATCAAAACCTGGGCTATTCCATAAGATATTCAAGTTCATCCACTTGTGTCATTTCTCCTGAACTTCCTTTTCTTATACTTAAGGAAAGTTTGGAAAATAAAAGAACAAATCATGACCCATGATGTCAGGACTCTACAAGCTCTTTTCTTCTGTTATGCTATCCACCACCCCCCCTTTTTTCATATGGATGTACTTTTTTATTAAAAAAAAAATAAAGTCAAACAAGAAAAATAAGTCCCAGTTGGGAGGGTTAGCATATAAGCAAAATGAAAAGTACTGGCAGCTCACCTACAGATCCAAATCATTACACATGGGTTCATGTCTACAAACAGATCGGTCATCTTGTGATCTCCCTCATTCCAGTTCCCACTGGACTATGAGGTGCCTTCTACAGTAGCCTTGAAATATACTTCATTGGGGCAGGTCTTGGGGGTCTTCTGGGTCTCAGGGACACAGAAAAAGTGGAGCTAGGTGGGTGGTTCTAGGGGCAGGAGAGGAAGGACTAGGCAACAGAGCATCTCTATGAAAGCATCTCTAAAGCTTCTCCTAAAGTAGTTTTAAGAAGAGTGTGGTTATAGTTTAAGTGTGGTTATAGTTTAGAAGGTGTAAAGGCAACACTCTAATTATAAATCAACAACCCAAACCAGTACAGATTCTTTAAAGTCTGAAATAAATGGGTGAAAATGTCAACCAAGAGAAGACAATGTGGCATACTCTGTGTAACAGTGCTCCGTACTTAGTAGGCCATTTACTCGAGAACAAAATGTTCCTCACCATGCCCCCATCATAAAACCTCCCCAGGACTTGGGCTGAGGGTTGCAGACATTGGGAGGCTGGTGTCGGCCACCGTGGGCAACCCCCAGCAAAGTAGCATCCAGCCTGCTTCAGGCCACCTCCAGCCCTACACAGCCTCAGTTACACCTGATGACACTTCAGAAATAAGGAAGCAGAAAGCAACATTCATACTGTATAAAACTGTGCCACCGGACATTGGCATCCAACAAGTTAAAGGAAAGAGAGAACTAGGTAAACTGGATATGATAGACAGAAATAAATTTGGATTTGCTCATACCTTAGCAGGTGAGGCAGTCATGATCTTAGGGGTGGTGACTGTGTGTGTATGCGTGTATGCATGTGTGTGTGTGTGTGTGTGTGTGTGTGTGTGTGTGTGATCATCTTGTCGAACAGGAAAAGGAAATGAATTAAACTATTGCATCAATCTCGAGTTTATATTTTAATTGCTCCTAATTGTAAATTCCTACTTCTGGTTTCTTCCATCTTTCCTCTTCGTTCATCTCAATTCCTCGCCTCCATTCCTTCTTAACATTCAGGTGCTGGTCAGTAGTGTAGCATTTCCCAACCATATCTACCCCATAGCAGTTACACACAGACTGGCTCATCCACACAGGCAGGCGGGCGCAGGAGCCAGCTAACAGAATCACTTTCCTCCTCTTTTTCTGGGGCTCAATCTCACCTAGTATATTAAAGTTTTTTAAAAGACTGGAAACTAAAACAAAACGGACCCTGTCCAATACATCTGAAAAGGAATTAATTTCGATATAATGCAAAACAACAGTATTAGGTTCAAATGCTAAGATTGTCACAAAAACACAGCAAGGAAAAGTTTTGATTTCCAGTCAATAAAATACATTGATATTAAGCTAGTTTTCCTTTCATAGCTGAACAAATGAAAACAAGGATAATTACATACTATCTACAGGACTCACAGGAAAAATGGCAGCAGACCTCAGAAGCAAGCCTTCTAAGTGTGTGACATGGTTGTCCTGCAGAGACCCTTGAACACTGTGAATTCTGCTCTCCACAAACCCCTCCCCGTCCACACATCCCACAGTGCATATATTCAAAGAGCACTTCCATAGAACCATCCCTGCATTCTTTGGGAGAAGGCAATGAAACCTAAATGTAATAATTCCTGACCAGGAGCTCATACCCAAGAGGAGACACACAAACTGAAATGCATGACTTTAAGTTGTCCAGATGCTCTATAACTGGAAAAGTTTCAAAGTGCTAAGGAATCCCTCTCAAAAAGCAGGACAAGTTCTCCATAGAAGCCTGGGAAGACTTTGCAGAGAAGCTGTTCTGAAAGTGTGGGCAGGTGTTTTGCAGGAGGTGGAAAGGCGATTGCGGCCCTATCAGGATTGGCAGGTGTAAAGAATGTGGCAGGAAGAGCATGGTTGTGCGGGGCCCAAAGGCGTGGCTCTGCTGTGAGATGGAGGGAGGCAAAATGGGCCCCGTGTGCTGGGTTTAGAGTCTGAACTGGGGCTAGGTTCTGGAAAACCACATGCGGGTTTTAAACATATATCTTAAGGAGTAGTATGGAGTTTTAGAAAAAATGATGTGGCTCACTATTTGGTGAGGAAAAAGGCTGGGGAACCTGCTGGAAGACCACTACTACCACGACTAGAGACTCCTGGTGTGGAGGAAACACCTGTGCTGGAGAAGAGGGAGATGGAAGTGCCCGCAGAGGGCTGCCCACACAGGCAGGAGGCGCAGGAGGCCAGGACCATTCTGAGCGCACCCCTCCAAATTCATAGGAAGCTTATGTGAGGAGACGCCCTGGAATGGGGAAGGCAATGCATTCCACTGGAGAGGCGGGGTGCACACCATACTAAGTGGACCTGTAACAAGGGCAGCCAGGGATGTTTGGACATATAGGTAGGCCACTAGGTGAGTAGAGGCTCTGGCACGAGAGGCTGGGAGTCATCAACATCCTGATTCCAGGAGAGTCTATGTAAATAGATGAAATTACTCGGAACATGTGGTTAGTGGAGACGCCTAAGAACAAATCCACTTAATTAATTGGAGAGGAGAGGGATGTTCCGATATTTAAAGGTAGTAAAAGAAGGAAAAAAAGAGACTACGACCCAGCAATCAGGGAGGTACTGGGAGAACTGAGAGGTGTGCCTGTGGGTGGTCCAGCACAGGCATCATTACACACAGCCTACTCAGAGTGGGAACCCCGGAAGCTACAGAGGAGAAAGCAGCCCTTGGAGAGGGGGTCAGGGGTGCCCTCAGCACAGGAGTGGGGCACTGCTGAAGGCTGAAGAGAGGTATCTGGGAAGTGACGAACTAATTTAAGTAACCAAAGGGCTACTGTGGCTACAACCTAAGGGGGAGGTAGGCGAAGCAGCATTTGGTGGCCCTGGAGGGGCGGGGGGCGATACCAGGGACGTAACTCAGCGGTAGAGCGCTGGCCTAGGGTGCTAGTAGGCACGAAGCACGAGTTCAATCCCCAGTTCCGCAAGGGTGGCCGGGCGGGGGGTGGGGAGTTCAAGTTGAAGGGAAGTGGTCAATGAAGAAAATGAAAGATGGAAGGGAGGGAGGAAAGGAACGGGGGGTACAGTCTATAAGCTGTATGGCGGAGGAGACAGGCGTTTGAGCTGGAGGTAGCTCAGACCCAGCACCTCCCCAGAACTTGCCCAAGGCGCCACAAAAATTCCCGGGAAGCTCCAAGTCGCAGCCTAGAGTTCCGTCTGCTGTGCTCCCGCGGCTCCTCCCAGTCCTGCTCCCCAAGTCCCGCCCACCAATCCCAAGCCGCAAACCCACTGTCTGATTTCCCCGCCACTCACCACCGCCAGCAAATCGCAGAGCAGCGGCGTCAGCGGGAGAGGGCGGGGACACAGCCGTGGGGAAACAAGCAGGTGACTGGGGCGGGGCTGCGCGCTGCGGTCCCCTTGCCCAAGTTCCAGACTCTCGGCCTGGCCTCCGCCCGGGCTCTGGTTAGAGCCCCGGCAGCGGGACCTCGGGGTGCGGACCCCAGGCGCGCTGGTGCCAGGCTGACCCCTGCTGGCCCGCTTCCCGGTTCCCTCCCGGCGTCGGCCTCCTCGTGCTCTCCTCCGCCCCTGGCCTTCCTTCCCCAACCCCACTCCCACGCTCCACTGGGCACTAGGGAAACCCAAGGACCCGAATGCCTCCCCGGGCCAGTACCTGCGAGAGTCCTGCTGCCGCTGCTGCTTCTACTGCTCCTGCTTTGCTTTATGGATGCTCCCCCGCCTTGATCAGGGGCAAGGCTTCCGGCCCATGACTCAGAACAGATTGCACGTTGCTCAGGCCTGTGCAATCTCAGCCTCCGAAAAGCCCCGTGCAGGACCCTGGGAGGAGCCTACCCCACAGGTCCCAGGCCTCCAGATGGCTTAGGGCGGTATGGGGGCGTCTGGTTCTGGGAGGGTGGTGGTGGAAGGCTTCTTCCAGCAGGGGATTGGTTTGTTTTTCTGGGTTAGTACGTGCAGTATTTGTGTTTTGTGTGTGTAAGAGCTGTTTCAAAGCTGGAACATAACTTTGAAAATGAAAACAAAACAAGGAGTTGAATTTGCAGGTCAGTGGATTCCAAACTGTTTGGGCCAGAAACCCATCAACACAATGTTTGAGGCATCCCTGGTGGTTTTCATTTAAATGTGATAATGTGCTTACTGTTATTAATAGTACCTGTAAAACACACATAAACAAAAATTTAAAGTAATGAAAAAGAAAAAAAATTACATTTTTGTATCGCAAAAAAATATTTTAAAATTTTATGAGAAAAATGTGTTTAAATACGTATGTGCCTATTGTTATCCTAGTTTAATGCTTTGAAATACAGTATTCGCAGACCTGGTATTAAGTTTAGCTTACTTCTAAATTAAGAACCATCATGGGAAAAAGCTTTTTGGGAAGTGAGTTTATTTCAGTGGAATAAAGGCAGAGTTAGTTGTCCTTTCTAGATCTTGACACTTAATATTCAACTTATATACTAACTAATCAAAGATTTTTTGTTGTTTTTTGTTTAAGTCTAGGTAAAATCTATTCTCTTGAAAGCTAGTTGTTCCTGCAAACTAATATTTTTAAATGTTGTACTTTTAAGATTTTTAACAGGCTGAAGCCAACTAATTCTCTTCTTTTGGGAAAGTCCAAAGGAAGTCTAGAAATTTACATTTTCAAATTTTTAAGTGTCCACATAAGAGTTTTAACATCTTTTCTAGCAATGAAATGTGATCTTGGAAATAAATATCTGAACAGTTGTTCTGAAAATGATACTGCAGACTCTTTAAAAAAAAAGTAGTTACTTTCTCATTCATAAATAAAATGCACCTTTGCTTGGAAGGCCATCAGTTATATGTTTTTCAAAACTGTTTGGTAAACATTCTCCAAAGAATTTACTATCACAGAAAAACTCAGCACATTGGGGACAGTACTTAGTACCCTTTTTAAAGATATATATATATATATATATATATATATATACACACACACACACTCACACAAATGTGCGATTCCCTTTTTCAAGTACTCTCATATGAGATAATAAGCATGCCTCCAAAAAATATTGTATATAGTATATGTAATGAGTACCTGCTAGGCTACTTATAACAAAATTAAAAGTTCTACTTAATGTTCTAGGTTTTTAAAAGCAGCATGGATCTCTTGCACTATGAAGGGCTCTGTTCATTATCAAACACGCTTCTCTGTACCTGGATAGAGGTTCAAAGAGACAAAGTATCCCAGATTCCAAAGTCTATGTGGCTCTGTTTCCACAGAGGAACTGGAATGCCTAACTAGGAATTTATTATAAACACTCAGTTTTAGAATGACACAGTACCATTTTGAAGAGCAATCCTTGCCACTGGGTTTATAATGGACCTCTACTGCCTCGGGTGTGGTGGCACATGCCTGTAATCCCAGAGGCTTGGAGGCTGAGGCAAGAGGATTACAAGTTCAAACCCAGCCTCATAAATTTAGCAAGACCCAAAGCAACTTACCAAGACAGACCCTGTCTCTAAATAAAATATTTTAAAAGGGCTGAGGATGTGACTCAGTAGTTAAGCACCCTAGAATCAATCCCTGGTGCCAAAGAATTAAGAAATCACAGACCCCTACTTTTCAGAGGGGTCTTCCTCAGAGGCTCAGCCCTGACACATCTTTGGCAGACATGAATGGGACAGAGAGCACACAGGCATCAATTCTCCTGGTTGCACAGCAGGTGGTGGCAAAAGGAAGGTCTTGAGCTGAAACAGATGGCCCTCTAAGCCTCTTTACTCCTCTATGGGGGTGTGGCCAGCTGTCCCTTGCCTGGACCTTCAGCCTCTCTGCCCCTCTGTTCTGAGGAACAAAATCCATCCCCTTGCAGGTTTGTGGCTCCATTAGTTAATTTCACTCAGGTCTCTTTCATTTACTCTTTTCTATCCTTTTCCCAAATGTGGTCAATATTTCCCATATTAAAATCAAAAATCTTTGCTTTCGATACCTTGGACTGCCACTCTACTTTCATCATCTATTCACTGTCAAGTAGTCAGGTTTCTCAAAAAAGAAAAAAAAAAAAAAAAGTGTGCATTTACTGTTTTTTTTCCTTTTTTTTTTTTTTTTGTCCACCTTTGATTAAAATTAACTCTTTACTTCCCTGCAGTTTGGCTTTCACCCCAGCTTCTCTGAAAGTGCTCCTGATAAGGTCCCTAAGCACCTTCCAACTGACACAGACAAAAGATATGTCCCAGGTCTTATTTCATTTTATTGATTGGCAATAAATCATTTTATTGATTTGGCCTGGAAGGATCTGCAGAGCACTCTTCTTGCCTGGTTTCTTGGCTTCATCTCCAGATTTCTCCTCTTTTGTTCTAATCTCTCTCTTGTTCATACTATAATCTGCTCCTCTTTTTTTTTTTTTTTTTTTTTTTTTTGGTACCGGGGTTGAACTCAGCGGCACTCGACCACTGGGCCACATCCCCAGCCCTTTTTTTGTATTTTATTAGAGACAGGGTCTCACTGAGTTGCTAAGTGCCTCGCCATTGTTGAGGCTGGCTTTGAACTCCAGATCCTCTTGCCTCAGCCTCCCAAAGTGCTGGGATTACAGGCGTGCGCCACCGCGCCCGGCTTAATCTGCTCCTCTTATATGACCTCAGCTATATCTATAAGCTCAAGTTCAAATTTTGATGATTTCATTTAAATCTCTGACCTGTCTCTTGAGCTGTAGACATCACCAACGTACTACTGGACACTCTCAGAAACCAGAGTGAGTCCCTTTCACATAAACTAAGTGATCAAAAGTTGTGTCTTTTCCTCCATCCGCATTCTCTTTCTCCACCTCCTTTGCGCACATGAGGTTCTTCTCATTTGCACCTTCTAGTCTTTGTTCCTCTGTTTCTTTGGAGCCATGGCAGACTGTCTGTAGTCCCTCCATATCCTCTGCATATGTGTGGGGGGGATCTGGCCTGCTTCCTTTTTAAAATTCAGCTCAAACAAGTTCTTCTGTAGGAAGTTTTCCTGACCTCTCTAAATCAGGTTTGGTACTTCTGCTCTTTAAAATCCCCATGCCCAGTGTGAACCCCAGACCTCTTAAATCAGCATCTCTTGCCAGAAGGAAGCAGAGTGAACTGCTTTGTGAAGCAATCCAAGTGGTTGCAGTGTGGCCACCTGTGAGCCAGTAAGCAGGCCCTCAGCAGAAACCAAGTCTGCTGGCAGGTTGATCTTGAACTTCCCAGTCTCAAAACACTGAGAAATAAATGATTATTGTTTAAGACATTTAAATAACACCAGTCCATGCTATTTGGGGGGAGAGGGTGGCGGGGGTATTAGGGATTGAATTCAGGGGCACTCAACCACTGAGCCACATCCCCAGCCCTATTTTGTATTTCATTTAGAGACAGGGTTTCACTGAGTTGCTTAGTGCCTTGCTTTTGCTAAGGGTGGCTTTGAACTCAAAATTTTCCGTCCTCAGCTTCCCAAGCCACTGGGATTACAGTCATGCACCACCACACTGGCAGGGCAGTCCAGGGTATTTTGTTACAGCAGCCTCAGCAGCCTCAAACAATCTAATGCCCCACAGCTGGACTTCAGATCTCTTTAAAGGTTTGGCTGCCACAGAGACACACAATTTTCTAGTGGCAGCAAAACTTGTCGGTGGTCAAAGCTAGTTTACAGAAGCTGCTGCAGAGTGTGTGCAGGTGGAACTGCTCTGCAGGTGCAAAATGCCTAGGGATAAAGTTACCAGAGGGGTGCGTCTTGACCCACAGAAATGGCCATCGCATGGAGAAAGCATGGCCTGAGACTGGCCATAGATAATCATGTGCCTTGCTGGGCACCTATACTGAATAATCACAGGAAAACAAGAAGCTTGCAGGGAAGGGCCTTTCTTCTGCCACCACACTGCAGTGTCTCTCCAGCCACTACTCCAGCTGGTCTAGGACAACTTGTTGGATTCAGGTCCCAATAACAAGTGAATAAGTGAGCTCAACGTTTTCCTAGTATTAGATCCTAGAAGAATCTGTGTGTGTGTGTTCATTATGCACATGCGTGCACACACACACTAGAAACTGCATGACATAATGGAAACATCTTCCAGCGCAATTTCCAAACAGATATGGAAGCCTTATTTGGTGGCTGTACTTTTTACTAAAATGTAATTTTTTCAGTCACGTCCTATTCACCTCATTGGTGAAGATGGGATGCCCAGCCCTAACTAATATGAGATAACCGAACACGTGACGGGGGACCCTGGCCTGATGAAATTGGCAGCAGTTTGTTAATGGCATCTACTCACAGCCCAGGGAAAGGAGGACTCCAGGGCCTGTGCGGGTTGCAATTGGGAACATAATGAACCAGTGGAGGCTGAGGAAAGCAGGCTTTGTAGGAACAAGAGGGAGAGTGAACCCTGGCTCCTCTGGGAGGATGGGGTAGGCTTGTTTGAATGATTTTGCAGGCTGCAAAGTGAGCCAGGCTGGAGACCAGGTGTGCAGCTGGCAGCTGGGCAAGGAGCCTTTCCCACTTGGCAGAAGGGGTACACACCTCTGATGAGAGCAGGGGATAGCACAGCTAGGTCTTTGGGGTTCTGAGAAACCCAGAGATGTCAAAGCAGTACATAGGATTTCAGGTCTTACAATTCAGTAATAAAATATGGAGTGATAACTCATCAAAACTACTTAACAAATAGCTAATTTGAAAACAAGAGCCTCTTAGAGGAGAATGCACGTTGTCTATGTGTTATGGCTTTCCTGGCTAAGGTTTGACTGTATGATAAGTCTATTGTACATATAGACACTATCGTTCATTTTCATAATTCACCATGGTTGTGCTCTGAAGGTCCCCAGGGAGGGGAAGAAAGCCACCTATTTGCCTAAATGGGTAGAGCTCTCCCGTTTGCACCCTCCTACCCTGCTCATAACTGAACTCTCAGCAAGGCTTTGCAGGGGACCTCCTTCCCCAAGAAGCAGGGCGTCACCCACCGCCACTGGCTGCTGCGCTCAAAGGCTCTCTCTGCAGTGGAAGAATCACAAAAGCTGATTATTTGCCAAACTGAGTCTGCTTTCCAAGTCCAAGTGCTGGGAAGCTGGGGTAAGGAGAAGTGTGCCAAACCCAGCAACCTGTAACGCTCCCTTTCTGCTCCTCAGCCCACAATATAAAGTCAGCATGTCCTTACAGGCTTCAGCCCCATGACCTCCCTGCTGGCAGGTTGCTGGCTTGCCCACAGAGGGAAGTGAACCAGCTACAGAATGTAAAGAGGAGCTGGGTCCGTGAGGCTGGAGGGCCCAGGATCCTGCTGACTGCAAGGACTAGTGCTTCCCTCAGAACAGTCAGTACCCCACCAACCCAGGGGTCTCCCTTGTGGCTGAACACACAAGTCACATTTCAAGCAAGTAACACAAATGGCTACAGAAAGCTTAGCTTTATTTTGTTAACATTTGAAATAAAATAGACATCTGATATTTGCTCACGAAGCTGTCTAAAACTACTTTACACTGAATAGAATAGTTTTAATTATCTCTGCCTCCTGACAACTATGTTTAAATTTTCAGAGAAAGTGGGTATTATACATTTGAGTAGGTGTGTGACCCACTAGTCCCTACAAATGCATACTGTGATTAAAAACAGAAATGCATGAGGGAATTGGAAGGGTTTCTCACTGGTCTGAGTTACCTGTTCTCTTAGCCTCTCTGCTGCTGAAGAAATGGCAGGAAGCTTGGGAATGGGGGGCCCCATCTGCTCCCCACATCTCCTCCTGGCTCTTCATTTACTCTCTTTTCTCGTTAAAAATGGGTCAAGATGTCCATGCAACTGGCTACAGAAGAAAAGAAGGGAACATGTATCTTCTTGTGCCTGGAGGATAGGAGCACCACAGACCACAGGGTGGCCCCTCACAAAAAGTAAAGACAGGAAGTAGCTTTAGCACTGTGACAGGTGAAATGCATGTGCGTGGGAGTCAAGGATTGGGAAAACACCTAGACCCAAGAAGGAAGGTTGGGCTGAGTGATCAGTGCCACCTCTGCCAAAATTTCTGCAAGATTCTTGGAGAATGATAATTTCAGACCCTATGGCTGGGGATATAGCTCAGTGGTAGAGCACTTGCCTCACATGCCATAGCCCTGGGACCAATCCCCAGCATCACAAAAATAAATCAAAACAAAAACGTCAGACCCTAGAAAACATTTACATGTACACACACACACACTCGTGTGAAGGTTCTAAATGTGGATTTCAAAATTGGACCTCTACCATATGATTAATCACCACTGCACTGAT
This sequence comes from Tamias sibiricus, assembly GCA_025594165.1. Classification (NCBI taxonomy): domain Eukaryota; kingdom Metazoa; phylum Chordata; class Mammalia; order Rodentia; family Sciuridae; genus Tamias; species Tamias sibiricus. The sequence goes on from CM046671.1 coordinate 21,374,767, forward strand.
AAAGTGATATATTGGGCTTCAGGTACATTGTGGGGTGTTAGAGAAAGAGCAGGTCAGTAAGAGAAAGGAGAAAGGCTGCATCCAATGTGTATTATCAGTTCCTGTGGAGAGGAGAGTCGGCCACAGAAGAAAATACCATTGGTTTTGCTATGCTGGGTAAAGAAAAGGAAGGGAACCTGGGGGTGACTGCAAGTACAGGCAAATGATGATGCCTGTGGCCACTGTGGCTTCTGTACCTTCCTTAGTCACCTCCACGAAGGACTTGTGCATGACCTTGGACAAATACAGCTCTTTCTTAGGCGACATTCCAGAGAAGTCTGCTGCGGCTCATGAAAGGCATCAGCCATGCCTAATTCCATGAAGGACAGCTGCCGCGTCACAATCTTCCTCCAGTCTGAGTCTAGGGAGGAAAGCTCGCACTTGTCTTTGATGCGTCTGGCCTTGTCCACTCTATGAGGCTCTCATAAGAGAGTTCTTTCTCCACCCAGAAAAAGAGACTCCGAGACTTTGAGGTCTAGAGTAATGTTGTCCAAGGAACTTTATGCACTAAACTCTGCTGTGCAGTAGGGTAGCCACGAGTCAAATGTTGCTCCTGAGCACTTACAACAGTGAGGAGTGCAGAGGGAGACCTGAATTTTTATTTCATTGAACTTTAAATCTATACATCCACAGGTGGCCAGTAGCTGTATGATATCACAGCACACACTGGATGAGGGCAGAGTCGTGCTACATCACCCAAGCAGGAGATGGCTTTATGTTTCAATACCTTGACTTCTCGATTCCAGAAACGTAGTAAAATCCTCTGTCTGGGGATCCAGGCTTATAAATAAAGGACAGCTTAGACTGCATTTATGAGATAATGGCAATCCTCTAAATGTTACGGAAAGCACGTTAAGGCAGGACAACTGTGACTCAGCTTCTCTCTCACCCGTATTTCCTCCCAATGAATCCATTACCATTCTTTTTTAAATTTAATTTCCAGAATCTCATTGGCTCTTCCTCTGTCTCCACCGCTACAGCCGTTGTTCAGGCCTTGTCATGTCTTGCTTCAAAGGCCACAGCAGTCTCCACTCTCAGTGCATCCGTCACAGCCATAGGGATTGGCTTTCTGAAAAGCGAATTACTAACTTTCTAAAAGTCTCCATCAATTTCTCCACAACCTCACTACTCAGAGAATGGGCCTTGGACCAGCAGCCTCAGCATCACCTCAGAGCTTATTAGAAATGCAATCTCCAGCCCCACCCCAGATCTCCTGAAACAGAACCTAAATTTTTGTTTTTGTTTTTGTTTTTGTTTTGTACCAGGGATTGAACTCAGGGGCACTCAACCACTGGGCCACATCCCCAGCCCTTTTTTGTATTTTATTTAGAGACAGGGTCTCACTGAATTGCTAAGTGCCTCACCATTGCTGAGGCTGGCTTTGAACTCGCGATCCTCCTGCCTCAGCCTCCCAAAGTGCTGGGATTACAGGCGTGCACCACCGCGCCCGGCTAACAGAACCTAATTTTAATAAGATCCCCAGATGATTCACAGAGTCAGCCAAGCTCTGCCCCATGTAACTGCTTCTGGAAAGATAAAATCACAATGATTAAGCAAAGTTGAAGAGAAGACTACTCAACATTTGTCCATTGAAACAAGTCAATGAAACAAGTGTATTATACACATCATCTCCTTTAATCCTACAACAGCCCTTCCTTATAATCATATTCTACAGGAAGAAATAGACTGAAAGTAGAAAAAATTACTAAATTGTAAAGCAGGACATGGAGCTGATTTGCCCCCACCCCCATCTAATTCATTGACAAGATCTTTTTCTAAAGTGCATTCAATATTCAGAATACCATCACATGGTATGAAACTACAGCAATGGAAAAGGGTATATTACCTAACATGTTAGGGAAACCATGGTGAAAGCAAATTTCTAAAGTATGTTTCCTACAGGGCTTGCATGAACCTTTAATATGGTCAAATGTATACTTTGAACTTGAGTTACCATTTTCAAGTCAGTGTTTTCATCTGGAAGCTGGTGATCTTATTCAGCTCTCTTCCAACAGAGGGTAGCACTAAAGTTTCAGTGAATTTTTTTTTTCTGCATAGGTCATTTTAGAATTAGATTTCTTAAACATCATTTGCACAGGTTTTTCTTCATTCTACAAAGGGAGCAGGTAAACATTAAGCCGAAACACACCCTGTTTGACACACTGAGCACATTCAACAGAGTTGGCCATTTCCTGCCTCTGAATCACGTTCTTCCCTTCGCCACATTGACCCTCTTTTACTGGCTCCTCTCATTACCTCAGTCTCAAAATCCTAGGGCGCCCAAGGCTCAATCCTCAGTCTTACTTCCTCCTGGTGATCTTCACAGGAATCAGGATATGCCACCCACGATATGCCACTTTGTCATTGGAATTTATTTGAGCAGAAAACACTTGAGTTTCTGAAAATTCACATCTGCCCCAAAGCAGAGCCTCCTAAATGAACCCAAAAGAACTCCACTGTCATAAATTCCCTCCACAGTAGCAACTACAGTGTGGAGTTGAAAAAAAACCCGCACACAAATGGTTATAACAGTTTTATTTATATGTGTCCAAGATGTCCTTCAATAAGCACATGTGTAAGTAAACGGTGGTACTTCCCAACAATGGAATATAATTCCGCACTAACAATAAATGAGCTAACGTGCCATGAAAGACATGAAAGAAACATAAATGCATTATTACTAAATGGAAGAAGCCAACTGGAAAGGCTACATGCTGTACCATTCCAACTGTATGACATTCTGAAAAGGCAAAATCAAAAAGACAATGAAAAGATCAGTAATTTCCAGGTGTTGGGGATGAGCAAGGATGAACAGGTAGGAGAAAAGAGGATTTTTAGAGCATGGAAATACACTGTCTGATTCTATAATGCTTGATACATGTTATCATACATTTGTTCATACCCACAGAACATACAACAAGAGTGAATTCTAATAAAAAATCTAGATGATGGGTGATGATGATGTGTCAATCAATTCTTATCAGTTGTAAAAAACGTATCATTCTGGTGGGAGATGTTATTATTCTGCTCGATTTTTTTGTTATCAAAAACAGTCTAAAAAATACTTTGAGAGGTGGTAACCACAGAATGTCACTCTTTGCAAATCAGTGAATTTGTTGAGTGAGGTTTAACACAGCACATGCTGTAGCTGGTTCTATTTTAAAACAACAGACTAAAAATCAGCATCTTTTTCTATAAATTATAGGGAAATTGTATGCTTCTGGACTAGCCTTCTGCATCATAAATTCCCATGATGATGAGAATGTTATAAATCTGCAATGTACAGCTAGTGAAAACTGAGGAGCTTGAATATTGAATTTTACTTAAATTTTAATTAATTACATTGAAATTTTGATAGCTACACATAGGGTCAGTGGCTACCATTCTGGCTGTCTTAGATTATCATCAACTCCGGGAAAAAGTTCAAACAATATTCAGTTAACATAATCTATGAAATTATAATGATATCAATGAATACCTATATTATGCCATGTAAAAGCAGACAATTTGGTGGAAATTGAATAGATTGAAATAAGCAATTTGTTGATCATGCATTATGGAATGGTTTCCCAATCTCTCTCTTCAACTGCTTATAGTTAAATTTTTTAATGTCCTTTTTCAGAATTCACTTTGAAGTTATAGGATTTTGCACTTCTGTTTCAGAATAGTATCAGACAGAAAATATGATGCAGTAGTTCTGAACACAACTTCTGAGATTTTACCTGCTGTAGGACCTTTATAGCTGCTCATGCCTCCGTGTTCTCTGTGTAGCGTGGGGAAAGAGTAATGGCTGCCCCTCACTGGAGTCCTTGGTGAATTACCATCACTATTACCATTTCCTGAAACTTTACTGAATTCTCCGTATGTTTCCAGGACTATACTAAGTGACCTGTACACGTCATTTCATTACATCCTTTTGAAGTCAGATTTAAAGCTAGACAGTGAGTGTAGATAGACAAATCGGGTCTAACATGGAGTCCATAAGGAAAATGGAGTCAGTCTGAGTCCTGGAAAGACACAGAGCAACTCTAAGGGAGATAAGATGGTTAATGTTCCCAAGTTTAGGGCCCATCTTGAGGAATGTTAATGAAACAGCTCCAGCAAACGGAGATGCTAAGCAACTAGCCCTAAGCCCTTCCTGTGAGTCCCCCACCCACCATGGGCCCACCTGCGTCACATCTTTTGACATTCCTGTCCCAGGCAGGACAGAGATAGAGAACATAAAAAGAACAAAAGAAAGATTTCAGATATAAAAGGGAGAAGGCCTCTCCTCCCTTTGGATTCCTGGTTTCCGGGTCCCCTTCTCCCTCTGGGGGAAGTCTTTTGCTATCCTTTAAATAAAGCTGTCCACTTTCCACTCTACGCTTGCCTCGGAGTGCTTCTTCCACGTTATTCTTCAGCGTTCGGGGAGCAAGAACTCGTCATGGGTAAAAAGAAGTTTCACTTTCACAACTCATATTTTGCCAATTTTGCTGTCTCTGTTTTCCAAATGCCTCAGAAATTTTAAAATTTCTCAATCTAAGAAACTAATGCGAAAGCAAGCTGACTACTCGTATACTGGTGACTTACCGCACCCGTCCAGGATTTTTCCAACTTGTAAACATATTTGAAGTTACTGAAATAGATACTTGTTACTATTTTATGAGCTATGACCAATCAAACTAAATAAGCATCTAGTTATATATTGCTATTGGGTTCTTCAAACAACAAATAAATGAGAAAAAATTAACAATTTTTGTCATTTCTTTATTTTATAATACGGTATCAAAATGACAGTGTAAATAACAATGCTTTTCTTAAAATATCCACAAAAAGAGAAAAAAAGAAAAGAAAATCAGGCTATTCTTTGTGTTTGATGGAAATTTGGGGGTGGTAACCTGGAAAGTAGCTAAGACTGAAAATAAGTAAAATAAGTTGTGTAATCACACTATCTTATATCAATCTCACCAATATTTGACCTTATGCTTGATGACTTTCACTTTATACCAATTTATTCCGAAAAACTCAAATTTAAAATGAGTTTGAAAACAATGAAAAAATTGTATAAAATAATAGTAGATATTCCAAACTTAAATAACTCTTATAAATCAATAACAAAAAGGCATACAGCCCCATGGAAAATAGGCAAAGGTTTTGTAAATACACAATTCACAGAAAAGATATAAATGCTTGATATACATAAGATAAGTTCTTCAATCCTATTAATAATAAAAATTCAGAAAGGATAACAACAGATAGTGTTGATCATGGTGGGTGGAATAAATACTTAAACTAATACCCTGGTGGGAACATAAATGTGTAAAGCAATTCAGTAATACTTGCTAAATTTTCAAAGCTTCATTCTTTCCTTCCTCCCTTTTACAAATCCATCTTTGTAACATATGCACAAAATCACATACAAGAATATAATGACCCAGATTATATACAACCCGACATGCCCACTGATGGGAATTGCTTTGCTACTTTGTGGTACCTCCACACTGAGGCATATCAAACAACAGTTACACAGAAGGATATAGATCCATGTGTGCTAGGATGGGTTGAATTTAAGGTATATTATGAAGTGAAAAGAAACAAATTACCACACAATTTGTACAATATACTGATACTAGGTAAAAATAAATCCACAAAGCAAAATTTGATATGTGAGGGAGGGTACATATAAAATTCATAAAAGTTCTTACACTGGGGTAATGAGGTTGGAAAGAAGTTGATGAGGATTCTTGTTTTATCTGCTTAATTTGCATTTACATACAAGAAATTACTTGGGTAGTTTTGCTTTATAAAAATGAAAGAGATCACAAAAGCATAGCCAACAAATATGGTCATTGTAATCAGCTAAAAATAAACCCAGAAAGATGTTCATTGCCTGAAAAACCAATCAAAATAGCAACATGTGTAAAAAGCTATTCAAGTGTCACAATGCAAAAAGCATTAAAAATATCTGCACCACAATGACCAGAAATATTTATTCTCACCACCACTTGGTTTGGTCCGATTTCATCCAATTATGCTAGGCTTTTTGTTAGTTCTAATATAAGTAGCATCTCCCTGAAGCTTCACAAAACCCTGGACAGTATTTGCTGCAAGGCCATTTTATACATGAGAAAATAAGAACAGAGGATTTGTGAGCTTTGGAGAGCTGAATGTAGACCCATTGCCTAAATTCACAGCCCACTGTCACTCCTCACCACATTACTGTCTCACTTCCCTACTGAAAAACAAGTGTGACTTACCAGGAGCAAGTCACAAGACTTTTCTCCCAAGTGCCTGCTGGCAGTTCTAAGCAGTTGCTGGCAGTTCTGTTAATTTCAGTGAAGCAACTGGAAACCTTGGTAAATACCCCACCTTCACCTTTGACCTTACTAAAAGAAAGTGACTGAACTAAAAAATAAAGTTTACAAAACAGAATAAAATAAATATTTTTAGTGTTCCCTGACTTCAAGAAATGGGTACAATGCTAAACTCAACACTAAGAGCTTTACACATGGTAACTACAGTTTAAAAGATGATTCATCTAATTAAAGGTGAGATGTGTCTTAAAAACCATTGTCTTAGTCTGTCTTATACTGCTATACAAGATACCTGAGACTGGGTAATTTATAGAGAACATAAATTTATTTGTCACAGTTCCAGAAGTCCAAGATCAAGGTGCTGTCAGGTTCAGTAGTCTGGGGAGGGTTGCATCCTCCAGAAGGGAAGAACACTGAGTCCTCACATGTCACAGGGCAGAAGGGCAAACTAACTGAATCCTACACGAAGCACATTAATTCCAGACATGAGGGAGAAGCTTTCATGACCTAACCACCTCTTAAATAACCCACTGCTTAATACTGTCCTGTTGACACCACCTAAATTTTGGATGGGAGACATCCAAACTTTAATAGCTGCTCTACCTAGAACTCTTCCAAGGCCTCCCTATAATCACTTCCCCGGGGGTTTCTTTTCTTTTCTTTTCTTTTTTTTCTCTTTTAGTACCAGGGATTGGACTCAGGGGCACTCGACCACTGGGCCACATCCCCAGCCCTATTTTGTATTTTATTTAGAGACAGGGTCTCACTGAGTTGCTAAGTGCCTCACCATTGCTGAGGCTGGCTTTGAACTCGCAATCCTTCTGCCTCAGCCTCCCAAAGTGCTGGGATTACAGGCGTGCGCCACCGCGCCCGGCCCCCCGGGGATTTCTAATGCTGGCATTTTGTGGTGATGGGCCAGTGAACATGGCTGCCAACTCCGGGTCTCATCTCTGCACACACAGGCAGCTCCTAACATCACAAAATGAAGTTTCCAGCTTCTCCCATTGGATCTGGACTGGCCCTGTAAGTTGCCCCGAGCAAAAACATGCAGGAGAAGTGACACTTTTCTAGGCTTAGTCTTTAAAAGTCCTCTACCATGGTGGGAAGAGGTCCAAGCTGACCCAAGAAAGGCCATGTGACAGGGTCCTAGAGGAATGGAAGGGCATCTTTGTTCCTTTAGAACTGAGACCCCAGCTGTCAGCCAGCACCAAGGCCCCAGGCATATGTGTGAGAGCTTCTGGGACTTTCCAGTCCAGCTGCTGCAGCATCCACATGAGTGACCTGGCCCCTGAGGAGCCAGGTGGACCCGTCCTGCCAAACCCCCAACGTGTCCCTGTGACACTAGCTGTCTCTTAAGGGCAATTTCTTTGGGATTTGAAAGTGAAGTTCATCTCAGTTGATACATTCACAGTAGCACTTCTTGTCTTCAAATAACTTTAAGTACCTGGAACATCTGGGCAGTGATATCTCTTTTTGTCCCCATGAAGATCAAGGCCAAGGCAGAGGTAATGCTCATGGGAGGAAAAAAAATAATATATATATATATATATATGTGTGTGTGTGTGTGTGTGTGTGTGTGTGTGTATGGTTTTCAAGTTGTTTTCACCCAGATTTTTCAAAAGATTCAAAGCAAAGTTGCCATTTGCTTCTGATAGAGTGTCCATGATAGTAAATTTGAAACAATGGATTTTAAAACAATATTGCAAAAATAAAGGCTTACAAGTGTTATAGTTTTCTCTGTTAGTAGTTATATAATTGATACTTTTGCTCATTGAGTGTAAATATACACATGAAACATTAAATGTTTCTTTGTGGAGCTCTCAACTTTATATTGCATGCTTTTAATATTGAAGTGAAAAAGAATGAATAATAATGTTTCTAATATGATCCAAAAGAGAGAGAAAAAAAAAAAAAAACCAAGGACCCATCTGAATACCTGTTTATAAGCATAAAGAAAGTATGGAAGAATACACACATGACTAGTAAATTTACTTCCTGAAGGTGGAATTAGAAAAGAAACAGTTGTCTTTGGGTTGGTTAGTTCGTTGCATGGGATTGCACGTATTTATAATTTGAAAACAGTTCAATATGAAAAACTAAACCACAGAATTACACAAAGTAGTTGAATATTTTGTATAGTATTGGAGAGAGGACCCCATGGCTGCTTGGTGTCTCACTGATGCAGGAACTTGGGTACCATAAGAGGGCGGGGAAGTCACTGGGCTGGAAACACAAAAGGTAAGACAGGTGGAAATCAGACTTCTGTCATCAGCATAGTTAGGTCCCAGAAGCAGAAATGCCATTTTCTGCCCCTTAATTTTCCCAGCTACTTTCTGTAACTTCTGTTTTCCAAAACTGAGTTATAAGAGAGGCAGGAGGGGGAAAAGAGAAACTAACTTAGGTGTCAGAGTGAGCTGTGAATCCCTGTCTTCCTTCACAAGGCGCTGAGGGAGCTGAGGACCGCTGCCTTTGGGACCCCTAACTCCAACTCCTTCTCTCCTGGGCCTCGGTCCCCTCGGGCGTTCTCAACGCTCTTCTCCCTGCAAGAACGCTTCTTCCCGGCGTGCGTGCCCGGGTCAGGCGCTCCTCCTCATCACCCACAGTCCCACCCCAACACCCCGACCCGGCTGAGCGCCCACTTTCCCAGACAGGACCTTCAGAGTCACGCCAGGTGCAGCCATACCCTTTCCCTCGGAGCACCAGCTGGCGACACGAGGCAGTGCCGAACGGGCGCCCCCGAGAGGGCAGCGAAGGCGCGCGGGGTGCTCTCGAGCGCTGCGGCGCTTCTCCGGGTGCTGGCGCCCTCACCGGGTGCGCAAGTGTGGGAGCAGCTCCCTAAGCCACACGCACACCCAGGTTCGTGGCGCCGCTGCCTGGCTGGGCTGGGGCTGCGCTGCGGGGATGGAGACGTGGAGCAGCGTGAAGGTGCAGTATTTATACAGGGTTTACACAGGGTGCAGTGCGGCGGGGCCCATCCACAAACAGGATAGTAACAGGAAGACGTCCCTACTCTCCGGAGTTTTCTATGGGGAAGCGATTCTATTCCTCTAACACCGAGTTATTGTGTCTTCGTAGAGAACTGTGAATTACAACTTCAGTGAGGAGAAAAGTGCCAGTTCCTGGTACCTGCCAGTAAGCAGAACAGAAATTTTAAATGAAGAATCCTACGCAGTCATCTGTGATATGACTCAGACCCTAGGGTACTGACAAAGTACACAAGTGAGTGTGAAAACCCCGCCTGGCATCTGAGGGCAATCATGCTGGAGGTGGGGAGAAAGTTCCCCCGAGGTATCAAAGTGGAAAGTTCATTGCAGTGTCCTTCTTTATCTACTTTTACAGTTTTTGAGTTAAAGTATGTTTTGTTGTATGTGAGTATAGCCACCCCTGCCCTCTCTTGGTTTCCGTGTACTTGGACTCTTTTTTCCCCTCCCTTCACTTTCAGTCTATGCAAGTCCTTATAGGTGAAGTGAGTTCCTTGTAGGCAGCATATATTTGGGTCTCAGTGTTTGTTTTGTTTTGATTCATTCATTGATTCTACTGTCTGGAGAATTCAATCGGCCTGTTTATATTCGAAGCAATCAGTGATAAGTAAGGACCTGCTACTGGCATTGTGTTGCTTATATTTTAGTTTTGTAGACTGTTTCTTCCTTTCTTACTGTTTTCCTTTGTAGTTAAGTGATTTTATTTAGTTGTATGCTTTGATTCCTTGCTCTTTATTTTTAGCGTATCTATTATAAGTTTTTGCTTTGTGATTACCATGAGGCTTGCAAACTACTCTTATAGATATAACAAGATATTCTAAATGGATAATTTTGATTACAAACAAAAGAAAAAAAATTCAACACCTTAGGTCCACCGATACACTCACACTTTGAATTTTTATGTCACAATTCCCATCTTTTTATATCACCTCGCTTTTGAAAATTCCTCATACTTACCATCTTTTTAAATAGTTCTTTTAGCCTTCATGTCAAGGCTACAAGTGGATTACACTCTATGGTTATCACACTGGAGTATTCTGAATTTATTTGTATACTTATCTTTACTAGTGTATTTTATACCTTCAGCTCTTTGCTTTTTATATGTTAGAGAACTTTTCTAGCATCTCTTGCAGGACAGGTCTTGTGATAAATTCCTTCTACTTTTATTTGTCTAGGACAGTCTTATCTCCACTTCATTTCTGAAGGACAGCCTTCCTGGGTACAGTATTCTTGGTTGGCAGTTTTTGCCCTTCAACACTCTAAATATATCATCCACTGTCTTCTCAGACTCCACTGAGCAGTCTGGTGTCAAGTGTATTGTGCGGTGTTTCTCATCCGGGGATTTGAGCTCGACCTCCAACCCGTTAATTCAGGGCTGTGAGTCTGAGATCTCCCCAACCTGGAATTGAGCTGACCCCCAACCTGTTAATTCAGGGCTGTGTGGGCCTAGTTCTTCCAAACCAAGAATCAAGCCAGGTGTCCGCCTGCTAATCCAGGAATCTGGGTTCTTCCTTGGTTATGCAAATGAGTTTGAGCCCAAGCTCCCTCCAAATGCCTGGGGGTCTGAGCTTGGCTCCTCTTTGCCGATGAGATGCCACTTTATGAGACCACCAAGAATTAACTTTGTGTGCTTTTGTCTGTATTCTTGATGTATTTCTATTGTATGACCACCAGGTTCTAATACATTTAATTATCAATAATAAAACCAGTTCAATGGCCCTGTGGAATCTAAAGCCAGAAACTAGCTAAGCCGGTAGGATGAGCCCTGATGAAGTTTAAAGAAGATACTAGGGCAATATAATTTTATGAGCAGGCATACCTAGAGTTGAAGAATTTTTAACATTAGCTTTAAGATTTTTAGAATACCTCCCCCTGCCTATAGATAAGATTAATTAGTAGTTAGTATAGTTGATCTTCCCTAGGTAATTCCTGAAACCTTTTATAGTTAACTACTGGAAATTCTTTATTATAGTTAATTCCTAACATTCCTTACTGGAAATTCTTTATTATAGCTAATTCCTGAAATTCCTTATTGTTAATTACTGGAAACCTAATGTAACCCCCTATAGTTAATTACTGGAAATTTTTATTGTATAGTTAATTTCTGGAAATCCTTTATTGTAATCTTCTTTACTGAAATTCCTTTATGTTACCTCCTAAAGAAAAAATGTGAATTATGGTGCTTACTGAGATGTATAAAAAGCCATACTGAGAAAAGTAAAATCAAAACAGTAGAAGGATTTCTACAACCTGGCTTGTGTGTGGATTATTTCTTCTCGTCTACGTTCCCTTCAGCATCAATTGGGAAGAACTTAACATCTTTGCTGAAGCTGGTCTTCAGCAGTATTGGACAACCTTTATGTATTATTTGCTTTTGTTTTTTCTTTCTACTGTTGCCTTCAGAACCTATTCTTTTTTCTTACCTTTAACAATTTGATAGTTTGATAATTTTTAAGGGGTAGTGCTATTTGGATTAAAGCTGTTTGGTGATCTTTAACTTTCTTGCATGTTGTAGTTTGGATCTGGAATGTCCCCAAAGGCCATGTGTTAAAGGCTGACTCTAGATTGGCACTGTTGGGAGGTGATAGAAACTTTAAGGTGGGGCCTAGTGAAGAGTCTTCAAGTCACTGAGGATGAGCCTTTGAAATGTATAGAGGGACCCCAGCCTTTTCTTCTTCCTCTTTCACTTCCCAGCCATGAAGTGAGCAGGGTTTTTTTTTTTTTTTTTTTTTTTTTTTTTTTTTTCCCCTCTGTCACATTTTCTGCCATGTTGTGCCACCACAGGTCCAAAACTATGAGCCAAAGTAAACCCATTTTCTTTGTAAGTTGTCTTGTTAAAGTAATGGAAAGATGAATAGCGCACCAAACCTAGATACTTGATCTCTCTTGAGGTTTAAACATTTTTCTGCTATTATTCATAAAACAAACATTTCACCCTTTTGTTGTTTTCAAGTCCCTTTTGACCCCCAAATGACCCCTAGACTCTTTTATTGTTGTCCCAAATAAATATCCTATGCTGTTAAAGTAAGTTCATTCACTCTAAATTTTCAGCTTCAGAATTCTTGTTTCATTTTAAATTATTTTAATTTCTTTGATAAATTTTTGAATTGCTTTCCTGTGTTCTGGAGTGTGCTGAGTTTCCTCTAGTCGTTTTCTTTGTCTGCAAGGTCTTCTGTCTCCATCTGATGAAGATATTTGGATGCGCCTCTATGGCTTTTCGTTAAAGAAGTCCCCCCTCCCCCATCTTCACCGTCCAGCCTGGTTTCTGTCTGTGTTTTTAAATTTATGTCTGTCTGGAGGTTTTGTGCAGAATGTAGGATTCCCTCAACTCAGTGTTAATGGCTCTTTTATGACACGAGATGGCGCCCCAAGACCAGGTTGCTACAGGGCTTGCAACTATTTTAACTTTGGCCGGATGCTCCAATTAAATGGGCCTGAAGAGGACCTCAAGGGCGCACCCAGGTGGTGGGAAGGCCGGCTTGGGATTACTTCCCGGAGGCGGGCCCTGGAGTGCCTCTTGCAGCGTGGCTGGTTATTATGAAGCCTCTCAAATTTGGTGCTTTCCATGGGAGCTAAGGAGTTAGCAGCCCCACTCCACTTTTTGTCGTTGGCTGGCCTGGCTAGTCCAACCAGCACTAGCCACGCTTCCTATGAACTAAGGCGCGGACCTTCAATGATCTCACTTTTCCCAGGCTAGAAACTGCGACTGGGTGAGCCTGGCTGGGGGACTTTCTGCATCTGGGTCAGCTCCAACGCGGGGGTCACGGTCAGAGGTGCGCGGTTTTTCTTGCCCTCAGCCCAAGGATTCCCTCTGCTGCGCGACCCCAGGAAAGGTCTCAGCCTGTATTTTAAATTCAGGGTTATACTAGGTGGTAATTTTGCCACTAGATAGTTGTAATTGGTTTTCCCGGGGCGGTGACAGGCGGCGGGGGGGGGGGGGGGGGGGGGGGGGGGGGGGGAGCAGAGCGAGGTATTCTGCTCCGCCCTTCTGATGACGTCACTCCTTGCACTTTTCCTTGCAGTTTTTAATTCTGCTCCTGTGCCTTTTCCATTCCAAGCTCAGCTTAGAGGACCTTTCTCATACATTATGTTATAAAAATGTAAAAGCGATGCATGCCAATGCAACAAAAATCGAGCAATGCCAAGCTACAGAAATTAAAGAGTGGTGTCGTTTCCTTTCTCCACCAGAGGGCTTTCTGTGCATTAAAATGTGTACATATGCAAATGTCTATATTTTACTTAAATGGACATACCACCTGTAAAAGAAGTCCTTCAAAATAAATAAATAATAACCTGCGGGAACTGAGACTCCTCTCCAATGCTACCCTGAAACAGTTTTGCTTGCTAAGAAATGAGGTTTGCTACAGTGATAATTATCTGCTGATCCTGAAGTTCAGTGATTCTTCTAAAAAAAAACAAAAAAAAAAAAAAAAAAAAAAAAAAAAAAAAAATAAAGCTATCAACATTTGCACTGAGGGAGAAGAACGTGTACACCACAGCAAATCCCCCTACTTAAAACTTCTTCGTTTAAACACACACACACACACACACACACCACACACCCCCTCAAGAATATTACAATTTATTTTACAAGCATTCTTTTCACTAACTTCCACATTTTCCCATTAGAGTGTGCCAGCTCCTTGCTCACAGGGGACCAGCGGGTTCTGTTTCTGTTCCGAAGCTGCTCAATGAACACTTTTTGAATTAATGACTGCCTGAGTGAATCTTACTGAAGTGAAGTTCCTTCCATCAACATTTTCCTGTGTTGCTGTTTGTTGAAATATGTTGCTTTTATTATTTTCTTATTGTCAACCTCTGAGAGTAGTGGTAGGCAGGTATCCCTTTGATCTGACTTGATTTCCAAACACATAATTAACTTGCTACTTACTAGTTCACAGTGATGTATAACATTTAACCACTTTTAATTTGCTAGAACACAAACACAGGGAATTGCTTTCACTGCTATTAAATGTGGGATATTATGGATAGAAGTAGAATGTTCCATAAAGGTATGATACAATATCACATATATTACAAGTTTGTATTTTTTTTTTTTTTTTTTTTTTTTTGCTAAAGTATAGAACTATTCTTGTATCCTATAACACAGGACCAAGATTCCATTCAGAAAAGAGATTTTATACTAATTGGTATGCTTTTCATGAGATCCAGTTTTTCATTTTATCAGATAAACAGGGAAAAAGCAAACTTGAATGACAAGAATTGGTGTCTAAAATTAGAATAACAATTGATGAGACCACCAATAAGCAAGTTTATATTAGGGGATAATAAGGCATAAAATAAATTGTAAAATCACAGCCAATTTTCTGGAGATTTTAGTTTTATTAAAATGTGATGTTACAAATAACATAACACATATTTATATAAATGAGAAATATACTCTTCTAGCTCACAGAATTTTAAAATTAAAGTTGCAAGTATGACTAAATTTCACACAAATTATTTTTAAACAAATTTTTATTTTTGAATAATTTTAGATTCATAGAATAATTGCAAAAATAATAGAATTCCCATACACCCCCAATACAATTTCCCCTAATGCTAACATCTTATATTATCAAGGTACATTGTCAAAACTAAGACATCAAGGTTGGTACACTGCTACTAATCGTATCATGGATTTCATTTGCATTTCACTAGGTTTCTCACTGATGTCCACATAAGTATTTTTTTAAATAGTAGACATGGGGAGCTAATTTTATGGTGGATATTATAAGCCATCAAATGACATTCTTGAACATGTCTTATTTTTTCAATACCATGTTGCATTTATCGATATTTTCTATACTAACCAATGAATGTGAAATGTAATTGACAATAATACAATGACCAGGTAGCTCAAGAACTGTTAGGCATTCAGTGGAATAACAGCATTTCTACAATGTAAATCAAAGTCACATTAAGACAAATTGCTGTTTATGTGATAAAAATAAAAAACTTCATTCTCTCTAGCTATACAGATACGACAGGATCACCAGAATGCATTATTTCAGGATTTATTTACTAACATTATTTAAAGGTGAAAAAAGTATAGGCTACACTTATTTTCATGATAACTGTGTTTTCTATCTTATGGTGCATTTTTCACACCATAAGATAGTCTTATTAGTTGAGACACACAGGGTTTAGGGGGAACAGTATCTTCCATAAAAGAGAATGCTATCGGTTTTGTTGTGCCTGATTAAGAAGAGGAATGGGTGGTCTGCATTGAATTCAATGACGGGGAGTTTAATTCGAAAAGACACCTCACTCCCAGTGCCAGCTGCAGCTTCTGACCCTTGTTCATTTATTTCCACAAAAGCCTTGTGGAAAACATTGGACAGAAACAGGTTTCTCTCTAAAGACATTCCTGAGAAATCTGCTTTGCTCTGGCTAAAGGCATCCGTCATCCCCATGCTGCTCAGAGTGGACTTGAGATCATAACTCTCCTCCAGCTTGAACTTGGGCAGATGCAGCTGCACTTCACACAATTCCATGATGTCTTCACTGGTCCACTCTTTCAGCTTCTCAGGGGTGACTGCCTTTTCCAACTGGGGATCAGAACCAAGGAGCAGTCAGGAGAGGGAAATGGTGGAGAGCGACCCCTAGGGATCCCAGGGGTGAATTGCGATCACTTCCTTCACCCCAGGGAACAAACACACAGTGGTAAATCCTTTGGGCTGTGTTATGAGAGCCTTGTGCTGTGGACCTGCAGAAGCTTTGTTTTGTAGATCAGCAGCTCTCAGGACATAGGAGAGACAGACTTTGTTTCAAAAGGGAAGTACTTCTAAGTGTGCAAGACATCAATTATACACACAAACACACAGCACATTCTCTAGGACGAGCTGGAGTCAGAGCACAGAATGTTAGTTTTCTCAACATGGGAGACAATTCTTTGAAACAAAAATCTGAGAGAAAATAAAATTTCTACACTCTAAAAATCGCAATAATATAAAACCAATAACTATAAACTATGTCATAAGAGAAAAATACAAAAAGAAAAGCTTCTAAATCTTAGGAATAGTTTTTTAATATATATTAAATATATTATCCTCTTTATATTCTGAATTTTTAAATAATAAATAAAAGTGTGTACATATGTATGTATCTGTACATATACATGTGTTTATATATGTATATGTTTAAATTTTTATAAGACATGTTTGTTTCAAAAGCACACACTTTTGCTACTTTGAGAGTTTTCCATACCCAAGCATTGGCTACTAGTGACATACTTATATATGATGTATATTAATAACATGGCAGTATCTTTAGTTTGGGACCCTGCACCCCTAAGGAGGGGAACTTATCTTAGGCTGTGGGTAGGTACTGGTCCACACTGGTCTTTTACTATTCTTTCCAGTTTCACACATTTTATGAAACAATTTGGAAATCTTTTCTACGTACTGGTAGGACCACGGAAATTTACAACTAAGAGTCTGGCACAGATGAAAGGCCCAGTGCAAGGAAAAGCCATCTACAGCACGAGATACCAATGTTCATTCTATTAGGCATGCAACTGCTCAGAAACATGGTCTGGCCAAAATTACAGCCAGCCTAATAGAAATCTGATTGATAAACAGCTTAAATGATATTTGAAGATGGCACCGATACAGGGTTTTTCTTGTGAAAATTTTGACTTAGAAAAAAAAGTAAAAAAAAAAAAAAAAAAAAAAAAAAAGTTGTGGACCACCCCCCCAAACACACACACACACACATAAATGTAAGTGATTAGAACAATTAATCTTGGGTAGGGAGTGTAGCTCAGTGGTAAAGAACCTGCTTAGTATAGCATGTATGAGGCCGTGGGCTCCATCCCCAGCACCACACACACACACACACACAAACCTTGAATTACAGTTTCCACCAGGAGAACTAGACTTACTGAAAGATTTCTACAGCCAGTCCACACAGCTCTGTACCTGGCAAAGAGAATCTGTCTCTTGTACATGTGGATCTTTGTGTAACCAACCCATGCTAGAGGTGTCTATGGATTCCTTAACCTCTCTGAGTAATAGCAATATTGATTTTATAGAGCTTTGTAAAGTTTAAATGATACTGTGAAGGTCAAGTACAGAGCTCAAGGCAAGTTGGCTGACTGCCTTCCTGTACAGGAGTTAAGAAACAGGGAGGCTGAGTCCTTATTTTCTCCCTGGAAGATAGGGGTGAACACAGGCACCCTCTTCACCTCAGAGAGACAAACACATTTACCTGCTTCAGTCCACTATCATCATCAGGCAGTAGCACAAGCAGGCTGAGGTCACGGCCCTTGTAGTCAAGTTGAAGGCCTGTGGCTTGTGGGTTTTCAACACGAAAAGCTTGAAGTTTCTCTATCATAGACATCATTTGCACTGGTTTGCTTGTAGTCTATAAAAAAAATATAGGTAGCAAAATCATTGAAGAGATGATCCACCAAGTTCTTAATTCTTTTTTTTTTTTTTTTTTTTTTTTTTTGTACCAGGGATTGAACTCAGGGGCACTCCACCACTGGGCCACTGGGCCACTGGGCCACATCCCCAGCCCTTTTTTGTATCTTATTAGAGACAGGGTCTCACTGAGTTGCTAAGTGCCTCATCACTGCTGAGGCTGGCTTTGAACCTGTGATCCTCCTGCCTCAGCCTCCCAAGTGCTGGGATTATAGGTGTGTGCCACTGCGCCCGGCCCAAGTTCTTAATTCTTGATCATTATTGGTTCCCAGCTATCTAAGACACTAGTGAAACCCACCAGACTCTGGTAAATGCCAAATAAAGTTATCCAGAACTTGCTTTTTGAAAATTCTTCTGAACAGTATCACTAGTAAGAGGTGAATGGGAAGGGAAGTTCCATCTCTAACACTATTCCAGCAATCTCTATAAGTCATAGCAAGGTGGATTCTACAAAGAATTTTGGAAAACATATAATTTTAACTATGTAACTGTCAATAATCCAGAAACTGAAGAAGATATATTTCACATGCAAACATTTGAGAAAGTATCATAAAAGTTGAAATACACTAAGAAGGAAAGTCAAGCAATAGACTAAGAGAAAACGTTTGCAAAATATATCTAATAAAAAACTGGTTTTAAAATATGCAAAGAATTATTAAAACTCAACAAAAATAAAATAAATGATCCGGTTTTTAAACACTGGCAAAAGATATGAATGGGCAAGTCCAGCTCATGAAAAAATGCTCAGTCATATTTCATTAAGGTATTGCAAATTAAAGGCATCTATTATAATGGCAAAAATACAAACACTAACAATACCACAGGCTGGCAAAGATATGGAATTAGAAGCACTGTCATTCATTGCCGGGGGAAATGTTAAATGGAACAGCCACTTTGGAAGACAATTTGGCAGTGTCTGACTAAGATCAACATTGCCTTATCACATAATCCAGCAATTGTGATTCTAGGTCTTCACTCAAATATGTTTAAAGCTTAGGTCTACACAAAACTTGCATACAAGTATTTATCTCAGTGTTATTCATTATTACCCCAAACTAGAAGGAAAGAAGATATGCTTCAATAGGTGAATGGTTAACAAACTGTGACACATTTGCACAATAGAAAATTACTTAGCAATAAAGCAAAAGGATCTATAAAGATGTAAAAATATACACAGGACACTTAAATGCATATTGCTAAGTGAAAGGAGCTGGCCTGAAAAGGCTAGAAAAGTCAAAACTGTGGAAACAATAAAATGACCAATGGTTGCCAGGGCCTCGGTGGAAGGAATGAACAGGTGGAGTATAGGGCACCTATAGAGAGAGCAGTGAAACTCTTCTGAACGATTCTACAGTGGTAGCTATGTGACATTATGTATTTACCAAAACCACAGAACAATACAACACCAAGAGTGAACCTGAAAGTATTATCAGCTACAGAGAGTTAATAATAAGCTATCAAGATGAGCTAACCAGTTATAACAAATGTGCCACACAAGATGTTAATAATACTGCAAAGTTTACATGTGTTGAAGGGCCAGATATGGGAACTTTGTACTTTCTGAAAAAAAATTTCTAAAATTTTTTAAATGCTCTAAAAATAAAGCATTTTTAAATAAAACCCCATTGCAAAACAAAACATTCTACAACAGATGTTGTACATACATGTTATTTATCCATCTGCATAGAGCTGAGGTCAATCCCACAGTACCACCCTTCTGCTAAACTGATGGCCATGTGACCAGGGCTATTTATCGGGAGCACTCCAGGATACTGTGGCTGTTTCCAGGTAAGCACAAGATTGACCCCAGCCAGAATCCTCTTGGTATCAAGCTGTTAGAGTCAACAGCTAGGACTTTCCATTTTTAATAGGAGAATGGAACTAGAAGGCTAAGAATAAAGTAGCTACATTCCCTGGTCATTTAGAGAGACTCCATCTTCAGTTTTACAGAATGAGGGGACAGCCAGAGGCAGGAAGAAGAGGTGAGAGCAGCAAGAGAAGGTGAGAGAGAGACAACTAAGATTACCTTTGAGACTCTACAGACCCCACTCACTGGACTGCCCACTTCCTCTTAGGGACATAATGCTAATTCCCATTTTGTTGGAGCTAGTTTGGAATGCTTTTTATCACTTGCAACTGAAAATACCTGGTGAATATACTAACTCCAGTAACTACTCAGCTCATTTCTCCTTAGCCTGTTGCGTTATGTGTTCTGCCTGCCTCATGCTTAGAGAATCCCTGCTGCACACATCAACACAGTCACAGCGGGAGGTCCTCAGCAGCACTGTTGGTGTGATAAGACCACCCTGGACTGCACAACTGTAACCAACCTTGGCCAATAATTCCCTTCCTAAAAATTCAGATGGGTTGCATCAGCCTGGTTTCTAGAAATGAGAAGGCTATAGGTAGCCATTGTGGCTACTGTGGATCAAAAAGCAGAGAAACTTACAGTTTGGCCTGAGAGAAGACAGACAAAAGAAAGGGAGTTGAAAAACTTGAGGGAAAAAAATCCCGACATTTGAGTTCTTGTTTCCACTCATATCCTGAGACCTAGCCACATTCCTTCCTATTATCATTGGATCTTAAATAGCCCCCAAAGATCACGTGTTGAAGGCCTGATCTTCAGTCACTGGTGCTCTTAGGAGAGGGTGGGTCCATTAGGAGCTAGGGCCTAGGGGAAGGAACTTAGGTCATTGGGCAGGCCTTAAATGGGGTACTGCAATCTTAGATGCTTCTCTGTCTTTCCTTTCTGGTTGCTAAGTGGTAAGATCCATTACACACTCGCTCCATGATGTCTTGACTCACCACAGGCCCAAAATGACAGGAAAAGTGACCACGGACTGAAATCAATAGCCACAGTGTAGCTTTCCTTCTTTAAAGTTGTGCATCTAAAGTACTTAGTCAGTTTTCTGAAGTGAGTTCCTGTTACTTGTAATAGGGACAAGCAGTTTGCCTCTAATGTAGAAAGAAACCTTAATGAAGTGAGATGTAGTATTTTTATTGCTTTTACTTATGGAAGCCTAAGAATTTAGTAGAAGATAGTATAAGAACAGAACTTATAGTTAAGGGTCTTAGGTTCTGGTTCTGCACTCGTTCCAACTCATTCATGCCGCCAGTCCCTTGGCCACCCTGTATTTCTCAACTAAGAAATAACTTTAAAACACACCCTACCCAGCTCACAGGACCAAATGATAAAATTTGTGCATGGCCAGAGAAAAACAGTGACAGGGGAATTTCTGTGTGGGAGACAACTAAAGCTTTTAGCTCAGCCATCCCTTTCCTAATAAGAGTCCTAGTTTAGAGGAATATATAATCAGAAAGAAGAACAAATTTAAAATAGAGTCATCTTATAAAGCCACATGACAATTCAAGCTGATTTTTCACAAGTTCAAATTCCCACCTTGTTTATTCTGAAAGGCTTTTCCGTGGTATTTTGCACTTGGAATTGATGTTCCCAGATTCCTTTAAAGTAAAGGGCATTCACCAGGACCATCCTGGTCCTGGAGTCCACAGAGTCCTCAGGTAGGAGATTCAGAATTTTTCCTACAAGAGTAAAAGGACAGGTTTCAAATGGCTAGTGGAAATGTTTCTATTTTAATTATAAAACTAAACTTCCATTTTTCTAGAACCATAAAATTTTCTTTAGAAGTTCTTATTTCAGATTTTCCAGAAACAGGTCAATTCAAGAATTTAAGTACAATTTCTGTTTAAAATAGCTATGAGAAAAGAAGGAAACACTAAAGAAATACTATGCTGAGTGGCCAGTAAGTATTATTTCACATTAAGAATAAATTTGCAGTTCAATTATAAAACTTCCCTCTAATATGAGTTGATTTGTTCCTACATTTTGAGAAGACAGAAATGCTTCTTCTCTCTCAATTCTGTTTGTAGCCACACACTGTGAACTTCTCTGATTAATAGCTAAAAGATTGTGATAGTATATCCCCTCCGCCCCTAAAATACTGCTTTCTGCAATTGCACATATTAAATTGATCTAGCTACTGTTGAAAGCAATCTTTGACAGGCAGCCCCTGATACATTCTGTCCAAACTCTCCTCTAAAGCACCTTGAAAGATTTATTAAAAATATACAAAATAAAATTTAGAGGTTCGTTATAAAGTCAACATGTTTGATAACTGGAGATAGAACCTGATCCAGCTTCCCCCAGACATAGAAACTATTCAAAATCTTTTCAACTGTCCAAATACAGACATGGAAGTGATTTTTTAAATTAGAAGGGATAGCTTATAGCACTTCATTTAAAAGGTGATATGGATGAATTTTCAGGGACATATTAACAGAAAATACAAGAAATTAGTAAATACCAAAACAATCAAGTGACTACTTCTTACAGAATTTGAAAACCTCCTTTAAAAACATGGACTACATCCCAAACATTTAAACAGATGGATTCTTTTAAACTTTCAAATTATGGATAGAGCTATGACTATTACACAGTTTCCAAGCCTAAAAATGAAAAGCCCTCTGATTACTTATATCAAGCTAGCAACAAAAGGAAGCACAAAATTGCCACCTACAAACCAATTTCTCTTGTGAATATAAACAAAAAAAATTAAATTTAATTTAGAAATAAAATTTAATTAAATTTAGAAAAAACATCTAATTAATATTATATCCGAATGTAAGAAACATATATCAGGAAATGTATTACTATAATGCATTGCTGTGATGGTATGAATATTTGTGTTCACAAAATATGTTGAACTCATATATTGGAAACTAATATTTAACCCTACATTGTTGAATTGTGGGGCCCTAGGGGAGTAATCAGTTCATGGGGGCTCTACCCTCAGGATGGATCAGGGTTCTTCTCAGTATAATCCAGGGATCTGCTTGTCCCTCTACCACATGCGGACACAGCAGGAAGGTGTCCTCTTAGAAGCAAAGAGTAAGCTCCCAACAGACCCAGGCATCTTAATTCTGAACCTGCCAGCCTCCAGAACTGTAAGAAATGATTTCTATAATCTACAAATTACTCAGGCAATGGTATTTTATCATAGCAGTCCAAACAGACTGAGGCCATAGTTCTAGTGGGTGATAGGAAAAAAATCATATTGATGGATATAAAAATACCTTCGATCTATTTTCATCAACTATTTCTAATTTTTAAATTGTGTCTTTGTACACTAAAAAGAAAGAGTACTTCCTTAATAAGAAAAAAAATATTTTTTCTCCAACAAACATCCATAATTGTGCTTACCAAAACACACTAGTAGTATTCATAGTCTGCCAAGAGTACCATTCTTTAACATTTTTATCAAAATGGTAACTAATGTAATAAAGTAAGAAAACTAAATGAGATATAATCATATAAAGAGAACAGACAAAATTAGTATTTGCAGGTAATATGGTAAGTAAGGAGAATTAACTGAAAAGCAAAACTAATAAAGTAAGCCCAGGTGTTGAGTTTACTCTTACACAAAAATTATTTTCTTCTTATCTTCTAAAAATAAGCAATTCAAAAGTGGTATAGTTACGTCCTGAAATGTGCCACATTTGTAAAAATGATGACTGCAAAATATTCCTAAAACATAGCATTTTATTTCTACATATGATACAAACCAAGAGGTTACTATCACTAACAGGTTACTATCATTAACAGGTCATATTCAAATTCCATCAACTGTTCTAATAAAAATCCTTTAATTTCTAGGCCATAAATCAATCAAGATCTCGAATTACATTTGATTGTAATTTCTTCATTGCCTTTAATCTGGAATAAGTCCTCATTCATTCATTGTTCCATGACCTTGGCACCTTTTGAAAAATACTTGCCATGTTTGTAAAATGTCACAGAATTCTCAGTTCGGGTTTGTTTGTTTCCTCAAGGTAATATTCAGTTATGCATTTTCTGCAAGAATGTCACTGTTGTAGGTTTAATCTTGACCCTCTTACCCCTGCCAAAGAACCATTCAAGCTTTTCTCCCAGTACCTGAGAATGTGACCTTTTCTGTAAATAGTCTTTGCACATTTAATCAAGTTAAGAGGTCCTACTGGATGGTATCCAATGGCTGGTATCCTTATAAATAACAGGAAATCGACACGTAGATGTAAAGACAGGAGAACACCATTTGAGGATAAAGGCACAAAAGACGCATGGATCCTGTAGTGGTGGCACACACCTGTGATCCCAACTGCTGGGGAGGCCAAGGCAGGGGATCACAAGTTTGAGAAAATGCTGGACATTTTAGAAAGACTGGCTGGTGAAATTCAGTGGTAGGACACACTTAGGTTCAATCCCTAGTACCAAAAAAAAAAAAAAAAAAAAGAAGAAGAAGAAGAAGAAGGAAAAAGACACACACACACACACACACACACACACACACACACACAGCCATGTGCTAACAGAGGCACAGGCTGCAGTGATACATCTACACACCAGTCTTCACACCAGGAATGCCAAGGATTATCAGCAACCACCAGAAGCTAGGAGACCATGAGATAGTGCCTTGCTAGTGCCTTTGGGGGGCGCTGGTCAGCTGCATTTGGACACTTGGCCTCCAGAACACAGAGAATTCACCTCTCAGCCCATACTCTAACACACCACCTTATTTTGAAAACTACTTAAGATCATGTAGCACGTTTAATGCCACATTTTAAAAAAATTTATTAGTAGTTATTATTTATTTAAAAACCACAAATACAGCAGCATTTTACATTTCCTCCTTTGCACTTTCCTGCTTTTTACCCCCGGATGCTTCTTTGGCGTCAGTGGGCTCTGACTATTCTCTTATTGACTGAGGAGAGTAGTGACTGGGATTCTGGGTTTCGGTTAGGACTTACTGGGAAAGCTAAGAATCTAAAAGGTATGGGAATCAACACATATAGAAGCTCTGGATATTTAGACTGTGTCCACAGTTCTATTTAAGAAATACAAATGGTTACACAAGGCACAAATTCAATCATGCAGTGATGCTGGACTCTCCACCCAGCCCCTTGGTGACAATGTACCTTCAGTCCTGCTCTCCACCCAAGAGTTGATCTCCTTTCTGACTTGGTCAGAAGCTTCCTCAAAGTTAACAGACTGTGGTTCTGCATCAAAATACATTTTCATATCTTCTAAGTATTTCTGAAAGACATAGGTAAAATCTTCTTTTGTAGAGTTTGTCCAAAATTGAGAAATCTAATCTATTTGGATTATTAAAATAAAAAAAAAAAAACCCACAGAGATGGACAATTGCAAACTCCTACTCCATCACTCCCATCTCTCTTTCCTCACTCTTAGTTTAGGTCAAAATCTCAACACACCCATCTTCAAACCCACTAGTCATGCAAAACTCCAGGTGTGGAAGGAAGATCTGCCTCCCACAGTGCTGGGTCTTCCACAAATTCTTTGTGTCCATTTTTTAATCATCCTTGGACATAGGGTAAGATGGAAAGGGAAGAGGCTATGAACCTCAAGAGTGACCTTCACAGCCAAGGCTACTGGGAGTTGAGTTTGGCTTTCTGTGGCAGGACACAATCACAGTGAGGTCCCTGAGTCTGGCACTTGCCTTCTGTGGATTTTAAACCCCTGGGAACTGGGACAGTCCCTGAAGAAAATATCTTCTGCCATGAAAACTGATTTGTAAGGTGGTTAAGGGCTTCATCCAGCATTCCCAGGAAACAAGCCAGGCCTTGCCTTTCACCTGGTGGCAGTCAGCAAATGAGCTGTCGCTGAGGTTGCTGCTATGGGTACACCTGCCTTTGGAGCATAACTCATTACTGTATATAATTGTGGCATTCCTTCATGGAGGGCTTGAAGGAATAAAAATAGCCAGTTAATTCTGTTTATGGGAAATGGTTTGAGATTATGAAGTCCAAGTTTTTAATTTAGCAAAAAGAAAACTTGACTATTCAGGAAGCACCACTTCCTGTCTTAACTCAGGGCTGTGGACATGTAAAAAGACATTTGTATGTCCATGTCCCCTTGTTTCCAAGTGCCCACTGAGCTCAGTCATCTCACCTACTTCAGAATCAAACAGGAGTTCATAAGCCTACTGTTAATGAAACTGTCTTTAAGACCCACTTGGCTGGTTTTGTGCCCTTAGTAATAACAAATCCCAAGTCCTGACCTCCCCAGAATTCCCTGCTCAAAACCACAAAATAGCTTTACTTTACCTAATTGCTATCACTCTGCCCTAACTAACTTCTTTGCCCTTTGGGCCCAATGCCTGGGTCCTCCTGTTCCTCTCTGATCTGTGCCAACGGATGTGATGGACAGACTGAGAAAGGCACGTGGCTGCCTGCCCCACTCTGAGGAGCACTCCGAGTCTACAGGACAAGGCCGTGGTCTGTACCGATGAAGTTTCAACCACTAGCAAAGGGGTAAGTCGGCCTTGTTGCATGTTCCGTGTCCCCAGCATCTCTAAAGTTCTGATGTGAAAACTGCTCCCTACTCTCACTTCTGGGGCTACACCCTCTTTTCAGCACATAAAACCCTGATCACAACGACACCTGGTTTGAGACCCATTATTGGTTTCCTTCACAACCAGACACTAAGTGCTTGGTCTAGATAATGGTTGACCAGAAAGTCCTGACCATACTAAGATTGTCCCTGGGATCTCTAGAGAAATGTGGAACTTTTTACACCTGGATGCCTCTTTGGAATCAGTGGGCTAATTGGGTTCACGTGGCTCTTTCTTTCCCATTAATTTAAAATAAGCCATTTGCACTTACATTGTGAAATGGATATGATTTATGCCCATATATTCTGTTGGCTGATTTAAGTATATAGGAATGGCTGGATTTGATGATTTCTGCAGAAAGTGTCTGGAAGTCAGAGCATATTCCTTCAGCCTTGCTTGATGTGAATTCCTTTAAAAGAAAGGGAGTTAAAAAAAAATGTTGAACCAGAACTACACATAGATGTTCAACCTATAGCTAATTAAAATTATTTGGTGTATTGCAAACAAAAGCTGAAATTAATTCTAACACAGACCAAAATGTCTTTTTCAATGTTATCACAGCAAACATTTTATTGTTGATGGGGCATATTCATTCCTTTCTGCACATTCATTTTGCAAAGGCAGGCAAGAGCAAGTTCAAAAGTAGAGAATGAGATGGATATCATTATCCTAAATGCATGATTGAAGACATGAATGGTACGAATATACTTTGTATACAAACAGTTGTATGTAAAAAGATGCTATATATGTGCACTATGAATTGTAATGCATACTACTATTATAAATAAAAAATATAAAAAAATAAAAATAAGCACATTGTGTACAACTAAAGCAAATAAATAAATATATTTTTTATAAAAGTAGAGAATTTTGAGAGAAATATAAAAAGAGATGAGACCAGAGACTCTTCTGAAAAGTGCAATATTTTCTTTCCTGAAGAGCATTTCTATAATTTAAACAAGTTTCTAAGAAGGGTTACCCATGAAAGGTTGCTTAAATCAACTACTAAAATACATGTTCTAAAAGTTCTTTCCCCCCAACTGTTAAATGGATAGTAAAAGATAATAAATACCATTTTCCTTTTTTTTTTTCACTTTCAGGACAGGATCTGCTGTCCTGGTGCCTGTTAAAGTGGAGTACCTGTAATATCAATAAAATGACAAGTGAGTACAATTTGCATATAAATAATCATATGGAATAAACATTTGTAAATATGAGTCTGTAAGTCTTATAAATACAGAACATATAATTGGTTAAACAAGGAGGCTCTAATTTAACCTTAATAATGTGTTAATTAAACTAACATAGTAAGTCAAGAACTGCTTTTAACTAAATTGTTACGAATCTAATTTACATTGCCAATCTTTTAATTTTAATGTTTTTATAGGAAATTTGGGATGATGATGGGAATAGTGAGGCAAAATTCTCTCATTTTAAGCTGGGCAAGGTGGTGCACACCTGTAATCCCAGTGGCTTGGGAGGCTGAGGGAGGAGTATTGCAAGTTCCAGCCTCAGCAACTTAGTGAAGCACTAAGCCACTTGGTGAGATCCAGTCTCAAAATAAAAAATAAAAAGGGCTGGGGATGTGGCTTAGTAGTAAAGCACCTCTGAGTTCAATCCTCAGGAACAAAAAAAAAAACCACACACACAAAAAGAATTCTCTCTTTTTCCATATGTCACTTTTATCTATGGTTCTTTGAATATAAGACTAGATGTCAAGATATGGAGTCTAAAAAAGGTGCCCAACAACACCTGAATAGGAAATGTTACATTGTGCACATGTAATATTCTGTATACACAATGGGATATTATTCAGCTGTAAAAGAAAGCAAACCTTTTGTTGCAACAACACAGAGACGTAGAACATTGTAAGGGAAATAAGAGAGGCATTTACATGTGGAAGCTAAAAAGGTCGATGTCATAGAAGTGGAGATTAGATGTGATACTACCATAATATATTCTGCTTTTGTCCACCATCCCTGGCTCACTGCTGCCGTAGTCCATGTTATTTCCCAAGTGACTGAAATACTGGTGGGGCATTTGGGGCTTCAGAAGCGGCCTCAGTAAGAGAAGTTCTCTCCCACTGACCTTCTCCTGGCCTCCTTTCACCTGCTGCCTTTTCTCCCCCAGGCAGGCCACAGACACTAGAATGCCTCTTCCTGCAGATGAATCCCAGAAACCAGAAACACACTCAAATCTTCCTTCACCTTCTGTCTTTGAGCTGTCCATCAAGAAATTCTCTGATCTACCTTGCCTGGCTGATCCTGACCCCATTTCAAAAGGGGTCTTGCCCTGTCCCTGCGGAAGGAATGCTGCAGAGGGGGCCCAAGAGGAGTCTCAGCAGCCAGCGTGGCTGGGTCCCACGAGCAGCAGGTCACTCTCCTTGTCCAATGACATCTCTACAAGCTGTCCACGCCTCAATCACGCCTGCACGGCGGGGTCTCCACTGCAAACCCCAAAGACAAGACAGAGTTGGGAGACTTCTGACAGTGACCACGTGGGGGTTCCTGGAGGGTGGGGCACTGGGCGAGGTGGGGAAGCCCTGTGCCCTGGCCCCACATCTGGCCCTGTACCCTTTGTAATATCCTTTATGATGAGCCAATAAATGTGTTTCTTTGAGCTCTGAGAGCCACTCTAGCAAAGTAAGCGAAGCCCAAGGAGGGGGTGTGGGAACGTGGATTCATAGCTAGCTGGTCAGACGCGTAGGAGGGCAATCGGGGCTGGTGACTGGCATCTGAACTGGGGTGAGGAGGCAGTCTTGGGGACTAAGCGCCCAACCTGTGGGACCTGACACTGTCTCCATGTACGTAGTGTCAGAATTTAATTAAATTAGCCCACACGCAGCTGGTGTTCACTGCCACACTGACTGCCTGGTGTGTGTGGGAAGATCCAGGCACCTGGTTTCACAAGCGATACAAGTGGTGAGGCTCAACAGGAGAAACCGAGTTGTTTTTTCTCTGTGTCCTCAGCAGAATAATGGTGACTTGTGGCTTGGATGGGGGTGGGGGTGAGTTGCTTAATAGGTGCCAACACCTGGTTAGACGGGAAGTATGAATTCTAGTATTTTGCAGCATAGTCCCAGGATGCTGGTTCACAAAAATTTATTATACATTTTTAAAAATAACTAAAAGACAGTAGTTCAAAGCTTTCCAACACAAAGAAATAGTAAATGTTTAAGGAGAGGGAAGTATGAATTATGCTGATTTGCCTATCACACATTGTAGACATGTATAAAATTATCACACAATGTCTAACGTATAATACGTACAATATGTATAATGGATAGACAAGTAAAAAGCAATAATAGAAAAAGAAAGCAGGGCAGGTGTTAAATTGAGACCACCACTTTGATAATTTAAGCAAAAGCCATCATTGCCACAATTATCTGGAAAATTCAGGGATTATAGTTCTTTTTTTTCTAGATAAGTGCTTCATTTCTCATGGTCTAACACATCTTGAGATACATGAACATAAACTTTGCAGTCACCCCAGCATTTCCTTTGAAAGGAAGGATATGGCCATTTCTGTTTCCCCCAAATTGTACAATAGAGAACAGAAGGCAATAGATAATTCCCTCTCCCACATCCTGGGCCCTGCTCACAGTAAGAAATAAAGAGTATCTTATCGAGGGTCACACTGACACATAGTACCAGAACAAGGAGCACCTACCTTAGAAAAAGATGTGCAGGGCCAATTCATTAGGCTCATTTGCAAATGAGGCTAATAATATTTAAAACAAGGACAAGTAGCGCATAATCAGTACTTTGGGAGGATGTACTTCAGTACAGTGAAGTTCAATGTCCCCAAGGACAAGTTGGGATGTACTTACTGAAATGAAGTTGGGATTCACTGGAGAATAAGCCCGTCACTTAATCCTTTCTAACCAGGAAACCAGTCATTACTTAGAGGTGAGCCAAGATGCTGCTGTCATTGTTCTTATTGTTTTCAAACCACACAATACCTTGTGAGCTAAAAGAGTCCGTGGGATTTGTCCTAGGCCACACACACAGACCACGTGACTGGCTGTACCCACTTCCACACTAGGCACAGAGAAAGCCATTTTGAGAATCATTTGTCCTTTTTTTTTTTTTAATTTTATTTTTTTGTAATGGGGATTTCAGGGCACTGAACTTACTTTTTGGTTTTTTAGTAACAAGTTGCTAAGTACGCTTATTTGCTGGGATTACAGGCGTGTGCCATTTTGACAGTAAAAGATACACTTATTTATTGACAGTAAACTCTTCCGCATATACAGCTTTGTACGTCCAACAGCACCTTGTCCAGGACTTTGCACAAATCAGGTGCTTACAAACACAATGTTCGATGTTTGGGCTTTAGCCACGTTTTTATTTACTGACGCTGGAAATCAGACACAATTAAGTGAAAAATGCTTGTAGAGAAGTGAGAAATTAAGACTAACTTGCTTTTATTCTCACTTACTAATCTTATTGAACAAGGGGACTCCTCTTTTTCTTAACTTTTTGATATTACCTTCAACTACAAAATTTCACCTCTAATAACATGTTATATACACTATAATATACATGTGCATACATGTATATATATGTGATTGTATACACAAACATACAGCTATTTTGCTACATATTTTGCTATCTATGGCTAGACATATGACATATATATATACACACATGTATATGCTCTGCAGATGCTTAAAGTAAAACAATCATTTTTTGTACAATAATATTGTTTTATTACTTTAATGCTTTTGGTGGGATCTTTAGATTCATTTAGACAACCAGTAATTCAATAAACAGCCAACAAGGCATGAGGAACAGAATTATTCTTCTATTGTGTGTGTGTGTGTGTGTGTGTGTGTGTGTGTGTGAGGGTGTGTGTGTGTGTAGAAAATTCTTCTGAGAGTAAAAGCATGCTGAATAGTTCTATTATCTAAAGTTTGACTCATTACTTATTGAATCATTTTAGTCATCAAAATGAAATTGATTTGGGGATGAACTAAAATTGATAACCTCATCATTTCTCCATTTCATTTTGCCAAAGGATACAGATTTTTAATGGCTTTTCTAGCAATCATTTTCAAATTGATTTCCTTCACTGGGCTTCATTTTTTGTTCTAAGATTTTTTTTTTAGGTGTGTCTCTTAATTTGGACAATACTGTTATAAAACGCAGGTTACTGGGTTTTCAGAAGAAAAGTGAAGTTAAAATGCAAAGAAAGCATGTAATTTAAAGGCATCAGGGGACTGCTGACCTTTCCCACTCACCTGGGCCATCTGGGCTTCAGTGGAGCCTCTGGTGCCCGAATACACCATGGCCAATGAGGTTAAGATGCCCCAGGGAGAGAAGAAGATATTTTTACCCTCAGCAGATTCAACTAGCTTTTTGCTAAATTCCAGGGCAAACTGGTTGATGGATGTTGCTAGAGAGTCCATTGAGAAACCCTAGGAAAAATAAAGCAAAAGATAGAGAACATTCTAATGTTAAATCCTTCTCGTTTATTTTACCTTTGTAAGTATATTCTTCCAAATATGTATGTGTACACATACATTCACTAGAGCTGAATGAATTTTAGTGAAATTCTAATCCACATTATTATTTTATATATTAAAACAATGAAGTCCAGAGACTTGCCTCAAATTTTGGTGCTAACATGAATCATTATTAACTGATTCTGATCACTTCTCAGCTAAGTCCCAGAGCATAGTTTTTGTCACTTGATTGACATTTATAGCACCACTGGTATTCATGTATTTATAACTAATCTTTCCAAGTTCCATGGGAGTAAACTCCTCTGCATATACAGTTTTGTATGTCCAAAAGCAGCTTGTCCAGGTCTTTGCACAAAACAGATACTTACAAATCCAATGTCCAGTGTTTGGGCTTTAACCACATTTTTATTTACTGAAACTGGAAATCAGGCACAATTATGTGGAAAAATGCTTATAGAGAAGTGAGAAATTAAGACTAACTCACTTCTATTCTCACTTAACTAATCTTCTTGAACAAAGGGACTCCTGTTTTACTCAACTTTTTGATATTACCTTCAACTACAAAATTTCATCTCTAATAACCCTGATATTTTAAGATTAAAACTAAAAATTTAAAGCAATCTCTATCAAAGACATAGCAAAGTTCAATCTACCATCATTTTATGAACAAATAATTTCTCAAATCGATGAAATGACTAAAAATAACTCAGATTCCAAGGTCTAGGAATGCCCATTAGCCATCAATGCCCTGTGGAGTTTGGTCCTGCCCTGACAGCTCCTGACCTTGTGAGAAACTAGCTTCTAGCCAGCCTTCTCCAGGGTCAAGTAATTGAATCAAGGGTGAGGTTTACTAGAGAGTTTTGGTTTCATGACCTGGAGTTAACAATGACATTGTTGATCCCTCCCAGAGACCCAGAGAGGCTTACACATAACCAAACAGTTTCCCAGCTTCTAAATCACGCCCTAGGTGTGGCTTCCACCTACTCCCAAGGCTCCTGATGATCACAGGCCAATAGTATTTGATTAAAAAAAAAAAAAAAAAAAACCCTCTAGATTTGTAGAAATTCTACACCCTCCTAAAATGTTGGAAACCTGCCTTACTTTTTCTCAACATACAAAATGCCATCTTAGAAATAACTTCTCTATTTCCTTTAAGAGTATATTCACTCAAATGAGATCTTGGTTATTGCCACTATCGTAAGCTTTATCTTTTTAAAATTCATGAATTACATTAGCATGGAAAATGTATGGCTTTGTGGCCAAGCAACATACTCCAAGAAGGGGAGAGAAAGTCATATTTTAGGGCCTGGGATTTTTATCATTCTACCTACAATTTATGGTTTTTCTAGTGATTCACCTCTGACAAATTCCTGACAACAATAAGGCTCTCTAAAAGAGGCAACTACTTGTGAAAAGTTTATCTCCAGTTAATCTTTAGCCTTCACTAATACCCTCAATCATGTTGATACCACCAGTTATGGATGAGTTCTGCTTCCTCAGATGTTGAAGTTTGAACTTTAGAGAAGCACACCCAGGCAAGCATATAAAGCAGGGTTTTTAAAAAGGGGTAACATAGACTTCTCCCAGGAGGGAGAAGGGGGGCCATAGCTCGTATCCTGGTATCCCAAGAAGTGAGGTGTTCTGTCCTTTTTATATGTCCTAGGCTTCCTTTGTTCTCCTGCTCTCTTCCCCTTATCTAGGCTCAGGAATGTTAGGTGGGCTGGCCAAAAGGTGGGAAACAGGTGGGCTGACGGGGGAAGGGCAGGATGGAGCAGCCCAGGACACATTAATTAACAACCTTATAGCTCCCTGTAAGGAGGGACAATTCCTGGAACAGGTTACCTTAGCAATAGGTTGGAGCAGGGGCAGGTTCTTGATAAGGGTGGAGGAAGGGGCTCTGAAGGAATTAACATTCCAGTCCCTCAGGGGACAGTCTCCGACTTCCTGGACTCACTCAAAATCGGCCTTCTTGATCTGACCTGACTCGATTTATCTACCTGTACTGACTGCCTGTCCAATTCTGGCTTCATTGTCATCACTAATATATCAAGTGTAGTCTGGAACATACGAGGGCAACAACCCCTTCTTCTTTTTAAGAAATTTAGGAAATAATAAGCCAAACATCTAATGCAATAGTCAAAACACTTTCTGAAAGGTGCATCTTTTCGTGATTAGATTTTACCAGAAATCATTTATCAAACTCGAAACCCATGTCATTTTCAAAATGAATGGTTCTTTTGTAGTTTTCGGAAGCTGTAAATTGACTACACACATACATGCATGTGCGCATACACACACACACACACACACACACACACTCTGAAGAGACAGTAAGAAAAGAATAGTGTCATTTATCAAAATGTCTCATCATAGATAGGCAGACTTCTAACAAATCAGAATTAGAAAGAAACATCAAGTCCTGAACATATCTCCATTTATTCACCAAGAAACTCAGGACCAAAGAGGCTGAATGAGCTGGCTAAGGATGCACAGTTAACTAACACAGAGCCCAAACTGCAACCCCCACCTCCACCCCAATTTTTTTTTTTAACCAATGCAGCTCATTGCCTTTAAGATTTTAAAGGTAAGAGAGATTGGGCGATGAAGGAGGACTGACAGGAAGAGAAAGAAGATCCGAAGGAGGAGAAGGAGAAGGAGGCTGGAGTGGGAAGGATATTCTTGTCCTTCATTCCTTGAGGAACACCCAAGACCTGTGAACTTGCTGATGGTAAGTCTGACGTTGCCGACTGCATGGAATTGAGCATACAGAAACCCACCACCACCACCACCACCCGTGCTTCTCTGCTGCCCTAAAGCCTTTCTCTGAGGGAGGTAATACTTGGGGTCGTTTTGAAGAGCACCCCATACAAGGTGGGATTGGGAACTTAGATATTCCATGCGTGAGATGAACCCTGATGGCCCATGGAGTGTGGCAGGCAAAGAGGCTGAGTGTCCTGAGGTGAGCAGTTGAGAAAGTCACTTGGCCAGGATGGAAATCCCTGTAGCCAGGCCTGCTCCTCTGAAGCGTTACAAGAGTCCAGGCCCCGTCAGTGGATCATACTCTATTTCTCTTTGCTTAAGGTGATAGATACAGAGGCTGCGAATCCAGACTTGAAGGAAACCCCGCGGGGTGGCTTCACAATTCCTAGTAAAACGATTTAACCAACCACACTGGCAATGAACACGCTCTCCCCCTTCTCCTTTTTTCTAGGACACACTGAACCAGCTCAAGTTTAAGACTCTTTGATTCATACAGAAAAACTCTTAGGGGATGGAGACTAATGGATTATTTCTGTTTTTTTCTTTTTTTGAAGGGGTGGGGAAGGATGGTCTTGATCCTTAGTTATTTAAGCCCCATGACAAAGAAGAAAAACACATATAAACATTTTTAATCACAGAAATATTTACAGTACCTTATTTTCTTCTGCCGGAACAGAATTGGCAAGTTGTTCCTTTAGTGAGAGATTGTGGCTGAAGAATTAGGGAACTTTTAACTGAAGAAAAAAAAAATTTTTTTTTTAAATTGTCGCACCTCCCTCTTCTGAGCCCCACCCTTTGATTCGCTCTTCTTTGGGGCTTATCTTAGCAGGAAGTTTAAGTAAAAGAACAAAGAGACAGTTGAGGCCTTGCCTGCATTATTTAATTACCCACATTTTCCATGCCGTCTACATGTAGAGGCCTGCGTCCTGACAAATTTCCTTGCTTACTCCCCTGCCAAAGGCGGATAGTTAATATGGTTTCCCCTGGTAGACTTAGAAAATAAAAATGAAAACAGAAGCCTTCAAATGACTGGAATGGCAATGAGTAATGAAATGGAAACCCCTATTCACAAATTGTTTCCTGGTCAACCCATTAAAGTTAGTCTTAGAACAGTATGTGGTGGGCGCTCAGGAAATTCCTCTTCATATTTGAGGGGTTGGTGTGGAACGCAGAGTGTGGCTGCAGCGAGTGGGGTGTCAGTGCTCCCCATCAGCAGCGACAAGGGGCTTTATCGGTGGGTGTCATGGGCACAGTTATTGGGTGTGTGTTTGTATTTATTACAAGGGGAAAACAACAGGACCCCGGTTTCATTTGCATGTGCATGGAGGAATTGTGAAGGGGAGGCAGGAGAGGGATGGGAACAGGGAGAGATCTAGAAAGTGCAAGGGAGAGGAGCACCCTCTCTAATTGGGATGCATTTGTACTGTTTCCGTTTTGCGGTTTCTGTTTTTTCTCTTCGCAGGAGCACACATGCCTTCTGGTAAATCAGCTCCAAATTTGATGTTTGAAAGTTGGCGTGGCGCCCACAGCAGAGTGTTGCTCTGGATTCCACAGGGGAACAAAACCTGTGGTAGGAAATTCAGGATGTCTGCTTGGTTCGGGGCAGGCAGATGTGAGCGAGCACGGGTGGGCCCAGCACTATTCTTAGCTGGAAGTGGCATGTGGAGGCTCCAGATAGAAGGGCGGTTTGCTTTGACCACAGCAGCTCAGCAGAGTGGCCTGGGCTGCGTGGCTTAGGTGACACTAAAGGCATCGCTGTGGATTCTGCCTAATCAGCCAAGAAACTGTTACCTCTCCTTAAAGTCACAGGCTAAGTTTTACTCACGTTTTCCCCAAACCCTTTCTAGATTCTTTTCCCACTTACCTCTTGACTAAAATCCCTATTTATAGAAATACTGCCTGTGTCATGTTCGTGTGTTATTTCTTTGCCTGTTAGGGGACAGACAAAGAGAAAGAGGTGATCAGATCCTCTGTTGTATTGGCAGCATTATATACGTATGCTGCTGGTAGGGAGAGAGAGAGAACTAAGTGAAGGAGAAATGGGTGGGAAGGAGAGATTGGCTCTAGCGTTTTTTTATGGTATCGATGCGTTGGACAGTGTGAATTTATAAGGTATTCAAAAACTTTAGAAAGAGAAAAGAGTTCCAGGTGAATCAAATAATTCTATAGACAGAGTGGGGCAGTGGCCCAGGAGCAGATGACAGCTGTCTCCCTCTGTGCGGGGTTGCTGTAACTGAATACCACTGGCTGGGCGGCTTAACCAACAAGCATCTATTCTCCCGTGGGATCAGGTTCTCACACATGCAGGATCTTCCTGAGATAAGCAGTATTTCTATAAATAGGAGTTTTAATCAAGATGTAAGTGGGAAAGGAATCTAGAGAAGGTTTGGGGGGGAAACGAGTAAAACTTATGTAGTGGCACCCCCTCCTCCACAGAAAATCTTAATTAAGCTTCTCCAGAAATCTTTACCATCATTGATCTTAGGACTATCAGCAGAAGAGTCTCTACAAAATAGTTCAATGTAGTTAAACTTCTTATTTCTTGTTGCTCAATCTTACAATAATTAAATTTGGCCACGGACTGGAAAGAGATCGGCACTCCAGGTGCCGAACACCTCTTTACTAAGTTTTTTCACAAACATTTATGAACTATCTAGTGTATGTATATATACACACGTTACAATTTGTAAAGGTTTTCAAGGGAAGTGTGTCTGCAAATGCAGAGTGTGATAAAACAGATTTTATTAACTAGGCCTCTGGCCTTGGGCTGGAGCTTTACAGAGATGTTTACATTTCAAAGAGAAGAGAAGAGCTTACTTATTGGGTTCCTTGGTAACAGCTGGCAGGGGGAGGGAAGGGAAGAAGAAGTTCTCCCCTTCTTAGGCGCTATGTTTGGAGGGTTAACTTGCCCAGAAGAGTGAAAGAAAAAAGCTGCTTTTGTGTGAACTTCTGAGCCTCTCCCCTTACACACTGGAAACTGCCTGAACTCAGGGTTCAGGGGATTAATTGATTACAGTGAAAGCTGTGTCCTCTGAGCCTGGCTGAAGCCAAATAAAACTGTTTTGTGCTGTCTTTGATGCCCTGCCTCATCTGTCCCCGACTACACCTAGTCTGTGACTTAAGAAGATGGAACAGTTTCTTGGCTGATCAGGCAGAATCCACATCCGTGCATCCAAGTCACACAAAGAACTCCAGAAGTCTTCTTGCCAAATAAATTTATTCTTGTTTATTTAGCCGTGAAGGCGGAATGTCAGCATTGTCCATGTTGGCAGAGGCCCTCCCCCTGGCCGCAGGCAGCTGCCTTTCTTGTATAGCTTCACAGGGCAGAGGAAAGGCTCTGATCCCTTCATCCCCTGTGAGGGCAAGGGTGGTATCACGGGACTTCGCCTAATGCCCTAGCCTAACTCTAATCACCTGCCAAAGGCCCCTTCCTTCACACATCATTGTGTTAGGGGGCTTAGAGTTTCACCATATGAATTTCGGGCATTAGGGGTGCAAGCATTGAGTCCACAGCAATGGCCGAAGACTTCTGAATACTGAAGCAAGAGTCAGGTCTACAGGTGCAAAACCTGATGGTGGGATGAATAAGATAACTTGAAAAGCAAAGCAACACTATATCAGTTGAAAACGATAATCTTAGTGGAATTAAATATAAAAAATAAAAAGGAAAACAAGAACCATAAAGGACATTATAAGAAGTACAAGGTGCAAGAACTACCTTGACATAAACTTTCTCATCAGCACCTTGAGAGCCAAAAGATTATGACATCATATACTCAAAATGATGGAGAGCTTTGAACCTCGAATCCTGAGCTTGGATTCTGTTCTCAGTAGTGGTAGTGAAAAATAGATCTTTTAACACTCACCAAAACTATTCAGAAAGCAACTACCTACCACTTTGCTGAATGAATTATTAAAATATATAGAAAAAAAATGGATACAAACAATATATAAGAGAAGCCAGATGCAGTGCCACACTCCTGTAATGATTTGGGATGCTGAGACAGGAGGATAACAAGTTAGAGGCCAGCCTCAGCATCTTAGCAAGACCTTGTCTCAAAACAAAAAAAAAATAATAATAAAAAGGGCTGGTAATATAGCTCAGTGGTAGAGCAGCCCTGCGTTCAATCCCCAGTACTTCCCCAAATACACATACAGAATATATGTGTGTGTGTGTGTGTGTGTGTGTGTGTGTGTGTGTGTATACACACATATCCTCCTGCCTCGGCCTCCCAAGTTGCTCAATTAATTTTTTAAAGCTTGAAAATTTAGGGGTTCTTAAAAATTTAGGGGTTATAAACATATATTTTTAAGAATGTATAATTCAAGCTTTAAAAATTAATTAAGCAACTTGGGAAGATGAGGCAGGAGGACAGAAGGTTCAAAGCCAGCCTCAGCAACTCAGCAAAGCCCTAAGCAACTTAGTAGGACCCCTGGGTGTCAGGACCAAAAGAAAATTATTGAACAGCTTTCTGGAATTCTGTGGATGTATCTGACAAGCTACACATACTTACAAAGGCAACAATTATCAATCATGATCATTATTGATTAAATATGCATGTAACATTTATTAAACACTACATATGTCATGCCTATCTTAATTGCATAATACATATGCACTTATTTAATTATGAGTTCATAGCAACCACATGAAAAATGTTACAGTGAAAGAAAACCAAAGAAAAAAATGCACCATACTGATCCCACAGTTAGAGTCCTTGCAGGTGTTAGAACTGGGATTTGGATACAGATTGTCAAAGTCCCAAGGCTCCTTCCTTAGCCACCAAGCCTCAGGGGCCAACATCACAGGGAGTGGAGCCTAGAATTCACTTCCAGGATCCAGGCCACTTCTGCAGCCAGCCTCCGCTGCCAGTCAGATGCCCCCAAACATATGATCTACTTCTTTCTTATCTTAGGTCTTGAATTATGTTCTGCTCTGGCCTTGACCTCCTCAGGAGCATTCAGTGCTGTTCCAGACAAGCACCCTCAGAAGGAGCCCCTTGTGTTTCTCTCCTGCTCTTACACCCAGTCCATCTCCTCTGCCCTGAACTCTCAGCTCAATGACTGTGACCTTGATTCTGTGTCTGGAGGATTGGACCTGGTGGTTGTGCCTGGTGTCACCGAGGTTAGACACTGGTGCCACCAAAGGACTTTGACCCACACTATTCCTCTCACTTGCTATGCTGCTTGCTGCTGTGAGAAGCTCTAAAGCATGTTTCGCAGGACCCCATCTCCCTCTCCCTCAACGCTGGGTCTTTCTGCACATCGGGTGGTTATGCCCTTGGCTCCTTTATCCTGCCTGTGTATTCAGGGTTCCTGCAAAGGAGGAATGATGCTCAACTCCTGGGCATCAAGGTGCTATAGTTGGATATGGAGTGTCCCCCAAAGGCCCATGTAATAAAGGCTTGGTCCTCAGCTTAGGGCTACTGGAAACCACCTTGGCAGAAGAAGCCTTTAAAAGATGGAGCCTAGTGGGAGATTTTAGGTGATTGAGGGGGATGCTCAAAGGGCATTATGGGATGCTGTTTTTTTATTTCTCTTTGGCACTCTGACTATGCAACATTCTTGTTTGTTTTGTGGTACTGGGGATGGATCCCAGGGCCTTGTGTGTACTGGGCCGGTGCTCTACCATTGAACTACATCCCCATCTGTGCTCCCTGCTATAACATACTGCCTTCCTACAGGCCCAAAAGCTACCTGGCCACTGGCCATCGACAAGAACCTCTGAAACTGTGAGCTCAAAAACAAATCTTTCACCTTTTGAAGTTGATTACACAAGTGTTTTGTCACAGTAATGGAATGCTGACTGATATGCAAAGTATGCAAGGTCGTATGATCTGCAGACCTAATAGAATGACAACAAATGAATAGTTGAGTGTACACATGTTGATTTATTGCATGTTTGCAATTTTACATGAGCTGCACACACACATATGTGATATATAATGCTAGAAATGTGCATAACATACATCTGCCTTTTGTTCAATGATTTCTTCCAGATATATTTATGGAAGAGCATGGTAGGACCCATACTCATCCTTCATTATAAAAACAAGTGAATGCCTTTTTTTTAGATAGACTGACCACTTGCTTCTGGAACTTTATCAGTTACATTAAATAGACAGTGAATAATAATTTAAAAACCACTATTATATAAAATAATAAATAACAGAAAAAGTTACTGCTATAATATAAACTAACAACAGGGAAGAACTAAATGTTATCTCATTTTAGGAGATCAAATGATGAGTAGAGTTGTCATGTTATGATTGACAGTTGTGTAATTATTTCTGAGTTTGTATTCAGTGTGCAGCAGAAGCCGTTCAGAGGAATAGAAATATTAAGAAAAAGTCTCTAAATTTTTGGCATTTGACATAGCAATTCTGAAGCTGATAGCTCATGATACAAAATCCTGTGCAGAAACAGAATTTTTCAGTTTGAAGGTGAGGAGAATCTGCCAAAAAACAGGATGCTCTTGGTTATTTTGTGCATGATAAAGAAAAGGAAAGGATGATCTGCTACAAACTGTGGGCCACCATGACCAGTCCTCCCTGTCATAATGGCCCCAGTGCCAGCTGCTGCTTCAGTGCCCTCCTCATTGACATCCACCGTGGCTTGATGGAACACCTCAGAAAGGTACAGGTCATTCCCCTCTGACATTCCTGAGAAATTGGCCTGGCCCTTGTTGAAGGCATCCTCCATGCCCATGCTTCTCAGAATGGATTTGAGCTTGTAGCGCTCTTCCAGTTTGAACTGGGGCATGTAGACTTCCACATCATCTTCAGCCATTATGTCTTTGCTGGTCCACTTGTGGAGTGCGTCATAGGTTATTTCACTTTCCAGCTGCAAAACCGAACAAAACCAACAACAAGACCC
Organism: Tamias sibiricus; assembly: GCA_025594165.1. Lineage (NCBI taxonomy): Eukaryota > Metazoa > Chordata > Mammalia > Rodentia > Sciuridae > Tamias > Tamias sibiricus. The sequence goes on from CM046671.1 coordinate 21,416,017, forward strand.
AGTGAGTTAGAGATGGGAAGGAAAAACAGCGCTAAGTCTAACGTTAAAATCTGTGACTTTACCACATTGTGGGTAATGTAAAAAGTTAAGAGACTGGTCAAAATTTTTCAAGGAAGTAGCGTGTACAACATATGATTAAGGCTTTGAATGGAATTTTGAGACATGCCATGTGGACTCTCAACTGATTCACATATTCCTGTGAGAAACTGCACATCGTTTTTACGTGTAGATTTAACGTGGGTTCAGCCTCAGAAGTTTAAAACGATCGATGCTGCACTGCCTCACCAACTCTAGGCCTGTGGAGTCATTGGCGACTTCCTCTGGAAGCAACAGGAACATGCTGACATTCCCAGCATAGGGGAGTTCTAGAATCTGAGCCTTCAGGTCTGCTATGTATCCAATGTTCAGCTTCTCGTGCAAGTACATCATCTGCACAGGTACGTCCTGAGTCTGAAAGTATTAAAGAGTGAAATGTGAAAGTGAATTCTAAAATTTACAAAGAGACATAAAAGAGAATATACCCTCCTCTAGTGTTGAAGAAATGTATTAAAAAAAAAAAAAAACGTAAATGATTTGCATACAGTTACAATGGGTATTCTGATTAGCTTTTTTCAAGATTATGTTCTTATTCAGTAAGGTAAACAACAATAACGATGATAACAATAATACCTAATAATACTAATAAAGTACTTTTTGCTGGGCATGGTGGTGCACATCTGTAATCCCAGCGACTCAGGAGGCTGAGGCAAGAGAATTACAATTTTGAGGGCAGCCTCAGCAACTTAGAAAAGCACTAAGCAATTCAGTGAGACCCTGTGTCAAAATAAGCAAAATAAAATAAAAAGGGCTGGAGAATTAGCTCTGTAGTAAAGTCCCTCTGGGTTCAATCCCCAGTACCAAAAGAAAAAGAAAAAAATTACTATCTGTTCAGTACCTACCACTCTGTTAAGTCTCATTAAATACTTACAATAACCTTTAATAACTAGGATATTATATTATCCTAGTTTTATGGGTCAACCATGGAATGCATAAAAGATTACTGAGGTCATAGCTGGTAAGTGGGAGAGCCAGTGTTTGAGTCCAGGCATGTGTGACTGGAAAACCCACGGTCCTCACCTCTACTGATATTGCCTCTTAGGAAATTATTGAATGATGCTCAGTAACTTGGAAAAGTCAGTGTCCAAAACGCATGAGTTGTAATCAGCATGTCATGGAGGAGAATCAATGAGTCATCTTTAATTTTTTGGTCTTTGTCTTATCTAAAGCCCTAAAATATGTGATTAGAAAAGTGCATCCTGTTATCTCATACCATGTTCACGCGGAAAGGATAAAGACCATTTAGTTTCTTCTCAAATGGAGTTTTCCACTTTCCTTTGAAGTAGACCGCATTCACCAAAACCATCCTGGTCTCCACGTCTACAGAGCCTTCAGGTAACAGGTTTGGGATTCTGCCTACAGAAAACACAACGTAGGGTTAGGATTTGTAATCGAGAACCTTGAACGTAGAAGAGGATTTCTTGAAACTTTCAAGTATCTGTCACATTGGGCGTCCACATTTGTCAAACTCTGCAGAGATGTTGATCTTCACACTCAATTTTTTTCTCTAAATTTACTTGAAGCTCAGAATATTTGTGAAATCCAAGAGAAAATGAAAGAATAACGCATTTCAAGTACAAAATTACTGTCAATTTTGGAAAGGAGATTTTCACTTCCCTTTATCCTGCTTGCTCAATGTTCCGTGGTTTTCTGACAGTTATTGGACCTAGAAGGAAGTGAAAGGGGCTCCTGAGAACACAACAGTGGTCACCTACAGCTTGTCATTTAGTCCTTCTAGACCTGCTCCATATAGTCTTTGGATCTGAAAGTTGAACAAGTTTTCCAAAACATGTTTTTAAGTTGTGGTGGACATAAAGTAGGAGGAGTACCAATGTAAGGGATGAGAAAGGAAGAAGCATCTCGGAGAGGCTCAGTGCTGGAAGAGACATTCAAAATCAGTTGTGAAGCAGTCTGCAGCACATGCTGTAATTGGGCTAAAAATGAAAAGTCCTCCGACAATGCTGAGAAGGGTGCAAAGGAGTGAGCCAGAGAAGGTTCTCAGAAATGACAGCCTTTGGCTTGATCTTTAAAAACACGGTTTAAGAAGCAGTCTATTCGTAGTGAGCACCTCTTCTGAAGTCCTCCCGCCACTCAAAGACATTGTGCCATTTAACCTCACAACTGCTGTGTTAGACTATAGGTTGAGGATGGCTAGGTTTACCATTTTTATCCTCATTTCTGTGGGCAGTGCCTGCCTGGCATATAATATGGGATACATAACTGTTTACTGACTTAACAAATGAATTCAATAATAATGAATGGATGATTTAATTAAAAGTTTGAGTCCTTGTGAAAAATGCAAAGGGACGTGGGAGCCTATGAAAAGAATCAAGGACATGAATTAAAATGCTACAGGTGACTTAGAAAACCAAAGAACTTGACAACGAACTGGCTTTGCATAGTGAAAGAAGAAAGAGTGAAAAGAATTGCATGACCTTTCCCTGCTCCATGGACAGTGTTCTTCATAGCTCATACTCAGCTAAGGGGCAAGTCTCTTTTTCTCTGTTTCTGTGCACAGTGAGCACAGAGCCACAATTATTTCAATTCTAATATTTCCTGCTTGCAATTTTTGTGTCTTCTCATCTTTTATACTCTGACAATACCTAAAAGCAGAATATTTAAGTACTGAACATGTCTTCTACTATTAGGTCTCATCTTTTCTTCTTAAAACATCATGGAGCTAAAAATGAATAAACTTTTTTTTAACCCAAATCGCTTAAGTTGGACAATTTTTAAGGGAGTGAAGGATAAGTTCAAGGATGATTTAAAAAGATAGATCAACGTTTTCTAAGTGGAAAGAAGAAACTATTTCAAAGCGTTACCTTTTGTCTGAGTCTTGACCCAGGAATTAATCTTTTTTCTGGCTTCTTCTGGACATTCCAGGAAGTCTACTGCCTGGGGTTCTGTTGAGTAATATTTCTTACAGAGTTGCATGTATTCCTTTAAGGCAAGAAAATACCAAAGGTTACACGGAATATGTATTGAACAAGCCACGGTGTGATTTTAAATTATGAGTTTCCTGTCAAGACTGGGAGGCCTGGGGGAGGAGTTGGGGTGGGATTTGGCAGGAGGGGTACTGAAGGAGAACGTCGTACAGATTACAAGTTCTCCATTAACCCCTCCTCACATTCCAGCATGAACTCTGTCTACTCTCCTGCATTAATTGCATAATAGACAATGAACAAAGGCAGAGAGGTTTAATATGGGGAACAGTGACTCTGGAAAGCAGTTGGTTTCATCCTCCTGATTATTACTCTGCAACAGGGACATTTGTGATAGGAAGGGGAAAAAACTGACAGAGGAAACAGGAGGGACTGTGGAGATATGAGGCCAGCCTCAAGGAGGCTGCATAGAATCCTGACTCTTCATGAATTGTAGACAGGGCCCTGGACAGAGCCCTCACGGCTGGTTCAGGACCCATCATCGTAGTCACAGCCTTCACTTACTTCCTTGAATCTCGCAGACTTCTCTCCAAACAGCTTACTGACACTTTCCAATAAGTAATCCCCTGTGGTTGCATTGATGGCCGAGCTGAGCAAGTGGAAGGATGAATGGACTTTGTCCCTCACCTGTGCCTTAAACAGAAGAAAGGAATTTTCTTTTTATAACACAGGACTAGCAAGCAAGATATTTCTTAAGCAATGGTAGCTTTTCTCAACATAGTAATAAAACACTGTAATCATGCATATATATATATGCATATATACATAAATATATATATATATATATATATATTTTTTTTTTTTTTTGGTCCTTTAGAGGAATCTCTGAGGAACTGGTTTTGACAGTTTCATTAAAGCCAATGAGATAAAATTTATTTGTTTCAAATTTTACCCTTTTTGTAGATTGGATTCAACCAGGAGTCATCAATAACCTCCAATAAAAGTAGATTCCTTTTCAGTTTCTAAACTTCAGGTTCTGTAAGGAATTTTCATTACATTTATAAAATGAATAAGTTCTGAGGATTTAAAGTATGGCATGTTGATTATAGTTAAAAATACCATATTGTTTTCTTGCAGTTTGTGAAGAAAGTAAATTTTAAATGTCCTCACTCCCCGCATACACACGTGGTAACTAGCTGTGGTGGTGTGTTAATTCGACCGTGATAATCATCTCACAATGTATAGGGATATCAAATCATGACATAGCATAACTAGAACATAAATAATTTTTATTTGTCACATTTGTTAATTGTGAAGCTCTAAATAAAGCTAGGGGGAACATGTTACCTTAGTAATGATCAAACAAGGTTCATATAGCTTCTGTCAGTACCCATTTTACAGGGTAGCCTACACAGTGGAAAATCTGGGTTTCAGAAAACCATAAAAGTTTATGGGAATTCCAGTGCACAACCCAAAGCTTGTAAGCACTGTGACAGACACAGGGCTCAGTCACAGCAGCAGCTGAGACTGGAGCAGAGAAGGCGCCCCCCCAGATGGATTTCCAGGAGTTGGAGGACTCTTCTTGAAAGCTCCAGGTTATATTGTAGGTGCCTTCTCCACCTCCTCTAGCCCATAATGCCCTGTGTGATGGATGGATGGATGGATGGATGGGTGGAGCATCATCATGTCCAGGAAGGAAGCTACGGGAGACACCACCCCCTAATCTATCTCATGAGCATAAGTTTGAAAGCTGGTTACCAACAGGAGCACATCTCTACCCAGTTCCTAAAATGTAACCAGACAGCTGATGATCTTTAAGGCAATGGAGTATTGAGAAAAGGTATTACTACCATAGATGATAGACAGATAGACATACAAACAGACATATAGATCTCTAAGAGTCAGTGGCCTCTCACACACTAACTGGGCATGGCCTTCACCGTTGCTCAATTATTTGTCACATCCCCACACCCTCTCTCCTCTGGAAATTTCCACCCACACATATGTATTCTAGATGTCTCTGCAATAGTAGAATAGTTTTAAAATAAATTACGTATAAATAACTAATGGCAGAGGGATATGGTAGAGTTTAGAAACTGCCTTGGCCTACAGTCATGAGGTCTGGATTCTGCTCTGGCTCTCCCCTTGATTATTAGTTGACCTTGGGATATTTACTTCATGACTCTGAGTCTTCCTTTTCTCTCTATGACTGGAGGAAATTGTCCCAGGTTCCTTCCCAGCCTAACACTGTGATTTTGAGAAAAGAAGAACCTAGAAATAGAATTCAAAAGAAATATGAAGAAAAGAGTCAGTTACCTGCAAAATGGCATCAGGATAATTTCCCTTCTGTATCTGCTGCATGAAGTCACAACCAGTGAGATTCTGTGAGTTCCCTGGGGTGGTGCTGTAGTCTCCAACTTTGTCAAACTGAAGCACCTGCAATCAGAAACAGGGAAAATGGTGACATTCTCCTGCTGGACTCCATATCTCTGGCTCCCTGATTTGTGTGTGGGGAGCCACCAGATACCCCTTCTATGTGATAAGGAAGGATCAGCAATTTAATTTCCCTTAGAGGAAACCACCTGAGGGGGTTGTATTAATTCACACACTGGTCATTTTGGAAACTGTTTGTTATTATGAGATGATTTAAAACCCTCTCCCTAACTTATTTAAATTATCACCAAGCCCATAAATTGTCTTGAAAAAATGCCAGTATTTTAAAGAAAACAATACAACTAACTCAGAACCTTTGATCTCCCCCTTATCATTCTCTCTCTCTCATTGGTCAAAAACTAAGAGTCAAAAGAAACTTAAGCATAAAAACAGATCCTCAGTGGTAAGCATGGATCATCCAAAATATGAACACATATCATATGTACACAGAGAAAAATTACAGTCCATGTGGGGGACAGATTTCAAAGATCTGACCACAACATGGATCTGTAGTGTAAATGGGCAGTTGAGACCACATGGTGAAGCTGGCAGGTGAAGACAGGCCTCTATGAAGCAGCCTCAGGTCCCCTCCCCATAGCACTGTCACCTGTCCAGCTTGTCAGTCTCTGCACCTGCAGGGCCCCCACCCCAAGTCCTGCTGCAATTCCTGGTGAGACCCATGGTAAGAAGCTGATCCTGTAAATGGACTCCCGACTGGAGCTTTGCTGATGGAGAAGGGCAGCCATGCCTGGCCAGTTGGCGAATTCCTGGACTGGAGGGCCAAGTGTTAGCACTTGAGGGACCTTAAACAGCCCCCCACAGCATAATTCATAGGTCCTGCCACACGATCTGAAAAGAAGTGGTCCCGCTTTGTCCCTACACAAGGGAAGAATGTTTCCTACAGTGGCTTCTCTGGTTTTCTCCTTCCAAGACAATTGAGCCTTATTCACTGCAAAGTCCCCTGCAAAAGTGGGGATGTGAGGTGACCCTGGGTCACCCTGAGACCCACAGAGGCAGCTTGGCATGCACAGATCTTTGATCCTTGGCCTCACCCTAAGATAAGAGCTGCAAAAGCATTCCTCACTGGCCCCCGGTCTCACCTGGACCTCCTCTCTAGGAGTTTCCTTCATTACAGCTATGCTACCTCTCCCTGCTGCAACGGTTCCCAACAGGGTTTCTCCTTACCCTAATTTCCTCATCTGCAAAATGAGTATGATAATCACAGCAACTACCTCACAGAACTTTGAAGACATTCTTAGAGAGGTCTCTGGCTATGTCGGTAACCAGTATAAACCATTATTACAACTACTGCTGCTAGGTATTCACATGTTCTCTCTAATCTTTTCAGCAGTCTTACAGGTTATACATTTTCATTCCCATTTTATATAGGTGAAAAACTGCAGCTCAGAGGGTTTCTGTGCTGCACACATGTAGTAGGTGACAAAGCCAGGACTCAAAACTTATAGGACTTGTCCCTGAAGCCCCTGGCTTCCTCGTCCAAGCCGAGGAACTGCATATTCTTTTTTATTTAGGAAGCAAGTAAGCATTAGAATTTGAAAATGCACATGCAGCAGAGTTATAAGAAGATTATATAAAATCTTTCCATAGCCCCAAGTTCTGAAAGCACCTTTGATATACAGAAAAGGTGTCTTGAGGCCAGAGTGACCAATGCATTCATTTATCCCTTAGTATCAAAACCGAGTTTTTTTACTTTAACAACCTGGAGCATCTACTTAGCATTTGCCCTCAAATGTGTTGCTTCTGATCCTTTACATTTAAAAATGTAAAACCCTGATGTCTTTAAAGGTTTTCAATGCAGTTTACTATCTTTATTTTTCCAGGAGAAAGAAAATAAAGGGGAAGGAATGTTGCCAAATCCTGCTGGTATCAAGTTGAGCAAAGGTTTTGTCATAAGTCTCTATATTTAAACTACCACAAGCACAGTGTGATAAGTCCTTTCCTCTCCTCTTGCAGTGGGATTGGCCAATGTGCTCTACCCTAAATGGGTCACCATGTTCCTGAGAGGGATGTATTTATACTCAGGTACATTTCTCATGGGAATCCAGAAACCAGCCAGTAGCATTTTGGTGTGACTGAAAGCACAATGCCCACTTGTACTTCAAGCATTCAATTTTAATGTTAGTATGAATGTGAACACAAAGGAATTTTAATTACATGATGACCACACCCAGATCGCTGGTCTAGGAAAAACAGCATCATGAGAATTTTAAAAGGGCTGAATGAATCCCTTAAGTCTATAGCTGTGTGCAACTGAAGCAGTTCAGCAAATTACGGCCTCAGCCACAGTAGAAAGGGTCCCCTGCCTGGATCTGTGTCCTTTCACCAGGGAAAGAAAGCAGAGGCCTTGACAGAGCATCTCAGGCAATGCTGTTGCACACTTGTCCACCTTGAATTTGAAGACTGGCCATGCAGGATGCCAGGCCCCATGGCGTGGACATGAGTTCACAGGCTGGATAATATGATGAGGTCCTCTGAAGCCACATCTACCTATGTGCCTCTGTGAGTGTGGTGACCACTCTCCTGGTGCATTTCTTTTCTCTTTGTGACTCTCCTAAAGCCATTAGGAATTCTTCATAGGAAAGGGGAACAGCTGCCCCACAGTAGCAGAGCAATGGGAAGGACCCTGAACTGGGAGTTAGAGTACCATGGTGACCTAGGGATAGGGTCTTCATTCACACTGCCAATGTTGTCATCTATAAAATGATATTTATCTTAAAACCAAGCAAGGGGATGTGTGCAAAACACTCACTTTGAATAGTATGAATGTTGTGTTATTAAAATGAAAGATGTCTCTGTTAACTCTTTCAGCCTTGAAAGCTAATAAACTCTGATATGCCTTCTGGTATCTATGGTTGAGGGGTTTCCTGGTTGAGGGGGTTCCTGTTGCTTTGCACATTGAAGTCTAAGGAATCTGCATTGTAAAAGCTGGTGATTTGCTAGCATGCACAATCTCTGTCTTCTTAGAGTTGATGACCTGAGCTTAAAACAAGAACAATTCTACAATTCAGTTCAGGAATCACTCAGACCTAATGTGAAGCTTCGATGCAAACTTACCTTGGCTATCTGGTCTTCAGTGTTGCCCCTGGAACCCAGGTAGACCATGGCCATGGTGGAGGAGATGCTCCATGGAGAGAAGAAGACATTCTGGGTGGGACTCACTTTTGCCAGATGCTTGAAGAAATTGAGGGCAAAGATGGTGTTCGCCACATAAAGGTCTTCCATTGCTTCAGTCTAGAAGGAAAATAAAGATGGGAAAAAACAATTCCAAAAGATGGTGCAGCATTTTGGATGTGCCCTGCATAGGGAAGGGTTTCCTGCTCTGTTCTTCCTCCATGGAATGACATGAGGGAGGACAGGGAGAACTTCAAGTCATGTGACCTGTGCAGCCACAAAGGGCCCATGCTGGTGCAAAGCTGTCCTGTGCCCCTCTTGGAAATACTTTAAAATAGCCTGCAGTTTCACTTTTCACTGGATCCTGTAATTGATGTTGCAATGCTAAGATACAGTGAACAACTTTATGATGAGCCATGATGCTTTATGTTACTCTATATAAGAATATTGATAATAATAGCAGTAACAAATAGCATTCATCCAGTTCTGATTGTCTAACAGGTGTGTTCTTTTTTTTTTTTTTTTTTAAATACCCTCATTTTATTTATTTATTTTTATGTGGTGCTGAGGATTGAACTCAGGGCCTCAGGTGTGCTGGGCAAGCTCTTTACCGCTGAGCCACAACCCAAGCCCATAACACGTGGGTTCTGAATACTTCCCTGTACTAATCTTGTCATCCTCGCTGAGATCCTATAAGGAAGGCACTAAGGCAAGGCTGTTTCTTTTAACAACGGAAATGCAGAGATTAAGTGACATTTGTCTTTCAACTATAAAGGGTGGGAGTAGGAATTGGAGCCAGGTAGGTGGCCTCCAGGGTCATGCTACACTGCACCCACATGCACCCTACACATACCCACATGGCACACACACACAGGCAAATTCACACATATTCAAAGATGTACCACGTGCAGACATATTCTTATTGGCTCCAGTTGAGATGTCCAGTGCTCTTTCAAGTTTCCTGTTCCTAGAAGTGGCTTATATTTGAGAGTCAGTACTGTCACCCAGCTCCTACAAACGCCCCTCACCACCCCCGCCCCCCCATGCATGCCTGTGCGCACAGGCACACTTCACAAAACCACAGCTTTGCCTTAAAAGCACTTCCTTTGCTGGGGAGTTCATTACTGACAGTACAGGAAGGGCTCTGTTTTGTTGTTCCCCCACCACCAGGTGGAAAGCCACAGGGCAGGAATTCAGGGATAATCCCAGGTGTACGAAACACACACAGATACTTGATTTACTGCCCACCAGAAAATAAATCACAGACACACCTCCATGGCCTAAGGTTCTGTGTGCAAGTGAATGCTTGGAAACTCCCAAGGGGGGTGTGTGTGTGTGTGTGTGTGTGTGTTTTCAAAGGGACAATCATCTTTCTAGTTGTCTTTCTTTCATCATAGTTTATGCCACACCCTATAATTACCAAAATCCATAAATACACCAAATGACTGTGACATTCATCCTCTCTGGGGGAACTTTCTTGTGACAATGACTTCCCAGAACTGAGAGAGGCTGGGCAGCACCCTGGGATGAGCCATTCCTGTAGCTGCCACCTTGCTTACCAGGGCTCCCACCAGGACCGGTCATCCCTTGTCTCTCTAATCCATGTACGTGTGTCTCCTGTGAACCTTTGGTTGATAAATTCTTTATTAAGAAAGTGATTGAAATTTGCATCAAAGTTTCTCATTTGAAATATGATTCAGTTCTATTTTGTCAAAACGAAATAGTAAATAAAATAAAAACTTGTCCTCTCCTCTCCTCATTCAACCTTTATAGTATCCACATGAGGTGACTGCACCCCTCGTGTCTGGATTACATGCTGATGCTCATAGAGGTGAAGTAACTCTGGTAAGCTCACACAGCTGTCTGCAGCGGGGCAGGGCTCCAAGCCCAGGCTGTGTTCAGAAGGCCGCCCTTCCTGGTGTCCCTCACTTGTCCCTCCACTATAACGTGTCAAAGTGAGGCAAGTTATAGCTTGAGAAATGCTGGAAAGAGGAAATATAAAGAGGAAAGTAGCAAATCTAGGAAGCTTCTAGAAAGTTTATCGAGTTAAAAAGAAACATTAATCCTGTTCTCTTGCTTCATGACCTAGACTAGATTGATTTGGATGGCTCAGTATTTTGTTTCTTCTTCCTTCTACTGATTAAAACCTTTTATAACTACACTACATAGAGATTTTCTACATGAATTATCCCCAACACCTTTTGGAAACAAGCTGGGTCTTAAAAACATATATAAAATAGTTCTCTATTTCCATGTGAAAATTTAAATAAGAGATCAGAACCAGAAAAGTAGTTCTTTGTAATCATCTGCTTAGTCAGTCATTTTGACATTTGTAGAATTTAAGTGTTGAGACAAACTATCAGAAAGGACTGTTAATTCTAAGTTAGGATTTAAGATAAATTGATAAAGAACAAAATGTTAATAAGAACAGATCAAATTGTCCCAGGTTCATTTACTTCTCTATAAAACTCTTCTGAATCCTATTTCTAAATTAGGTTCAATTTATCATATTTAATGTAGAAATAATATTTGATGCCAGGTGCAATGACATCTACCTACAATTCCAGCTATTTATGAGGCTGAGGGAAGAGGATTGCAAGTTGGAAGCCAGACTGAGAAATTTAATGAGACCCTGTCTCAAAATTTAAAAAATAAAATAAAAAGGCTAGGGATGTAACTCAGTTGTAAAGCACCTCTGAGTTCAAACTCCAGGACTGCAAAATAAAATAAAATAAAATAAAAATAAATAATAATATTTTATGTCTATGTTGCTGTTACCTAATTTTTTCAGTGACTTTTTTTTTTTGTTTAATTTACACAATTACTAGCCCGGTAAAGCTTAGGGATTCGTATTAAATTAATGAAAACATAATAATGTAGATTACACAGTTACTTGGTTCCAGAGCTAGGCCGACCCAGCCTTCTGATTACAAATCTAGTGATTTCCCTACAAACTTCTCAAATAAGATTTGAGAGGCTCACAGTTTAGAAATCTAGGACGGCATCTGCATGCTGGGTTTCTGACTCTCAGACAAGCTCACACCTTATGCTTAGATGGGAATCTGCCAAGACAATGAAAAATGGAAATCGAGGAGTGATGTCGGTTCCAGAGCCTCCCAGAACAGGTAGCCTCTTGTGAACTGCTTGACTGTGTAGTAGGTCACACCACATCATTACCCTCCAGATACATGCTCCCGTCAGTGTTTACTATGACCACTAAGATGAATGAATGGAAATCATACGCAGGGCTGGACTTCCTGAGGTTTGTGTTGGTTCCTGAAATGCAGGTTGTTAACTGTGCCACTGAAACTTGGCTAAGGTGATAAAGAATCTGGGAGGTGCCACAGGCACACTGCCCCAGTCCCCTGCTCATGGCATACTGCCACAGTCCCTCTGCTCACAGACCCTGGATGTTAGACTGGAGCATTTTAAACATTTTGTGTGTGTGTGTGTGTGTGTGTGTGTGTGTGAGAGTCTTCCTATTGCATATATTTTGACAATGATCACACACACAAAAAAGAAAACTAAGAAAAAAATAATAGAAAGAAACAACGCATCAAAAATTACCACTTACAGCCGGGCGAGGTGGCGCACGCCTGTAATCCCAGCACTTTGGGAGGCTGAGGCAGGAGGATCACGAGTTCAAAGCCAGCCTCAGCAATGGCGAGGCACTTAGCAACTTGGTGAGAGCCTGTCTCTAATAAAATACAAAAAGGGCCGGGGATGTGGCCCAGTGGTCCTGAGTTCAATCCCTGGTACGACAAAAAAAAAAAATTACCACTTATTTTGCCCACAAATTGAAAGCAGTTTCTGTGGGTTAATAATTTTCATGATGAATAACTATCTGTTTGTGGGTATAAAATTGCCTAATTAGTCAATCCATGAACATAGTCAGCTGATTTCTCTCTTTCACAAAATTGATACATTATTGAACTAAATTCAGCAGACATAATTTGATGTTGGATTGAACCAGCTCAAATCCCTGCCTTATTTCTGCGGTTTCTGACAGTTAATTGTAGAAGAAAATGGAACCCTTTGTTCCTTTTATTTATTTAAAAATATTTCCATTGCTTAAGTGAAAATATTTTAATTCATGCAGCTATTTCCATCAGATTCAGCATCAACATGATAGCCAGTGCAGAATATACATATGCTAATCTGTGCAGTAACATTGGCATCATGACTTGAATAAAGGTGCATTTTGGCTTGGTTAATGCTACAAAGGCATTTGCTGGCTTCTGAGATTCAAAATCAAGTGCTATTATGTATTTAATTCAAATCTTGAACTAACATATTTCAGTTAAACAAACAATCAATAAAACAGCACTACATTTTTTTAAACTAACCCTCTAGAAACATCCTACATCTGAATTCTCAATATATGAATAATGCCAGTTATACAGAGAGAAAAAAAAATGAAACCATGTGTCCCATAGAGATGGCTATGGAAAGAGCTGGAATACCTTGTTCTCGAAGCTGCTGTCTGACGGGCACTGCTCCTTGGAGAGTTGTCATAGTTTAGACATGATAATAACTGGTTTTATAAGGCTCTGCCCCTCCCACGCTGTTTTTTTTTTTCTCTCTCTCTCTCTCTTTAATTTGTATCCTTTGTGTGATTCAACATTTTACTCAGATACACCTCATTAGAATAGATATGCTTTTTGTAAAAGACACAGTTGAAGAAACTAACTGAGGGTATGACATCATTCAGAAATGTCAGAATTTAGCAATATCTACAGAAGCCTGCCAAAATTGGCTTAAATCCCCCACCCCACTCGACCTCCAGCTTCAAGTCTTTCTCCTCTCTACTTTTCTTTGAGTATCAAATCCCACAGTTCTTTTTCCACCTTTGGACAGCTGTGATCCATGAGCTCTTTGAAATAGAGACAACACAATTTTTTCTTTTGTGTCTAGGGAGAACCAAGTGATACTTTAGACAAGAGAAGGAAGAGAAAGCCACAATTTTTCCTTCTTAGAAACGTTTCACTCTTACATTTTCTTAAGCTATAATATCCTAAATATTTGTGGGTTCTACCCTAATCTCCTGTCACAAGCCACACCCAAAGAACTTTCCCTGAATTAGATCATAGATCTTATCCTGTTGCAAACAGTGACAATTCATCATTCATGTTGATTTACAATTCTGGATAAATCATACATGCTGATTGGAAATTATAATCTTGAAAACTTGACTAAGAAAACCACCAGATCTTTAGATTCAACAAAAGGAATTTGGGAATAAAAACAGATTTAGAAAATGATGTGGTAAGTAAGTATAATCATGAATCTGAAAATGTTCCTCTTGCTAGAGTCAGCAACGCCTCATAAGAAAGCCCCTCTTCTCTGGGCTTTGCTTTGGTGTGCAGGGTAGAAGAGCAGTGTTATCACTGAGCTCCTCAGCTGGCAAGCTCCTGCCTGTGCCTAGAGAGCGACATGACCCTGAGGTGTCCCCGAGGCCAAGACTGGGTTTGAGACCTGAGGAGCACCTCAGCTTGGCTTTGGCCCACAGCACCGGATATTACACTTCAGTGAGTCTCTGATCACACATGAGTGGGATGACTTAATTCAAACCCATTCTATCATTTGAAGAACAGCAGAATAGGATAGGCATGTTCTTTAAAATCTCCCTGGCAGCCAAGAACCAAATTATTTGTGGGTGTTTTGTTTTTTTTTTGTTTGTTTTCTGTACTAGGGATGGAACCCAGGGGTACTCTACCACTGAACTATTTTTTACCCAGCTATTTTTTCATTTTGAGACCCCTAGGTATTCCAGGCTGGCCTTGAACTTGCAATCCTCTAGCCTCAGTGCCCTAGTAGCCAGGATCCAGGTGTGTGACAGCACATGTGTCTCATTTGTTTTTGTAATTTCTGGAAGATCTTTCCACTTCTTAAATTGCTCCATTCAACCAAAGGAAACTTTTAGGAAGCTACTGTACTGACCCTTTTGCAAGATTTATCACCCCTCTGAACTCATTTCTCTCCTGCAGAGAGCAGGGCAGATGCTCCTGCTTGGTGGTCTGTTTCGCTTTTCAACCTCAGTCCTAATGTCTGTTCAACTGCTCTTTAACCATGTGCCGGCAGCTGCATGGTTTACCCAAACGTAGCCAGAACCTAGCAACCTTTGCTCCAGTCACTCTCCAGGTGATGCTGCTCCCCACCTTGTTGCTCTCACTCAAGCTGTTCTCAAAGGAAGCGCCATCCTTCTCCCCACTCATCCAAATCTGTGAGGTTCTCTGTACCCCAGGGCTCCCGTGAAGTCCACTCTGACGCTCATAGCCCTCAGAGAGCCCCTTCCATATAGAAACACAACACTGATCATTGCGTTTCATGTAATGATCTGAGGTACCCTAGCTGCTTCATCTGAGTTAGGCTTCTATCCCTAACTTGGTTCTTGCTAAATGTGTTTTAGTGAATTGAGTAAGATGCTGAAACCCTCTGGAGAGGCTGTTTAGTGTGGTGAGTAAGGACTGGGATTCTGAAAAGCTTGGAAATGTCTGGTTTAAATCCTCTGTTTTGCCACTTACTAGTCAGATAATCTTGCACATATTTATCAGCCTCTCTAAACTTTTATTTTCTAATACTTTCTATAGAGCAGGGACTGTTGATTGTCTACACAAAAGCAATCTCATTCTGCAACCCATCTGTCTGGTTTTGTTCTGGCATTATTCAGAGATGCCTTGATCCTAGGGGATGGACTGGTAAACCCAGTTCTGGGCAATGAGTTATGAAAGAATTTTGTTGGAGAAAATTAGGGGAATTTTTCCCCTCCTGATAAGAAGGGAGCATACGAGAAGTTCCACATCCTACACCATCCCCTCCAGAGGACTTGGAGCATGGTTGTGTGAAGATGTGACCCCAGAAGATACTACAGTCATGTTACAGTCATAAAGGAAGGCTGAGAAATTTTCAGAGATGTGCAACCAGAGCCCTGCCATCGGAACGCTCCTAAGCCAATGCCGGAAATTACCCACCTCCAGTTTCTGTCCTTCCTGTAATGTGAGATAATAAATAATAAGTCTGTATTGTTTAAGCATTGTCAGGCACTCTGGATCCTTTGTCATTTGAAGCCAGGTCATTCCTCAATGACACAGGGTTTTGTGAGGAAGCCATAAGGTGTCCTTCCAGTACTCAGTGTACTGTCCTTTCTATGGTAAACGCACCATTTGTTGGCCAGATAACCGAGTGGCTCTTGGTGATCAGGTTTGGGAGTTGTCTTCCTGCCTAAATTAGAGCAATTTCACAAGCTCAGAATAAGAAGGCAAGAATTTCACAGATTAAACAACTAGAGAAAGTAGTAAAAGACAATGTAGAATTAAGAGCCAAATTGACTGTTACCTTAGGAGAGAGGGAGGGAAGGATTGAAAATGTTTTTAGGGACTGAGGAAAGGATGAAGATATATGAAGAAGAAAAGAAAGAAACGAAGAGACACAAAGACATGACAATGACTGAAATGGGAAGTGTAAATGATTGAATACCTTCTTGAGGTCTATCTGGAGCTGAGTTGGTGGGAATAGGGGAGGAAAAGAGAGAGAAAGAGACAGATCCTACAGAGGAGCCTCTGATTTCAGCTGTGTTGAGATCTAATCTAAAGACAGACCACTGGACCTGATGGAGAAGGTAATTGCCTTGTACAAACTGGCATTTTCAAATCTATCTAGAAGAGGAAGAATTTCAAGGGTGGGAGACTTACTAGGAGATCATAGCAGCGACCTAGCTAGTAGGTCACTAGGAGAAGGAACAGAATCAGCCAAAAGGGTTATTGTATGGAATTTTATGTACCATTATAAATAAATAAGATTGTTTCCCCCCAAGTAATGTGGACTACCTGCCACACTGTAGGCCAGATCACTTTTAGGGAAACTGAGACTAGCGACACAGGAAGTCTCTCATCTTTACTTTCCAATTAATTTCCTAGGAAAAAGTGCTGAGATAATGATAAGAGGATGAAGGGCACATAAATACATTTGCATTATGACCTCAGTGACACAGTCTCTTGTCTTTATTTCCCAGTTTCCTAGGAAAAAGTGCATGAGGTGTTAAGAGGAGAAAGGGTATAAAATTACATTTGCAATATGACCTCAGCTAGGTAAATAAAATAGGAGCATAAATGTGACTTGAGAGAAATACGTCAAAATGTAAACAGTGTTTATCTCTGGGTGGTGACTTTATAAATATTGCACTGGCCACAGAGGTGCACACCTGAATCCCACAACTGGGGAAGCGGAGACAGGAGGAATCAAGTTTGAGGGCAGGCTGGACAAATTACTGAGATCTTGTGTTAAAATTTTAAAAATAAAATAAAAAGAACTGGGGATATAGCTCAAAGGTAAGAGTGCCCCTCAGTTCAATCCCTAGTACTGAGGAAAAAATAAAGTTTCCCCACACATTCCCTAATAGATATGTATTACTTTTAAAATCAGAAATACATTATCAAAGTATATTTTGATAATATATTATCAAAGTGTCATGTTTTGAAATCCAAATATGATACATTTGTCAGTTAAAAAGGAAGTACATAAGCCAGGTGTGGTGGCACACACCTGTGATCCCAGTGACTCAGGACACCGAAGTAAGAGGATCCCAAGTTCAAGGCCAGCCTGGGCAATTTAGCAAGATTCCTTTCTCAAAATTTAAAAAAAAAAATTAAAAAGGCGGCAGGTGTATCTCAGAGGTAGACCACCCTTGGGTTCAATCCCCAGTGCCACAAAAAAAGAAGTACATAAAATTCCATACAATAACCTTATTTTATTGATGACTTTCAGTTAAATATATTGAAACACTATTAATTTATAACAAAGACCATTAATACTTATTAGTTTTAGTATTGATATAGCATGGTTTGTTCTGGAAATTTAAGAAGCTATCGCTGGAAGCTAGAGTAGGCTAAGACAGTTGCATCTACTGTGTGAATTTGGGGGTGCCTTGGCTAAAACATTCTCTACTATACTTAAAAGATCTTTATCAGAGCAGAACATCTACTTTTACATTACCAGTAAAACTAGCATGTTCATGACACACACAGAGATTTTATGTGTTAATGTTACATGAATCTAAATTCCTACAGCAAGGGCTTGGGTGGGGAGAAGTGGTCAGGCAAGGAGTTTCTGGGCGTGTGAAGAGAATAAGAAAAAGAATGAGAAGGCTTTGAATGCGGGTGAGCCCAGGCAGAGAGAGGAACCATCCCCAAATCCAGGGCAACGGAAAGCACGCCTCGTCTGTTTTAAGATAGACAGCCCTAGGTCAGCCATGAGTGTGAGAAAGTGTGCATGACAAACAAGCTTCTTGAGGGAGTGTAACACCTCTGACAGAGTTATTTATCTTGTTACCAAGTGATAACCCCAACACAGATGCCATGGTAAACTGTGGGAACAAAGATCCAGTATTCGTATGATTCAGCTATTTGAAGAAAGCCAATAAAGTTCCTGACTTGTCAAGCCCAAAGCATGCAAAGATGGACTGCCATTTCCAGAGCAGCCTTAGCACATACTGTGGATCTCCCATTCACTACACCACGTGAAACTGGGTGCTTACCACCACGTGCTTCCTTAAGGGACTGATGATGTGGTGTCAGACTCAGAGAGTCTTAACGGCATGCCTCACTCAACACGCCATTGTCTTTGTGGATTGTTTATGGATAAATTTTTATTAGTTAATTAACAAATCCTAATTTAATCTCTGTCCCATCTAGCATGTTTCCAGTTCCTCCCATCATTCTTACAAAAAGTAGCATATTTCAATGTTAAAAGCAGCATTTTCAATGTTAACTTTCATAAAACATACTCAGAAGATAAATACATAATCAAATAATGCCAGGATACAGTCCAAATTCAGATGTCAATTACTTTTGTTTGATCCTTTTGTGGCTTTCTGTCTCTCTTTTTATTAAGGGTAGATAAAAGACCTGACTAGTCAATGTTTGCTTCTGAAATACAAACATGACACACACAGAGATTTTGGATTTGGTCCTCTATAAAGTCACTGGGGAATCCCTTGGTTTCTAGGAAAGAAATGTCAAAGAGAAATTTTAATGAATTGTGAGGCAGTCATGCATTTTATCTTGGGGTTGGACCAGAGAATTTGCATCTCTTTCCATCCACAACAGCCTTATTTAGACTTGAGTAAAAATGAGGAGGGAGAATAAATGATTGCTCAGCTCTTCCCCTATTGATTAGTCACTGTGCACTGAGTAGACAGGCAGGAAGATGAGTAGGGGTGGAGGAAGAAAGGAAAGGCTCTGAAAACACTCTGCTGCTCTATCCCCTGTCTTGACTTTGCCCGCCATCTTGAACCTCCTAGAGGAGTCTCCAATTACTGTTCCAGGCTGCTCCAGTTACCACTGTTCCAAGCTGGACACATTATGTCTCCAGGCTTTTCCCTTATCCATCAACCAGTCACCCAGGCTAAGTGCCTTACTTGATAGGTGGAGACAGGAGGATCACAAGTTCTAAGACAAGCTGGGCCTCAAAATCAAAATAAAAAGGTTGAGGCTGGAGATTAGCTCAGCGTAAAGCACTCCTGGGTTCAATCCCTAGTACTGAAAAATGAAATGAAATGACGTACTAAAATTGAAGCAATGACCTTCACAATTTTTAATCCACTTTCATATCTACTATTTATTTATCAAGTCCCACTGCTTTTTATTTCAAATATGTTTTGAATCAATGTACTCTTATTTTGTGTCTAACATTATTTCCCTGGCCCTAGTCTTCATCATCTTTGGTATGGTCTACAGGTCTCTAGAGTGTTGTCCATTAATGCATAAATTTGATTTATTTACAGTGCAAATCTAACACAGCTCTTACTTATTAATATTCTTCAATATGTCCTCATTAAATACAGGATAAAGTCTTAATTGGGTTCATTTGAGTCCAAGGTAATCTGTGAGCTGGCCTTGCTTCAATCTCATTAAATATTCCAGATAATCTAAAGTTTATATCATAATATTTGGTGCATAGGAGACACTCAAAAATTGTTAGCCTTAATAATCACTATTACTTTTACCTCTATTATTATACTTAGAAAATTGTATCCAAGTTTTACTTTTACCTGTTCATTTATTCTGTAAGGATTTTAGGAGCAGAAGCTGCATATTTCATGTGGTTTTTTTTTTTAATCTTTATTTATTTGTATGTGGGGCTGAGGATAGAACCCATTGCCTCATACGTGCAAGGCAAGCACTCCACAACTGAGCTACAATCCGAGCCCCCATATTTCATGTTTTATGCCCAAAGACTTAAACACACCACATACTCGCTGGGCACGCCCCGCTTAATGCTTTTTGAACTAAACTGAAAACAAATTTTATATCCCAGTTTTGATGCTCCCTCGCACTAATGAGAACGTCTCACAGCATGGCCTTCCTGCTCTTCCCCTTGGCTAATGAGGATGGAGGAATCTCTTCTTAGGACATGAAACAATCAAGGATGGGTCCCATGAACTAGCTGTGAGAGGAACATTGAGATCTTGAGTCCAGAAGGCTTGGGGAACATCAGGGGCAGGTGCTGGGGTAGGACTTCCTCTGCAAAGGAACAGAAGCCTTAATTGTGGCTTGCTGCAGTGGGCATGAGAGTCTCAGGCAGCAGCTGGGAACCCCCAAGCTTTCTAAGCAGGGAGCAAGTCCTGAGGAAGGAGGCAGAGGTATTGATGGCAAGGGTCAAAGGCTCCAGGAGGAGATGTCACAGGGAGGAAGGCTCTTCCATTTGCCTTCATTTTCTAAGTTTTGTATTGAACATGTGGCAACAAACAGAAGTAAATAAATATTTTATGGGAAAAGAAAGTTGAAAATGTTGCTAAGCATCAGATTCCAGGTAATAGATTACATAGGATTTGTAAGAGCATTAACCTCAGAAAAACAGTGCAGATGATTTATGTGCTTGGCACTGAAGTGACTAGCTAATGAGATCATGCAAAGATCAGAACATCTCAGATTCCAATCAGGTCAGGACTTGTGACAACTTTTTCTTTTTCTTTTTTTCTTTTCAGCTGGTTTTAGATACTTAATCTGTCCCTTCAAAGCTCTTGTTTTCCTAAAGTCTGAATCAAAGGAATGAATTATCCCCAATGTATATTATTTCTCAGAGATATTTGCTCTCAGCATCCTTGGAACCCTGTTTCAACCCTATTTCTGGGTGATTTCAGTATCCACACCCATATGCCCATTGCCTTGTGAAAGTGCTGCTCCCTCTTTTCACAAGCAGGCAAGGCACTTTACTGATATGATAGCTCAACATTTTTGCAGCAGTGACTTTGTGTTCAAGGCCTCTTTGACTCATCAGAAATCACTACACATTGCATTAGTCTCACCTATCTTCAAGCAGTGCTAAGAACCCCAAATGTGTGGGGAAATGAGGAGTCATCAAAAATTAACTCCTGATGGCATATAGATTTCCCCAGTGCTCAAGTCTGTACATTTCTTTGTGACCATCTCTTTGTGAACATCTCTTTGAGTTATGGACGCCTAACCATCCTGACCCCACAATGAATTCCTATTGCCCTTGACACGAGTGCAATAAGACCCACTTCAATATTTTTTTTTCCCAGAAGACTTTAGCATCAATGAAGACCCTTTGGTCATCACATTTTTATAATGAAGTGTCACGGTCCCTTCCCCTGTGTCTGTGACTCAAATTGAAATAGCATTGCCCAGTTTCTAAGATGGCATCATATTATTGAAGTAAGATACTCTTTCTTCTTATAATATTGATAACAGAAAGATAAGCACAGATCCTGCATTTCCAAAATTTCGATATAGTTTCTTAAAATATAACAATGATCATGAGTTCCAGCAGCTCTGGATAAAAGAATGGAATGGGACAGATTTGAAAAGAGTCTTACCCTACATATATAAAACTGAAGCGTTATTGTTATAAATGAAATAACGCAGGTGCAGTGCTAATTAGAATATTTAATCACAATAAGCACTTGATATTATTACTTGTTACCATTATAAAAGTATTTCTGGTACTTACTTCCACTAGGGTGTTACACTGACATCTCGTAATAGCCAAATGCAGTCTTAGGTAGGTCACTTCACTTCTTTGAATTTCCTTTCTTTCCATTGTAATAGACCCCTATAATTTATAAAACACTCCAATGTGCATTACCTTGTTTAATCTTCCCAACAACCATTTGAGTAAGATAAACGAATATTTTACAGCTGAGAAAACAGATAGTCAAAGCATTTGGCTCATTGGTTATGAATGGTGAAGAATCAAATTAAACCCAACTGCTTGATGCCAACACTGTTTTCACTGACAACACCTCTGAAACTCTTTCCAGCTTAGAAATGCATGCTTCTGTTCCCTTAACTTCTCAATGAATAGTTAGGACCTCAGTAACAGAAAGAATCACACTCCTGATTTTCCCAGAGCCTAGCAATGGAATTAACAAGTGGCAGGCCCTCAATATACGTGCTAAGCTGAATCTTCTCCTCAGTTTGCCGTCTCAGCCAACATACATTTAACGTCCCATCCCCACTATGGAAGAGCTTACTCTAGATGAGAGAGCTGCCAGAAAGTGGGTGTAATTCTTTAACTGATATCTCAATATACCTCATCTACAAAGAGGGAAGACTACAATGAGGACAGAGTTTTAAATGGAAAAGAAGTAGCAGTCAATCATTTTTGAGGGACAGAGTAGATGTTTGGTATTACATGGGAAGGACAGTGAACTTGCTTTTGTCTGTGCTTGGACAAGATTATGAAATGCACTTAGTCTTGGCAGCTGTAAGGTCTCTGTCACCATTCCGCTACTCTGCCCTGTAGTAGGTAGGCAGGTAGATATCAAAAAGTGAGTGTGGCTAAGTCCAATACAATTTTACAAAAAACAGGAGATGGACTACATGCTGGAAATGCAGACCAGGGTATACACAAAACAACCAATTGTTGTTTGTTCATTTATTTATTTTGTGGTACTCAAGATTGAACCCAGGACCCAGGCATGCCAGACAAGCACTCTACCACTGAGCCACATCCCAGGCCTGATAAACTGTGTATTATAGTTATGTAGTGTTCTGGATCTTGATTTTTTTTTTTGTTTTATAATATGTTTCTAATAAGATTCAGGTGAGTTATTTCTTATAGGTATAGTTCATATCTTCACTGATATTCTATTGGATGAATTAAAGTATCACAATGCATTTGCCCATGCTCCTGTCTATGTATATTTAGGTTGTTTCTAAATTTTGTTTTCAGAAGTGGTTTTACAAATATATATTCCCACTAACAATATAGAAAGACATCCCTAATGCACACCTTGCCAGCACTTGATATTGTTAAGTTTCTTAATTTTTAAGAATCTAGTACATATAAAATGATTTGTCATCATTTGCCTTTCCCTGATTACTGACAAGATCAAACATCCTTCCACACTGTATGGTGATAAGCATTTCCTCTTCCATGAAATGTTTATTTGGATATGTAAATGCTTATCCACACAGTTTATTTCTGAGAAGCTGTAGAGAAATAGAGACCCTGGAACAGTTCTTCAGAAAGAAAAAGGAATCTGCCTACAGGTTTATTCTAATCTCCTATGTCTCAAAGGTCCAGGTGTGTTCTGTAGTAACTAACCTTTCCATGCTTGCTTTGGGCTTGCATTTCCCAGCCCCTTTGTGTAGCTGCTGGTAGGAGCATCTCTAACTTGAAAACTATTTCCACATCCTTCTATCATCTTAGATGTGTGCTGTCCGTGTCTGTGGATGCTTGTCACTGTGCTCACATTTTAGAACAGAGCACCAGAAAGCCATTTGCAAGTTCTTCTCGGAAGAGAGCCTAGGAGGAGGGGTGAAAAGTGTTGAATGAAGAATGACCTAGCTGGGCTGTTTCTTGGGGGCAACTACAATCCAACCTTTGGATCCAACCTCTGAATCACCTGCAAAGAAGCTTCTGACCTTCTCCCTGAATGACAATAGCTGTTAAATTTCTAGGGCCCTACAGGGTTTATAAAATCAGAACTTAAGCTTCTACTTCCCCCTCCTTTTTCATTGTGGCATCCCCAATCTGATCTTATCTATGACAATCTAAAGGTCCACCCTGTCTTTCTCTTTCCAGGGAATCAACCTTCAGTCACCTGCCTTCTCAGTGGGGTGGGGGCAGGGTGCTGACTGTGCAGTGTGGGAGGGAACCTGAGAAACCACCTGCTTCCCCAACAGACCACCACCTTTCTACTTTCTACTTGTTCTCCGTCCTCCATTCCTAAACTACCAAGTCCAGATTCTTCAACTTTAGAGATGTTCTATAAGGAAATTAGGTTGAATTTCATCTTTGCCATAGCTCACTTTCTAAGCTTCAACCTTCTTTGTTCTGATAAGTCAATCACCATTCATCATAATGAATCTACTTTTCAGCATGCAGAAAGTTAACTCTTGTATTCTCTTCAATTCCCTTTCTCTCCCTAAGATAATGTTATAAAATGATAGTGATAAGAATAAGAAAACTTCACTATGCTCTTGTGTAATTTTAAAAGGATCCCAGAATCTGATGAGTATGTTTAATCTGTCATCTTTAATCAGATGTTTCTGAAAATTCCTCACCGCAGCCCTCCCAAGACAATAATATTCCTGCTCACTGACTGACCATGTTGTGACTAATGTCGGGAATTTTCAACATTGTAGAAGACATTTTAGTACAGTGGGGGACCTTTTGGTAACCAATGTATTTTACCCCAGAGGTTTCCGTTCATGTATGAGTTGTGTCATGACTTCTTATGATGCATATCTGAATCAAATGATTTACCTGTGACTTTTCAAAACGTTTCTCAAGCTCAAGTTGTAGGGGCAACTCTGAATCTTGCCTTCATTGATATTTTCCTCTTCTATGCCTATACCCAGTGCCTTCCTCCACAGTCTCTTTCTCTCCAGACCCCTCACCCACCACTCACCACCCCAAAAGACTTCAGTTCCCTGTGAACTAATGGGCACTGCAGAATCTGAGAATGCGAGACCCGTAAGCCCAGACTGATAGCACTGTGAAGGAAAGGGGGCCCACCCTGCTTTCAGGTGGTAATCTGTTCTTTCTTTGGTTCCACCCCCTGGGCCAAGGGGTCTGCACTGACACCTCCCAAGTCCATAGTGCTTCAGCTCTCGTTAGGATGTTTATTCTTCCTGCCAGTGCAGCAAGCCAACAAATCCGCCCCCCTCCCACCCACACACACTATCAAACATCCTGTGGGCAACCTTCTTAAAAATTAATGTGCATAGCCAGGCGTGGTGGCGCACGCCTGTAATCCCAGCACTTTGGGAGGCTGAGGCAGGAGGATCGCGAGTTCAAAGCCAGCCTCAGCAATGGCAAGGCACTTAGCAACTCAGTGAGACCCTGTCTCTAATAAAATACAAAAAAGGTCTGGGGATGTGACCCAGTGGTCGAGTGCCCCTGAGTTCAATCCCCAGTACCACCAAAAAAAAAAAAATTAATGTGCATGCAAACCTCCAGGAAATCTTAATATGCAGATTCTGAATAACAAGGTCTTTGGTGAGGTCTGAGATTGTGTGTTTCTGGCAAACTCCTACATGATGGGTCACCATCAACCAGCTGCTGCCAGTCTGAGGAGCGCATGTTGAGTAGTGGGTTCTGGGTATGCCATTCTTCTTTTGATCCTGCTACAACCTCCCACACTGGAAGCTGGTAGTGAACCCTGTTGGTGCCTTGCCCACATGCTCATCCCTCAGCTTCTGTCTGCTTTGCAGCTGATGGCTTGAATCTACAACACTCAGAGAATTTCCACTGGGTGCTTGAGTCAAGCCTCCAGTAATGACAGTTATAGGTGCCTGGGAATATTCTATCTGCCACTGTAAGCTCATAGACAATAGTTGCTGGTGTGAGGTACAAAAGCCCATTTCCTTCGTTCTGGTATGGTGCAAACTCAGAAGTATATTACCCTTCAGAGCTGGAGGATCAATGTCTGGACTTCACCTGAAATTACACACTTCTTTGGCTTCTTCTCCATCACTTTCTGCTTTAGGTTCAGCCTTCTATTCCCTTATACCCTTCCTGGTTTCTCCTGGGGGGCACTTTCTAATGAGTCACATGAAACCTTGGCATAGGGTCTGCTTTTGAGAGAACTGATCCTAAAGCATGTGGCCTCCTCCAAAGTGATTCTTGAGTCTAGAGGAATGTAAGAAGAAAGGGAGTACAACAGAAAAATGCCATGTTAAGAAGCTATCTGCTGCTGCTTCCCAGCCCCCAGTCCAGTGCCTGACACATAGTAAGGGACTCGTCAGTTTTAACCTAATGGCGGATCGGGTAGTGGAATCTAATTTCTTGATAGAGTTGACTTAAAACGTTATCTGAAGCCGGGCGCGGTGGCGCATGCCTGTAATCCCAGCACTTTGGGAGGCTGAGGCAGGAGGATCGCGAGTTCAAAGCCAGCCTCCGCAATGGCGAGGCACTTAGCAACTCAGTGAGACCCTGTCTCTAAATAAAATACAAAAAAAAAAAAAAAAAAGGGCTGGGGATGTGGCCCAGAGGTCAAGTGCCCCTGAGTTCAATCCCCGGTACCAAAAAAAACAAACAAACAAACAAAAATGTTATCTGATTTCCTGTTCATGGGTCTATGGCAAGATCTGGGCCCTCATCAAATACCAGCCTAAGTAGGGCTGACCCTTTGCTCCTTCACCACTCAACCACCCTTATATTAATTTGGGGATTGCCAGGTGGTCCAGAAGACTCAGGCTTAATGTCCCTGGGTCCCACTTCTTTAACCATAAGATCTGAACTGAAGACATAAGCTGTAGGCACCCCGCACTTTCCCTATAACCTACCTTCCACTCCTGCTTCCAGGAAGGACCAGCAGGACACCTAGTCATTGCCACATCAGTGCAGAACTGCTGACCCAACATTCCTCCCTAACATTATATTTTTCTAATTATGAGGAAAGACAGGAAGACCACTCCACACGCAAACTCCATTTCCTGCCTATTTGTCATGGCAGCATATCACACTCCTGCCGTGTCATGTGGCAATCCAATCCAGCACATATTCTTGCACCATTTTTTGGAATGCAGACCCAGCACAAATGCACGGGGTGTGAAGTTTCATCATTGGAAGGGCAATAAGTTCATATGGAGCATTATGAAGAAAATGTTCACAACGTCATACTTTTTTATGATTTTGTTTCCTTCAAATTATTCCCTATCAAGAAATGGAAGAGAAACCGAATATATATCGAGGTCCCTATGGACACAATGCAAAATGATAGAATTATAGGTGCAATTGATATTAGAAATACACAAATATAAGGTATAAAAAGTGAAACAAAGGTTTTGCTCAAGCAACAATTTTCATCTGAGGAAGGCTTGATGCAGCTTATTTTGTCTTTCAAAGAGTGAAATTAATGACAAAGAACACTTTCCTGAAACTCTTTCCTATGTACTTGAGTGGCAAGTGAGTCTCTTTTATGTTTTGTGTTGCTGTTTGCCTCTGGTGATTCTTCACACAGCTTTCTCTTGTTTCTTAGCTTGCCATGGCGTTGGCCCATTCCAGTGCATTTCTGTTTATTACTTCATGCTTTTATCACAGACTTTGAAACTTCCTATGTGTAGAAATGAAAGCTGACACTTATCTTTGCTTCTCATATGGTTAAGCACTTTACATACAGGGGGACATTTTGCATCCTAATGTAATTAATAACATGGTCATCAGATCTGATTATGGTCCTTCAAGTAATAAAACTTTGAATAAACCTGGATTTCCCAATAGAAAGAATTGTATTTTTGGCTGTTGCTTTATTGACATCTGAAGCTATGTAATGCCCTGTGAACTTGACAATGGTCCATGGAAGTAATTTTTCTACCATGAAGGTATGAATGTACAAATTGGTAATTTTGTACATGTTTTTCCTTCTGAAGTCTGAAATTAACTTTTTCCGTCCTTTTCCAAATGTTTCTGTCTCTGGGTCTTTCTTTGACACCTATTTCCCCTGATCCTACCATACAGAGCCCAGCTGAATTCTACTGTTAACACCAACAGAAATGTGCAGCCTACACTGCACTTTGTCGGACAGCCCAACCAATCAGAAATAATCAGAAAGCAATCCCAATCTCGACTTCCATCTCTTGTAAGAAAATTGAAATGTTTCCAATTGAGAACCCAAAATACCACCTCTAAATCCCATTGCAAGTCTCTCTCACTGCCATTCCACCCACCCCTCTCTTGGACTTTCTCTTGGACTCTCACTCTTTGACCTCTGCTTTCGCAATCTTTGATGACGGAGTCCCTCACCCTACATCAATGCCTCCTGCCTCCCTCGTCCTTCCTCCTTATCAGCTCTTCATTGTCAGTTGATTTTCCTTCTGGTGTGTTGTAACTTCCTCTTTGACATATGCATTTCACAGTGTCTATCCTCCCACAGGACAGAAGCAAAGAGAACAGAGAGGCAGAGGTTTGGTGGACATCATGAACGCTCATTCATTAATCAATCACTTATTAATTTATCCATTCAATGCCATAAAATCATTGATAATTTTTAATTTGATTTAAAGTGAATATTTGACATTATCTTAATTAAAAAGTGTTATGTAACTGTCATAAATCCATCCATGAGCACTCAGGGTTCTGCAAAATATTTGCTCTCACTATTGCTACCCCACCTAGTTACCATCAAGTTGTTTCAACATGTTTTTATCTTCCTCACTCCCAGTTTCTGGTTTCACATCCCAGGTTTAATAATTGCTTTTAGTCAATCCTTTGGCTTTGGCAGTTCTTAAATTTCTCTTTCTGTCCCCCCCCCCCCACCCATTGTTTCTTGGGGATAAAGACTTTCTTATCTAACTTTTCATTGTTCTAGGTTCTTGCTTTTGATATGATTATTTCTGGGGTAAGAACAGTCCCCAAGTCCCCGCCACACACATCTGGTTTCTTCACCTCAAAGTCAGATGGTAAGCAGCTGGTATCCAGTTCACT
Source organism: Tamias sibiricus (assembly GCA_025594165.1). Lineage (NCBI taxonomy): Eukaryota > Metazoa > Chordata > Mammalia > Rodentia > Sciuridae > Tamias > Tamias sibiricus. Next base: position 21,444,456 of record CM046671.1, read on the forward strand.
AGGCTATGGTTTTAGAAGGGAAACTAAATCATATTTATCTTTTTTTTTTTTTTTTTTGATACCCGGGATTGAACCCAGAGGGGCTTCACTGAGCCACATCCCTAGCCTATTTTGTATTTTGTTTAGAGAGAGGATCTCACTGAGTTGCTTAGTGCCTCGCCATTGCTGAGGCTGGCTTTGAACTTGTGAATCTCCTGCCTCAGCCTCCTGAGCCACTGGGATTACAGGCGTGGCATGCACAGCTGTGCCTGGCTCATATTTATCTTTGTCTTGAGCAATGTAAGCAGTCAGCAGAAGTTAGGAGAATTAAATTTAGTGGAATTATTTTTTATAATGCTGGATCAACCTTCCCATCCACCCAATACCACCCTCTTCATCTCCAACAAACTTCTCTCCACTTTGCCTTCTACTTCCTCACCCCACGGCTCTCTTCCAGCAATGCTGGGCTGAAGTAAATACCTCTTCTGTGCTTTCCTGTTTGCAGACTTAAATATAGGTAGTTTTTTTTTAATAGTGAAAAGAACATACACCTTAAGTGGCTTGATAACAACATGGTGAAAAATAACAGTTGACCACCAGGAGCATTCACTATAGTAAGCAAATTTGCATGTTCTATCTTATTTCAACTACACAAGAACCATATGTATTGGTGGTGTTATTACTCCCACTTTATGGACAAGGGAAATGAAACTAAAATACATTAAGCCATTTGCTCAAAGCCACATAGCTGGTAAAAGCAAGAGCTGATGGGGATTGAACCAAGGGCATTTTACACTGAGCTTCATCCCTAGTCCCTTTTCATTTTAAGACAGGCTCTTGCTAAATTGCCAAGGCAATTGAACTTGTGATCTTCCTGCCTCAGCCTCCTAACTTGCTGGGATAACAAGCTTGCAGGCATATAACACATGCCTGGCTTGAAAGCCCAGTTCTAACCACTGCATCTTATGACCCCAACCAGGTTTAAATACCCCCTTCTACCTACCTGAGTAACCTACCAGTTACTTAACCAGTTACTCATATCTTTATTTGTACAATGGTCTTTAATATGAACTATCATATAGCTTTTGCATATGGAAATTAATTGGCATAATACATAGAGTGTCTATTCAGTGTCTGACACAAGAAGTAGCCATGTAAATGCAATCATAACTTGAGGTTCTCCATCATCATCGTAACTTGCTACATTAATTAATTGCTTGGTGACCATCCCCTTGTTCATTTTAACCTCCTTAGAAGCTCATTGACTGTATTCATTTTTGCATTTTTAGTGTACCTGAAACATGTAGTGTGGTGAACACCAAAAAAGATGATTCTTGATTAAATAGTAACTAAATTACAATAGTCAGAACTAGCAAAATCCTTGGTTTATAAGTGACAGGATTACAGATGCTGTTGAGAGTGTGCTTTAGTAAGAAGGCATTTTCCCTCCTACAACTCAAGTCATCTCAGCCACAGCTCCAAGATAATGTGCCAGAATCCAGGTATTCATGTCTGTTGTGATGTCATTTGATGCCATAGCTGTTCCATATACTCCCTGTGGTAGGACATTTAGACTGTTTGCTGTCATTCCAAAATGGTGTTTAGGTAAAAATTCAGAGACACATATGCTTATATCTTTAGGGACAGATACCTAAAAATGAAATTCCTAAGTTAAAGGATATAAAACTTTAAAACAATCTCTCCAGGTTTATTTTCAAATTTCCTTTCAGAAATATTGTTTTAAAAAAAAAGTGCTTGTTTATAGACAGTACTGATTGATATTTTTTAAATTTTTTAATAGTAAAGCACATGATAACCTTGTTCTAATGGAATTTATTGTGCATTAAAATGATTAGTATTTTTACATTTATTCATTTTTCTTTTGTAAAATATTCTTTCATGTCCACTGAAACTTTTTTCTCTAATGTTTTAAAATATTGATTTGTAGGAGCTCCTTTTAGGTAAAAGATAGTAACTTTTGTCTGTTGGTTTTGATGCTAAATATTTTTCTCTCACATTCCTCTTCAAAAATATTCTGAAGTTCCACCTTGGTTTTAGATTTTTAAATCTATACATTTTCTTCCTTTTGAGATGTCATCCTCTGTCATAGGAACTTCTCTCACATACAGATATGAAACACATACTGACTGAAATCTTCTTTCAATATTTTTCACTGAGCTGTTAAACTAACTGGCAACTCATTTTGGTGGTTCAAGTGGTTTTGAGTAATTTTTGAAGAATTGTGGTGAATGGGGGACACCTAGATGTTCAAAGTTGAACCACCATGGTGAACACCGGGTGGCCCTATGAGTAGACAAAAGGGGATGTCAGGCCATACCTGGATATGGTCCCCAGACCTAATAGCACGTGAAGAGAAGCATCTCAGGGTGGGAACACAGGTGAAGTTGGCCATTCACAACTACAAGTTGTGAATGCATTGTACAATGTGATATTTGGTCGAGAGAAGAGAAGACTCACAGGAGCCAAAGTAGCTACCCTTAAATATTTGAAATATTGGCATGAAGAAGAAAGTATAAAACAACAAGTTAAAGAAGAGCAAAGGAGGAGTTACAGGAAAGCAGAATTTAGACAAACATGAAGAAGAACTTTCTAACTTTGGAATGTTCTGGCTGGTCAATTGCCTTTACTGGAAGCATTTAGGTGTTCAAATAATGCTGATCTATCTGATCTGGCCTCATCCTGCACCTTTAAACTGATCTGTATACAGGAATCGTCTGGAATGAATACACCAGAATGTTAGCAATGTGTTGTCTGAGCATTGGAAGATTATGGTGAATTTTTATTTTCTTCTTTATAAGATTCTGAATTTTCCAAATTTTATATGCTGAACGTCTATTATTTTTATAAGCAGAAAAAAGAAAAATGCTATTAAAAATGTCATGACTCCCCAGACTAGCCCTCTTGTATCACTCTTGTCAATGTCATCTATCTTTTTTGCTTACTCCATCCCTATCCTTAGATTCTTATCTTCATACTGTTCCTCTGTCTTTGACCTTGTCCCTTGTTGTAAGCTGCCTGTCGTGGCCAGCCACAAACGCCGCGGGAGGAAAACTCTCGGAGGCAGAGTAAAGCTATTACTAATTTTACTTCTACTTTCTTAGAGAGAGCTTAGAGAGAGAAAGAAAGATTTTTCTTCTTCTTAGAAAGAGCTTAGAGAGAAAGATTAGAGATAGCTTTTTCTTCTTCTTCTTAGAGCTTAGAGAGAAAGAGAGAGCTTTTTCTTCTTCATCTTCTTAGAGCTTAGAGAGAAAGAGAGAGAGCTTGAAAGAGAGAGATTTCTTCTTTAGAGAGAGAGAGAGCTTAGCTTTTAGAGCTTCTTTCTTCTTTCTTCTTTCTTCCTCGGGAGCCTCGGCCTGACTCTGACCAGGAATTACTTCTTCTATCTGGTTTCTCTTCTGTAACCGCTCTGCCTACGTTCTGGCCGCTCTGATTCTTTTCTTCTTCTCCGACCCGAACTCTTCTTCCGACCGAGCGACTGCATGACTGAATGAATTCATTCTTCTCCTGACTCCGACCGCTTTCACCCGGTTATATACCTTTAGCTTTGCGGGTGCCTCACGTGCACTTACAGGTGCATCACATACATACTTATTATCAGGTGGAACTTATGGCTTCCAGCTGACCGCAATAGCCATCTCCCTAATTGGGGCTCCTTCACCTTGTTGACACTTCCTGGGTGCTGACCTTGGCTTCTCTTTATTAGCTGCAATCATGTCTAACAATTTATATATGATTAGTGCCAATCTTGTGTTATTCTTGACAGACAGAGTGAGACATGGATTCCACCCATGTATGCTCTCGGTAGGATTAGTCTGCTATATTAGACAAATGGATGTCTCAAATCCTGCCTTTCTCTGATAATCTGCATACGCATCTGTGGACAATTGTGAGGGTACTGTATTACATTCTGAGTTAGGCAATTAGCACATAGATAAGCCTATTCTTCTGTAAGAGGGGAGACAATCTTAATGGCCAAGTCAGTTATTGGAAGGGAAAGGAGGTGATAAGATAAGAAATACTGTTCAGAGGTAGACTGAGGGTAAAGCATGGGAGAGGACTGTATTTCTCTCTAGGCCTAGAGTTAAAGATATTTTGATGCCTGGATCTGCAATCTTGGTGGTAGGCATTGTAACACTCCCATGGGGGAGAATGGCCCAAGATCAGCATGACACCATACCTTCAACCCCAGAGAGCAAGCCTATTTTGTAAGACATCATCAAGTTTTGTGTTGCTCTGTTTGGTTGATCCCACTGCTTTTTTACTTGTTAAACAGTTTCTACTTTGACTTGCTATTTCTCAGCATATTAAAAAGAAGATGAAGTTTGACAAATAAGAATTACCTTCAATCACCAACCTTGAAGGATCCAGGTTTTATTTTAATTAAGAAGGATGGTATTTTTGGGGGGAGGGGGTGGGTACCAGTGATTGAACTCAGGAGCACTCAACCACTGAGCCACATCCTCAGCCCTATTTTGTATTTTATTTAGAGACAGGGTCTCACTGAATTGCTTAGTGCATCGCCATTGCTGAGGCTGGCTTTGAACTCATGATTCTCCTGTTTTAGCCTCCCAAGCCACTGGGATTACAGGCATGCGCCACAGTACCCAGCAGGGTGGTACTTTTATACCTGACTCGGAGAGTATTACTTGGTTCATCCACTGGGTTATTTTGTTATATTCCCTTTATTTGAAACTTTTAGTTCTTCTATTATTTTTATAGTAATATTTAATTAAGTCAAGTTATTTTTTTTCAATCTCCCTTACTGGATTGGAAACTACATGATATTAGAGACGGTCTTCCTTCTCCCTAATATCCTGCATCGTCTCACTATTCTCAAATGATGTCAATAAATAATAGTTTTTCACGTTTGTACAAAGCAGGTTTCTCAAGCTTAGCACTGTTGAAAGGCTGGCCGGCTCTTTGTTGTGGGGACCATTGTTTAACTGCAGGACGTTTGATGTCATCTTTGCTCTCTGTTGTCTAGATGGCAGTAGCAGCTCCCTCACTCCAAGTCTGACCATAAAAACTGTCTCTGGACCTTGCCAAATGTCACATGGGGCAAAATCACTCCTGGTTGAAATGAGGATAAGAAGATTGTAGCATTCAAAATGCTTTCGCATAAAAGGTGATCATTAAAAGTTGAATGAAAAGAGCTCATATTAACTTCACATCAAATGGAGCCAGCCCATCAATCACAAGCACATCTGTAGTCAGATATAACCCCACTTCAGAGACATGAGAATATTCACTTAGCATTTCTCTGATAACTAATGATCTTAAGTCCTTTTTCATGTGCTTATTGGGCCCTTGTATATTTCCTTCTGTGAAGTTTCTGCATAAGCACTTGCCTATTTTTTTTAGTTGAGTGTTTGCCTCTGAGCCGTCACTGTTTTGAATATAGGACCTTTATCTAATATATGTATACAAATATTTTCTCCCAATCCGTGACTTGTGACTTGTCTGTTTGTTTCATTAACAGTTTTTTTCAAGGAGCAAATGGTTTTCATTTTGATAAAGTCCAGTTTTCTTTTTTCCCTATTTGTCATCTGTGCTCTTAGCATTCTAAGGAATCTATTTTTTTCCTGATGCTCAGTTTTGAACACAGGCCCTCACACATGCCAGGCAAGCACTCCATCACTGAGCTGCATCCCCATCTTAGTATTCTGAGGAGTCTATGCCTGCTCAAAGATCCTGAAGTTTTCCCACTAGAAGTTTGTCCTTTATACATTTAAACCTGATAACCTTCAAGTGAAACAGATGTGGTATATCCAGACAGTGGAAGACTACCCAACAATAAAAACAGACAAGTTAATAAACCCAATTTAGATTAATCTTGAAAGCACTAGGTTCAGTTAATGAAGCCAGACACCAAAGAATAATATTGTATAATTCCACTTATAGCCATTCTAGAAAATGAGCACCCATGCAGAAAGCAGGTTAGTGGTTTCTGAGGAAGGAACCGGATGTATGCAAAAGGGGACGAGGAAACCTCAGGGGGTGAAGAAAATGTTGTGGTACATTTGTAAATGCTTAGTGCATTTATAATTGCCAAACGGATCAAATGGTTCGATAAAAATATGTGCAGTTTGTTATATGTAATTTACACCTTCATAAAGTAGTAAAAATCCATTTGAGATCAAGGAGTTAAGGAATTTCCCTCTAACCAGAATTAAAGACTTATGCCCACACTATGCCAACCTCAGCATCTGGCTGACTCGGCAGCCCTAATGCTCCATAATCCGCCAGTAGCCAGTGTTGACTCGTAATCACTATTCCTGTCCTCTAGGGGTCAGACTTAGATAGGCAAATGATGGAGGAAGCTGGTGAAACATTGGTTCACCTTCATCTAAAAGGTAGCTTTACATGTATGGGACGGTGTAGAGGTGTGTGTGTGTGTGTGTGTGTGTGTGTGTGTGTGTGTGTGTGTGTGTGTATTTAATTTGAATCAAGAACTGCTGTGTTTTATTATGAGATCCCCTCTCCCCCTCCATGAAAGAGCATTTCCCCAGAGTAAGGATGGTGACAGTCATTTTTGATGTGAGGAAAATAGTTTAAGGAGTCTAAAGGGGATCTTGTTGGGAAACTCTGGTTGCAAGCAGATTTTCAGCCAGAAGCATTTTACCAAAAATCAATCTCGAGTACTTGAGGAGCAGGGAATGGAAAGCAAGTACCCCTAACTTTGTAGGGTTTTATCTGACAGAAGGGAATGTGGGAACTTAATAAACCCTCTCCCTCATGGAGGTTCTACTATGTGTCTGGGATACACATAATAGCACCTGCATGTCACCATATTAAACCTTACAACAACCTTTTGAGGCTAACACCAGTCTTATAATTTAGTGGGAAAGAAGCAGAAGTCCAAAGGGCCATCTAGACTTTGTGTCCACAGGTGGTAGAACCTGCCTTGCAAGGTCCTACATTTTTATTTTAATAAAACTTTTCACACTTGAACCCAAAGGTGTAGTCCACTCATCTATGCAATTTTCTGCCATGACTAAAGATTTTAGCCAGAGGATTTTTTTTTTTCTTATTCTCTAACACATCCCCTCTCCCTCCCCTCCTCCCTTCCCCTGGCCAGAGGACTTTTAAAAGCTACTTATATCACACTCTGGGTCAAATAGAATCATTGGCTTTATTATTTAATGACTTCATTGAAGACATGGACAACAAGCCCTTTGGATTTGTAGGTGAAAAGAAGAAGCTAAAAGAAAAAGTCTACATAACAGAATACATCAAATCCAAAAATATTAAATCTAAGAGGCATGGATCTGAAAAAGCCTGTAGAGCGTTGTGGGAAGGACTTAAGAGAATGCCAGCCTCTGAAAATGAAGCCGCAGACTGCAGAGTGTGGGGGTGTAACTCCTTCACCCCACAGGGGGCTGTCAGACCAGAAAGGGATTATCCATGGCTCCCATTCCGGCTGTTTAGAAGAAGCAGGGGAGACAGTAAGTCAAAGCAAAAACTCTGCAATTTCCATCCCACAGAAATTAGCACATTCAAGATGAGTGTTGGATGGAATTTGGAACCATTCAAGACATTGATGTACTCCAAATGGACCTAAAGTTCCTAATTATCATACCTATCAGGGTCTGGGAACACTGTCTCTTAGTCCTTTATGGAAACAGATGGATGCCTACCTAATTACTGATACACTGAAAATCTGTTGATTTGATTTGAAAATCTGCAAGGACCCAAGAAAGTAAAAATGGCCCATATATTGCATAGAATTCCTTCATTGTGATTAACTAAAAATTTAAGAACCAATTATAAAGGCAAACATATAGTTCAAAGGACTCTAGCTGCCCTAAAGTTGGCCTGTTATATACAATTTGGGGAATAAACTTTATATCTCAAAGAATCTGAGACATGTGTCTTTGCCTGGCTTTGGAATTAATGTGATATTGGCCTCATAGAAAGAGTCTGGAAGAGCTCCCTCTTTTTCTATTTCTTGAAATAGTTTGAAGAGCATTGGTATTAGTTCTTCTTTGAAAGTTTATGGAACTCGGCTGTAAACCCATCAGGTCCTGGACTTTTCCTTGTTGGTAGCTTTTTGATGACATCTTCTATTTCTTCGCTTGTAATCGGTCTGTTTAAGTTGTGTATAGCCTCCATTTCCAGTTTAGGCAAATCATACGACTCAAGAAATCTATCAATGTTTTCAATATTTTCTGTTTTATTAGAATACAAGTTTTCAAAGTAATTTCTAATTATCTTCTGTATATCTGAGGTGTTTGTTGTGATATTCCCTTTTTCGTCACGAATGTTGGTAATTTGAGTTTTTTCTCTTCTGCTTTTTGTTAGCATTGCTAAGGGTCTGTCAATTTTGTTTATTTTTTCAAAGAACTAACTTTTAGTTTTGTCAATTCTTTGAATGGTTTCCTTAGTCTCAATTTCATTAATTTCTGCTCTGATTTTAATTATTTCCTGTCTTCTACTGCTCTTGGTGTTGGTCTGTTCTTCTTTTTCTAGTGCTTTGAGGTGTGATGTTAAGTCATTTGTTTGTTGGTTTTTTTTCCTCTTAAGGAATGAACTCAGTGCAATGATTTTTCCCCTTACTACTGCCTTCATAGTGTCCCAGAGATTTCTATATGTTGTATCTGTGTTCTCATTTACCTCTAGGAATTTTTTAATCTCCTCTTTGATGTCTTCTTCAACCCCTTGTTCATTCAGTAGCATGTTGTTTAGCTTCCAGTTGTTGGAGTAGTTTTTCTTAATCCTTGTTTTGTCGTTGATTTCCAATTTCATCCCTTTATGGTCTGATAGAATGCAGGGTAGTATCTCTATTTTTTATATTTGCTGAGAGTTTCCTTATGACCTAATATATGGTCTATTTTGGAGAAGGAGCCATGTGCTGCTGAGAAAAAAGTGTATTCGTTTACTGAGGGATGAAATATTCTATATATGTCCATTAGGTCTAAATTGTTAATTGTTTTAAGGAGGCTTAAAGTTTCTTTGTTTAGCTTTTGTTTGGATGATCTATCCATTTATGAGAGAGGTGTGTTGAAGTCCCCTAGAATAATTGTGTTGTGGTCTATTTTACTCTTGAACTTGAGAAGAGTTTGTTTAATGAATGTAGGTGCACCATTATTTGGGGCATATAGATTTATGATTGTTATATCCTGTTGATGAATGGTTCCCTTAAGTAGTAAGAAATATCCATCTTTGTCCCTCTTGATTAGTTTTGGTTTGAAGTCTACCTTATTCAGGCCCATATCTTTAATGAACATAGATGCAAAAATCCTCAACAAAATTCTGGCAAATCGGATACAAAAACATATCAAAAAGATAGTGCACCACAATCAAGTGGGGTTTATCCCAGGGATGCAAGGCTGGTTCAACATTCGGAAATCAATAAACATAATACATCACATCAATAGACTTAAAGATAAAAATCATATGATCATCTCAATAGACACAGAAAAGCATTTGACAAAATACAACACCCCTTTATGTTCAAAACACTGGAAAAACTAGGAATATCAGGAACATATCTCAACATTATAAAAGCTATTTATGCAAGACCCCAAGCTAACAGTATCTTAAATGGAGAAAAATTGAAAGCATTCCCTCTAAATACTGGAACAAGACAGGGATGCCCTCTTTCACCACTGCTATTTAACATAGTACTGGAAACTCTGGCCAGAGCAATTAGACAGACAAAAGAAATTAAAGGGATCAAGATAGGAAAAGAAAAGCTCAAATTAGCACTATTTGCTGATGACATGATAATCTACCTAGAAGACCCAAAAAAACTCTACCAGAAAACTTTTACAACTAGTAAATGAATTTGGCAAAGTTGCAGGATACAAAATCAATACACATAAGTCAAAGGCATTTTTGTACATCAGTGACAAAGCCTCTGAAAGGGAAATGACAAAAACTACCCCATTTACAATAGCATCAAAAAAAAAAAAAAAATACCTGGGAGTCAACCTAACAAAAGAGGTGAAAGACCTCTATAATGAAAATTGTAGAACACTAAAGAAAGAAATTATAGATGAACTCAGAAGATGGAAAGACCCACCTTGCTCTTGGATAGGTAGAATTAATATTGTCAAAATGTCCATACTACCAAAAGCATTATACAGATTTAATGCAATTCCAATCAAAATCCCAATGTCATTCTTCAAAGAAATAGAAATAGCAGTCATGAAATTCATCTGGAAAAATAAGAGACCCAAATAGCCAAAGCAATCCTGAGCAAGAAAAGTGAAGCAGGGGGCATCACCATACTGGACTTTAAATTATACTATAGAGCAATAGTAACAAAAACAGCATGGTATTGGCACCAAAACAGACTGGTGGACCAATGGTACAGAATTGAGGACACAGAGACTAATACATATAATTTCAGCTATCTTATATTAGACAAAGGTGCCAAAAATGTACAGTGGAGAAAGGATAGCCTCTTCAACAAATGGTGCTGGGAAAACTGGAAATCCATATGCAACAAATTGAAATTAAACCCTTATCTCTCACCATGCACAAAACTCAATTCAAAGTGGATCAAGGACCTAGGAATTAGACCAGAGACAATACACCTGATAGAAGAAAAAGTAAGCTCCAATTTCCAACATGTCAGATTAGGCCCCAAGTTCCTTAATAAGAATCCTGTAGTGCAAGAATTACTACCAAGAATTAATGAATGGGATAGATTTAAACTAAAAAGCTTCTTCTCAGCAAAAGAAACAATCAGTGAGGTGAACAGAGAGCCAACTAATTGGGAACAAATATTTAATACATGCACATCAGATAGAGCACTAATTTCTAGAATATATAAAGAACTCAAAAAACTTTACACCAAAAAAACAAATAACCCAATCAATAAATGGGCTAAGGAATTGAGAAGACACCTCTCAGAAGAAGATACACGATTAATCAACAAATACATGAAAAAATGCTCAACATCGCTGGCAATTAGAGAAATGCAAATCAAAACTACTCTAAGATTTCACTTCACTCCAGTCAGAATGGCAGCTATCAAGAACACAAGCAACAATAAATGTTGGAGAGGATGTGGGGAAAAAGGCACACTCATACATTGCTGGTGGGATTGCAAAATGGTGCAACCATTATGGAAAGCAGTATGGAGATTTCTTGAAAACCTGGGAATGGAACCACCCCATGACCCAGCCATCCAACTCCTGGGTCTATTCCCAAAGGACTTAAAAACAGCATATTACAGTGACACAGCTATCTCAATGTTTGTAGCTGCGCAATTCACAATAGCTAGGTTGTGGAACCAACCTAGATGTCCCTCAGTAAATGAGTGGATTAAGAAAATGTGGTATATACGCACAATGGAATTTTACTCAGCAATAAAAGAAAACAAATTAATGGCATTTGCAGGTAAATGGATGAAGTTGGAAGACATAATGCTAAGTGAAGTTAGTCAGTCTCAAAAATCCAAGTACCAAATGTTTTCTCTGATATAAGGAGGCTAGTTCATAGTATTGTTGGATGGGGGTACATAGGAGGATTAGAGGAACACTAGAATGGTCAAAGGGAAGGGAGGGTAAGGGAGGGAGCAAGGGGGGAGGGAGGGGGAGAAAAGAAAAAAAAAAAGAAAATGTGGTTGAATGAGATGGATATCATTTTCCTAAATGCATGATTGAAGACCTGAATTGTACGAATATACTTTGTATACAAACAGTTGTATCTAAAAAGATGCTAAATACATGCACTATGAGTTGTACATATTAAAAAATATAAGAATTAAATTTAAAAAAAACAATCTGAGATACAGCCATCCAAATGGGTAAATTTCAAACTTAGGAATTTATATGTCAATGATTGATCAACTAAATCTCTAACAGTTCATCATCTCCAGAATTCATCACGTAATCCCATGAAGACTGAGCTAAGGGACTTTGCTTCATTATATCACTACTCAGAGCTGATATTTGGCTGGTCCGTGTACAACAGCATTGCTGCTGAAGTCGGGCAATATTTCCATACCAGTACAATTCCTCCAAACCCCCTCTACCACCAGCCTGCCACCACCCTGCTCCTACCCTGCCCTGTCCCTCCTCTGAGAATTCCTGGTCACTCTGTGATCTGGTAACTGTACAGTGTCACAGCAGGGACCTCCTGGACCCTGCTCCGATGCTGCAGACTGGAATCGTCTTGATGGGTGAATGCCCATTGACCAAAGCTATTAAAAACTTAATTAAATGATTTGAATAACACCTCCCTTTACTTCTTTTTGTTTCAATCACTTATTTTAAGCTCTTTAAAATGCTGTTTCTTTGTCCAGTAACTCAATATTAGAGCTAAGTGAGGAGAGTCACAGAGAATCTAAAATAGCTGTTTTAACCACTTTTTCTGCAACCTTGCCCAGGATAGCTCCCGTGTTCAATGTGCACTAAGAGACTGGCATAAAGATGGGCTGGGGGTCGTGCCAACTGCAGTTGGCAATTGTTGCTCTGCAGCCCTTTCTGTCTTACATAAATAGAGGCCACCAGTGTGCCAGGACCCCAGGATTGAGAACTGCTGACCTAGAGATCATATTAGCTCCTTATCTATTTCCTCCACAGTCTTCTGCCATTCAATCTATAAAGGTCTTCATATTTGAATAGGTCCCTACTCCAATGTCTCTTCACTAGCCCAGAATGCACAGTACACCACATTGTGCTGGGTATCACGGCCTCTGTAGCTGAGCTGGTGGGAGCCCTGCTGCAGCCCTCCATGAGTTCTCTATGACATCCACATTCCAAATGTGCTTGGCACACTCATATCTTTGGGTCTTTGTTCAAGGAGTTTCCTCTTCTTGTGGCCTTCCTCATCTACCATCTGCATCTGCAAATGCCACTTGTCCATGAAAGTTCAGCTCAGTCCCAGTGCTTCTATGACAAGTCCCCTGATCGTCACAGTAAACTACCATCCCTCCAGGTCCCTTCACCATGACTCTATTTCATTTTATAGCATGTTATAATGCCCTTCTTCCCAAATAAACCATTAATTCAGGGAATCAGGGATTCCCTTGCACATTCAAACACCCACCCTCCTCATACTTCTCACAGGTATTTCTTAATAAATGCTTCTTGAACTGAAAATAACGTTCATGATTTCCTCTTATTACTCACATATGTTACCTTGAGAGATCACAACTCCCAATTACCCTCTTTGGTTCAGGTAAGTAGTCCGTGCCATTCAGTTCTGGAGCTAAGAAGACAGTGTGAGTTTCTCTTGAATTTGTCCTTATATCATGACACACTTATGTTTCTTGATGTGTGGTCTCTCCCAAGAACATTGGAATTCCTATAGCAAAGCACAATAAAAATAAGTATGACCTGCTTCTAAACCAAGAAAGAAAGTCTTTATATTTTCACAATGGAGATCAGCCAAACTGATACTTGCAGAGAGATTATCAGTAATTGATCATGTTTTCAGTGTAACAAAACCCAGCCCCACCTGGCCCACTTGTCCCTCTTGATGATGAAACAATACTTTCAGGGCATCATCATATTACACATTTGTTTTTATTCTAATTGTTTTATTTGAAAATTGCATAGCAAATGATCAAACTCTATAGTAACAAACCCTAGATACTTGAAAAACACTATTAAAGAATCAACCTGAAACACTCTAGTGATGATTTATCTTCTTTATTGGAGATTTAGATATTTATAGTTAAAAGATGTTTGTACTAACATTCCTTTCAACTGCACATCTAGGTAGAGCAACGATTCCCAACCAAGGGCAATTTTGACCTCTAATATTAGTAACATCTGGGGAGATATTTTTTGATGGTCACTACTGGGGAGCATGGGGACAGTGATATGTAGAAGGAAAGAATGCTTCCAGATACGCTTATGTGCACAGGACAGCCCATCACAGCAGAGCCCCAGTACAAGAGGCTGAGAAAACCTGGCGCAGAACAGGCATTACGGATAACCATTTGAAAACTAGAAAAGCAACAAAGTAAATACTAGGGGTCAATAGGGAGGCATGAAATTTCACTTTCTAAATAATTTTCCAATTGTCAAAAGGAGTTTCTAAAACTTTTCTTATATGTCCTGTAGGAAACAAATAAATATTCAGTAAAAAAGAAAATGGGACAGGGTGCAGAAGAACCTTTTGAGTTGGATTTGATTTGTAGATTTTCAGTCTCAACACATGGATAATGCAATGTAACGGTGTTGCACACAATAACACGTGATGCCAGAAATCAATCTCCTGTCCCTTTCCAAAGGTTCCCAAATGAAGATGCCTCTAAAGGAAGAAGCACTCCTCATATCCAGCTCTGGCTTTCTAAATCATACTATTCTCTACTAAAAGGAACTAGAGTTTCTCAATGAAGTGGGTCATTCCAGGAACGAGACAGGAAGAAGTTGGGATAAATCACTGAGCCAGAGAGTAAGAAAGTTCTTGAAACCATAATGGAAGAGAAGAGCTTCAGAAAGACACTGTATTTGTCTTGAGGGGCTATATTTGACACAATTAGTGTATGATAAAGAAAAAATCTAATGGGTGAAAATAAATATTTTTTGTTAAAATAAGCATTTTATTTTGTTAAAATAAATACTTTTTGCTAAAAAGTACTTACTAATGAGAGAGAAACTATTACTTATTGAAAAATGACAGCTGAATAAACATGGGAAGAAAGAGTCTTCAAACACGTGTGATTTTTTATCCCAAAAGAGTTGGTGCTTCCAGCAAGGATCACCGACATGATAAAACTACTCGGTGAAAGTTTGGTGGGGAAGAGTATATTCACTGTCTCAGAGTTTCCCCTGGATTGCTTATGAAAACAAGGGAAATGCATTCTAGAACAGAGAGATCCAACAGTCCACAACGCTGCAGCAGGTGGCCAAGCAGCTCCTTCAAAAGTGGATACCCTGACATCCTGTGTACCTGATGTGACACAGTGGAAAACACGTCACCCACATAATCACCTTACGAAAGGTTTAACTTGACTCTAACCACCAGGTAACCATCAGATAAAACCAGGAAGTGGAGCTGCACAAAGTCCACTCTCCTGGACCCTTCAAAAAGAGTCAAGTTTAGGGAAAAAAAAAAATACAACACCAAAAAAGTCAAGGCTAGATCCAGGTCAAAGAGATAAATAGAATATAAAACCAAATATACTGTGCAAACTTTCATGAGATCCTGAGAAACACCTCCCCCCCCAAATAACTATAAATGGCATTTTAAGGCAATTTAGAAACGTAATTATCATATATCATGCTTAATTGGGCTTATTTTCTCAAGTGGTATTGCATCGTGGAATGATGGAAGGTGTCCTTATTTGGGGGAGAGATGTGTGAAAGTCTTTAGAGAAAAGTATCCCTATATTTGTAGCTAATATTCTAATTGTTTAGAATATGATAGATGATAGATAGACAGATAGATAGACAGACAGGTAATAGAAAGCTAGCATATCTAACAAAATGTTGCTTGTGAATTTCCACAGTGTATGCAGAAGTTTGCTCTACAATTCTTTCAACCATTCTGCAATTTTGAAACTTTTTCAAAGTAAAAATATGAAGCTTTTATAAAAATGGTAACAATTAGGTGGGTGTTTGGCACACACCTGTAGTCCCAGCACTTGGAGGCTGAGACAGGAGGATCACGAATTCAAAGCCAGTGTTAGCAATGGTGAGACACCTAGCAACTCAGTGAGATCCTGTCTCTAATAAAATACAAAAAAGGGCTGGGGATGTGGCCCAGTGGTCGAGTGCCCCTGAGTTCAATTCCCAGTACCAAAAAAAAAAAAAAAAAAAAAAAAAAAAAAAAAACCCACCATAACAATTTAAAAAAACTGAAGATAGTGTTCACCTTTTATTACCACCATTACTAGCCTTGGCCAGTTTTTTTTTTTTTTTAACTCCATCAGCTTTTGAAGAACATTGATGTGTACATAAATGTATCTTTAATACACAGAACAGTGCTCTGCCTCCCAATCTGCAAAGATGATGGCCTTAAGTTTCGCCACATAAAGCAAGGTTTTCAAACACCTGGGCTTTAAGCAACTTTCTAAAGCTTCATCAAAGACATGCTTCCTGTCACAGTCACTGGTGGCTCTGGGCTAAAGGGAGGTGACCTGTGGTGGCTTGACCAAAGGAAGGAAATGAACTCTCCCAAGAAGCATCATTGTGGAATGATGGAAGGTGTCCTTAGTTTGGGGAGAGATGTATTAATGTCTTTAGAGAAAAGGGTCTTTTTTAGAGATACTCTCTAGAGTTAAACCGGGTGATCCAGGCATTCCCGTAGGAGCCCAGTCAGGATGCATGCTCAGCAGGAGCTGGGTTTGACTCCGAGAACATTCGAATCAGCCCAGTAACACTATCAATGCTTTGCTACCCATGGACCCCGAGGATACTGGTGGAGCACCTTCATGATGACATTGACATCCTCACAGGACAAGGCAGATGTTCACCCTGGTTGGGATCCAATGCTAACTCGATTATTTTCCTCAGTGAGGCCTTCCTGCGAATTCACTCTGAGAAGAGTCTCTCTTTGGTTTCTCTTCTGACATACCACACTTAACTTTCATAGTCCTCATCCAAATGTGTAATTGCACACACAATTCCCTATTTGCTTTTTAAAAAGTCTCCCAGCTCCACAACAGCCCGGCATTGGCCTTTCTGTCCCACTGTGTATCCAGGCCCAGCCTGGCACCTGGAAGGAGTAAGTACCTGCTGACGGGATGATGGCTGAGGTTGGTCAGACTGCTCCTGGGTGTGCCCAGAGGACAACGCACTGCCTCACACCGAGGGGACCTCGGGTGTGAATTCTTTGCCAAGTTGCTCTCAAACCCAGATATGCGTGGAGGCCATCTTCAGAGGTGCAGGAAGCAGGTGAAGCTGCTGAAAGCCAGGGATAGATGACAACAAGATGAAGAACTAATAATAAACTTCCACATGATTTTATGTAATATTCAAACCTGTGCCCCCAGCTATCCCTGAAACGACTGTGTTATGTCAACCATTCCGCAGCCAGCCTTTCATGGAACACACAATGGCTTTAAAGGAGATGGTGTGTCAAGCAGAGGACCAGCAGCCTCGTAAAAAAATCTCAGAACACAAACCAGTGAACATACACATTAAACACATGAATAGAACCCATTCACTTCAGTTTTTTTCACTCAGAAAGAAATATTTTTAATGTTTTAGTGAATGCATAAGCAAGTGGCAAAGAAATATTAAAAGAAGAACTCAAGGCAGCCGATTGTGTTGAAATTCATTGCTGTTAAGTGATGAATTTAATCATTCTTAGGACACATACTCATATAGTCATACTACATAGTCATATAACATGGTCATATTTATATAGTCACATGATACATAGTCATATAAGTGTATATAATATATAATGCATGTATGTGCATAAAGATATGCATAAATATTCATCAGTATCAATTTTTTCAGAAGTATATGTTAGAATAAATGCAGGTGGTGTTCCACAAAGATTATCATAATAAGGTGAGAGCTTCTGATGCAAATATATATGCACATATGTATCAAGACATCTCAGCCTGGGATCCATGAACAATTTAGAGGTCAGGAAAGTGTGCCAGGGCACCCCTCAAGGGCACAGCTCCATGAGTTTGTGCTAAGCGAGGATTTGCCACTTGAAGCACTTTGCTTCCCGAATGTGGGGACGCAAAATCTAATTCATGTAAACTCTTAGAACAAAACAATGCTCTTTGTTAAAATTAAATCATTGTGTCTTTTAGCTACACCTAAAGTGGAAATATCTTAGAGTTTTATTCTGCACTCATCTTTCAGCCATCCTCCTGTAGATGGGGGTTTTCAAGTAATTCTGTGACTTTGAAGAGACAGCAGACTCAGTCTCACTGACGAGTTCTCAGGGGCTGCTTTTGGGGTCCAAAGGCTCTGCCTGTTCTTTGAGCCTTAGACCATGAAAGAAAAACAAAACTTGCTTTGTTTCTGTATTTGGCATTTCCAGTCATGAAATTGATAAAATTCATGGTTTTTATTCAATAGAATTGCTCCAATATCCCAAAGGGAAGTGAGTGAACAGCTTTGAATTTTCAGTTGTGCTTCCTTGCCTGACTGTCCTCATGAGGAATCCTGTGTGTGATGTGGGACAGCAGGACAGAATCCTGAGAAGAGGTGCAGATAGCTTACGCTCTCAGTTTTCTCCCATTCTGATCTAGAAACCTCCAACAATACTTTACTAAAATGAAATCCAGTCTTTATTCAGAGTTGTCATTCATTTATCCCAAGCCCCCCTCATCTGGCCTGATTCTAGACTTGATGATGGTCAGGTTTTTAAAGGTCTAATCAGAAAGCAGGACTACAAAATTTAGGGCCTGAGGACATCATGTATTTGAAAATTCTCTCAGTAATGCAATAAAATAATACATATGAGGCATGCATTCAATAATTTAGGTAACATAATATAACAATATGTAATGCTATCAAAAGAATCTGCATATGCCTTCTTATTTATGGAGACTATTGGAGCCTGTTTCAAAAAACAGCTACACAAAAACTAAACGATATATAAACCAAAATTATCTATGAAATCTGTATGTTAAAGGAATTATTATAGTTTTAAACATCTTTCCTCACTTTATTAACTCATCTAGGATTTTGACGAAAAGAACATTATAACTTAAATAAAGATCCCTGGTCAAGTTGAAAATCAAATTCATATGCCTGGGTTGTTCCTTTTAGAAAGGCAAGAAAGGGAACCACCTTCCACCACGACAGGCCTTCTCAGGGAGTGCCTTCAGCTCCTCAGGGAGTTCCAGGAATTCAAGCATTTGCCTCATTTCACTCTTCTCATTTGATTTCTCCATTGATCCAAAGCTCTTCCCGGTTTTATAAATATGAGTGCCAGCCTCCAACTTAAGCAAATCATGACCCAAATAAAATCATTCATTAAAATTAGAAGCAGGGCTGGGGTTGTGGCTCAGCGGCAGAGCACTCGCCTCGCACATGCGCGGCCCGGGTTCGATCCTCAGCACCATGTAAACACAAATGCATTGCATTGTGTACAACTAAAGTAAATAAATAAATATTTTTAAAAAATTAGAAGCAAATGAATACCATTCATCTTATTGTATCTTAATTTTTTTCATTACTCTTCACTATTACTGATTACTATTATAATAACTATGTTATTGCCTATATTAAAATTGCTTATCAGTCGGATGGGAGAGTATGTGCCATGGGCTCTATAGAACAATTCCAGGAATGGAGGCCTGGTTCTTTTCTAGAAAATTCTATGTTTCAATAAGAAAAAATGTCCCTAGATTTTATGGTTTTCTGTTTCAGAAACAACCCTAAGTAAAAAGCTTGATTCTAGATAATATTTTTTTATTAGTTATATCTCAGATAATATTATAGAAATATATTATTTCTGTTCTGAACATTTAATTATTCCCATAAAATGAAACTTTGGACATCAAGTTCTCTTGGTCTGAGCTAGCACCAGGTGAAGCTTGTTTTAAGAGTTCAATTTAATGATTTATTCATTATTTGGGCATATTTTCTGCCCTCATTCTTTTTCCTCAAAATTTAAGTGTCAAGATCAAGGAGATTAGTTCATAATATATTTCATTTCAAGTTTTATCTTTTATCTTATGCCAACATTTTCTTAAGACAGACAGGCAGTGATTCAGCATGTCTGCCGGGCCAGGGCTGCCCACAGAGCTGCCGGGCAGCCTCTGCACATCCCGCCCTGTAATGACAGCTGCGAGGAGCGCAGCGTCTTAAGCAATGCAGCGTCATTATTGCTATGCTGAAGGCTGGGAATCGTTGGGTGGCACCGTGTTCCCTATGGATGCTCACACAACAGGCTGTGGTGACTGACTTTCTGACTAACTTCTTCAATATTCTAATCTGCTCTCATAGATCCAAGGTCAGCCACCCATTAAGAAAGTGAGTGACCTATATACAGCATCAGGCAGGAAAAGATGAGAGTAGTGGAGAAATATTTTTATTAACTACAAAATAAGAAATTTCTTTGAGCCAAGGCATGAACTAAAACTTTCTTTGAGCTAAAGGCATGAACTAAAAACGTCATGCTATTATTCAACTTTAGGGTGTGTGTGTATTCCATGCACGTTCCCCATCCAGACTCTTAAACATGTTTTTGGTCTTTTTGTTTGGTTGGTTGGTTTTTGGATACTGGGAATTGAACCCAGAGGCCTTTACCACTAAGCTTCATCCCAGTCCCTTTTGTTTTTTATTTTGATCAGGGTCTCACTAAGTTGCATGAATGAAATGGAAGGGTGGCACCTGCAAAAGGTCAAGGTGAGATGAAGAGTATGGAAGTGTGTGGCCTTGAGGGGCAACATGGCTTAGCCCAGGCAGGACCAGACAGAGATACTTTTGGAATAACGTAAAGAGTTTAAAGATTCAATCAGAAACCCACACTGTCCACTCAACACTGACGCCCAAGGCTGGGAAGTCAGAATGGCTTGAATTTCAGAAAACAAGAAAACAGTAGTGAAACAGGGAACTGATGAGGCACACAGGGACACAGTTCAATGTGAAATTCAGAAAGAAAATGATCAATCGAACCATTCAGGGACAAATCCATGGATTTAGTGAATTCATTTGTGAAATATATCCAAAGTTATTTTAATACTCTTTCTTTCTATCAATGTCTTTTGTGTAACTGGAAATGAAAGCACCCCATAAAAAGTCAACTAAACTTTGTGCCTCTACTCGCCAGGAAGTGCCAAGGCAGACATTCCATGACCAGCCATCTTCCCGTCAGCGGAGCGGGCAGCCACACCCAGAGCTGGCAGTCACACCCTCCAGAAGCATGTGGCCGGCAATGAAAAGCCTTGGGGAGGGGTACATTTCTCCTCAGGCGTATCACTTACAACAACATGCATTCTTGGGAAACTGCTTATTCTTTTTTGTTCGTTTGTTCTGTTTTCGTTTGAGAGAGGACTGATGTCCTTAGCTTCTCTGTGTTCTATTTGAAATAACCGTCAGACACTTAGACTCCTTTTCTTATTTCTGTTTTTTTGAAAATAGTTTCCATAAATGTGTGTGTGTGTGTGTGTGTGTGTGTGTGTGTGTGTGTGTGTGTCCACTTCCCCTAATACCATTTTTCTTTACCTTTTAACTTTTTCCCCCTATTGAACTGACCAGGGGGCATGGTGTAAATTTTTAAGAAAGAGAAGAAGAAGAAAAAAGAAGACCCTCAAAATAAACAGAGTTGAGATGCTTCAACACATGGTACACTTTCCGCTTGTTCCACAGCCCATTTCTTTTCTTACTTTCTTGGGCTAACTGGCATTAATTGTCTCCTTATGCCTCTTTGGCTGCTTCTGGAGCTACTTAATTTGGAAACTACAGTGACTCAGATGTCAGCAAAAGCAGTGGAAGGTACTTACAGATTTGGGGAATGTGTTCTTAGGGTGTAACAAGGCATTTGTGCAGCACAGGGTACAGTTACTGGATGAGAAATGCTCTCCGTAACCAGTGAGCATTTCATAGTGCAATATTGCCAACATTTCCTCAGTTATATACTACAAACTTTTTTCAGTTCTGTTGAGATATAATTGCTATCCCACCTATGAAGCTATTAAAATCCAAATGGAGAGGCCATGGGTTGAGAGACAGTCTCATTGTACTGCAGAGGCACCTACGGTGATTCACCAAACCAACATGACCAATCAACTGAGTTAAGGGAAGTTGTTAATATTAGGTTTCCTGTATCTGAATATTCAATCTGAACAGTAGAAATGTTTTAAAAGTTCTGACATAAGCCAAGAGATTGAGCTAGCTGTGAGTTGGACTGTGTACCCAACTTCCCCTCCTCCTCCTCCTTCTTTGTGAGGCAGAATTTACATTCAGAAAATGCTCAGATTTTAGTGAATGTACTCAGGTGAACCCACCTGATTTTGACCAATGCACATCAAGACACAAGCCATTTCCAGCACCCAGAGTCTCTTTGTGCCTGTTCCTAATCATCTTCTCCAAGGAACCACAGATTAAATTCCTATCATCATAGATTATCTCTGTCTGTTCTAAAATTTCAAATAACTGGAATCATATAGCCTCGACTTTGTATGTTCTGTTTTTTACACTCAACATATTATTTTTGAGACCAATCTACAATATTGAGAAAGGATAGAAATCTTAGCTCTGTTCTTTGTTCTTGTTTCTTATCTTTGTTCTTGTTTTCAACACATAAACTAATTTGTATTCTGGCTTCTATATTTAGTACAAAATTTCAAGTTTCAGTTTGTATGATTGTTCAGTGCAGCATAAGTATTTCTACAAGGTGAACATAGAAAACAACAGACACAAAATAAGTTATAATCTTAATACATTTAGATCATACAAGGTAGGAATTATATCAGAAATGTATAAAATATCTTTATAAAGAACTAGGCAAAATTAACAAAAATGTGCACTTTTGTCATGTTTGAGGAAGACATTCAAGTAAACAAACATAGAGGCTGATAAGCGAATGAAGAACATTTATCTTTTTCATAGTCTCTGAGATTGTACCTTATGCCCATAACTGCCCATATCTTGATGACCAATAGCGGAGATAATCAGGATAATTAGTTTCCTCAGACTGGAATTCCAAGACATCAAGTTTTATTACTAATATCAAAATTTTTATATATGTTGTTGTTCTTAATCATAAACTATGTAAAATTTTGTTTTATGCAGACTAAAATATAATTGAAATCATTGCAAATGGGCATCTAAAAGTTAGAATCTAAACCCTTCATATTATATAGGAAATGCAATGCACACATAAAATATTTTTAAATGATATACAGCATAGATGTGTATATGGATGCATATATCCATCTGTCGGTATATGTTATATGTTTCTACAGTTTTAATCATACAAACAATGCTGGCATAGATTAAATAAAGAAACTAATTAGGGAAATGTATGTATTATTTTAACTCACCAGAAGAAATGGATAGGCTTCTTGTGCAAAAAGTCCACTTGCCACCTGGACTCAACTGTGGCCAGACTCATCGGGTCCAGGGAGGAATGCTTGGATGTTCATACTGACGTATAGTTTAAAAGATTTGAACATGGGGATTGTGATATACAGCACTTCAGTATCAACTGAGTTTGACAAGAGGTTCTTGGGTTTGCAATATAGCATCCTATTTCAGAATAAAATAGAATTAAAAGCTACTCATTCCACCACTTGTATTTATTGAGATTCTTGGCTTTCATTAAAATGTGTAGCCTGATAATCTGATATGGATATGAGGCATCCCCCAAAAGCTCCTGTTTTAGAGCAGAAATATTCCGAAGTGAAATAATCGCATTGTGAGAGCTATAATCTAATAAGTCCATCCCAGTTTGAATGGAGTAACTGGGTGGTAACTGCAGGCATTAGGGGCATGGCTGGAGGAGGTAGGTCAGTGGGGGCATACCCTGAAAGGGTGCATCCTCCCTGTGGCCCCTTCCTCTCTCTCTGATTCCTGACCCCACCAGGAGTTGAGCTGTTCTCCTCTGCTGGAGAGGTTCCCATGATGTGCTGCCTCACCTTTGGCCCAGAGCAATAGACTCAGCCATTCATGGACTGAGACCTCTGAAACCATAGGCTCCAAATAAGTTTTCTTTCTCTAAGTTGTTCTTGTCAGATAATGTTAGACACAATAAAAAAAAAAAAAGAAAAGAAACTAAGATATGTGTGTTTTAATGAATCAGAATTATGGACAATAAAGTTTGGTCTTGGTAACACCCCGCCTCTATGGGTAATGATAGGGAAGGCAACATCTTCTAGGAAGCTTTTCAGACCACCTAGACTATTGAAGGTATGTCATATATATATGAAGGTATGTCATATGTCATATATATATGTCATATATATATATTATATATATATAAATATCCCCAGAAATTAACAATGTGAAAATAAATTATCAGTGAAATTCATAAAGTTAAACCATATTATATAGTTGTATTTTCAAAAATAACATTTATGTTTTTACAGTTAGTATTCCCATATTCGCCTACATGTTCCTTGATCCTCAATAAGAGATAAAAAAGAAGGGCTGGGGTTGTGGCTCAGCAGTAGAGCTCTTGCCTAGCATGTGCATGGCCCTGGGTTTGATCCCCAGCACCACGTTAAAATAAATAATAAAATTGTGTCCAACTACAACTAAAACATAAATATTTTTTAAAAGAGAGAGATAAAAAGAGTTTATAGTTACTGAGCGCTCACTATGGTCTGGACACTGTTTGAAGCACTTCTATTCTCTACATAGCTTTCAAGGTTCTCTTGTGAAATGTGTGAGAAGAATCTCCCTTCTACACTTACTGCTCATGTCAAGGAAAGCCCTTATTCTTAAAGACTAATTGTGACAAGCTCAACTTTTAAAAGTTTTTGTCACCTTTTGTTTCCAAATTTCAACTTGATTAATCCTTTTAAAGCACCATAGTAGGAGTTGGAGTGTTTATATCTAATTCTGGACTCAAAGGACAGATGAAATAAATGCCACTCCACAAATCTTTATACATCAAAAGCTAAATAGGGACTCCCCTAAAAGAAGAAATAAAGGAAAGCTGGAATAGTAACTACCTTTGCATTTAAAGAATTTGAAGTTCTTTTTAACTCACATCCAATGGAGCACCTACAATGTGAAACAACTATTTTCAAAGACTTCATGAAGACTACTCCAAAGGCGATAGAGCAAACCATTTTTTATTACAAATGTTATACTCTTTATAGTTTATGAATTTTGTAAAAATCAATCCATTTTTCTCTTATCTGATTCTTAATTTTTTCCCCATATTTTTTTTAAATAAGATATTTCAAAGAGAAAAGGTTAGCTTGGAAAACAAGTTCTTTCCACTGTTTTTAGGCAGGGATCCGAGAGCCAGACAATGGCAGGAGTAGGGTGGGGCATATGTGCACACCTCTACAACCCTCATGGTAGAATCCAAGCAGAACATTTAAAAGGTATTTTGAAATCATTTGGGGCTTGCTTCTTCATGCTGTCACTTAAAAATATTTTGTTCATCCCCGTATTACTGGAAACACAGTAGGAAACCCACAAATATTTATCTGAGTATGGATAGATACATGAATCTTAATATCATTTGTAGGCAGTTAATATCATTGATTACTCACTGGGCATACAAAAATAATGGCTTGAATTCATTTAACAGTCGATTATTTTCGAACTATTTTCACAAACATTGTCTGATTTGGTGCTCATAGTATTTTTCTGAGATTCCAGTAGCTTGCATCATTTTTTTCTGCTACTGGATAATAGGGTTCCTATAGTCCTCTAGTTACAAGGCAATCTATTGACTTACTTGAGAGATAGCTATAATTTCCTAAGGCCTCCAACAGAGGACAATTGGGATAAAACATGACCAATTCTCTACAAACATTTAAAGGCTTAATGTTTTTAACATATTTTGTGTGGTCTCCAAGAGTAGCAATGGGTCAAGAGGCAATAGATACTTGGAATATATTGTTATGGTGAGAATGCAATAAATGACCCAGTCAATCTTAAAGCAGGAGATGGAAACTTTGTTCACCAGCCAGAGGCCCAGATCCACCAGCTGGCGAGTCCAGGGGTAGGCTGCAAGTCTACACCCTTTGACTGCCTCCCTGAGTTTGAGTATACCTTTTGTAGTCCAAAACCACATTAATCATAAGTAGCTGTTGCTGTGATTCAAAACCATAAACAAATGTCATGAGATCTAACATCATAAGCAGAAAAGGGAGTGGGCCAAAACGTCCTTAGTTGAGAGCAAGTTAAATCTCTGACAGGGTACATTGTCCAAGAAAAAAAAAATGGGAACCAAAGATAGAACAATTTTACATTGTATAAGAATTGTTATTTTGTGTTGCCAAACTAATGCTAAGCAACTATTGTTGGGTGCAGATGCAGGGCTTTCCAGTGCAAGAAGCAGTTTTTACATGCCGTGGAGTCTCAGGGTAAGATGGAGTCTGTTTGGCCATTGCCCATATAGCCTGGCCCATAACAATATTATAACTTGATTAATATAAAAATGGAAGGACTATTTTTCATGCATGTGTCTTTTATGAAGAGAAAAAATATAATGGAGCAATGATTATTGAAAGGTAGATTTTAGCTCAAGTCAAGGAAGAACTTTTTAACATTTAGAGTTGTCTGGATGCTTATTCATGGGCTCCTTTGTCACCTTAAGTTCTGCCTTATTGGAGAACTTCAGATAAGCTGAACAAACTCTTGCCTGCTGAGCTACAGTGGAGATGCAAGCATGGCGAATTTGAGTTGCATGAGTTTTTCCATTTCTGAGATTGTCTAATGGTCTTCTGTATCACAAGAGGTCCTATAGCTTTATAATCCAGGATGGCATGAATGCTACCCCCTGGTGTCACTTCCTTCATTATAATCATCACAATCAAAAGAAAAAACAATTATTCAACCTGGAACTCTCAGCATTCTGTTCAGTCTTTGAAGAGACATATCAACAAGATGAAAAGACAAGGTTTTTTTCTCCATTCTATGTGGAAAGCAATGAAGGTAATTTTTAATTCTTTTTTTTTTTTTTGGCTCTCCTATAACTAAGATTGCTTGGCTGTCAGTGAGACAAAGAATTATTTCCAGTCCAAACTCTCACTGCCTGGATTGTGTCTGCAGCCCTGTGGGACATGCCATCTCCCCAGGTTCCCAACCTGAAGCAGGCACGCGGGTAGATGGAGCCACCAGCTGCTCTCTCAAATTGAAGGGAGGGGGTGAGGGAGGAGTGACTCCACCTCAGCCACATCCCAAAAACACTTGTAGAGATTCCCACAGCTTCCACATTCCCAGCTACATACACCTCCACCTCCACGAGTGTGTGTTTACGGAACACCTACTCCAGGTGAGTCACTTGGAAGCTATGGACAAAGATACCAATGGAACACGGGAGCCTTTACATTTCATTTTTTATCATGCTTAAAAATTTTAAATCCTAGCTTTTCAAATTAATTTCCAAATTAATCATGAGAAACTGTATTCCACTTGTTAATCATTCCCTCTAACGTAAGCAGGGAAATGAATGATGTTAAAGATGCCTACTAAGAAATTTCTTGCACTCATTTGCAGTTCTCAGTTGAGTTAAAGCACTAGTGATTCCCTTGAAAATGCAATTGTGTAGAATTCTTCCCCTGGATTACAATCTCCTTGAGGAAAGAAGACTTGTTAAATATAAATAAATAAATAAATAAATAAATAAATAAATAAATAAACAAACAAACCTTTATATGATCCATAGTCATTCACTTATTCAACTAGCAATTATTTCAACTGTCAACAGTCAAAACAGCTTTTGAAAAGCTCATGAGTGCTGGGTGCTGGAAGCATCTGCTAGGCACAAGAGTAGATTTAGCACAATCTTGAGTAAGTTATCCATTTGTATCTTAAAACATTACATTTAGCACAGCATCGTGTTTTGAGCAAACAGAACACATAAGAAACAATAGGTAGGATGCCAAAAGGTCCCGAATTGGGGAAGCATTTTGGGATGCTGACCTATGGCAAGAAGGCTCTGGGAAGCTAAGAATGCACAGGTTGGGTGGACTAAGACTCCCAATTACCAAGGTCAGGTTGACCTCACTGACTGCATCTATCTGCTCAGTGTTTTGCTATGTCCCTTCTTCCCCTGCTCCTCAGGGCAGAGCTATGGGCAATCTTACCTCTTGCATCCCTTTATGAAGAAGGTGGTTTTCTAGGAACACTTCAGTGAAAGTGGACATCCTCTTGTGTTCACAGAGTTGGATGCCTACGATAGTGCTGTAATGAAACTGGAATCATCACCTGGTTGTCTTCTGGACAAGGATCTAGGTGTACTTGTGATGGGCCTTTTCCATCTGAGATGCACTGTCACCTCTGGCCCCAAAGAGCACCACAGTTAGGGCACATAGGAGAGCCAATGGAGAAGAGAAGAGCTTCTCAGGTCATCGCTCATTTCCTTGAAGATATCAAAACAGAACTGTGCATTTGCTGCACTGAGAGAGTCCATTCCTACACCTGGGGAATGGAACACACAGACACTAATACCACCACCAACAGTTTGAAACTCCATCTTTCAGCGCTTTACTTCAGGTGTATAGTGGGTGGTCAAGGGTAGCAGTGAATAGTGTTATTACTGTTGTTACTCTTAGCTCACTTTAGCTCACTAGGTCAGGCTAATGACAAAGAGGGCAAGGTAGTAGTTTTGAGCACAATATCCATATGACCTCACCAAATCTTGCAAAAGTGCACAAAAATGCCAGGCGTTGTCCTGCACACCTGTAATCCCAGCAACTCAGGAAGCTGAAGCAGAAGGTACACAAGTTCAAGGACAGGCTGGGAAACTTAGTGAGACCTTGTCTCAAAATAAAAAAATAAAAAGTGCTGGTGATGTAGCTCATTGATAGAGCACCCCTGAATACAATCCCCAGTACCACAAAATAAACAAGCAAATAAATAAATAAAAATTGTTTAAAGGAAAGTGTGTGGATGCAGGGTTTTGGTGAGAATATTAATAGGAAAGTCATACTCCTTGCTTCTGGAATATTTATTTTATGTCATGTCATGCCAATATCCAAACTCCCAGCAGGAACCATCCCAGCCTAGGGGTGTGGTTCCAGTAAAATAGCTTTAAAAATTCCTATACAAGGGAGAGCCAGCGTAAGCAATTTGTGTGGCTGCCTGGTTGATATTCATAGGAATTGGAAATTATATCACTTGATTGGAAAACTACGACTCTTCAGATCAACGAAGAAGTAAAAGCCTTAGAAACCCATTTCTTAAATAAATACTGATAGAAATTCACTAAATTGTACAACCCAATAAGAGATCCCATTCCACAGCTGAAAAACACTGATATAGCCTAGTGGACTAATTTTTCATAAAAGGAGAAATTAAGCAATAAGTTAAGTCATTTAACATAGTAAGCATTAGTCTCCCGGAATTGTTTAGGTACACAGAGGAAATTCATATGCAGGATAATTTTGTATGCTTTTGTTCAATGCACTCACAGAAATTTTTATCTATATGTTAATAGTACATATTCTGGTTGACTTAATTAATTTCATCAGGATTCCCTAAAAATATTTGCTTTCATTTTACTCCCTATTCCTTAAACTATTATGCCTTTGAAGACTCAAGATGGCAGATTAGAGAAGGCTGCATTTCCAATGCACCATGGATTAGGATTCAAACAGCAGGAACACCTCTTGGGTGAAAGAGAGAATTCACTGAAATTCAGCATCAGACAGAGACTCTTAGAGACTCAGAAAGTTGCCTACATTGAATGAAAGATAGAAAAGAGTGCGTTGGAGCCCAGCTGGCTGCAGCAGCAGTGTGGCTCCAGTTCACCAAGAGGGAAGAGATAATATAAACACAGAGAGAAACACAATGGACACATATGGCATGGAAAAACCTGTAAAACAGAAAAGCAGACTGAACTTACCTGATGCATGGCCTGTACAGTGAGCTGGAGTTTGAAAAGTGCTGTTTCTTAATGGGCAAGCAGAGAGCTAAGGCTGGGAGCTGAGGCCATGCTACAGCTTGCTTCTGTGGAAGCTCAGGAGATCACAGAAACTATGGCCACACTGTCCCAGTAAGCACCTACCTTGTGCCCAAGGCTGTTCCTCGCAGAATGTGAATGAAACAGGCACAGAGAAGATTGTACCCAGGGGTTTGCAAGGCAGAGATATGGAGGAGAGTCCAACTCGCTTTCCCTTTGAGCCT
The DNA here is from genome assembly GCA_025594165.1 of Tamias sibiricus. Taxonomy (NCBI): domain Eukaryota; kingdom Metazoa; phylum Chordata; class Mammalia; order Rodentia; family Sciuridae; genus Tamias; species Tamias sibiricus. The sequence continues at coordinate 21,474,095 of CM046671.1, forward strand.
CATGGCTCACAAGACCAACTGAAGAGGATTGGGAAATTGAATAGGTGGTTGTGAGAATACAGGGATGGAACCTGGGAAGGCTGTATTCCTGAGCAATGGAGTGTGTGGAGGGCTGGTTCCCCTGTTCTATGAGTAAAATTCTCGGGAGGTTCTTGAGATCCAAACTTCCAGCAGGGATAATCATCTGCCCAATTCTAGGGGTGCGTTATCTAATTCCTCCAGAGCAAATACCACCCAAGAAAGTCCCCAAGGCCTAATTAGACCTAAGCCTCAGCCCCTGAACTTCCCACTTAGAACCCTGCAGCAGCCCCACCCTGGGAGTGCATTGATCTGGTCTGTTCAGACAAAACCCCATCCCACGACACGTCCCACTCCATCCTACCTTATACTGGTGAGAACACAAGCTGTAAGCTGCTTCAATCAGTTTCAGTTTCAGGACATTTCAGCTGGCAGCTCTGTGAGCAACACTAAAAGAAGAAGAGTTTAACAACCTCCAGCCCTTGCTCTCTCTAAGGGGTTCATAGCCAACAAGAAATGGAAAGAAGAACAGTAAGGCCCATAGGCACTGACCACCCATCCTCATAGACAGTTTTGGCCACAACCACAGATACAATTTTTCATATTTTATTATGAATTTTCCTCTTTTTATTTATTTTTTTTTGAGAGATGGTTCTTTGATGTGTTGATTGGTTCATACTTCATGTGTGTATATACAGACATACATATATATATTTGTTTCTTTTTCTCATTTTTAGCATTTTAATGTGTTTTTTTTTTTTTTTTTGTCTTGCTTTTTGAGGTTTAGTGTTTTTATTTCTCTACTTTGTTTTGGTTTGTCTCTCTTATTTGTCTCTCTTATTATCTTATGAGATAATCACTGTTCCTCTTTAATAGCCAATTCTCTTACGTGCGCTCACTTGCTCTCTCTCTCTATTTCTCTCTCTCTCCCTCTCTCTACTTATTTTGTTACTTCAATTTAATTTTCTCCTCCTCCTTTATAGCCATCATTTACAATATCGCTTGTGCATTCTCTCTGTTCACATTTTGAACATTCTGAACTTCATTTTACCTTCCTATCACATTTTATTTTCTTTTAATGAACAGTATTTTTATCATCTTTTAGAACTGTTAGGTTTATATAAATCCTGCCATCATAATTCATATTTTTATAGATATTAGTACTATAGATGGCAGTGTTGATATCTGTTGTTTAATGCTAGATATAGTTCATGGAAATTTATTGTTTTAGCTGTTGGCAATTGCTGACCCCACCAATCATGTTTTGGGGTAATCAGTGTTGTTGATATCAGAGTGAGCACCAGGTATTTATGTTAATTCTGTACATTGTTTTCTGAAATTGTTGATATTATTTCCATGTTTTTTGTGAGGTGGTGGGAATCTACTGGAACACTTCAGGTTCACAGAGTAGAGATTTTGCTACTGAGCTAAATTCAGCCAAGAGACAATGCACCTTGCTCGGCTCACAAACTAACCATGCTCAAACTTTACTAATACCTTAATACAAAGAATGTAAGAGAAAAACCCCCCAAATAAATGACCAGTCCCCAAGTAGAAATGGGTAAGTGGGGCCCTCAATCCCACTCAAGGGCATCCACTCCTACAACAAAAGCATGTAATTAATACAAAGTCTATGGATGCCCACAAGGAGTATCAATCGATATCACGCTCATACCCAGCTAGAATATACAAAGTTTTTATGTAAATAAAAGCAAACACAGAGAGTGTATCTCATATACCCTGCTGTATACAACACAATTGCCAGATCTACAGGAGACCTCTTTAGGAAAATAATAACAGATAAATCACAGAATCTTGAGAATGAGATGGATATTGAGATACAGGAACACTCAGAATCCCAAACAGACAAGGTCAAAAAAGACCCTCTCCACAACACATTATAATTTAATTTATATAATTAAATATATAATCATAATTAACATGCAAAACAAGGATAAAATTTTAAAAGCTTCAAGAGAAAAATGTCAGGTCACATTTAGAGGCAAGAAAATCAGAATCATATCTGATTTCTCAGCACAAACTCTGAAATTTATGAGTGTTTGGAATGATGTGTTCCAGGCCCTGGAAGAAAATAACTGTCAACCAATATTGCTATATGCAGCAAAGTTATCTTTTGGAATCAAAGAAAAATTTTAAAACTTCAAAGATAAATAGAAACTTAAAGAATTCCTCACTATCAAGCTGTCACCATAGAAAATATGTAAAGAAATAATACACATAGAACAAATCGCAAACAAACTCCAGAGCCCATGAAAGATGAAAAATGCAAACGCTTGTGTAAACATAAGTCTTTCCCAAAACTGTCCTCAGTTTTTTGAAAAAAACTACCCTTCCCCTAGCGGTCAGACTGATCCAAAACTTATTCTTGTTCCTTATTTTGTCTAGCTTGCAAAACCGGGTGGCAGATCACCCTTCCCCTAGCAGTCAGGCTGACCCAAAACTCAAAAGTAATGCTTTGTACGTGACTTTATATATTAACCAATCAAAAGAGTTCTGTAAAGCCCCCCCTTAACTTGCATGTATTTCATTATAAAAACCCTGCTAAATCTGGGCTCGGGGCCTCTTAGCGTCACCGGTTACCGAGTGCGCAGAGGACCAAGCTCGAGCTTGCTAATAAATGACTCTTTGTGATTTACATTGACCAAGGACTCTGGTGGTCTTCTTGGGGGTCCCAAGCCGCGGGGTACAACACCCACAAATGGACAGATCTCATTTGAAGAGTAGATAAGCAAATGAGAAACAGGACCAAATAAACATTAGAAATAAAATAAACTAGCAGGATAATAAATATTAGCCAGGCACGGTGGCTCACACCTGTAATCCCAGTACTTGTGAGGCTGAGGCAGGAGGATCACGAGTTCAAAGCCAGCCTCAGCAATGGTAGTCAGCACTTAGTAACAAAAAAGGTCTGGAGATGTGGCCCAGTGGTCGAGTGCCCCTGAATTCAATCCTCGGTACCAAAAATAAATACATACATACATACATACATACATAAATATCTCTCTGATAACTTTGAATATAATAACTTCAACTCTCCAATTAAAGACATAGGCTGGAAGAAAGGATTAAAAGCAGATTCAGCTATATGTTGTTTGCAAGAGATTCACCTTACAGGCAAAACAGCCACCAGCTGAAAGTGAAAGGAGAGAAAGTGATATACCATGCAATTAGAGCCCAGAAACATACCGGAGTGTCTATTCTCATTCCCAACGAAGCAGACTTCAAACCAAAATTAAGCAGAAGGGAAAAAAGTTATTTTTCACTAGTAAAGTGTACAATTGAACAAGAAGATATAATGATAATAAATATTTACACACCAAATGTCAGTCCACCTAATTATATAAAACTAACACTGCTCAAAGACTCAGACCCCATTAGAATAATACTGAGTGAATTCAACATGCCTCTATTGGTGAGAGGAATGTTGACTTCACCCAGTATTGATAGGTGTAATAACTTTTCAGAGTTAAACAATATTATAAATCAAATGGACTTCACAGATATCTATAGAATATTTCACACAACAAAAGATGAATTAATTTTCTTTCCAGCAGCTCATGAAAACTTTCCTCAAAATACAGCATATTTTTGGTTGCAAAGCAACTCCTAGCAAATATAGAAAAATCAATGTAATTCCTTGCATCTTATTTGATCATGATGAAATAAAATCATAAATCAACACCAAAAAACCTGCAGAAACTATATAAACACATGAGCATCAAACAATTCAATTTGAAATAATGAATGAATGGTAAAAAGCAAGGAAGAAACTGAAAAATACTTGGAATCAAATGACCTTAGTGACACAAGATACCAGAACCTCAGGTACACTAAGAAGAAAGTTTATGGTTATGAGTGCTCATAAAAGAAAACTAGGAGCCAGGCACAGTGGCACATACCTGTAATCCCAGCACCTTGGGAGGCTGAGGAAGGCCACAAGATCAAAGCCAGCCTCAACAATTTACTGAGGTCCTAAGCAACTTAGTGAGACCCTGTCACAAAATTTAAAAATAAAAATAAAAAGGGCTGGGGATGTGGCTCAGTGGTTAAGCACCTCTGGGTTCAAACCCTGGTTAAAAAAAAAAAAGAAAGGAATGAAGGAATGAAGGAAGGGAGGGAGGAAGGGAGGAAGGAAGGAAGGAAGGAAATCAGAAATATCCTAAATAAACTAAAATTAATGATCAATTTTGAGATCCATGAAAAACAAGCGCAAACCAATCTCAAAACTCATAGAAGGAAAGAAACAATTAAGATCAGAGCTGAAGTCAATGAAGTAGACAATAAAAAATACAAAGGATCAATGAAATGAAGAATTGGTTCTTTGAAAAAAAAATTTTGAAAAACCCGTAGCCAAACCAACCAAAAGTAAAAGAGAGAAGACCTAAATTAATAAATGTTGAGATGAAAAATGAAAGATCCCCACAGACATCACAGAAACCCAGGGGATTATTAGGGATTATTTTTAAAACCTATATTCCAATAAGTTGGAAAACCTAAAATAAGTGGATACATCTCTATACACATCAGTGAGTAGAATCTTCAGTCATTAAAGGGCTATAGAATATGCTAGAGAGGAATTATAAAGGAAACTTAACATAACAGCCCCTCTCTCAAAGAGTCAATAATTAGGAGATCTTATTATTAAATTTATCACTGTTGTCATCATTATTATATAAAGTCTCAGAAAGTTTGTTATTACAAATAATATCTAGCCAGATGAAATCACCTAAAGTGCAAATGACCCAAAGTCATGTACGTATGGACTCAAACTTATAAGAGGTGTAGCGTCCCAGGGAAGCCTGAGGTCATCAGAGATGCTTGTCTATCACAGACACATGCCGAGGAAGGAGTGGGCCAACTGAAGAGAGGACCCCGAGCTCAGCCCAGGCACAAGCAAGACTTGGTATGAAATTCAAGCGGCATGTTCTGAGGAAAAGAGCACACGTGAATTGGGGCAATTGCCAACCTCTCTAACCCTTATTTTTCTTGTAAAATGGGAACCACAATCATAATCATAAAAATTTCCACTTTACAGGAGTATAGTGACAATGGATACTGGGTCTGTGAATGTGTCTTAGGATGATGAAGATGATGATGGTGAAGGTGATGGGGGGATGTTTCCCCTCTGCTTTGAAAAATCAGTGGAAATCACTTCTTCCTGTTACAGAAACAGACCCTGCTCATTGCCCCTCCTCAGAGCTCATGCCTTTGTACAGCCTTTGGCTTGTAAGCAGGGAGCACAGAGTTTCCAAGGAGCCTCTTGTGGAGCTGGGAAGGGTTGCTGGAAAAGGAGCCTGCTGTCTGGCCAACCAGAGTCTGCATTGGCAATCTGTTTGATTTTGTTTCCTTCGTGGAGCCGTAAGGGAATGTGTTCATTTAAAACGTGGAAAGCATCCTTTCCATATGCCACTCTCTTTCCCTCCAAGGGTTTATAATCTAGCCTCACACATACACACACATGCAAATACACACGCACACAAACACAAAACATGGCAAGAAATCAGAACACAGCTCTCATGTCACATTTACTCATTTAGGCCATAGTCACGGATTCCACAACACCTGTTGAAAATCAAGTATCCGCCAGGCCTGGTACTGAGCACTACAGTGCTGTGCCATAGGCTACTCTGATTTATCAGTTCCTAATCAGGTGACAGTATTTTGTGGTGAAAACACGATGCAAACAGCTGGCATCGTTTATCAACTGCTAAGTAAGTTCAGCTGAGTTCAACTCATTATTAATCTATTTGTGAAGTCACTTATGGCTTTTAGTCATATTTATGAATCATTTCCCTCATGAATTTTAATACTAGTACTTACGATTAGCTCATCAGTCTGTAGAGTAGTGAAAGTAACTTTATGTGTAATAAATTAGTGAAATTGAACCAAATCAGACTTATTTTTACAAATAATTTTTTTTTCCTTTCATAGCTTTTTGTTTGGCCTAGAAAACAAACATACAAAGTGCTGATAGTCTCACAATTGGTTAGAGGAAAACAATCACACTGTACAGATGTTGTATTTTCTTTATTTTGATAAATAAAGGAAAAACTTGTAAACTTTACAACATATGAACCAACAGGTGAAGGTGCTTAGTATCTGAAAAACTATATACATACATATTAAGTCTATTAAGGAAAGCCCAAAGGTGACAACTTAAAATCATTAATGAAATATTTTTGTTGATCCCCAATCCCAATTCCATAGTTTTTTAGCCTAAGATTACACACTGAGTTAAAATCAAATGCATTAAAGTCTTCTAAAGTCAGCCAGGAAGTTGTCCTTCACACTAATTTCTAGAAAGCACCGGGCTTATTTCCTAAATCATTCATGACTAAGCTAGAAAATCTGCAGTATCCAGAGTTTCGAAAAGGATTCCTAGTGCTGCTTCTGCCTTCTCGGTGCCAGTAAGCAAGCTCCATCATCCCCAGATAGGCTATCCCTGGCAGAAACGAGTGTGGGTGGAAAGCCAATTGAATCAGAAACCAGGAGCCAGATGGAAGTAGAAAGGCTAGGCTCAGGGATCAAGGCAACCAACCAGGCATCTGAGAAGGGTCAGGTCACCAAAATTATCTGCTGGCCAATATTAGGAAGAAATAAAGTCAAAGGAACACCACAAGATTCCAACTAAACAAATCTATTCACATAGGGCATTACTTTGATGTTGCAGGGACTATTATACCAGAAGCCAATTGGATGTTCAAGGGCAAGCAACTTTGCCACCAAATAAGATGATGTCATTCTTTCTGATGACAAACAGGAAGGGGTGATCAGCTCTAAACACCGTCGAGTTAGGGAGCTGCTTTTCCACAATATTATTTTCTGTGGCAGCAGTTGCCTCTGAGCCCTCCTCGGTGACCTCTATGTAAGACTTGTGCATTAGTTTTGATATATAGAGGCGACCTCCCGAAGCTATTCCAGAGAGATCAGCTCTGGACTCATCAAAGATATCTTTGAGCCCCAGGGCTCTCAAATGCCCTTTCATTTCATAGTTCTTTTCTATCTTGAACTTCGGAAGAAACACCTCCACATACTGAGAGGTCATTTTTCTTGGATTGGTCCAATTCATTAGATTCCGAAAGGACAGTTTGTTCTCAACCTGTAGGAATATTTAAAATGTCATTTAGAATCATATGGTTAAGAAAATATGAAGCAATAACTGCCAAGACAAATGGTTTTCCATTATTGCCCCCTCTTGAATTTTCTAGTTAAGTACATGACTGGGAACTGGAGGAGCCTGGAAAGGGAATGTGAGTTGAATGATAATTCAAGTACTTTTTTTAAAAACAAATCGCCTGTTTGATTTCTCTGCTATGACGAGGCCTGACTTGCAAGCACTTCCAGGGTTTTCTGTTCTCTGCTCACTTAGGGAAAGATACAGCAAAGTGAAGTATGGCTGGATGAAGGATTCAATTGAAATAGTCAGCACAACTTACAGGAGTAAATCAATGAAAACCAAGGTGGCTTGAATAAAAAGATCCATAGCCGTAGCCCTGGGAGCTTGGGTGACCAACATCCACCCCCACAGGGAGGCTTGGATCCAATAACTCTCTTGCCCAACCCATGAGAAAATAGAAGCCCAAGACGATGTAGGGAGGTGCACCTGGGGTGCACAGCGTGCAACCTCAGTTACACAACCAGGAGCCCACCCCTCCCTCCAATGCTGTTGCTGTCCCAAATGACAACTTACAAATTGAATTTGCCAGCTCTTGGATACTGAGAATTGAACATAGATTCTTTCAGATTTAGAATGGGGAGATTTTTCATGAACATTGTTTAGAAATCTCATATGTGGACATTCTTTTCAAATTTAGATTCAGTGAAATCTTTAACATACCTTTTCATGTATATTAAATTTCACTTGTAATTTTATCAAGAGCATAAATTTATGCAATCAAGTTTAGTACATTTGAAATTTCTGTGTGTAAATTTTCCAGTTAGTGGCTAATCTATAATGACTTTTTATTCTAAATTGGATATTTTTTCCTCAACTTACTAAATGCCCACTTCCTCATAATTATCTGGTTATGTAGAAATATAAGTATTTAAGTTTTCATAGTATGAAAATTTTTATGAATCTAATTCATACATTATTTGGTAAATTATTATAGGAAAAATCTCAATAAGTACAAGAACAAACCTTTCTTTGGGGCTGATTTTTGTTTTATGTGGGCTACTTTTTGCATTAATGCCAATATTTTTTTTTTTTTTTTTTTTTTTTTTTTTGTGGTACCGGGGATTGAACTCAGGGGCACTCGACCACTGGGCCACATCCCCAGCCCTTTTTTGTGGACCACTGGGCCACATTTTTTTGTGTTTTTATTAGAGACAGGGTCTCACTGAGTTGCTAAGTGCCTCGCCATTGCTGAGGCTGGCTTTGAACTCGCGATCCTCCTGCCTCAGCCTCCCAAAGTGCTGGGATTACAGGCGTGCGCCACCACGCCCGGCTAAGTGGTGATAATGCCAATATTTTAAGGCAAATAATTTATGTGTGGTAAAATGTAATTGTTATGAAGATTATCAAGTGGGAATTGTTCATTTAATCTGAGTACCAGTATTTTATATTATCATGTTTTAGATTTTAATCATGATTTTTCTTTTGTGGTCCCTTACTAAAAAGGATATTAAGATAATAAACTAAGAAAGTCATTTTAATAATTAGTGGTTTTCTGTGTAGAAACTGAATTTCCAAAGCAATAAAGTTTTGTTTTTGAATCATAGGGAAAAGATGGATAGAAATAATGCCACTGGCTAGTGGACGCATCAATTCTTTACACTGTTTCTACTTTCCAATTATTCTATCATGAACTTTCCTTGTTTTCCAGATCAAAAAATAGCCAATATTTTAAATTGCATTTGTGCTGAAGTACATGTATTTGTGTGTGTGTGTGCACATACACACAGATACATATATATTTGCATATATTTGCATACATGTACCTATGAGACAAATTAAATTCCATGAGCCTCCTTCCCCTTTCTCACATGGTTGCTGTAAGAATCAAATGAAATAGTAGTAATGAAATGCAGAGCGTGTGGACTAGAATGTAGGAGGTACTCAATTAATGGTGTCGATTATTTATTTTTATTGAGAGAGCAGGGAAGGGAGAGGTGACCATCCAAGGACTCTGGGATGGCAGGTCACAAACAGAAAGAGCCAAATTCAGGAGGAGGATAAATGGAAGAAGGGCTGGAAGAAGAGCAGGATCTGAGACAGAGTGATGGCACCTGGCTTGTGCAGCCACCACCATCTGTTACTGAACTGTGCTGGTCTATTTCTCCTGTGACATCAGTCACAGGGCAATCCCTAATCACTGATTCGCACCAGAGACACAGCAGCACAGTCCGATGCCATACATTTTCATTCCTAAAGGCTCGTGATGCCACTATTTCATGCCAGTTGAAGGTGGCTGACCAAACAAAAATTTCATGACATTAAAGACTCTTCATAGCCAAGAATTAAAAAGACCTAAACTCATGTGTTTTGAACTCCATGGCTAGATTTAAGAGTGTCCCAAGTTTAACAGCTGTTCAACCACTGTTGTGATAAACTGAGATATTTCAGTCTCAGCATCCATAATGGTGTTTGGCACATTAGTAGGTACTCCTTAAATATTTGTCAAGTAAATGGGTAAGTATCTAACACCCTAACCTGAAATCTTAAAATTGATGGATTAAAAACACAATCAAGAGTATCCTAAAGGTCTTCTGATTCCCCAGGAGTGGAAGTGACAAGTTACTTACTTGGGATAGGTCGCTCTCAGGCAGCAGAATGTACATGCTTATGCCACCGTGATATCGGAGCTGCAGAACCTGCATGGGTGGATCCTGAATGGTCGACAAGTTGAACTTCCGCTCTTGGTGCATCATGGCAATTGCCTTCCCAGGACACTGCAAGTCAAGTCACAGCAAGTAATTCATAATCCCCTTCCTTTTACTTACTGGTGTGAGTACATATGAAAAATATTGTACTTGGTTGGTCAATGCTGTAGACTTTTTCTGACATGCTGCTTTCATAGGTGCACATCCTAGTGGTGAAATCACAGGCTTGGAGTTTACCAACTATGTAAACTATGTCAACTCTGTGACTTGGGTAGGCTACTTTGGCTGTCTATATCTCCATTTCCACACCTATATGATGCAGATGGCAAGAATCCTTCCTGCACTAGATTGTGAGGACTGTGCCAGCTAATGTACTAGCAGCTGGAACTTGGCCTTGCACTTACTGTTATAACTGAAAAGTCTAACAGGCAATGGATAATTACTAAATAGCAATACAGTGAAAAATGAGTACCATGGATTTTCTCTCTTAGAAGTAAAATATGGACTAGTATTATCAAAATTATACAATTTAAGGATGAAGTCTTAGAAAAATTAAAAATTCCTGCAAAAGATTTGATAGTATCCCTTAAGTTCACTTAAGGAAGCACAGTAGCTCTTGTCTTGAAGATGCTGTTTATAGATTTAGGAACAACAGAGAGATGTAATGAGCTGTCGTTTTGCCAATGATACTACGATCTGCAAACTTGTCAACATTTCTGTGATACCTCCTTTCAGGACAAAAGGTTTTACATAGAAGGTCAATTCTCTGTCCTTGAATCAAAGGTCCCTCTCCCTTGGGAAAGTTGTCCCTTTTGACTTAGAATCTAATCCTCAGAAAGAACACATATAAGCAATGAAGAGGTAGCATTTGCCCAGTGAGTCAGGTAAAAAAAAAAAAAATTGAGCTTGGTACAAGTGGGACTGGAATTTCATAGCCATAACATTTTATTTCTGTAATGGGGCAGGGAAAGAATCACACATGCTAAAGGGGTGATTTCACCAATTTTTAATTTGGTGGAACCAACATTAATGCCAGTGATCACGATTCCATTGCCTAGCCCATGATGGAGCTATATATTATAAGAAAGTTTAAAACAAGGTTATTATATGGTAACACTTTAAAAAACCAAAACTCCATTAGAAGCAAAAAAAAAAAAAGAAAAAAAAATCCAGAAGACAGGAATGCTTTATGCTTTGTCTTCACTATTGGAAAGGAGGCAACAAACGCAATTTACTACAGAACTGTGCTGTCACCTGGGGGAAGAGAGGAAGGAAAGAGTGGGAAACAAGAACTCACTTGGAACCCTGTTGACCTCGGTCACTGAAGTTCTAACATTCCCCAGTGTGCTTCATATCACTAGTATACAGGTAATATATTTAGAAGACAGGGCTGGATTTATCATATTTATTATTTTGTCATATACAATTTTCAAAATATATCTGTGCCCAACTCTTTCTTCCCACAGAGACACACACACCATGAACTCGCTCCATCAGGTTCTGAATTAGGACCCCAGGTTGGGGACACACAGAAGGGCTGGACTGCAGTCAGGCAGCCAACTCGGGGTGCAGTCTAGTACCCGTTCTGCTCTGCACTGGCATTTCTTCGGGCTCTCCCTGGAGTTACCATACCTGCCTACAGTGCCTGCTTACGTCGCCTTTTACTTCCCACCTCCTGACTCATTCGCTGATCTTTAATTGCTATCAGCTCTCAGCGTTTCCATGTCTACAACTTCCAATGGGAGAAAGTGCAGACAGAATATACCAAAGAGAAATACCAAAATACCACTTGGGAAGTAAAACTAAGTATTAAAGTTAAGTCTGAGTCTCTCTGCTTCAACATAAAAGGCTGAGTGATTGAAAAGATTTAAATGTCAACTAAACAAATCACTTAATTTTGCCTAGGAGAGGCAATCCACCACGGTTCACTTGCCTCAGACAACACAGCTTCAGTAAAGCTAGGCAGGGACCCCAACAGGTCTGATTCCAAGGCTTCATAAGTTTACTAAACATAACTTTATCCTTTATAAAAAGAAACATATCCTTTCTTTGACTCAGGAAAATCATTGATTATAAATGACTGTTGGAGCCTATAGTTAAAAATCACAAAAAATAACATACATTTTTGTCATGTTTCCTTTTTCATAGTCTTCCAACTAGAATATCTTAAAATAAATTCATACTTTAATACTTTTTTAATATTGAATATGTCTAAAGACATATCAGTTTACGAGACCCCTTCAGTTGTGTTTTGTAACCTGCATTACCGTTTGCTTTTTAAGCATTGCTTGGTAATGCAGAAGAAAGGGAAAGTTCGCCATTTGACTGTGTAAATCCCACAATTTTTCTGCAAAGAAATACTACCAGAGGAAAGCCTCCCATGTTATGCAGGAGATGTACAAACCTTGGGGAGTTGAACCGACAGTTTAAGGTGTCGCTCTTGATGAAGGCCGACTCCCACTTGCCCTTGAAGTACACAGCATTTACCAACACCATGACCGCGGAGGAGCTGATGCTGCCATCGCTAAATACCTTCTTTATTTTGCCTTTTGAACAATAAGTTGAGGGAAAAAAGTTAATTCTTAATGTAAATATAAAAACTGCTTTCAAAGATCATGAATGGGCATGAAGTTTTTCTCTAACCAAGTAATAATTATACTGATAACCATGATTATTAGTAAAAACCAATAAGCAATTCATGGGTCCAGCACTTTGTAAATGCTTTGAGTGCAATATTTGGTTGAATCCTTCTAAAATCTCTATGAGGCAGGCATTATTATTGTTTTTGTTTCCTGTTAGAAAACTGACACACTGAGAGATTAAGGAACTAATATAAAGTCACACAGCAAGAAAGCAATGGTATTAGGATTTCCCTCCTGGGATGACAGTTCCCAGAGCCCTTGTTCATAGGCACCAAATGGCCTTTACTGCACTGATGAGGTCACCTGGGCTACTATGGCACTCCAGGTATAAATACCTTCATTCAGCTGAAAGGGCCGATTCTCTCCTTCATTCCATGTTAATGAGATTTTTGCTAGATGCCATCCACTATTCTGGGTACTTGAACTGAAACCATGAACGTCATAGTCCACACCACCTTACAGTCCATAGTTTAGACACAGGAGATTTAACAACCAAACCAAGCAGTTGAGACATTCCACTAGCCCACAGGTGGGATCAGCGTGCTGCAGGGGTGCAGGTTAGGGATTTGTCACCATGGAAGGGGCTGTCTGCTTAAGCTGAGGAAACTTTAAGGGGGCCAGGGGATCTTCCATAAAGCAAGACTGCTTATTCAAAGATATGCAAGCTTGGAAGGGGAAGTATATTTGGAGAAACCCTAATTCATTCCTATGTGTCAGGGAGAAGGGCTGAAAAGGCTGAAGGCAGGTCTGGTAAGAATTTTGGATTGTCCTAAAGGTGATGGGGGACATTAAGATTTCACTGAAAGACAAGGAAAGGTAGGTCATGATGGACAAGATCTACTCCTCAAACCGATGGCTCTGGTGTTATGAAGAAAAAGGGGCAGTAAGATGTGGGTGGGTTGTTTAGAATATTGGCAAGGATATGAAGTTTCTTCCCCAAATAAGCGTTGAGGACGTATGCTTCTACAAATGATAATCATATACAGATTTGCATGAGAAAGTCAGAGAAATAAATAATGGAGACAAAGGGGAAAAGATACTAGCAATATGATACCTTTAAATATTTAATACTACATAGAATTTCATTCAGTTATTGGAAAAGTGACAATTACATAGTTCATCTAGATTTATAAGTGCTACATTTGAAACTTGTGCTAGCTAAAGACCAAAGTAATTCACTACTGATATAATGATGAATGAATGAACAAACAGGAAATGGAGACATTGTATTCTTATTCCCAGGATTAACTATATGCTGCTAAACCTTTGCTTTAAGAGTGTAAATTACATGTCTCAGATTTCTGAAGCAAAGAGACTCAATAAATGCAGTTATAATGCTCAGAGTACAAATCAACCCTTAAGTAAATAAATAACTACTATCTTTGAAATCAGTTGATTAACAAAACAAATGATAGATTTCCTTATTTGTTTTGCAATAAACCAAAACATTAAATAGAATTCAAGTTTTAGTTGTGAAAGAGACTTCCCAATAAAGAGTTGTACTTTTTCTGGAAGATAATTCCTTTGCCAAACATGTTATTTTGATAAATAAAGCAAATTTTAAAAAGAAAGATAAACTGTACATCCTTTAGAGAAAGCAATGACATGAAGATATATTTCTGTGACACTAGAACATTATCACTTTAATAAAATCCAGACCAAGAAGGAGCAGTCAGTTATGAAAATTAACCCAATACTAACAAAGTAGATGGACTATTAGAATGAAATACTATGTTGTGGTCATGGAAAAAGTGCTATAAACTAATCTTATGTCTTGTTCTCTAACTAGTAAAAGATTGAGATTGATTCCATAAATTACTTCAGGTTTTTGTTCGTTTATAAAAAGGTCATAATATATATGTTTGTCTCATAGATTTGTTTTCCCACCAAAAGAGGTATTACAAAAAACAAGATTTCTGAAAAGTACAAAACATTCAAAATATTGAGGTTATTCAAAACCATATTGCAGACAAATATTGAGGAATTTTACAGAGCAGTCATCGTGACTTTGGATTGACAGGAGCCATTCCTCATATGCACAAAAACTCCCAGCTTTAAAGCTGACAGTCCTCAATGTTCACGTGTAACTGACATGTCTTGTAGAAAAGTAAGGCATTGCACTCACCATGCGTCTCATTTTCAATCCATTTGTTAATCTTGTTTCTGGTGTCTTCTACATCATTAGTAAAGTCCACTCGTTCCACTTTGGCATCGAATAATTTTTTAGCACATTCAATGTAGTTCTACAAATAAGAACATAGCGCTTGTAGTTACAAATCACCACTAACTAAGTACACGAGAAATGCATCTTTGAACCTCTCATGATTTCTTTTTTTTAAATATTTTTTTAGTTGTAAGATGGACACAATACCTTTATTTTATTTTATTTTTTTTTCATGTGGTACCGGGATCGAACCAAGTGCCTCACGCATACTAGGCAAGCACTCTACCACTGAGCCACAACCCCAGCCTCTGTCTCAATATTTCTACTGCTTTATTCACAGCCCCACCTGTCCCTCAAACGTGAGTAAACATAGCTGGATACATAGCAAGATGGCTGGAGAGGGTCTGGTGAAAGTGAAGTTGAATTTGTATAGCAGATGCACTCTTTGACTTCACTTTATCTCAAGGGATTGGAGAGGCTAATGGAGAGTATGCCTAAGGCCCACCCCCTTGGGTTAGCCCTGCTGTCTCCTCAAAAACACCCAACACCTGCCTAACTTGCCCCATCCAGGCTAATTACATGCACATAAGAGAAAACCAAGCCCGTGGACCCGTCCTCAAGACTCTTGATCTGTGCCCAACTGCCTCATTTCTAGTCACACTCCCCTCCATCCTCTGCCCTCTCACCACACCCAGTTCCTTACAGTCAAAAGGGCATCTGTGTGTCCTCTGTCCCTCGAGGCCTTTGAACAACATTCCCTCTGCCTGGAGTGTCCCACATTTCTCATGGTTGTCTTGCTCATTTTCCCAGTGTCACTGTTTCTCTTTGACAGATGTCTTTCCAAGGTCCCTTCTATATCTCTTAACAGTCACTTTACCTTCTTTTTCTTTTCTTTTTTTAATTGGGAATGAACATTTATACATCTTTATAGGGATATTGTGATAATATAACACTTGCATACAGTGTGTAATGATCGAATCAGAGTAATGAGCTCTTCCATCTCTTCAACCATTGATCACAGCTATTATAATACATCTTACTTGCATTTGAGCCTTTCACATGAAGCAAGGACCATATATGCATGGCTTATTATCATCCTCCTACCACCTAGCATGTTGTCTTGCACAAAATAGATGCTCAAAAATACTTGTTTTTAATAAAAAGCATGATTTTCTAATTTATCACTATAATTTTCCCCAAAATGTGTGTATATGTATTATGAAATTTTTTTTTATAATTGGAAGATAAAAGACTTAATGTGAATTATATTTATTGTTAGTGGGTATCCTGATAAATTATATAGGATTTTCAAGTCTAATAATAAGTATTGTCTGGTTATTCATGATCTACTTTCAGAATGAGATTAGCTCTATGATGCAAGCTTTGTGTACAATATCCATAGATAGGGTTCTATCCAACTACTGATTAATTCATCCATCCATCCACTCATCCATCCACTCAGACACTGGTTACAGAGAGCAGTTTTGAAGAGCCAGTCTACAGCTGAGATAAGCTGATAAATGCAAGATGTCAGCAATGAATGAGGTTGACCAAGCAGAAAGGTTGGGAATTATATAGATGCTGCTATTCTCTATCACTCCCAGAAAACCCTGGAATAGCTACAGGTCACTATATGCATTTATACTTTTTATAGATCCTTAACCTTCTTCAAAGACTGTTGCTTATGTCCTTAAAAGTAGACATAAGTAGACATAAACTTAAATGACATAAAGAATAGAATTCATGGTAATTTAAAAGAGCTCAATTCCACCTCAAGAATTTGGTGTTTTAAAGCCTCTACAGTGAGTGACTTCACAACTAACTCAAGCATTACCTGGTCTTATCTGAGGTCATAATGCTGCTGGTCAATTCTTCCCTCACCCCTCAATGACCCTATCCCCTATTCTCTACTTTGGATATTCCAATAAATTTGCCATTTTCTTCATATCTCTAAACCCTCTGCATCTATAACTATCAGCTAATAATGTTATATTCTACTTCTCTATGGTCTAGGTCATTCTAGATTACTATCCCTATCTCTGTGAAAGAAGTATCCCTCTCTTTGAAGGAAAAACCATGGCCATTAATATTATCTGTGATTGTTAATTGTATGTATCAATTTGACTGGGTCATGGGATGCCCACACAACTGACCAAACATTATTGTGAACGCATCTATGAGGATGCTTCTGGGTAAGATTAACATCTGAAGCAGCAGACTGAGTAAAGCAGAATTTCTCCATCTAATGGGTGTTGGTGAGCCTTTGTTTTGTTCTGTTGCTTTTGGAAGAGTTTCATAAAGATTAGCATTAGTTCTTCAAAAGTTTGGTAGAATTCAGCATTGAAACCCTCAGGTTCTGGACTTTGGTTTGATGGGAAACATCTGATTTATAATTCAATCTCTTTACTCATTATTGTACTATTCAGATTTTCTATTTTTTGATAATTTAGTCTTCCTAGGTTATATGTTTCTAGGAATTTATCCATTATTTTTAGATTATTCATTTGTTGGCACCTAATTGTTCATATCAGTCATTTGTATTTCATTAAGGTCATTTGTATTTCTGTGGCATCAATTGCAACATCTCCTTTTTCATTTCTCAGTGTCTCTTTTTCGTTAATAGTCTAGGTAAAGGTTTGTCAGTTTAGTTTATTTTTATCAAAAAGTCAACTCTTAGTTTCATTGATCTTTTTGATTGTTTTCTAATATCTATATCATTTGTATCTGCTGTAGGGTTTATTAATTCCTTCCTTCTACTGATTTGCAGCTTAGTTCACTCTTTCTCTAATTCATTGAGGTATAGTGTGAGGTTTTGTTTGATCCCTTTCTTCTCTGATTTAGGCATTTACAGTTATAGCCTTCCTCCCATGACCACTTTTGTTGTATTACATAAATTCTGGTGTGTTGTGTTTCCAGTTTAGTTTATTTCAAGCTACTTATAATTTTTCTTTCTAAATTCTTTATAGACCTAATTAATGGTTGTTTGGGGAAATTTTTTTTGTTTTTATTTTTCTCTAATACCTAAACTTTTCTGTGACTTTGAAAGTATTTTAAATAAGTGTGTTTTTTTGAAAAGTAGAAAGAAGTACTATGAAGGTTAGGAAAAAGAGAGGAGTCAGAGGTGACCTGATACCCAATGGGTCACTCATTGAAAGAGAACAAGGAGAGACAGAAGGCCTGGGATCAGGAGATTTGGTGTTTTAGAAACCTGCAGATGCCCACATGAGGACTTACACTGGGCAGGGATACAGTTAATCCTGGCATTGAGGGATAAGGGACAGCTTGTCACATGGCTGTGAGAGATGCAAAAATACAGAGGACAGCCTCCAGAAACTATGCATTGTATTAATAGATAAGACCAAGTCAAAATCACATTCAAATGTTAAGGATGATTAGAGAAATGATGATAAACAGGGAAGATTGAGATGAAGCGACCAGAAGAGAAAGTAGAAAAGCTGGGAGAAATTAATGCTCTAGAAATCATGAGAGGAGAAAGTTCCAGGGTCATCAACAGGGTTGGCAAGAGTCTAGCTGGGATGGAGACCGTGGCACTGTAGTGTCAACCACATACTTTGAGGCTTTCCCAGGAACATTTGCTGAGGAAATTTGTGGCATTGATATGAATTTGGAGGTTTGCTGGAGAAGGAGGGGCTTGGTAAGAGAGTGGTTAAGGAATGGATCCATGAGTAGTTTGGTATAATGGTGTATATGTTCCGAAAAATTGGAGGAGTCAAGAGATTGAGTAACAACAAAAACAGCTGAAGACCAGGTAGAGTGGAAGTGAAAGAACAAGAGGCCTGGGATGCTACGGGCACGGAGGTCATCACCTACTAAAACAGTATGGAGAGAGGATCAGGAAACAGAAGCCAACAAGCAGGGAAGACCACCCACTTGCGTGGTTGTCCCAGTCCACAGCCACACTGAAGTTAGCCAGACAGTGGCAGAAGTTGAGGGAACGTGGAATGGGTTTACAGAAGTCTGGCCCAAGTCATATTCAGCACAGATTGGGAACAAAAGGGAGAAGAAGATATCAGATATGACAGCTGAGTCTTCTATGACTTCCTACATTTTGTAAAGACTATTAATTATTCTAATAGATTCATTCATACTCAAATATGCATGGAAAGAGCATTACAAATCAAAATCTAAATAGCTTGGCAAGTATTAAGCTTTGTGCTGATTTAAATGATTAAAATGTTGTGATTCATTACATTTAAAATATAAAGTACTTTTTAGAATAACTAACCGCATTGCTTCCCTTACCACCACCCTGCCCAGTCTTGGGGATTAAACCCTGTGGTGCTTTATCACTGAGCTACATCCCCAGCCCTTTTTAATATTTTCATTTTGAGACAGGGTCTCATTAAGTTGCTGAGGCTGGTCTCGAACTTGTGATTCTCCTGCCTCAGCCTTATGAGTGGATGGCATTATAGGATGTGCCACCTCACCTGCTTGCATTGTTTTTTGTATACCATGTGTACAGAAAAAAAAAAAAAAGCATGGAAATCTGTTATAAATAGTAACATGATAGCCAGGCATGGTGGTGGGGGCGCCTGTAAACCTAGCAGCTCAGGAGCCTAAGGCAGGAGAATTGTGATTTCAAAGCTAGCCTCAGCAATTTAGTGAGGCATTAAGCAACTCATTGAGACACTGTCTCTAAATAAAGTACAAAAGAGTACTGGGGAAATCCTAGTGGCTCAGTGGTTGAGTGCCCCTGGGTTCAATCCCCAGTACAAAAAAAAAAAAAAAAAAAAATAGTTACATGATAGACAAATCAACACCCAGTTTAAAAGAGTCAGTAGTCCCTTGTGGGGACAACAGTGGATATAGGAAATGACAAATCAGATGTGGTTAACATACAAAGTGGCCCCGGTAAAACTTGTGCAGAAATCTTTTGTGAAGAGTCACAAAGTGGCCTGATGCATCATAATTGGCCAGAGACCAACGATTTGGGAGTGGTACTGGGAAGGGTGAAGAATTTGAGTGGGTGACAGACAGAGGAAACAATAATGATTGGGTGGAACAGAGAGAGCTGGCAAAGATGAAGGCAAAGATTAGCCCAGCAATGTTACTGAGGCAGAGTTTTATAGATAGTTGTCTGAGGAGTGGAGAATTAAAAGGGAGAGAAAAATATGTCCAGAAAAACTATAGGCAGTGCATCTGCTTAACAGTCCTAACCAGGTAAGCAGCCTCTGGTAGTCATAGCAACCCTGGCTCCAGAACACGGGTTGGGCATAGTGACTAGGAAAGAGCATTCTGGGCCTAACAGGCCTGTGGGTAGGCAGGGGGCTATGATGAATGCAACCATTACCAACACTATACAGAAGTACTAAACATTAGTCTGCTGACCCCCTGTCCCACCTCTGTGTTGGATTTGAGCTTCTCTTCTGTTAATGGCTGCTCTTCTCTGGCCATATCTCCCAAGAGGAAATCATTCATAAACAGTCTCACTTTAATATAAGAAAATGCTGGAAGGAGAAGTGAAAAGCGCAGCTGAGAAAAAAAGGAGAAGAATTTACACTAAAGATGCCAAAATGTCTCACTAGACCCAAAGCTCAAAGGAACACTGATGGACACTTCCTGTGGGCCCTGGACTCCCCTAAATATGCTGAATGCCCTCCAGCTACAGCTCAAAGTCTCTGCCCATGCAGAAGTTCTCTTCTACTTTAGAACCCATCAGTCTGGAGACTCTGACTATGTGGATTCATAGTGTGAGTAATTGAACTCTGGAAACAGTGATGCTATTTCGAAGACATTTGGCAATGTGATTTTCCATAAGAAAAAAAAATCACTTTTGTATGGCTAAGGCACAGCCTTTCTTCACAAAACAAACCAAACAAGATTCCAGAGTGGATCTTCTCAAATAAGCAGTTTCACTTACCTTACGAATGTCAAACACTTTTTCGGCAAAAAGACCATTGGCAATGCTGAGTTCATAATCCTTGTGGGATGAATTTATATCAGAAAGAACTCTTTTCAGTTGAGACTGGAGTCCTGGATGCTATTAAAAGATGTGTAAAAAAAAAAAAAGTTGTGTAAAAATTTATTCTTGAACTTCAGGTATATGCATAATCTCATGTACATGTGAAATAAAACATGTATATTGTATTATAAAAGAATTAAAACTGATGCTATAAAAACAGCAAGTGATGCCATATACATATCCAATGTTTTACCCTTCCTCATAAGAATATCTGTTATCAAATTTTAAAACTTACTGAAAGGGACTTACAATAAAACTGTTCATACGAAACAGTTTGCTTAACATATGTACCAAATAATTGTTTTTACCAACATGTTAACTGTGAATAACAAAGGAGAAAGGCATATCATTTAGATTCATTTGAACTTACCAAAATATGGCCAAGACACAAGTAAAATATTGATAAATTAATAATTAACAAGTAAATTGTCAAAAATTTTATTTGAAATATCCATAATCTGAGAATCTGGAACAGGTTTCATTGTTTTAAAAGGAGAGAGAACATATTAAGATATATTTTCTAAACAATAATTCTTCTCAATTTAGTCTCATTCTCTTTTTAAAAAGATCATATTATCTTTACCTGGTTATTGGAAGCGTTTCCACGTCCTACGTTGAAGTAAAGGGCCTACAAACAGAACAGGAGGAGAGTGGTTATCAGAATCAGAGATTACCAGGGCAACGGTTGGCAAGAGGCCTTATAGATAAAAGTATTTCTTTCCCAATACATTCATCTAATTGCTATTCCAAGCTTACCGGTATCCTAGAGTGATTCTCTCCATGACCCCAAATGAACACCAGTGGGCTAAGAAGGAGGGAAGCATGTTATAGTTTTATTTTTTATTTTATTTTCTTCTTTCTCCACCTGATGACTTCTCTCAGCTTCACCAGGATTTTGGAATTCATGTTAATATACATAAACACTACAGTGACTGGCTTCCAGAAAAACATGCTCATGGGTGGTGCGTTCACACTGAATGTGACTGCTATGTTGCCCACTGGGCCTAACGTCACACTGAATAGAAAGCATTTTAGAACATTTGAACCTGAACCCAACAGTTTACCATGTAGTCAACGAATTCTGCCAAAGTCCTCATGACATAACTCAAAATACCTGTGAACTGTGTTGTGATCTGTTGAATGACTCAGCCTCTTTTTTAAACGACCTTGCAGTTAATCATTTTAGCATTTAAGCCAATACAAATTAGGTCATCCACTCATGCGCTCATTTAACATTTACTTATGTTTTACCTCTGTTATTCCCACACAACTTATTTTTAAGTAATTTTTGAATCACATTAATCCATCAGCATTTCCTACTGATTATTATCCCTAAATTTCTTAAAATTTCATTTTATAAAGTAGCCTTCCATTTTACTTTTATTGGCTAGGTCCTAAAACACTGTGTCATTCCCATTTGAACACTTGAAAGACTTCCTCCCTTCCCTTTCTTCCTGCGCCTGATCTTATAGAAGTCCCAATATGAGGAATTTCCCCTAATTTTCAAGCTACTGGTAATATAAAACTCAACATTATGTGAATACATGCCTTACTTTATCCAACAGATTTCAGCACAGAAACTCAGGTTTTTGCTAATACTTTGGTCTTATTCTTTATACCTACACATTGGCTCATTTAAACAATGCATAAAACAAATTTAGTTAAGGTAGTCACTTGTATTGACCAAATTTTAAAACTACATTTTGTGTATCAGGTATGATTTTGATTATGAAAAGAACATTTCAATCTGCCAAAGGGTTTCCTCATCTATTCTCTATGCAGAGAACAGTGGTTATGAAATTACTTCCTCTCCAAAGCTGTTTTCAATAAAACCCACCATCACTGCTGACACGGCCCCCAGCAGCCCTGCCCTCTGGGTCACTGTGGAAGCTTTACTCAAGGTCATATTTTGGTGGCTTCAGACAAAAGAAGAGAACTTTTCAGACTCTTATCTCCTCTGCTCCTTTAATTCAATATTATGCTTACAGAGGTTGGTCAAATGTAAAATGTTATAAATCTGCATTTTTATATCAAATGAGCTTATTTTCATAAATGATATGTTATATTCATGATAAAATAGAACTGGAAAGCTTAAATTTTTTTCAGTTTAAAAACTTCCTTACTTATGCTAGTAATTTTAAACATCATTATTGCATTAAGGTATACTTCTGACCAGCATGAATTATTTTTTTATTAATTCATTTATTTATTCTAGTTAGATGTATATGAGAGCAGAATGCATTTTGATTCATTGTACACAACTGCAGCACAACTTTTCATTTCTCTGGTTGTACACAATGTAGCATCGCACCACATGTGCAGTCATATGTGTACCTAGGGTAATGACTGACATCCATCACATGCCACCATCTTTCCTGCCCCGACAGCATTCATTCTTTTCAAGTGGATTTTGTTCCCATTGTGAGTGATTACACATATCACGTGTTCATCTACAGAAAGGCTCAAAATTCTAAACTAGAACCTCAAGTGACCTTGTGCCAGAGGCCCTTGGAAAGTTCTGGGCTGGCAGCGCACAGCAACACCAGCACCTGCCATGTGAAAAAGCTTCCTTCATCAGGCTGTAGGTTTGGTGAACTGTCATTGTGAGACTAAAGAGCTGAAAGCCACAAGCCAAAGCAGTCCACAAGGAAATGTGTGTGTGTGTGTGTTATGATGAAGAAAATATGAAAAAGTAAGATATTGTTTTAATCTTAAACTTTCACTATATTATGAGAATCTTACTTCTTTCCAACATTTCTACTCGATAATAGAATAATTCACCCTCACCGCCCAAAGCACAGAGAAAGAACACAATTGGC
The DNA here is from genome assembly GCA_025594165.1 of Tamias sibiricus. Lineage (NCBI taxonomy): Eukaryota > Metazoa > Chordata > Mammalia > Rodentia > Sciuridae > Tamias > Tamias sibiricus. The sequence goes on from CM046671.1 coordinate 21,497,564, forward strand.
TGCTCTCGCTGTCAATTATCACTTTTAAGAGGCAGGTGAGTTGCTTCAAAGGACAGCAGCAGAGGCCACAGCACAACCACTGAGCTTTTCAGTAAACAAAAAGCTCTGTTGGATTCCCTTAAAATGGAAGAGCAGAGAGGTATCCAGGTACGCTCAAAGGATTTATGAACTTTTTTTTTGCTGGGTGCTGAATATGTGAGTTTTTGGAGATCTTGGGGTTCCAAATTGTTCATTCACTGCCTCACAGAAAAGAAAATCACATCATAATTTGAAGTCCAGCAAAAATAAGAGCTTTCCTGCCTCTTTTGGAAAAAGCAAAATAAAACAAAACAAAACAAAACAAAAAAAACTTTTAAAAACATTCTGGCATGGTGGCCACACGAAGAAATGAATTTAAATTTTGAGGTACTGTTGAGTAAAGGTGAGGATTCCATTCTTATAAGAGCTTTTATGTTGAAAATGATTTAATGATTTGATAGTCCTTCATTTCCCCCCACCGGGAAATTTTAAAATACTCGTAAGTTAGGATTAGTGATCCAAAATTCACAAAGCACAATGAATTTTGTCCTTTTTTGTATTTTATTTAGAGACAGGGTCTCACTGAGTTGCTAAGTGCCTCGCCATTGCTGAGGCTGGCTTTGAACTCGCGATCCTCCTGCCTCAGCCTCCCAAACCCACCGGGAAATTTTAAAATACTCGTAAGTTAGGATTAAATGGAAAAGGGTTTCCCTTAGGAAATATCCTAAAACATCATCGTTAGCCTGCCTTGTGGCCTTCATGGTATTAGCTCCTGGAGCTAGAAATCTGTGAAGTTTCCACATGACTAAGAGAAAAAGTAGAAAAATACCATTACAAGAATATAATTAAGTAGAGGATTAAAAAAAAGTACCCTCAAAATGTCAGTATTTTATAAAGAATGTCAAAAGAAGTAAGTGATTTACCAGCCTCCTATAAATTTATGTAAAGAGTTAATATTCACAACAATAATTGGAATAATATTTCAAGTCACCTTTGAAAAGTAAAGGGTATGCAATGATGGCAAGATCCTGACATATCAACACCCAAGATGATTTTAGAAAGGACTGTGTTTGAAGCCCGGAAGGACTCCCTAGCCACAGTCACCCAGGCAATTTTTTTTCTAGATTCTGGAAAAAGATAGAGTGGGGTTTGGAAGAGCAATCAATAGCCTCATCCATAGCCCAGAAAGATTCTCTCTGCTGGTCTTCCTGGTCTTTTGCTTTAGGAAATAAATGCTGTTGACCTTTAACAAAATCAACTCAGACACATCCATAAGTACTAGAGAGGCAGAGGCCAACCTATGGGAGGGGCAGCAGAGGCCACTAACATGGGCCTTCCTTCCACCTGTCTGCCTCCCCTCCCAGCAGGTGCAGCAGGACCATAGAAAGGGCTACCATGTCCCAGCACAGGGTCTTCATCATCATGAACTTCTAACAGGATGGTCTAAATCTCAACTATTGTTCCCTTGGTGGTGCCAAACAACTCATCCAGAGACCACAGAGGGGACAGTGCTGACAAATGGGTAACAATAAAGTGGGTCAGACCTCTAGCCTGTATTTCATCACTGAACAAGAAAGGACCTGGTGAACAACAGCCACAGCCAGATGACAAGTTGGTGAGGTGATGAATATGTTAACTGGCTTGATTTAATCTTTCTACAGGTATGCACCAATCAAAACAAAGCACCCCATAAACATAACAATTTTCATTTGTCAATTAAAATTAATTCACTTTAAAAAGTTAAAAGCTAAGTTAATTTTTATTTAGAAAAGGCAGTGGTGAAATAAAATAAGGAGTGGAGACTTTGGTGGTGGTAGTTGTGTTTATGGGTTGGTTTGTTGGCAGGTAGGGCAGGAAGTAAAAGTACACAGCCCATCTGAGTTGGTAAAACAGATTATTCATCAAGAAAACATAAACTGGAAGAGTCAATTCAGTGGCTGCAAAATTAGAAGTGTTTAGTTAGTTTATTTTGCACATTCTGAGGAGCAATTTAATGATTACTTAATGATTCAACCTGGACAATATTGAAAAGAATAAAATTAAAAATGGAAAATTTCATCAAGTGGGAGCCAGGAATAGGGTTAATTATCCAGCTTAAAAGTCAAAAATAGTCATTGAATATCTAGGAAATATAAGATATAAAGCTCAATCAGGACTTGGGAGATAAAATTTAAGATCCTGCCATTATTTGAAATTAGGCAGTTTTAGATTTTTCCTTTTTCCCTATGGCTCATAGTATAACCCATTTTTCTAATAGTTGCTTCTATGCCCAAGTGTGATTTCCTTTTGGACTTTGTCTGAGTTTTCCCTGGGTCCTCCAGGCTATGAGATCTGAAATGCAAAGGGTCACTCTACTAGGAAGTGATAAAATGTACTGTACCTGGGGTAACCAGTCATGGAATTATTGAGGCAGAATGAACATGCACCACCTGCAGGCATGCATGGACTATACCCAGGGGCAGCCATGGACTCATTCCACTTCTGTCCCTCCAACCAACTGTAGGAAAGGTCTAAATAACTGCTAGCCAAAAATGGATATGTTCTCCTGACCCAGTTTATAACTGCCGGAATCTTGATCATGTTTCTGTGGGGGAAAAAAAAGGTGTGGGTTTTCTTAATGTGGTCATATGTACTTTGACCACATTTCTAGTTTGAAAGGGTAGATTTGGGGTAGATAGGACCATTCTGACACTGGGGTCAACAAATTTTTTATGGGATGAACTAAACCATCCAATGTCACTATTAGTGTCTCTGGGAAGGTTTTCAACTAAAAGACATTATACGCCTGATAAACAATATCACCTTATTGAACAGGGGGAAAGTGGAACTACTCAGAAGGAGGTATGAAAACTTAAAAAGGCTATGATTGTCCACCTTAGTCTTAATAGGCTACAGAGAATTGAAACCTACCTCAATTATTACTTCCTCTTTTAAAAAAATATTTATTTATTTGCTTTAATTGTACACAATGAATTTTTATTTTTATGTGGTGCTGAGGATTGAACCCGGGCCGTGCACGTGCTAGGCAAGCGCTCTACCGCTGAGCCACAACCCCAGCCCCTCTACTTCCTCTTAATCTAGAATGATAATATGAGAGGGCAAATTTAATGCAGAGATTAGCCATTTAAAATTCAGAAGTAAGGTCTCTGTAGACGTCACAACGGCAGGCTGGAGTTCTCATATCCCCCTAGGGTCCCTTACCCCCAGGTTCTGTTACTGTGGAACATGAAGAACATCAGCCTCCTTTCCCATTTTGCCTTGGCCAGACACATGGATTTTCAATGCCTTAAAAAATATGGTCATCATCTTTTCCCAATGGATAGAAATAGTGAAATAAGAGGTAGAATATGGTTAAGGACTCTGAATCCTTAAACAATCCGTCCTCTTTCTTATAGTCAAAGTCATCATGACTGTGACTCCAACAGAGTTGGCAACCTGTCAGTAGGACAGGAAGGTTCAGCAAGGACCTTACTCCTCCATGGAATCGTTTATTCTTTGCTACACCAAGGGAGGAAATAAAAACATGAATCTGTATACTATGTCATTATAATTGTTTCATGCTTGTGGCTTTTGTGACCTCTGTCTTAGAAAATAAGTGAAGTTTTTCTCTCAGTATGCCCAAAATGAAAAGGAAATGTTGCAACTGAAAGTCATTGCTGTCAATCATCCCAGTTGAAAAAGGAAAGGGAGAGAAAGTCTTCAATTTGCATCTACTGACCTTGAATATGAGTGGTCCCCTTGTACCTTTCCCTCCTAAAATGAAGGGACAGGAGTAGGAGGGTCCAGTTTTCTGATCTTTGAAACAGTTCAGGGAGAAACATGAGAACACAGTGGGAGTTATATTTGGTTTTCATTTAATATTGTCTTGATTAAACTACAAATGGCTTTGTCAATTTATATAAATATAATAATAAAGCATAATTTGACTGATGTCTACTCTTCAGAATTTTAAACCTTTACTCATTATCTTCTAAAAAGAACCTAGTAATTATGTGAAGGAGAAGGAAAAGAACCAGAGGTGTGGTTCTAGGATCCTTCCTGGCTCAAAAACAAGGTTGGGGCCTGAAGGTGGGTGGGGGTATAGCTCCACGGTAAAATTCTTGCCTGATATTCACAAGGGCCTGGGTTCAATCCACAGCACCTAAAAAAAAAAAAAAAAAAAAAAATGCTGCAACCTGCAGAACGTTCCTAGAGATGTGTGAAGATGTGACACCCTATACTCTCACAATGCCCTCCATTGATATGGGCATCATTGTGGTGAAATATTCTCTTGAGAAAAACAATTTGTCCCGGTGATTAATTGCAAAAGCCGAGACTGACCTTATCAATTTGCTGTGCACAGTCTCCTTGAGCACCCAAACGGACCAAGCTCAGAGCAGTGAAGATGCTCAGAAAGGACAAGAACACATTTTCATTTCCCTGACTGTTGTCCATCTCTCTGAAGAGGTCAAAGCCAAATTCTGCATTTGCTGCAGCAAGGGAGGCCATTGTGAAATGGAGTGCAGCCTAGGAGACAATGGAAATTCAATTAGTTCAGAGCATACTTTCTATAGACATTGAGATTTTTATACACATTTGTTGTTTAAATTCAAAGCTTTATCTCTTATAACTTAAATGCAATAATCAAAAAGCTTATAATAGAGAGCAAAAATTCCTTTGGCTCAACATTCTTGTTACCAATACTCTACAACTCTATTGTCAGGGAAAAATATTAGGATACACTAATTTTTCTCATACTGATATTCTTCAGTGCAGCATTTCTACCTGTGCTTTCCTGTTTTCTTATACAGGGAATATTCCGAATTGTCCTTGAGGGAGCATTTCTACCCTCAAGTAGCCTTGAGCTACCTGAACATTTCTACCCTTTAAGTAGCTCTGGTTTCAAGTCCCAAGCAGATGCATTCAGGGAATCACAGTTTCTCACATCACCCTGTTTCTACTGAAATAGAGCAAAAACTCTGTTTAAAGTAAACATTACACTATTCCAACGTCTAGCCAAGGTGCTTTCTAAAGCACCTGTAACTTAATAGTGTTAAAATTTGGAGGTTAACATATCACTTTCTTATCCCTTTTCTCCATCATGGTCTCCATACACATTGTTAGAGCAATCATTCATTATATTTTTTTCAGGACCACCTTAAATTAAAATATTACACATTCTTAGTTCCATAAGTGTATTTATTCTTTTAAGACAATTTTCTGATTCTTATTGAAATATGTGGTTACTATAGTATTTATTATGGACATAAAAATGTTCCAACACACAGATCTATCATTTGGTAGAAAAACCAAGGCTACAGTAGTAAATTTAGAATAGAGAATAGAAATCAAATTATCTTTGAGTTCTTAAAAGTGTTGTTTCTAAAATGTAGAAGACTGCCACCCCCATGACATTTTCAGGAATATGTGTTGGTATTTCTTTGAAGAATTTCTACACAGCTCAATGATCTTAATACCAAAGTTCTGATTTTCTCAGACTAAATGAACTTGCATGGATGCTCCAAATTATTCCCTTTGAATATACCATGATACTACACCTAGTGACAATTTCCAAGAGTCATAAACCCTTAGGAGGCCCAGACCTATTCTCAATCTTACTGTTTGAAGTTGTGTGACCTGGATCAAGTCTTTCATTTCTCTGAGCTTCTAAGCTGCACCATATCTCATGAGATGATCTGTTTACAGGATCTAGCTTAGCTATGATGAACAGAACATTATATATTTATCTACTTTCACCCAGTAAGAGGGGCACACCATAATAGCAGATATCTGATGGGGGGGGGGAGTATGGTGTGTGGAGAAGAAAAAGGGGGAGATAGATGGCATTTGAAAAATGAATGTTCTAGAATTGCCATTGTGTTGACTTACTTGCAGTCAGAAATAATGCCTTTAAAGTTACAAGTGAGAGTATAGTATTTTGTTTTATTTTTATCAAATGAGACCTCGAGTTGTTTTTTTTTTTTTTTTTTTTTTAATTTAACAATACCTATACAAGTAGTAGAGAGTCAATGAATCAAAACAGGTAAAATAGCAACAACCTAATCAGTCCTACAAGACAACAAATGAAATTTTTCTGGAAAGAGCATTTCTGAGGAATTCATACCATATACTTTGGAATACCAAGCCCAGAGAACATCGTCGAGACAAGAGGCCATAAATAATGGTTTCTTAGGGTCAAATTCAGCTATTTGCAATTCGTTGCACATCCTATTCCTCAGTTGCACTCCAGGGTCATAAGGCAAGAATGTCATTTGCAGCCCATATGCTCTTTATTCTAAGAAAGATCATCTACATCTTCTAAAAGTTATCCAGGGCGGGAAGCAGTTCAGTGGCAGAGTGCTCTCCTAGCACGCATGAGGCCCTGTATTTAATCCCCCAGCACCACCAAAAAGCTAAATATAAAATAAAAATTATCCAGAAAAAATATTAAATTGATTTCATCTCTAATGTAAGTACTCCAGGGTAAGGAACTGTGGCCGCTGTCATTGATGCTACAGGAGAAAGCTTGCAGCAAAGGAGGGGAGAAAAATGAAAGCTGGAGGCACAGTGAGTAGCTTGGGCAGGGTTTACTGTCCCCAAATGTTCAGGGATTATAATCATATTTTAGACCTAAAATATGAGTTTTGCTTCATGAATATGAAAAAAAAATAAGACTGACATTAACAAATATACAATTAAATCTATGAAGATGAAACAGTGATTTTTATATTAAATTAAGTAGTCATAAGAATCTCATTTCTTTTAGGAGGAAATTGTATGCTAAATTCTCTCCCTTCAAAAGAGTTTCCAAGACTTCAGGCTGATGACTGAAAATCAGAGGCAGTACTAAATGAAATGACTCACTCTTAGAAAGTAACTTCCAGGGCAAAAGCCCAATAATCTTTTCCAAATATTGACTGTGAAAGTTAGGTTTAGTAGAGGATTGTGGGTCTATTTCAATGCATTGAAATAATGTGGGTAAAATGCTTTAAAATAAGACCTGAAAGACTTTAATGACCCTGTATGGGGACCTTCTTGCACAGTCCCATGGGAATCTGCAAGCTACCTGGTACCATATCCCAAAGTGCATTTTTCCTTGCTCAAGTCCCAGTTCTTCTAATTGCTTTACAAATTTTATCTTACTATTTTATTCCTTGGAGAATAAATGCATTTTCCTGTTTTCATTATTTTTTAATTACTTTTTGAGCAATAATCATAGATACTTAAGTTTGAAGCTTTCAGTCATCTTGGTAACTTGCCACAAAACTGTCATTATACTGAAGAGTAGAAAAGCAACACAGGAATCCGTTTATTCAAGAAATAGAGTACATAATTTTCTTGGCTAAGTTAATCTTATGGCAGAGAAATCATACTAGATAAAAAATAATTACAGGAAAACAAGAGCCAAGAAGACATTCCAAGACAATTATAAATTCTCAAGTAATAACTTTTAGAGTGACAGGTAGAACTAAACATGTTGTACTTAAACACCTTTGTACAGACATGTTCACAAATGCTGAAAATAAATTCCAAAAATGGGTTCTTCTTCCCATAATTGTTTTTATTATCTTTCATTATGCAGGTGCACTCTAATTTCTAGAAATTAAAGGAAAATTCTTTGTTCTTCATCTGAGATCAAGTCTGAGTCCCAGTGGCAAGCAGATAATTTTATTTAAGGTTGAATTAAGGCTCTATGTCCCAAGCTTCCATCAGGGATGGAACATCAAAATTAGCATGGTACCAGAACTGTGATTTTCCTTCCTCCCTTAATTACTTTCACAGTGACTTAAAAACAAATAAATAAAGCACCAATAAAAAATACACTAAATTCTGAGAGCCTCAATGAAAAAAAAAAAAAAAAAAAAAAAAAAAAAAAAAACAGTACCAAATGACTTGGGTGGCAGTTAAATAACCAAGACTACTGAAAAGAAAATATATTCTATTAAAGCTGCAGAAGATGCCAGTGTGTCATTACCCAGTATGCCACTGTGCAGACAGAGCAAAGAGGAAATTCTTTTCAAATCATAAAAGAACTTGGCTTTAAAAGACTAGTTTTTCTTCACCAAAACATACTATATTTTGATGTTTCTTGTGTAACTATCTTAGCTTAATATACAACTAAGTAATTAATTTAGAATTTTTAAGTTAATACAAATAACCAATACTCATGAAAGTTCTTAAATCCCAAACTTCAGACTTGAGGGCCTCAAACCCCATTGTAGACTGAGATTTACTTGATTACATACAGAATATTTCAACTCAAGAACTTTTTTACCCTTTCCTTCATATAGTCAGCATACTATTGGTGTTAAAACAACACTGAAGCTTTTTTTTTTTAAGTCTAATAAAAAAAGAAAAAGAATTTTTGAAATAAAGCATAAGAAAACCAGCACAAAATAAATTCAATAAGGCATGAAATTATAATGACAATATTTCATGGACCCAGACTTATTGTATCTAATTGATAAATTATCTGCATTAAATGCTTGTTAAAAATATTATCTAACCTTAGGATAATTTTGGTCATACACAGAAAATTAATTATAGTTCATGGTGCCTTATTGAAAAGAGGCCTTCATATTTACTAAATTAAAATGTACATATTAGAAGGGAATGAACAACTATTAAACATGCTGAGTTTTTAATTCTTATCAATAAGTCAAAGGCGATGCTGTAAAAATAGTTACTACTCTACAAAAGTATTTTCAAATCTTTCCACAGATTCAAATTTTGATAAATGTCTCATCAGATGAGTAACTCATTACACTATTAAAATAGATTTCAATACTATTCACAGAAATTAGTATATTCCAACATGTAGTGCCTTAAGAAGGAACACTAGAAATATAGAATCTGGATCGTACCTAATTCCCTATTTATCTATTTAGGGATGGGACAAAGTTCTCCACTGGAACTGATCCCCTGAACTGTGGTGTCAGTCTCCATGTCACCAGTGAAAACCAGGCACCGAGGGGCCATAAAGGAGAGAAGCAAACAATGAGATGTTTTGATAGTTTGACGAGTTTAATGTCTCAGATACCGAGAAGCAGCCAAGATTCACTCATTTCTCCAATCTCTCTCTTTCCCTCCCTCCTTCCCTCTCGACCTAGCTAGATTTAAGGGTGGACTTTGGAAATATTTACCTTACTGTCTTCATAGAGGAGGTTGGCAGCTGGTTGGGCGAGTCTGAAAGAGTTCCCTGCACAACTTTTAAATATAAAGCCTCTGACTCAGACACTCCCTGCTTGCTTTGGTGATGACCACGATAGGTTTAAATAATGCCATTAAAATGAAATTATGTTCAGGCCCTTTGTGGAATGAACTGAAAAAAAACTTTGTAGAGTACTAGCTACAGCTCCGATTCAAAATAGTCAAAACAGATACTTTCAACAAATGAACTTTTAGTATGAAATTGTTTTAAATTTGATATTTAACATCGCATGGTATTTCTGTATAGTATATGTTAGTTATCCATACACTAGGCATGTCTGGGAATTCAATCACTGATCTTTGTTATTGCTATTTGTTTGGTCCTTCCCCCTCCAGTTTTGGTATAGAACAAGAGATATAACAAGGCCCTTCCTTTGAGATTCATATTCTGGAAGCTGCAAGTTCACTATTACAAAGGAGCACAAATGCAATTCTAGAGATGTGAAGAAAGCAAAGATCTGAAGAACAGCATGTGCATTTTTCATCCATAAAACAAGAATTCAGATCAAGCACATTTTCATTAAATACATATGTATGTATTATATATATATGTGGTATATCATATATATGTATTTCATATGTATGTGTACCATATATATATGTATATATATATATGTATATCATATATAGGTGTATCATATATATGGTACCTGTCTTGGAATTGGGGAATACTGCATTGGGGGTGAGTTGACCCCTTTGAGAGGAGCAATATTGTCCTTAGCATCTGACACCACCTTACACATTATTCCTACAAGCATTTGCCCACACAGTCTTCATTTTAATTGTATGATTTATTGTTAAAATTGAATATCTCAACCATCTGAAGCTCTCTAAGGTAAATATAGTATCAGACAGCTAAATGTGTTTGAATATATTGATCACATGGGGGAAATAGCTACCTCCATCAGAAGAGGATTACATTAGTGATAAAAGAATAGAACAGTAACAACAAACACACAAAAAATGAGAAAATGTGATCATGATTAACTAAAAAAAAAAAAAAAAAAAAAAAACCAGATTATACTCTGAAGCATATACCACAGTGCACTTGATTTTGGCAGAGGCACTATTGGGGATTGAACACAGGGGTGATTTACCATGGGCTTCTTCCCTAGTCCATTTTGTTGTTTATTTTGAGAAAGGGTCATGCTAAGTTGCTGAGACTGGCCTGAAACTTGCCATCCTCCTGCCTTGGCCTTCTAGGTCACTGGGATTACAGATTTGCACCATCACATCCAGATCCTGGTATACTGTGGATAAAATTTTCTTCATTGTAATAATTTGAAAGTTGAATGTTGGGCTAAACAAAATTTATGATGTATTTCTCCGGGGAAATTAAGAGGACATTGTAAAGGGTGAGTTGGAACAAAGTTTTGAAGTACTAGTACATCATCTTTCCATGAAAGTAAGTTTACAGCTATTCTTCAAAAGTCAAAGCACAAAAAGGCAACATTAGCTTGCTATTTAGACGTCCAGAAGAAGATCTGAGAAGTAGCCTTAAAAGCATTTGAGCATATTGTTCTTACTAAGAAGAAAGCGGAGCAGGAGGTGAAGGGCCTGCAGAGACTGTTGATTGACATGATAAGCTTTGGGATCTCATGTGGACTGCTCATCACTTAGTTCATATGTAAACTAGAAGTAAGATAATAAACAATTTACTAGATCTAGGGTTAAATCTCAACTTGGCAACTGTGTGTGATCTAGAACAAGTAACTTAATTTCTCTGTGTTCCGTTTTTTCATTCACAAAATAAGAATTCAGATAAATATTCTTGATAATCAACATGGCACTTGTCGTAGGACAGAACCTCAAAAACATTAGTTCCCCCTTTCTACCTCTTCTCTACCACCACTTTGCCCTGGCTATATAGTACATCATATGTCATTACTATGCAGCATTAAAAGAACTTGATCACTTCTGCCATTCTCATGCAGTATTTTACTTTCCAAACTCTGGGGTTTGCCCCTAATATCACTCTGATATGGTACTTCTGTCCCTTTCAGGAAAAAAATGCAATGCCTTCCACTAGGGACGGGGCAGATTTGGGCGGCTGGGAGTGAGAGCTCAGAGCCAACAGCAGGGAGAAGAAGTGACCTAGCTGTGTGGACAGTGATTGTGGAGGAAAGAGTGAGGGTCACCAGCTTGTCCCAGATTTCCTGGGACTTCCTGGACTTAGCATCCTAAAACTCCCTCAGTCTTGGTTGAATGTTCATGAGGACTCACCTCCTTCCTTCAGGTTCTGTCTGCAGAACTCTCACAAGACCTGCTTATCTGACTCACCCAACCATGCTCCACACCAAGACACAATGGGTCAACTCTCATCAGAAGATATTTCTGCCACCAACTTTGCCATCATCTGCTCACCGGTGCCTGATATTTCCATGACTGGAGACTTGGGCTCCCATACCACTTTCAGAAGTGAGTTTTAGAAACCAAATGAATTGAAAAAGAAAAAAAAGAAAGAAAGAAAGAAACCAAATAAATCAGCCCCAAAGAATGCACACAGCATGGCTCCTATATGAAAAGATCAAGCCAAGCAAAAGTATATTTTTAAGAATGCTTCTATGGGTGGACACCCCATGCCAAAGGTGTGATCACCATAGTTCCCTCTAGTGCAGGGGAGGTTCTTTAGATTATGGAATACAAAAGGGGGCTTCAGGGGGCCTGGCAATGTTCTGCTACATTGCATGCACATATCACATACCTTTATGTAAATGAGTTTATATTTTGTAATACTTAAAATTCAATAAGGAAATAAAAACATCAAAGGCCTCAGAGATAAGACCGTGGCACATTGAATATAACTGATCATTAATCTGATCCTGAGAGCAAATTCTGATGGAAGATGGGCTGGGATCCTGAACGAAGAACAAACATGTAAGAATTGAATGCTGGGAAAACTGACAGACGTGATTTATAGCAGAGACCAGGGAATCACATACTCCCTCCTACAGCCCCCAAACCAAGCAGAGTTGGTAGTGGTGATGCAGGCTGGCCCACCAGAAGAGGAATCTTTTCAAAGAAGCAACCTAAAGAGATTTCAGGCCTCTGTGCAGGATCATTGGCCGTCTACACAGTTCTCCAGATTTAGTAGTGAACCTGAGTCTCACCTACAGCGGCAACCAGGAACAGCACATTTGCATATCAACAATGTATTCACACCAGTAGCCTGATGCACAAAAGCAACGATGAGAATCTTGTTCTCTTTCTCTCTAAGTTCTTACTCCCAAAATGCCAACAGTCCACACTGCTGTGGACTATTTGGTCCTAAATGTTTTCCACATGCTGTTAGGTGACAAAGAAGGGCTGCCAGACTGATTTACCATTATTTAATGAACCAAAGTAAGGATAGCTAAACAAAATTTGGTTCTAAAAATCTTAAAATTAGGTTTTAAAGTCTTTCCATAAGTGCAGTCTGCACCCAGCCCAGGCACCTACTTATTGATGTTTGAACCTCGCTTCTGGGATTGTTTTCCTGTGACTCAGAGCACAGCACTGGCCCCAAAGCAGCTTACACACATTTAGCTTTCCACCAGGTTTCAAAATAGCATCTGACTAAGGCAGTCGTTATGTGGTTCATTCAGCTTGTGTGTGATCAGATTTGAAGAGGTAATTTTCCTATCTCTATTTTTTATAGTGACAATGGTTTTACTGTAACCATGCAAACAAATCAAGGATTGACAGTACTTATTAGCCTGTCTCAAAACACATCCCTCTGTAAGAGGATGCATCAGTTGATTAAATGTACATCAAATGACTAAAGCACAACAGAAGTGACAGCTGTGACCCTGTTTGGTATCCAATTGTACTGCAATTTGTCATTGATCTCTTGTAGCCCAATTTTTTCACCCTCTCTTGTGCAAATTTGCCTGACATAATGAGCTTAAGTGAAATTTATGCGACGTATTTCTTATCACTTCTCTGGACCCCTAAGTGGCTTCTGTTTGTACTGTTTTCCATCCTTTCTTGTTCCTCCTTCTTCCCAGTTTGCCCTGGGTTGGAATTTTCCAGAGATGCATCTGTTGGGTCAGCTATCTCATTTGGCCTCTCCAGATGCCTACCCGAACTCAGCAGCTTCTGATAGCAGCTGAAATTCGGGGTGTTAGTTCATTCTTGTCTTCCTGCCAGCTTCTCCTCCACCCTTATGACCTGGCAATGGAAAGTCACATCTGCACCACCCAGCTCCTCCCTGCAGTAACGCAGGCTTGGGTTCACGGAGGTGGTTTTGCCCCATGAAAAGTGGTTGGTATAGGGAAAGGTAGTTTGGAACCATGGGCTGTTTGTGCCTTTCCCATTAGAACATGCCACACAGGGGCAGCAGCACATCCCAGTCCCGACTTTAGCATCACAATGTCACACTGTATATTGTACCCACCTTCACCTGCTGTGCACAAAAGGTTTACAGTCCTGGTTTTTTCCAGCTGAATGTTTTCCAAAGTACAATGTTCACCAAAATGACTATTCCTGCATTGTGAAAAACTATTGGAATTAGAAGGTATCATCATCAACTTACGGTTGCATAGCTGCCAATTTTGTCTACTTTTACTCCTTCCCATGAAGAAGGACATCTTGGTAGATTTTCCATAATCAAACAGAGTCATTACTGTTCACCTCTGTGATGGTTTGTGAGTAGAGCAGAATAAAATCACATATCATTCCTGAAACTAACTTTTGAATTAGCCATTGCTTTTGATGGAGAAAGTTGTTGTTGATATGGAAAATATAAGCATACAAATGAATTTCCTATTTTCTGTATTCTCACTGTCATTATAACTGGCTAGAGTAAGCCGAAATACTTTTAACCCCACTTCCTATTCTCTACCTATGGTAGAGGTAAAGTACTTTCAGGTGGTGAAATTATTGGCAAGTTATAAGCAAGGGACCCAATGACGCACAAACTGGATAATCCTCCTGGAATTACTCGGAGTCAACCGTAATTAAAGGTCTACTCACTATTATTTTCTTCTCCACTTTAACTCATAAATTCCTCCCACTACTGTCTGCAACAGTTTATTTACAACTAGCCAATCCCAAAGTGACTTAAGTCCAAGAAGGAAACAGCCGTGGGAACTGGCTGGTCATGTCAATTCTCCCTGGCCGTACAATGATAACCCAGATTCCCATAGGCCTTACCAGCTCACAGTACCAATGACGTCACACTGAATTGTAATAACCTAAGTTTTACTGTCTCTTGTCCTCACTTACTTACCCAGGGCCGAAGCCTACAATGGTGTTTGAAGCCCCCAAGGAAACAAGTCTGCCCACCAGCTTCAGCTACCACGTGGGTCTTGCAGGTTTTTCTGTGTCCCCTCTGGCTGCTCATCCACTTTCTCAGTTTTCGAGCAGCACCAGTGTCTCTGCCAATAAATTGATCTCTTTATGCCCTCATGGGTGCTTACTTACAGGGTCAGCACAACTGCGTGGTCATATGAAGAACTGGGAAGAGTCCTAACTCACTCTTCCCACACTTTGTTGCCAGGCACCTAGCAGAGATGCTTATTTTACTTGGGTCTTCTGGAACTTGTCTTCTAAACAGTTCCTTTGGCTGATGCTTATCTTTGTGACCAGATGAATAGCAGACATTCTTCTGTGCTTTTCATTCACCCACTGTACCCATAGTTACCCACACATAAACATCCTCTCTGTGGTTCCTTAAAATTAGTAGTTACAAATGGGCACTTGAAGGGATAATCAAATCATCACATGACCCAAATATGCTTTAATTTTCTCTGCTCTTACCACTGAATTTTCTATCTCTGAAATTTTGTCTGAATTATATTCTTCTGATATTATTTCCAAATGAACCACTATCCATACCTTCTTTTTAAGTGCATATGAATACAGAATGATCACTTTTCCCAATACAAGACTTGGTTGTAAGGCAAAGTGCTCTATCTGGATCCAAAGACATTTTCTTCTCCCAAACTAGAGAGTAACTATATACAGAGTTAGGAGAAGATACAGCCTTCTCATAGTCATCCTCAGGCTAACTTCACAAGAAAAGAGATGATTTTTCCATGTATCTTTGATATCGTGACTGCCAATCTTAAGAATTTTTTATTCATAGTAGTTTTACAGCTACTTAAATGATTTTTTTCATATTTTTAAGATTGAAGAAACAAAAGCTCAAATTCAACACTTGGATACTTATCATGGTAAAGTTATACTCCAGGTACTGGAAAGCAAACTCATTCAGGCCAGAAACCAAGACTTCCTTCTCTTTCTTCCCTCATATATATTATAGTGAATGAATAAAAGATATTGAATTAATGGAATTACCCATTAATGAATGGTTGTCTAAGTATTAGAAAAGAAAGTCAAGCAAGTGCAATCACTGAGAAGAAATCATGAATTAGAAGTGGGAATCTTAATGAGCTGGCATTTGATCTGGATGTTGGGAAATGAAGATGAGAAGCATTCCAGGGAGAAAACAGAATAAGTAAAAGCCCATGGGAGTCACTGTGCATGAGCTTTGTGTGTAGACAGCAAATACTAGTAACCTAATGCTGAGGGGTGTAAGCACTTCAGGCTCTGCTGACTGGATGGATGATGTCACTAACAGGGAGAGCAAATTCATCAGGAGGAGTATGTATGATGAAGGGAGGGGGAATAATTTGATCAGCTTTGAATACAGCAAATTTAAGATGCCCATAGACACCTAGTTGAAAATTCAAGTCTGTATATGAAAAAAAGTGCTTAGTAATAAGGATGGGTCTTTAACATATAGATGGTTAAAACCATGGGTGAGTCTCCTAGACAATGGATATAGAAAAAAGAAGAAAAAACAGATTGGGAAGAACCCTTGAAAAATTCCTGAAGGGTAGCCATAACAAGGATTCAGAGTCTAAAGGAAACTTAGAACGACCAGTCAACTAATTGTGACTAGGAATTAAATACTTCTGGGATCCAAGTAACATGGTTAAGTGATTTTACTGCAGTAGAAGTTGGCAGCCCAAGAACAGGGCAGAGAAAATGAATGGTTGTCTTTGAACTATGAAAGGAGATGTGATAGTGAGAGTGTAGTTGAAATGGTGGACCATGAAGTTCAGATTAGACACAGCATAATAAAGAGAAAACTTTTCTTGAGTACAGAGATTGTTTCAGGACCATGGACATCAACCCATCAGACTCCCACCCCAAACTACTGTAACTGATGAGCACTGTAAATCTTTACAGGATGAACAGGAGGGAAACTAAGAGGCTTAATGGACTATAAGATTTTGGACATCATTGCACTGGAATACAAGATATTAAGCATGTTTAAGAGGAATGTGGAGTATACAAAAGTCAGTAAGATATGATCACAGGTAAAGAGCTCAGAATTTCAATTGTGGACCATTTTTTCGAAGATAACAAGACTAGATAGTAGAAGGAGTCACAATGTGAACTAGGGGGGAAAAAAAAGATCCAGAAGACAAAATCCTCAAAGATACTTCAGGGATAGTTTAAGAGTTGGGCAGATGGTCATAATCAAGGTTGGAAAAAAGGAATTCACATAGATGTTTACAGCTTTAAAGGACAAAGGGCAATAAAAGACGATTCCTTAAAAAAAACTGAAAATGATGATGGAGAACCAGAAGGAAGCTCTTTCTTTCTCTTGGTCTGAGTTAAGGGACTCAACGGAGATGAGCATCTTCCACTTGGCAGATATTTGAGGAAAGCACTAGGGGTAAATTCAAGATTACATGAGGCATTAGGAGAGGAAGATGTGGACTGTGGTTGAAATATAAAAATTCTCTAGTGATGGAACACCCATGGAAAGGGTATGACAGTGAGTGTGACAGTGATTTAGAGTGGTACTCTGGAAAGAGAAACAACCTGAGTGTGACAGTATTTCCAAACTAGGGAAAATTCCCTGCACATCCTAAAATATTTCAGCCAATTGTCTGGAAGCTGATGCCATTTGTGTTTTATTTTTTTATTTTATATTTTTTTTTTGTTCCAAATTTCAGGCGTTGAAATTTTTAATAAACTGTGTTTACCATATCTAAGCCTTCCAATCTATCTAAGTTATCTATTTGAATAAAATCTCGTTGTAGCAAGTTCCAGGCTTCAATTGCATGCTGTATCATGGGTAATTCATTCTACGGGATTACTTGTTGGGTCTATTTTTATTTCTTGGTATATTCTTTGTTGCTTTACTGTGGGCAGGGCACAAAATATTCAACAAGTCTATGTGTCTTGTTTACATGTAAATATTGACTCCATTCTCCTTTTGCTCCACTTTCCCCCACCTTCTTCATCTCTTCTACTTGTGAAATGAATAATCTTAGCTTTCACATGGCAGTAAATACCTTGGTATATTGTTCTTCTCAGACACTTAAGTGCAGGCAACCATTGAGACTTCCTCTAATCTTATCTTGCCAAAATTCCAAATCCAGAGGCCTCCTTGGTTTCCACTTATATGTGCCTTGTCACGTTGTTATAGTCACAACCAACAGAAAAATGAATGCTAGATTTCCAAAGAATTGAATCATTAATATTGCTTATTGATGACATTTTCTGTTTTAATTCTTCTAGTTCTATGATGTTTATGAACAGACTAATGCAGGAGTTTCCCAAATAAGATCCAATTCTAATTTCTTAAGAAGCAAATTAAAGTTCACTTTCCACCTCAGAATTTCAACATCCCAAAGAAAAGTAATAATAATTAGTTCCATTTTATTTGTGGAATTATACTATCATCATATCTGAATATTATTATCTTTCATGAAGAATAAATATTCTGAACTTCCAGATACACTAAGCATTACTTTGATCAATTCCAGTGGTAAAGTTCAATGTAAATGATGTATTTAGTTTATCTATAATCTTCTAGTTTACTTGTCCTTTAAATTACTGTTCTATTTCTCAATTGTAGCTAACAAACCTCTATCTATAGTTTTCCACTTTCAGAATAAATTTAAAATCTGTCCCTCCTGACTATAGAGTTTAAGGCAAATCACAAAGAGGTGAGAAATAGAGAGAAAGGATCCTGTAAATTTTTTTTGTTTGTTTTATATATACATGACAGTGCATTTTGACATATTATACATTCATGGAGTACAACCCATTCCAATTAGGATCCCATTCTCGTGGTTGTACATAAAGTGGAGTTACACTGGACACGTGTTCATATATAAGCAAAGGAAAGTTATGTCTGGCTTATTCTACTATCTTTACTGTTCTCATTCCTTCTCCCTTCCCTTCATTCCCCTTTGTCTAATCCAATAAACTTCTATTCTTCCATTTAAACTTGTATATTAAGTCCTTCGCTCTTCCTTGCTCAATTTATCTGTGAAAATGAGCAAAACCAATAAAGAAAAATCTTTGAGAACTGATTCAGGATAGTTCCATATTGACCACCAGGCATTAAGATAGCATTGCAAGGAGGATTGTGAGTTCAAAGCCAGCCTCAGCAATGTACAGAATAATACGTCACAACCAAGAAAGGCTTACGTCAGTAATGTGAAACTGATCAGTATTGGGAAGTTGATCAGTATGATTCATTATATTAATAATCTGGAGAAAAGGAGATTGAGTAAACACAATCCTCCCTTTTTGTCCCAAAGACTCTCCTACAAAATCTGGAAAGAATGCATAGACAGATGCTTAAAAATGCTAAACCAGGGAAGACCAGAATTCTAAGTACAATAAAGTCAGTGAAGAGGGTTTTTGTTGTTGTTATCATTGTTTGTTTGTTTGCTTGTTTCCCCACTTAATACCATCCTGAACTTGGTCCAGTCCAAAACTTTGACTTGAACATTGTGGAAAAGAGTATGATCCAGGAAAAAAACCCTGTTGTTCTGGCTTGAATAGCAAAGAGAACTCCAAAACATGCTGTGAGAGGGAAATCCCTTTGAAATATTTTCTCCAGACTTTCTCTGTTCTCACTCTGTCTCCAAGTGACCCTTTGGTGGGGCTGTCATGGCTGTCACAGCAAGAGCTGCTGGAACCCTCAAGCTCATTCAACATAGGGCTAGAAGCTAAGGACATGATGTGCTGCAAGTAAAATTGTACCAAAACTCACAGAGGACATGATTGTTCATGTATAAATTAATTTCAATGAGTCTGCCAGAAAGTTTCTACAACTAATAAGGAAGTGAGTTTGATGGGGTTGCAGGACACAAGGCCCTACAGAAAAAAAAAGAGGCAATTGTATTTCCATGAAGTACAATAAACAAATGGAAACTAAAATTAAAAACATTTTCAATGCACAAAAAAGGATGTGTATATGTTTAACAAAACATACAAGATCTACATGATAAAAACCATAAACTCTGAAAAAGAAAAGAGTATGACACAAATAAATAGAGAAACATACCATGTTTGTAGATTGAAAGACTCAACACAGTACAGATATCAATTCTCCCAAAATTTCTCTAAGGTTTAACATAATTACTATGAAAATTTTAGCAGGGTTTTTCATCTACAGAGACAAGATAATTCTAAAATTTAAATGAAATAGAAAAGGAAACGGAATGCCTAAAATAATGTTGAATAATAGATTTGGAAGAATCGCAATATACAATTTCAATATTTAATAATCCAGACAGTATGGTATTGATACATACATCCCTATAACAGACTGAAGCTTAGAAGTAAATCCACACAAGTATGGCCAATCTGTTTTTAACAAGTATGCAAAGACAGTTCCATGTAGAAAGGATTGCCTTTTCAACAAAATGGTCTTGAAACAATTATGTATATACATACAGGAAAAAAGAACTTCACATAATACACAAAAACAAAAAAGAAATGGATCATAGATCAAGCCTAAAATACAAGACATAAAACTATGACATTTTTGAAAGAAAACCTGGCAAAATATTTTTATGATCTGAACTAGGAGAATTATATAACATGACACCAAAATCATAACCCATAAAATAAAAAGATACACTGAACTAAGTTAAAATTTGAAAAATTTGCTCTGTGTAAGATGTTGAGGAGAGAAGGAAAATGTACATATTGTTGGGAAATATTAACACCGTGACAAAGAGGACTCATAGAACTGGCAAAGAAGCACATGATGTTCCCAACTTCTTTACCCATTAGTGAAATGTAAATAAAAACCACAATGAAATACCCTTAAAGACCTATCAAAATAGCTAAAATTAAAAATACTGACAATAATAAGTGCTGATGATGATGTGGAATAACAGACCTACGGAAGGTTAGAATATGATAGAGGCAATCTCTCAAATTGATGAAGTAAAGACGCACATTTAAATAAATTATGTACATATCTCATGCCATACACAGGAATCAACTATGAACATGTTACAGATGTAAATGAGAAATAAAACCACACAATTACTAGAAAAAAAAAAGAAGATTCAATTCCCCTTTAACTCTGGTATATAAAGAAGTTTCTGATTATGATTCAAAATCCTGAGGCAATAACAAAAAGTTTGATTAATTTGACCAAAAATAAAAACTTAAAATTTGTACATGTCAAAAAACAATAAAAATCAAGTCAAAATATAACTGACAAGCTGGCAAAAAATATTCACAACATACAAAAGAGACAACAATCTAATATTTTCAATATGTAAAGAACTCTAAAACTTGAGGAACAAAGTACCAAAAGCTTGGTAGAAAATTGTAGAAAAATAGAAACAATTGAAAAATAGATACAAAATAATCATCAAGCATGTAAAAATTATTCAAACTCACTAATATGGTGAAATTTAAATTTAAGCATCAATGAGATAACCTGGCTCACCTACCAGATGAATAAAAATTTTGAATGTCATTGAGGCAACACGTAAACAAGCATTCTCATACACTGCTTGTGGGGTGCAAAAGCAATATGCTCATTGGAGGGAATTCAATACCTGACAAAGCTACACTTCTTCTGACCTAGCAATTCCAATTCTGGGACTCTGAAGGTATATTTCTAATATGAAAATGCATGTACACAAGATTGTTCACCATAGTTGATGATTGCCAAGACTACAATTAACCTAAATGTCTACATATAGGAAGCAGCTGAATAAATTGTGAATCAGCCACACAATCAAGTACATGCAGAAACAGAGAAGGATAAAGAAGGTAATTCTAATAGAGAGTGATTTTTTTCAGAATATAATAAATGAAAGAGCAAAACTCTTAAAGTAGCTGTGGTACACTACTTTTCAGGCAACAAAGAAAGGAATATAAGAAAATACAAATCTGCTTAGTTGTGCAAAAAAAGGGCAATAATCTGAAATTTTTGTATAAATATGAATCATTTTAAGATTTGTGCAAACATAATCAAATTCACCAATCTGTCAATCTACATATCTACCCTTGTAGGTCTGTAATATATTGTATCTATAATGTTGTTTTATATACTGGAAAAAATAAATATCCATGAGTTCATACTGACATAAATAGATAAATAAACTAAAAAGGAGAATAACAGCTCTCTTTTATAGAGATCCCACTTAAGAAATGTAAAATGGTGGAAAATACAAAATTGCCAAAACTAAAATAGCATACTAATAATTAAATACCCAAAAATTCTTGCAGGCAAAATCCACTGATATATACTAAAAGCAGTGGGCAAAAATTTGAGGAGAAGCTAAATACTAGGCTAGTCTCAAATATCTCCCTCATATACAATTATTTACTGCAAAGGCAAAAAAAAGTAATTTACAGCAGAGAAACCTGAAGACATCACCATAACCAAGTGGTTAAGGCCAATACCCCACTAATAAGAAATACTGGCATCATGAACCCTATGATATGATGCACACAATACCATTGCCAGAGTTTTCTTGCCAAAAATGGGTAATCTCTTTCCAACCACAACAAAACATCAGATAAGCCCAACTGGGGGGGGGGGGGTTGTATACATAACTGACCAATAACTTTCAAAAGTATTAAATTTGTAGCAGAAAAGAGAGGATAGGATGAAGGAAATGTCAGACTGAAGGATGATAAGACAACTAACTACAATGTGGGCTTCTGGGTAGAATCCTGCTGTAGGAAAAAAGTGAAATTTAGTCTTCGGTTTAGTTAACAGGATCATACAACGCTAATTTCCTAGTGTGATTCATTGCATTATGGCCATATAAGACATTAGCATTAGGGGAATAAAGGTGAGGAATACACAACAGCTCTCTGCCCTCTCTTTGTAACTTTCTGTAAATTTAAAATAGTTAAAAGCTTTCAAAGAAAAGCAGATAATACTCTGGGCACTATGTGAAGAATAGACTGTAGGAGTCAAGGATGGCAAAGAGAGGAGCTGAGAGGCTGAACCACCAGGACAGGAGGGGGATAAGCATGGCTTTGAGCAGCAGAGAGGGGAAAGTGGTACTCAATGCTTGAGGTATGTTTAGCAGACCTTGCTCATGGATTGGATATGGAAGGTAAAGTCAGAGTAGACAATCTCCTCAAGTTTCTTTGGATCAAGTAACAACGTAAATGCCTTGGGTGGTACTGAGGAGGGAAATGAGAGAGAATCAAAAGTTCTCGTTTGATGATGTCAAGCTAGAGTAGCCTATGATTTCTCTAGATGCTTCGTTAAATAAGAGTTACACAGTCCAAGTAAGAGGTCAAGGCTGGAGCTGTGAACGCGGCAATCACCCTTCAGATCATTGCAAACCCAGGGCACTAAATAAGATCACGTAAGAAGAGAAACATGTGGCAGAGAGCAGAGGGCCCTGGAGTGCTCCAGCCTAGAGGGAGTAAAGAGGCAAAATCAGTAGAAGATATTGCAAAGGAGTGATGGAGAAGAGGAACCAGATGCCCCAGGAGCCAAAGGAGAAGGTGTGTGAAGTAGGAACTATCAGCTGACACCATGATGCTGAAGGAGGGGTCTCCTGGAAACAGAGGAGAGACCAGGGAGCCCACCATGGGGGAGCTACTGTGACTTAAACAAAACCTGTGCCTGGGTGCTCTGGGGACTACAGGCTGGAGAGTGCATTAGGAGAGGTCGGGAGCCGAGGAGGTGGAGTCACATGTGGCTCTCTCCAGATTTTGGATATGAAGGAATTAGAGCATGGTCAGATATATACTTTCCAGTCAGAAGATATTAAATCATGGTTTGCTCCTTGGAATAAACTCTGATGATAGAGGAGAGAGAGGTGATAATTTCAGAAGAAAAGCCTGCCAGTGTGAGCTATGGTAGGGTCCACTCCAGCCTGAGCAGAAGTTTACCTCCCACAGAACCTGGGAATCTCCCTATGGAATCCGGGACCCCCGGTGTGTTCATGAAACACCACGCCATGTTGACAGCAAGTTAATTTGTTGCATGATTTATTGAGCTTACTATACCCTGGGTATACGTTTCTTGAAAAATAAAATATGATTCCCACCTTAAGGAGCAAGGGTCTAATAGGAAAAACACATTTAATAAACAAACGTATATGCTGTGGCCAAGAATGCTAATTGCTTGCCCAGTACACATTCTTCCTACTTTTCTTTCAAAAGATAACTAATTTTGTTGGGAGAGGCCATTGTGTCCAGTTTTAGAAACACATTTCCTACCTCCCTTGTAGACAGGGATGGAACATATATCTAGATTCTGGCCAATAGTTGTAAAAACAGAAAAAGCTAGGTGGGTCTTCCAGAAAACTCTTCTAGAAGACAAGTGACTCCATTGTTCTGCGCGCATTTTATTTTTCGCTCTCTCTCCCCCTTTTGCTTGCCTGGAATGCATCATGCTAGGTAGAACAGTCTCCCTGTGATCTGAGGACAAAGGAGTCACAGAGATATCTGTCCTCCTGGCTTTGAACCACCTGTCCAGGTGCCCGCAACCACCTTTCTAACTGTGAACTTCTGATTACATGAGAGAAGAAAGACTGTTTCTCAGGTGTTTGAAAATTCTCCAAACTAATCCTAACATGAAACACAAATACACTGTAATAAATGTTCAGAAGGATAAGAATAGAAGAGGATAATGGGATGGGAGGCATTTGTTAAGACTATACAGATGAGGGAGGTTTTCCTAAGGAACATCTGTCGGTGTCTAGATTCTACCCGAGAGGAGAGCAGGAAGGTATGAGGAGGTAGGAATCATGATGAGCAGAAGGGAAGGGAGGGTGCATTCTAGACAGAAGCCACACTGAGGAGAAGCGAGACATGTAATGAGGAAGGATGAGGAAGCAAGGCTCAGGCTAGGTGGAGGTTCATAGGCCATCCAGAGGAATTTGCATTTTATCCTACATGGAAACAGAGCCCCTTCAAAACTAAGTACTAAAAAGATGTTTTGGGGGGGGTTTTCCTTATTTTACTTTCTACTTTTGCTTTATAGGCTAGCAGCTCCTGAGAGAACAGATTCTTGGAAGGGGAATTTTCAGTCTAACTGGATGGATTTACTATGAGAAGGGGGGAAGGTGGAAGAAAGAAGGCATTACATGGACTGAGAGCTTTAGTAACGGAAGAAGTGTTCACAGTATTAAGATGTGGGATTTTGTAGAGAACGTTGAGATTTGGGGACTTGAGTTTGAGGTACTTGTCAGCAGTTCACAGAGTCAGACTATGGCTGGTTGTGTGAATTGGGTCTCCCGAAGGCCCTAAGAACAGCCTAGATCACCTATAGAGAGGAAAGGGCTCAGCCCCAAGCGCTGAGGCAGCCAGACATTTGGAGGCTGGACAGGGACTATGGATCTACCACAGGAGACTCAAAGGAGAATCCAGGGAATGAGGAAACCTGGGGACTGTGGTTTCACTAAATTTAAGAGAAGGAAGGTTTGGACATAAGACGGAGTGACCAGCCGCAGTCTGGGAAGGCTACTGAGCGGGGCCTGGTTACAGAAACAGAGATGTCAATGAGTTTGACACACAGGAGTAAGTGTTGAGCTTCACAAGACAGTTTTGCTGCAATGGTATTCTGTTGGTGCCAGTTTGTAAAAGGTTAAATGAAGGAGCCCCAATTAGGAAGGGCTGTTGCAGCTAGCTGGAAGCCATAAGTTCCACCTGATATGCATGTGACGCACCTGTAGGCACCCGCAAAGCTGAAGGTATATAACCGGGTGAAAGCGGTCCGAGTTAGGAGAACGGAGAATTCAGTCAGTCGGGCAGTCACTCAGTCGGTCAGAACAATCAGAGCGGCCAGAACGTAGGCAGAGCGGTTACAGAAGAGAAACCAGATAGAAGAAGTAATGACTGGTCAGAGTTAGGCCGAGGCTCCTGAGGAAGACAGAAGACAGAAGAAAGAAGAAGGGAGAAAGAAGAGAGAAGAAAGAAGCTCTAATCTTTCTATCTTTCTTTCTGAAGACAAGAAGAAAAGCTCTCTTTAATCTTTCTCTCTAAAAATCTTTCTTTCCCTCTCTAAGCTCTCTCTAAGAAAGTAGAAGTAAAAGTAGTAAAAGCTATACTCTGCCTCCGAGAGTTTTCCTCCCGGTTTTCGGTACCAGGCAGCTTACAGTTAAAGGTTAGTGAAAGTTGAAGATGTAAAGAAAACAGGTGTTGGGTCACTGCTTCAAAAGCTTGGCTGCAATGGGGAGCACTGAGACCGTGCTGCCCCCAAGGGTGCAGGGCCAAAGGCTCAATGCTGGGTGTCTGAGCTAGGTAACTCCAGAGCATGATCAAATGCCAACAAGTACGGTTCACTCAGTAGGGGGAGGTGGAAGATGAATGAGAAAGCGTCCAACAAGAGTTAGATATTTTGCTGGTCATTTATATTTCCTCTTCCCTTTGATTTTTCCATAAGGAATTTAGTACTTAGCCTGTTAATTTTCACTAACTCTTTACAAAGTTAAGGATAGTGAAATTTTTATTTGTCATAAATAAATTCCTCAGTGTGTGGTTTGCCTTTTAATTTTTCTGGCCATAAATTTTACATGAATATTATTTAAAATTGTATGTAGCTAAAAATATGATTTCTTCCGTAACTCTTACCTTTTAGAAACTCCTTTCCTGCTCTGTGATCTGAAGCCTAATTACTCATCTCTCTGATAGTTTATTTTGTTTTCTTGCCCTTTTTCATTCTTTGCTATAGGGGGAATATACATATTTAATAATAATAATTACAATGATAGATACCCATTCACCACAAGCTAAATTTTACCTAAATAAGCTTCTGAGCTTCTGAACTCCATCTGTTCCATTCATCCGTCCATTCATTTGTTCTTAGGCTTAATAACTGAAGTATTTAATATTTGATAGGGAAAGACCTTCATAATTGCTCATAATTTTCAAAATATTGACTATTTTTATCCTAATTTTTTCACCAGAAATTTTAAATTTTTTTCAAGAAAAACATCTCATTATGAAAAAAAAATGATGAGGTTCTTACTTTTTATGATTTTAAAAATACATCGAGTGGCATGTTTCTTAAGGAGAATAGACCTATACTCGCTCTGGAACAACTGCCCTTCCTGGAAGGCTAGGAAGCAGTTTCCTGGGGATATTTCACTCAGCAGCCTGGGAGGAGAGGAAGCAGCCAGAAGGGATGTGGAAATAGATGGGGACAGTCAGAGCCCAGCAAGCAGAAATCTGATGTCCTTTGAGAAAAGGACAAACCATTTAGTCACTCCGTATTTACTAGACTATGAATCAGTAGCAACAAGTTTGTCTTTGAAGCCCTTAAACATGGAGAACCTGGGGAAGGGCTGCAGAGAGTGGAGAGACAGGGGCTTCCTGGGTTAGCAACCCAACCCCATCATCCCACCCACCTTTGCCTGGGCAACCAAGTAGAAGTGGTTGAGAAAAATTCTCCCAAACGACATATCAGTCATGCCTTACAAGAATCCAACTCTTGCAGGAATTTATTTGTTTTCCCCTGAAAGCTGGGTAAGTTTCACTCTAGGGCCTGCCTTGCATTTAGCTCATGCCATGTAAACGGCATGCCCAGTTTCTGTTTTCATAACTTGGGAAATACAACACAATTACAATTGTATTGTAACGCAATTCTTTATAGTGACCCATTTAGTAACACAGGTCAAACTTGTTCTTTTCTGGGTTCCTTAGCCTGGAACATGTTCCCAAGTCATGGAATTCTCAAAGCTTGGTATGGTGAGATGTTAGGATTTAAAAACCAAAACTTAGTCCTTGACTTAACATATTCCAAAGACATATTTTTAACAAAGGAAAACAATTACAATACTCTTTGCCCAGTGGCTAACAATTTCTGCTTCGCTAAATCCAAATAGAAAGCCTCAGGAAAAAGTTGCAAGTCACCTGACAGAGCTTCTTAGCTCTTAAACTCCTTCTCTGAGTTCCTATTGTTTAAAGTGCTTTTCATGAATTCTTTATATTCTCATAATACCTTCACATCTATTACTTAAGTTTTGGTCTAGTAATCATCCTTTAGATCAAATATCTGATGAATTTGGACACTATCAAATATAACTAATGGCCATGACATTATCAGGATTAGTTTTATTTTTGTTGTTGTTGTTTGTTTGTTTTTGTTTTAGGATTAGTTTTAAATAAAAGAAACCAATTTTTAGATCTTCTCATAAATTTAAGGTATATTATTTGCTGATTTTTAAAGTATTAAAATATTTAGGACAGCATAAAAATGAAATCATTTTAGATAGAGATTTTTCAAATATTCAACTAGAAGAACAAAAACACAATAGAACAATTTATTCTTGTGACAAAATTACTTTCTGGTAGTTGTAGTAAATTGTTTTCATTTGTTAGTATACCATTTATGCTTATTCAAAATAAAGTGGCAGGAAAATTTGAAATGCAAAGCTGCAACATAGAGATACCATTTTCAAAAATATCCTGTAACAACTCAGAAAAGTCATGCCCACATTTTGATAATGAAAGGCAGAGCCCATGGCATGTTAGAGAAGGTGCTCAGACTCTGGAGCAGGATTTTCATCCATCTCCCTGGTCTAACCCCAATCCACTCAAGTCCCAAGGTGACGGGATATGCTTAACACTAGACTACGATGGCAGAAATTTGCTTCTTTTCTTGATGAATCTAAAACACAGGAAGATGGCCAAACCTCAAAAAAATCTCATCTACATCCTAATCCACGATTATCTGCTATTTTTATGGGTGCGAGGGTAATTGAGAAATAACAATGAAACCATAATGTATTGCCAAACACAGCAAAATATATCATCACACTGAACGATTCTTCTCCCTATAAAGCATTTGTGCATGAAAAGGCAAAGATTTAAAAACCCAATCATAAAACGCCTATTTTTTTAAAATATTTATTTATTTACTTTAGTTGTAGACAATGCAATGCATTTATGTTTACATGGTGCTGAGGATCAAACCCGGGCCGCACACATGCAAGGAGAGCACTCTACCGCTAAGCCACAACCCCAGCCCCCATAAACACCTATTTTAAAAAGTAGTTGTTTCAAACCACTTTGCTGCAGAGAAACTGAAGGCTCAAAACCGCCAAACAAGTGAGTCTCAAATATGAGGACAAAACTCAGGTCTGCAGTGTCCCGTGCTCCCTGCCGTCCACAGGTGTTTCTACTGAGGCAGATGCAAGTCTGATGGAGCCCAGGCCACGGCCTGGCAGTCTCCTGGTTTGCTCCTCGTGTTCACTTTGTGCTCCAAATATCCATGCCTCCTCTCTTCTGACTCTCACCCACTCCCATGCCTCCCAAGCACTGTCCGCTGAGGACTCTCCCATCTAACCCGCCCAGGGCTCCTATATCCAGGGCCTGCTTGACACCCCACAGACAGCTTAAATGCCTCACATTAAAACATGCATTTGGAAAGTTCCTCCCAAACCTGCTCTTCCTCTCCAGCCTTCCCCATCTCAGGAAATGGGCCTTCCCTCACCCAGTTTTTCAAGTGTGAAATCTGAGTGACCTCTGACACTCCTCCACCCTCATGCAATCCAGTGACGCGTGCTTCTGTCCTGCACAGCACAGCTCGGGGCTGACCCCTCCCCACCATGCTTCCAGACAGACCTTTGGTTAAGCCACTAAATCTTCCACCTGGACTCCTGCAATAGGCTTCTCCCTGGCCTCACTCTGTGCCCTGTGTTCTTGATCTTGCCCACCACCAGCCTCTTCTCCGAACCTGTCCTCCTCACTCCTGCAGTGGGTTGAATTATTTCCCCTCAAAAGATAAGTCCAACACCTGTGAATGAGACCGTATTTGGAAATAGGATCTTTGCAGATTTCATTAAGGATCTCGAGGTGAGATCATCTCAAAACACCCAAGTGGGACCTACACACAATGACGGGTCTGTCCCTCAGAAGAAAACTTGTGGATTTAGACACAGATACAGGAGAGCAGACATGGGAGGTCAGAGGCAGAGACTACAATGACGTGTCAGCCGTCAATCATGTCTGCAGTCAACAGAGGCTAGAAGAGACAACAAATCCAGCAAGGTTCTCCAGAGAGTCTTCAGAAGGAGCATTGAGCTGCCCAGTGTTCACCCACATAACCCCCGGCATATAGATCACAGACATGTGTTGCTTTAAGCCACCAAGAAACAAATGTACTCCCTGAGCTTCAACTATACTGATTTCTCGGTTTTTTCAAAGGGACCAAGCTCTTTTCCTTCCTAGAGACTTTTCACGGGAATGAATCCTGGAATTGTGACATAAATGTCAGGCCCCTGCTCCTAGCTCAGAAGCCCTCCCTCCCAGCATTTAGAAGAGCACAATTGTATAAAACAGTGCGAGTATTTGCTGAATGCTGAACCCCAGTCTAGACTCTGAGCTCCACCAAGATGACACATATGTTCACTGGGTCACTACAGCAATCTCTATCCTAGCACAGAGTAGCCACCGAAACCAGCTCTCCCATAAATGAAATTACAGAGACAAAAAGAGACTGCATGGTGTCCTTTCATTGGTGAGAATCCTGAGACAGAATAGTGAAGTGTCTTGTTCCATGTTGAGTTAGCTGACGCTGAAAAACTGTTAGTTACTTTTTAACTTCAGAATAAATATTCTAATAGGTAAATGTAGAATTAAGTCAATTAAAACAGTACAAAAATCAAAATGAAATGCCATGATGGAAAAATTACACTTCCTCATTGACATTTGGTCTGCTGGCAAATCAAAGCTAATTGTTTATTTGTACACACCAACTGCTTCCAGAACTGGCTGAAATATATTGTTCAAAATCATGCCAGGAATACAAAGCAAATTGAATCCTGGGCACATGCAGATTGCCATGAAACTAAGTTCCTTAATATACATAATCTCCCAATTCCTTTCAGCCCAAATGCATAGCCAGGAGGTCTTGGTGTCTCCTAGCACCTACACACAACCATCTCAATAGGAATTTGTTACAGTAGAACATCTTGGCCTGCAGAGCTTTGAATCAGCACACAAAGGCTATGTGGCCAGAGATTAGAGAATAATATCACAATTTTATTTCAGAGGGAAAATCCATGGACTTTTTGGCATTATACATGAAATCCAATATTAACAACAGTAAAATTTATTTTAATAAATTCACCCATTCAAATTTCTTCATCTAGAGGCCTTTCCCCCTGCCTTCATTCAGTAAATTCATTCAACCTCTCATTGGTTGAGTGTATTTTCAGCACTGGCCTAGGAGGTGCTGAGCCTGCTTGCCCATAATGTGGGGATGCTACGAATTATGACGCAGTTCTTGCCCTACCTGGGCCCACATCTTCTAAAGGGAGACAATTTTCAAGCAATTACCAAGGCAGCATGAGAGGTACCATAGGGTAGGTTATTTGAACAACACATAGAAGTTGTTAGGCACCAGAGGGATCAGGAACTGCTTCCCACAGAAACATGGACCTGAAAGGTAAGTGGGAACTGGCCAAGCCTGGTCAGGCAGGAAGAGAGCAGGAGCTGTTCATGTTGGTGCAGGGGAAGGAGAGAGGGAGCCACTGGCCAGAGACAGGTAGAAAAGACAGAACAGGAGAGACAGGAAGGAGGAGGAGGAGGAGGAAGAGGAGGAGGAGGAAGAGGAGGAGGAGGGGGGAAGGGAGAGGGGGAAGGGGGGAAGGAGAGGAGGGGGGGAGGGGGGAAGAAAACTAGGTAATAGAATAAAATAAAACAGGATTTCAAAAATTCAGATGAGGAAAAAGAAAATGCATGTGTGCTCAGAGAGGCCCAAGTGCTCTCAGGTGAGCTCATGCCTCTGCCAGAAGGAAAGTGGGCGTGGCTTCCCCAACCTCCACTTCAGTGGGCAAGAACCAGTCATGACCACGCTGTCTGGAACACTGTCTTTCACCCTGCAGAGTGTGTGTGTGTGTGTGTGTGTGTGTGTGTGTGTGTGTGTGAGAGAGAGAGAGAGAGAGAGAGAGAGAGAAAGAGAGAGAGGCAGAGATACAGAGAGAGGCTAAGAGAAGCCAGGTCCCATGGGAACGTGGCACTGAGACAGTCACACCAGGTGTGAAGAAATGCTTATTAAAATACGAGGACAACACACCCTCTTGATGAAGCTGCTTATAGTTGGGGGAGTAGGTTAGGGATGAACACGCAAACAGGAAGTGATCCCTTGGAAACTAAAACTTACCAGAAAGGCAAACTGAGACTTTGAACATGGAGAGGAGCCCCGCTGTGATTTTGCTTAGCCTGGTGCCCAGTGCTAATGGCTGCATGAAAGAGGAAGGGATCACTGTGAGATCTTACAGAACGCGTTTTTTCAGGAACTCCTGAGAGCGGAGGCTGGGAAGCTTTTTCTACAGGAGACCAAATAGTAAATACTGGACTTGGTGGATTATGTTTGGCCACCTGTTACAACTCAAGTTTTCAGTTATAACATGAAAGCAAACATAGAAAGCAAGTAAACAAATAAGACATGGCTGTATTCCATTAATGAAATCAAATTCCATTTATGAAATAAAATGTCAAGATAGGTTTGGACAGAAAGCCAAGGTTTGTCAATCCTGCCCTAAACCCCTGAAGGGCACCTGAAGGTCAGATATGAGATAAAGGCTTTGAAAAACCACATTGCCAATTCTTGAAAGACCTGCAGCTGGCTTTACAATTTAAAAAAAACTCCTTCACCTCCAGTCACAGGGGCGCACACCTGTAATCCCAGTGACTCCAGAGGCTGAGGTAGGAGGATCAGAGTTCAAACCCAGCCTCAGCAACTTAGCAAGACCCTAAGCAATCCAGCAAGACTCTGTCTCCAATAAAATATAAAAAGGGGCTGGGGATGTGGCTCAGTGGTTAAATACCCCTAGGTTCAATCCCTGGTACAAAAAAAAAAAAAAAAAAAAAAACCCCACAAAAAACAAAACAACAACAAAAAAAAAACTCCTTCACAATTGAATCTAACAATAGATAATAGCAAATTAGCATCTTTCTTGATCATTAAAAGCATTAGTCCTCACTGCTATTTGTTTGGTCACTCCCATTTTCTGCTGAGAAATGAGATTTCAAGTTATTCAGTCGCTTTTCTGTACCATAATAGAAGGAGAAGAGTCAAAACATGCTTGATTTTATAAAAATCAGAAAATCCAGACTCTAAATTTCCCTTCTGTAGTTGACTTAATTTCCTAGATAAAGGAGAGACGAACCTCCTCTGTTACGAACTCTTACCATGGAACAAAAATTTTCAAAGAGGCGGTTGTGATTAGCATGGGAAGAGGCAGAGAATGTGAGGGAAGGAAGGACTTTAATTCACAATAATGCCAACTACAAAGGAGTGAGGGGGTTCTTGGGAGGAAAGCAGGACCAGGCCTGCATACCCTAGATAATCATTAATGCCTCAAATCTCAAGGAACCTCTCACAGTGACTCCAGTGTGGAGGCAGTAGCTTCCCTGGTCTCCACCCTAATTTCTACCTGGATTGAGTGGAGGCTCAGACTACCGCACCAGGGAAGAGTCAATGTGTATGGCTTTAAAAGGCCTTTACCAAGACGCCAGGCCGGGCTCCAGAGTCCAGGCCAGAGGGCCCACTCCTCCCTGTACTGGGTCCTGCAGGAGAGTCTGGGAACAGGCTCCTCACAAGCTGGTGCTCCACATCCCTTGGACAGAAATGACAAGTCACTGTATGACGTACAGGAAGTCCACTCCAAACCAGTTTGCCCAAGCCTCTCACATACCCACGTGGCGTGATGGTTTTATGGAACTTGGTACACAGTAGACTACAGGATTTGGGAATGAAACAAGTAACAACATGTGGTAGGAAAAGTATTTCTGGTCTTTTGTTTGTATCTCTTAAGGTGTGTTCTTGTTACATAACTGCATGCATCCTACTTTTAGACTCAAAAGTTGGTTCATGTATTAACCCTACATCTACTGTCATCCCTCAGTATCCACCTGCTAAAATGATGCTTTTTTTCAAGCATCATTTTGCTCAGCTAATCCCCAAACTCCAGGGTCCCTTTTAAACCCCTTCCCCACAGGCATCAAAATCTGAGGATGCACAAGTTTCTTCTATAAAAACAGTGTAGCTTTTGTATATAATCTCCTTACATGTTCTCCTTTGTACTTGAAATCTCTAGATTGCTTCTAATATCTAATGCAACATAAAACCTGTGCAAATAGTTGCTATACAGGACTGTTTAGAGAATAATAAGAAAAAATGTCAGCACGTGTTTTCAGCACAGACTTTTTTTCCTAGTACTAGGGGATAAACCCAGGGCGCTCTACCACTGAGCCATACCCCCAGTCCTTATTTTTTATTTTGAGGCAGTCTCACCAAGTTGCCCAGGATGGCCTTGAACTTGTGATCCTCCTGCCAGGCATAATTTTTTCTTTAAATATATTTGATCCACAGTCAGTTGAATCCACACGTGAGAGCCGGGGACACAGAGGGCTGACTTCTGGTAATAATATAAATGTTATTACAACTTGTTTTCACTGTTCATAATAGGTATCAACATATTGGTTAATGACTCGTCGTAATGGCCTCATACAGAACTTTGTTCTTTTCATTCGTAAAGTGATTTAATTCTTGCTGATAGTCAAACAGGTATTTTAAAAGTTCTTCAAAATACAGGTTGATTAAGTGTAGCTTACCTCACTAGCTCACCTTCTAAAATGATGCTTTTTCAAGTGAATTTTGCTCAGCTAATCCCCAACCTCCAGGGTCCCTTTTAAATAAGCTTATTCCATAACAAGCAAACCAGTAAGAAGGAATTAGGGTTGTTCTCATTTTTCTCTCTAATTTTTGTCCCTCCTTATGGCACCTTCAACCCCCCCCGAATTCTTCTCGACTCCTCACAGGAAAAGAACATTTGAGAAGAAGGGAGAAATGAGACCAAATATAAAAAATTAAAAAATAAATATAAACATGTTTTTCATTATTTCAGAAGAAGTAGAGCAATAAAATCGCAAAAGTTTCTGATGATGGCTCGAATTAAATGCTTCTAAAAATTAAAAGTTTCTAAAGCTCTAACACCTCATCTCACTGAAGTACTGCTAGGCAACAAGAAAGTGTTAAGACACCGTCCCGGCCCCTCCCCCCAAGCAGTGCGTGATCTAGAAGCGAGTTTGAAAAGTAGACCGCAGCGTGAGGACTGTGATGGCGGAAATATTTGTGACATGCTCTGAGAGCTGGATGGGGTGGCGGAAGGAATGGTGCCGTAAGTCCATCCAGCAGGAAGGAGAGAAGTGGGCAGGCGAGAGGGAGGACCAGGTGGAGAGACCTTGTCCCACTCTGGACCACCCTGATGACCAGTGTTATCCCTGACCAGCATGTCTTACTCCTTCAAGGAAAATCTAAAGGCTATGGGACGTGTACCCACCCAAGGTCACTCAGGAGTCTTTTATCTCTTTACCAGTATTCTAGTTAACATACCCATGGCAACACAACCACGTTCAGACAGGAAAATAGAATCCCAAATATATTTCAATTATTTATTTAATTTATTCCCAAAGAATAAGTTAGTAAATCTGTATTTATTTTGAAACAAATTCAAACCCAAACCCAAACCCAGCCTTCACTCACCAAATATGAATGAAAATGCTTAGTCACCCTGATGTGAAATTTACTGCTTCCTATATTTACTGCCCATCAATCTCTAAAAGCACTCTTCAGATGGAAGACTTTGTGTTTCTTCTTAAGAAAAACTTCCAGAAAAGTTGTACAAAACCTCTACAGAGAAATCAATGGGATTTTATTTAGGTCTCAATATAAATGTGAATGAAAATTCTGCCACAGAATTTAGGTCAAAATCTTCCAGATACAATTATGATTAAAAGTGAGGTTTCCTGCTGCTAACATATTTGTTCTAACCACCACAAATGTTAGGGCCTAACAAATATAAATAGTGCTTTCTCTCCCTATGAGCAGCTCTCTTGAGCTGATTTTTATTGTGTGTAAAAATACTAGCAGAGATGTCGAAGCTACAAATCAGTGTAGGAGAATATAACCACAGGTCAGAAATACTCCAGAGCTCAACTGGACCCAGCTGTGTTCCCCGGAGGACTCCTGGCTCTGAGCACCGTGGCACCAAGTCCCTCCTCCCTCCCAGATGCACTAAGAGGGAACTCATGTTCACAGAAGGGAGCCGAGGAGGGGCTCCATGGGCTCCTGTCCTGCTCAGCAGGAAGCTCAGAGCAGTGTCATGAAGTTCTCCAAAATGCCTGTTTTCACTAAAATAGAAGATTAAATCCAAATCTCTATTATTTAAGTTGTTAAACTTCATTGATTAAGAGGAAAATAAAATCAACAAGGAGTGTCCAACACCTAGCTGAAATTTGGGTGAATTTTCATTATTGTACTATCATCTCTAGACCTAGGATTGGCGTGCAACTTGTCGCCTAGGTTTTGAATCATTTGCTTAAAAAAAAAAAAAAAAAAAAAAAGTAGAAAGGCTAGCTCACAAATCACCATCCATTCATTCATTCACATATATTTTTCTCAGTTTTGCTGTGACTCCCAGAGATAGAAACCCCAGGCACTGATATTTGGATATTAATTGTATTATTTGTGCAAGATGTTTGTTTTATCAACTTCAGTATCTGTACAGCAGTTGGCAGGCCTTTTATTTATAAGAGGAAGAACAAAGTCAATTTTCCTGTATCCCATATGTTGGCCAGTAAGATTGACATCGCCACCCACTGTCTCTCTGTAACCCTGAAGATCACTCCACAACAACCTTGTAGGAGATAGCTATTAGATAGGGGGCTGACATTCACCAAGCAGTGGCAGGTGACTGCCAGGAGTGTAGCTCATAGAGGTGAAGCTGCTACTTTGGCAGAAGATGAAGCCCCACGACAGGCAGAGCCTGGAGCACCAGGGGCTGCTCATCTCTCTGGGAAGTCTGAGCATACTCAGAAGCCTGGAATAACCCAGGGTGTGTTAAGAATGCCACTCACCTCCTGCACTGCTGGGCTCCCGTTCCTCCTGCCTCCTTCCTCCTAAGACTCTTCACTCCTCCCAGGACACTTCTGCCAGGGCTCAGGGAAGATTCCCCAGACTTCCCATTGGCTCATCTCCCAAGGGAGAGGTTGGCAACAGAACAGCAGCAGTGACTGCAGAGAACCAAGTCCCTCCTCCCTCCCAGATGCACTAAGAGGAAACTCATGTTCATGGAAGGGAGGCCAAGGAGGGGCTCCATGGGCTCCTGTCCTGCTCAGAAGGAAGCTCGGAGCAGTGCCACGGTGTCATTGCTATCCATCCTCCCGCCGATCATGAGGAAGTAACCCAGCGAACCAGAGAAGCAAAAGCTTCTAAAGACTCTCCACACACATCCCCACCTAGACTGTGTGTACCTGGCCATAGGGCAGGGTGCAGGTTAAGAGTCAGGGACGAGAGCCAGAAGAACAGAACACGGTGGGGAAGGATGGACAAGGAGCAAGCCAGAGCCAGGAAGGGACGAGCACCAGGTACAGAACCGAGACAGCCTGGTCCTCCCTCCACCCGGGACTAAGGTTGGATGCTGGGTTTTATCCATTTCAGGGCAGTCATTATCTAGACTACAAATGGTGTCCTTGGAAAATGAAGTGACTCAAGTCCCTGACCTCATGATAAGCTTTACCAATAACAGGTGGCAATGTGCAGCTCAGGGGAAATGCTGACAGCCCACCCACACAGCAGAAACCAGAGATTCTGAGCCAAGCCTCAGTGTACTCTTGATGTCAGAGCAAGTATGCAGGAGCCCTGTTTGGGGAGATGGCTAAGATTGCGGTTGACTACGGGCCATGGAGATGTTTGGGCATTGCCACCTTCCGTAGTCTCACGAGACTTGGCCCGGGATCTCGAGAGACTTGGGCCGAGATTGCTGATCGGGTCGGCGCCATTTGGTGTTTGGTTGTTTGGTGGTGTGTGTGGTGCGTGTTAGAGTTGTTGTCAGAGCCAGACAGAGAAGTTAGCAAAATAAAAAGCCTGTTTGTTTCCAGTCTGCCTCTGAACTTGTTCCCGCGGCGTCGTTGCTCCAAGCGGCAATTGCATCAGGCGGCAACACAGGTGGTACCATACTACAAACTTTGGAGTCACAAAACCTGGGTTTGAATTCCAATTTTCCCCCTTGTACCTATGGGATTTTCTGCAAGCTGTTTTGCCTTTGTCCTCCTCTACTTGTTTGAAAGATGAGAATTTTGGTAACTGTGTGGTTGAGATGATTATAATGAACATGTACAGCACTTAGTATACAGTAATCACTTCATAAGTGTAGCTATTATTATAATAGGTTGAGATTGTCCTGGAAAATCGAGGATGTGTGTGCACTTCCACCTGTGATATCCCTCTGTCTGTATGTCACCTATTGCTCAAGGGCCACCTCAGTCACAATTTCCATCACCTTCCATATTTCCACAAACCCACATTGATTTATCCTTTGATAATAGACCTTGATTGTGTGCTTTTACTCAATTTTTCCACTTGTTATTATATAATTTTATATTGTCACTCTTAAGTTCCTTCAACAAGATTTTTTTTTTTTTTCCTGAGCGCAGAAACAAGCTGTACTATTTAAAACTCCCCATGGTACTGAACATACCCTAACAGGTACAAAGTTCAGGTTAGACAGGAGGAATTTGTTCTCCACAGAAGGACAATCTAGTTAACAATCAAGTATCACACATTTCGAACTAGCTAGAAGGGAGACTTTGGTATGTTCTCACCACAAAGAAATGATGAATATTTAAGGTGATAGACATGCTAATTACCTAGATTTGATCCTTGTGAAATATATACATATATCATGACATATATATATGAATATATTCATATATATTATGAATATATATTTGACACGTTATGTGTCAAAAACTTTTCTATACGATTAAATTTCTTCACAATAAAACAAGTGTTAAACATGAAGAATGTGAACACTTAAAAAAGAAAAGAAATAATAGTTTAAATCTTTTTGAGTTTGTACTATGAGACACATATTGTTCTAGAGGTACTCGTGACTAAAGCAGCCAAATTCCCTACAATTTGATTCACACTCCATTAACAGATTTGGGATCCATCGAACAAATAAAGAAGCAGGGGAAAAAAAGAAAGAAAAAAGAAGAAGAAGCAGAGCTATGAAATTCAAGCCAAAAGAAACTTCAAGTAGACATTTAATAGAGATGCGTAGTGTCAGATCAGAGTTGGCCATGAAGGATTGAACACAAGATTCACTAATTAAACACCAGGCATCTACCATCTACACCCTGCACTCCCTGCCAACCAAGTCTGCCACCTAGTGATGGACAGTAAGATGCCATCCATAGCTCAAAAACCTTCCTGTGGATTTTAGCCTGAGAGCACATGAGTTCAATAGCTCTGCCTCTTTAAGCAAAAATTTCAAATGTTCTCTACCGCCTTTGAGTAAAGTCCAAGCTTCTATATTTGGAATCCAATGAGCACCCAAGCTTGTCTGTCTACCAAGTGCAGAGAGATGGGAACCCTGGGATGGCAGTCCCCTTACAATACTAACTGCTATGCTTTCTTGGACAAATCTTACAATATTTTATGTTTATTTTTGTGGTTTTGGTTTTAGGTGATTTATGTCTAATGATGACTTATGACGCGATGACCTCAAGGGATCATCATGGCATAAGTTGTGACAAACCTGTGTCTCTGAAGCTCCTTTCCTTCCCCTTCCCCACAGAAACCCCCCATTTAGGTTGGTCGCCTTCCTGATGATGTCCTGCTGCATCTTAATTTTGCATAATCTAGCCCCTCCACAAACCCTTACCTGACAAACTTCTCTCCTTCATCAATTTCCTGTACCTGCCTGGACTATATTGTCCAAACCCAAAACAGTAAACATGAATTTGGAAAGATATTTTTGCTGACTTGTGAATATTGCATAAAATATTTTAATGGGCTAGAAATTAATAACTTTTTATTATACTGTCAATCCATCTCTTATTTCCTTTAAAAAAAATGATACTAAGAAGACAGAAAGCTCAGTGTGTGGCTAAAGCCCCAGTGCTGCTTTAGGAAAGCAACGTAGCCTGGTGGCAATGCACCTAGCACTGTCGCCATCCTACATGGTCTTCTGGAATCCTGCCCTGGAGAGGTGGCGTCTGACTCCCCTCCCTTCAAATCTAAGAGGCTTGGGCTTTGTTGGTAACCAAGAGAATGTGGTGGGATTGGGACAGTATGATTTCTCAGGCAAGGTCATTAAAGGCTTTCTCCCTCAAAATTCATCTGGAAAAATAAGAGACCCAGAATAGCCAAAGCAATTCTTAGCAAGAAGAGTGAAGCTGATGACATTACTATTCCAGACCTTAAATTGTATTACAAAGCAACAGTAACAAAAGCAGCATGGTATTGGCACCAAAATAGACCAATTGACCAATGGTACAGAATAGAAGACACAGATACTAACCCATACATCTACAGTTATATTAGACAAAGGTGCCAAAAACATTCATTGGACAAAAGATAGCCTCTTCAACAAATGGTGTTGGGAAAACTGGAAATCCTCATGTAATAAAGTGAAATTAAAACTCTATCTCTCACCATGCACAAAACTCAAAGTGGATCAAGGACCTAGAAATTAAACCAGAGACCTTGCACCTAATAGAAGAAAAAGTAGGCCCAAATCTCCATCATGTTGGATTAGGCCCCAACTTCCTCAAAAGACCCATATAGAGCAAGAATTAAAACCAAGAATTAAAAAAATGGGATGGATTCAAACTAAAATGCTTCTTCTCGCAAAAGAAACAATTAGTGAGGTGAATAGAGTACCTACAGAATGGGAGCAAATCTTTACCACAAGCACATCAATCAGAACATTAACTTCAAGGATATATAAAGCTCTCAAAAACCTTAACACCAAAAAAGCACAAATAACCCAATCAATAAATGGGCCAAGGAATTAAACAGACACTTCTCAGAAGATATACAATCAACCAACAAATATATGAAAAAATGTTCCACATCTCTAGCAATTAGAGAAATGCAAATCAAAACTCTAAGATTTCATCTTACTCCAGTCAGAATGGCAGCTATCAAAAATACAAACAACAATAAATGCTGGCGTGGATGTGGGGGAAAAGGCACACTCATACATTGCTGGTGGGACTGCAAATTGGTAAAGCCAATCTGGAAAGTAGTGTGGAGATTCCTAGGAAAACTTGGAATGGAACCACCATTTGACCCAGCTATCCCACTCCTTGGTCTACACCCCAAAGACTTAAAAACAGCCTACTACAGGGACACAGCCACATCAATGTTTATAGCAGCACAGTTCACAATAGCTAGATTGTGGAACCAACCCTGATGCCCATCAGCAGATGGATAGGGAAACTTTGGTATATATACACAATGGAACACTACTTGGCACTAAAAAAGAGAATAAAATCATGGCATTTGCAGGTAAATGGATGGAGATGGAGAAAATAAGGCTAAGTGAAGTTAACCAGTCCCCAAAAACCAAAGGTCAAATGATCTCTTTGTTATGAAGATTCTGACTTATAATGGCAAGGGAGGGGGGATGAGAGGAATGAAGGAACTTTGACTAGAACAAAGGGAGGAGGGGAAGGGAAGGGACAAGGGGATAGGAATAATGGCGGAATGAGTTAAGACATCATTACCCTAAGTACATGTATGAAAACACAATTATCGTGAAAATACTTTATGTAAAACCATTGACTTGAAAAATTGTGATCTTTACATACAGTATGAAATGAATTGCACTCTGCAAGCATGTATATCAAATTAGAATAAAAAGAGAAATGAGAAAAAAAGATGAAATTTCTCCCTCGTCAGCTTAAGCCCATGTTACCAGGTGAGAAATCCATGACCTGAATCTCATAAGGAAGCCCAGAGCAGCCCATGAAGAGAAGCCGGATGGGGAAGTCCCGAGACTCCCCACTCCCACCCTCACTCTTCCAGCTCCTGAACCACCTAACTGTTCTCCCATGGGACACTCTGGAAGACCAAGCCCTGCACAAAAGACCTGAGAAAATTTAAATGAATGTTGTTGCTTTCAGCCACTGGATTTGAGGGTAATTTGCTAGGCAGCCACAGTAACTAAAACAAGACCTGAGGTAAGATTCCGGCTCTTCCATTCATTCACTGTGTGTCCTGAGGCAAATTCCTTAATCTCTCTGAGCCCCCATTTTCCATACTTGAAAATGGCATTGATCCCATCACCTATGGAGGGCAAGGAACCCATGCTAGAAACCGCTGAGTAGCAAAAGGGTTTATTAACCGGCCCCTAATGGCCAGTCGGGACCAAAGGGGCACATGGAGGGAGGGAGGGAGAGGGAAAAAGGGGAGAAGGGAAGGGCAGCAA
Source organism: Tamias sibiricus (assembly GCA_025594165.1). Classification (NCBI taxonomy): domain Eukaryota; kingdom Metazoa; phylum Chordata; class Mammalia; order Rodentia; family Sciuridae; genus Tamias; species Tamias sibiricus. The sequence goes on from CM046671.1 coordinate 21,539,242, forward strand.
GAAGGGGAAGGGAGAAGGGACGAAGGGAGAAGGGGAAAGAGGAGCCCGCGAGAAGATGGCGGGGTGAAGAGGAAGGAGTTCTGGCCTGGCAGGGGTTTAAGTACAAAGGGGCGGAAGTGGGACTTGTATGCTAGGGATTGGCTCAGAAAGAGAGAGCCCGCCCTGGGGTGAATTCCTGCGAGAGGCGAGTATTCCCAGGGTCAGAAAGGGCGGGGACTCGGAGCCCGCCAAAGGTGAAATCTCGCGAGAGATGGGCACTTCCGGGAAGTTAAAGCTCAGACTCGCTGAATAATGTCAGGCACCTGGAGTAAGGCCAATTTAAGGCATCTGGGGGGTATGGCCTGTCAGCCTGCATTTATCTAACAACCTACCTCATTGGGTTGTTTGCAGAACAAATGACAAGAGAGCACTAACACATGGCAGGCAGAGAGTAGGGCCTCAATAAATATCAGTCATTACCACAATTGGATATTATTATTTTATCTGATTGTCTCATGTATCCCTTAGTGCAGTAATGCATTGCTGACCATTTCTGCATATTTCTGAACCCATGTTTTCCTGGCTTTCTTCAGCCTTGACAATAATGAAAAGCTTCAGCTATAATGGTAAATTACTTGCTATGGTCTCCTACTGAGCAGTGGTCACACCTGTTTGGCAAAGGTTCATTTTCTCATGTCTTTCTACCCTGCTGCTGGGGTCTTACTTCCTACGTATCTACTTCTGTAGCCACCTGCACAAAGGGCCAATGCAGTGGCTTTCTTTGAAGACTGCTGGCCCTGGAGCTAAGGGCATAGCTGCTGTTGTCATCGGCCCAAGCCACAGCAGGGCAGTGCTCTTGCCCATCTTCTCCCCTGGGCCCCTTTTCCCTGGACCCCTCCCCATAATGAGGAGATAAAGGTCTTCAAAGGGGGCCATCCCACTCAGCTTGCAAGAGCCAAGCAAACAGGTTTGGGGGTACATTCTAGGCTGTCCACAGTCTCAGAGACCATTAAAACCTCTGTGTTCCCAGTCTTGCTTTCAGACCAAACCTCCTCAATTCCACCCCAGATAGATCCAACTCTAACTTCATCCTGTAATAAAATATAGAGGCCGTAATGTTGAATGGGACCTTCCCACTGCTGAGTTGGTCTGAAGGCCCAGGGTAGACATTAACCAGTAACAGGCATCCCTCGTGCTGTGAAGAAGACACTTGGAGAAGCCAAGAGGCCTGGCCTGGTGAACCTGAGCTCAAAGTTGAGGGTTAGGCATTGAGAGGATGATGAGGCTTCGACAGTGGAAGTTGGAGAATGGAAGTTTCTTTGGAGGAAATGGGAAAAGGGGTGCTTCACCTCTCCACATGTGGAAGAAGTGAATTTCCCGTAGGTTAAACCACTGGGTAGGGACAGGACTTAAAGGAAAACATTCATCGAGAGTGATGTGGTTCCCACTAGGACACGCTAACATCTCTCAGGCAATTGTGTGTTTGCTGGGATGCAGAAATCTTTGGCTTGGAAAATAAGGAGGTGACAGCTAAGTCAAAGAGGACCCCCCAGCTCAAAGTCTCCATCACCTGAGGACTGTGGCTCGGGCTCAGAGATGAAGGCAACTTTGAGCAGACCACCTGTGTCCTAGGGTCATGCCCCACCCCACACTTGAGCCCCAATGCCAGGGAGGAAAAGCTTCATGGTACAGTTCTGATGGCCTCTGCACCATCTCTGAACAAGACTAGCAGGACAAGGCAGCCAGGTAGGATGGAAGGCGGGGATTCGACCAGCTGATGGCCGGAGTCTTCCCTCCCCAGCTGTGTGAGCACAGAGTGCCTGACCACACCACGTCCTGCAGCCCTGTGGGCAGGAGCAGCAACTTCAGGACAGGAGACTGATAGGAGACCAAGGAATCCTGGATCTGGCACTAACAGAGGATGGTCCCTTCACGGGCCTGATGGCAGGGTCACAGTCTTCACTGCTCCATGGGTGCCAGGGTCCTTGGAGCAGATCCAAATGGGAACAAGCACAAGGAGAATTGTGGCGAGTCCCCGTGAGGGTTTGGGAGCCTGAGAGGAGGCGGGAATGGAATTCCAAAGGATCCACATTTATCTGTGAGATCTAACCCCCAAAAACAAACTATTAGTTTGATGTGGTCTGGAAGACATGTGCCATGCAAGGTCATGCAAAGATGTAATTAAAACAATATTTACAAAAATAAATCAGCCGCTGACATACAGAAGCTGGAAACCCTGCCAAATCCGGTCTGATAAATGTCAGCCCAATGCCCTTATTTTAACAAGGGGACTTTTCAACACTGGTGGACAAAGGTGCTTATGGGCCAGACTGGGGAATTCTTGGTATGGTCAGTCATGGGTGTTGTGGGTAACACTAACTCATGTCCACATTACTGGACAATTCCATCATCCAATTAAGCTCTGAATGGTGCCCATCCCTGTGACACCCAAAGTGCTGGAGATGCTATCTACGTATAACCAAAATAAATCACAAACAGGTATGTTATTCCAGCCTTTAAACTACTCTAGGTCTTCCCAAGTGGTCACTAGTATAGAAAATGCTGTTTATTTCCTATGGCTTATTCTGGATCCTTCTCCTCGTAAGTATGGCCATTTGGAAGTCAAAGTGGCCTTTCTGGAACACACACCTGACCAAGTTACTTTCCTCAGAAGAGAGCCCTTGCTTCCTGAGCTAGCTTGTGGGGGCTTTCCCCTAAGAGGACCCCACTCATAACAATCACCGTAACAACCATCCCCATTTGAATTACTATTCTAAAACTTCTCTGCTGAAATAAACATGAGCTCACAAGGACAAGGCCTGAAGCTTTGTGTTTTTCAGAATATGTCTCTATGTCTCGATGTGGTATGTAGAACTTAACAGGTACTCAAGAAAGATTTGTTGAAGAAATGAATCAGGCTGTCAGTGAATAATGAAATGTCAAGAATCTCTTAAAGTCGCTCTCTATGGAGCTATAAATCTGTGCTTGGAGGGAGGTGTGTGTGTGCCTCTTTGAGTCTTGTGGAGGTTGGACCTGGTGCCTTATTGATTTCTGTTTTCTCTATTGACACCAAGACAACAAAGACAACAAAGCAAGTGCCATCATTGGAAAGGACAGAAGAGGAAGCTTCCTCTTGGACGCTATGGTCCCCGAGGAAGACAATAGAGGCAAGAGGTGAAAAGGAAACCAGGGGCACTGAAGCTGAGATGTGTTGTGGTACAATGTCAGGGGTTGTTTCACCAGAGACCTGAATAGGATGACCAGAGACCATGACATAATATCCAGTAGCATTAAGGCCAGTTGGCCATGTAATTGATCACCTAAATCAAGTCACTCTGAGAGTGGAATGGGAAGCTACTGATCATGACACCAAAACAGCAGGAGTAAATCAGGACTGAGGCAGATGCACCAGCCACAGTCACCCGTGAACCCAGGGACAACATGTCGGGGAGCAGTTGGATTCCACAAATGCAGGGTTTGGGGTTTCCCCTGGAGAGTGTTCTTCATTATAGCTTCAATTCTGCCTTCCATTCTGCTCCTGAGAATTTCTGAGAGAGAGACAGAGAAGCAGTAAGTGAAAAAGACTCTATTCCTGGCCAGTAAACACACCAGCCATGACCTGGACCACTGCAAAAATGGGGACATTTTTTTTTTTCACTTTATTTTTTAAATTTACAGCAGGTTAACCTGGAAGATCCCCCCTGAAACCTTGGGAAAGTTTCCCCTTTATGCCCTCTGCCCCTTCTATGCCGCATCAATGCACCATGACTCAGAAGCTGGGTGGATGCTACCACACTGCCCCGGGGAAATACCATGCTTCCCTGGCCATTAAGGGCGTGGACATGGATGCTTTTAGGAAAGCAGTAATTTTCCTGAGTCACTATGGCATGAACCAAACACAGACTTGGGGGCTCAGTGTTTGTGCAAAAAGAAGAAAAGGCCATTAATAAACTCAGAAGAACTTTTAACTAACAGAAGGGAAAAAAAATAGAAATGAAAATGAAACACTATTCAAAAACATCTAAGAAAGAAAAGAGTTTTCCTTTGTGTTTTGAAATCCAGGTCAAGGAGGTCTACTTCCTTTCTCACTTCTCAGCTTCTTTTACAGTTTTCTTTAATTAGTGGTGGTCTTTAATTTTTTTCAAGCAGTTTTAGATTTACCAAAAAAAAAAAAAAAAATGAGCAGAGTTCTGATACTCTTCCAGTTTATTATTAAAATTTTTCCATAGTGGGATACATTTGTTGCAATCAATGAGCCAATATCATCATTAGCTTATTTATTTATACCTAATAACAACACATTATTATTAGCTTAATCCCACAGTTTACATTAAGATTTAGTCTTTGTTGTATATCTTGTGGATTTCAGCAAATGTATAATGGTGTATATTCTCCATTAAAGGATCATGCAGAATAGTTTTACTCCACCTATTTATTCCTTCTTTCCTCCCCCCAGGTCCCTGGAAACCACAGATCTTTTAACTGTCTTTATAGTTTTTACTTTCCCAAAATGACATAAATTGTAATTATACTGTATGCAGCTTTTCAGAGTGGCTGCTTTTATTTGGAAACACATAGTTAAGCTTCCTCCATGTCTTTTCATTCATTTATTTTTACTGTTAAATATTAATCCATTATATGGATATACTAATGTTTTAATTATTCTTACAGCTAGGGAAAAATATCTTGGTCGCTCCCAATTTTAGAAATAACGAATAGGGTTGGGGATACAGCTCAGTTGGTAGAGTGTCTGCCTTGCAAGGATGAGGCCCTGGGTTCAACCCCAGCACCACACACACACACAAAAGACATAATGAATGAACATGAACATGTTGTAAATAGTTGTGTGAAGGTCTCTGCATGGACATAAGTTTCAGCCTCCTTGGGTAATTGCCAAAGTGCACAATGATTTGGACTTTTTTAGAAGCAGTGTGTTGAGTTTTGTTAGACACTACCAACCTGTCTTCCACAATGCTAAGTTGGAGTCCCACGAGGGATGACAGAGCCTTCCTGGTGCTCCACCCCCCCTCACCAGCATTTTCTGTTGCCAGAGATTTGGATTTCCACCATTCTAACAGATGCGTAGTGACTTTAACTTGCAATTCCCTAATGACAGATGAGGTTGAACATATTCTCACTAGCTTATTTGCCATCCCTGAATCCTCTTTAGTAAGGTGTCTGTATCTTCTCCCCATTTTTTTAATTAGTTGTTTGCCCTCCTATTGTTGAATTTTAAGAATTCTTTGAATAGTTTAGGTGTTGATCCTTTATCAGACATGTGTTTCATAAATATTTTTCTTTCACTCTTTGGCTTGTTTTTCTCTCTCTTTTTTTTAATATTTATTTGTTTTTTAGTTGTACACAATGCCTTTATTTTTACGTGGTGCTGAGGATTGAACCCAGGCCACGCACGTGCTAGGTGAGCGCTCTACTGCTGAGCCACAACCCCAGCCCCTTGTTTTTCTCTTAATGGTGTTTTTATGGAGAAGTTTTTTATTTTAATGAAGTTCAACTCATACATTTTTTCTTACATAGATTATATCTGTGATGTCATATCAAAAAAGTCATTGCCAAATGCAAGGTCACCTAGGTGTCTTCCTCCGTTATCTTCTAGGAGTTACAGAGTTTGGCATTTTATACTTGGGTCTATGATCCATTTTGAGTCAGTGTCTAGATTCATTTTTTTTTTAAATGTGTGAACATGATATCCAGTTATTCTAGCACCATTTTGGTTGAAAAGACTGTCCTTTTGGAATTCCCCCTGCTTCTTTATCAAAGGTCAGTTAACTTTATTTGCATGGGTCTGTTGCTAAGCTCTCTATTCTGCTTCTTCGGTCCATTGGTCTTTTCATCACACCATCTCATTACTTTATAGGAAGTCTTGAAATTAGGTACCCTTTTATTTTGTTCTTCTTCAATATTGTCTGACTCTTCCAAATCTTTTCCAACTTCCACTCAACTTAATACAAGTGAAAGCACTTTGGAGTCTTCATTTTCTCAGTCTTCCACTTCGTTTTGACAGACCTCAGGCCACAGAGGCATCTAGACATATGAGTGATTTCCATATTTTTCACTTCCATCAATTTTCTTCCATGTATTGGAAGACTTTAATCCACCACACTGCATTAATTTCATAGATTTAGTTCATTGGAGACATGTATAACTTCCAGTCAGAGATTTTGGTCAGCACAAGATACAGTTATTACTGCCAATTTTGATACTTGCTGCCCCCAAAGTAAACTGAAATATGCAACATGATGGCCAGTACAGTAGGATGCCAAATTTTAGCTCAGCTGATGCACCAAGACAATTAGGAGCTGCCTTACAAAGGAGGCGTTAGACCAAGTGTAGGTAACACCCTCCCCCTCAAAACAGTGTGAGACTCCTGAGAGCCCATATTGGTACTGTAGATATAAGAAGATTATAAGAATGGACATTAATAAGAGGATTTGCGAAGAGGGCTGCTGTGAAGAGAGGCTTGCAAAGGGGCACCCGCATTCTCTTTGATGAGTAGGACCCCTTCCCATTCTAAGTCTCCAGAGCTGCTTCATTAGGTCTGCCATGAGGACCTGGTATGAGTTCCCTACTGTTGAGAGATTCTGGCCTGAGAAACTAGAGGAGATCAGAGGGCATCTGGGAAGGAGCAAGATTTCCAGGGACCAGAAATAGACTGGTAGGAATGGAAGCCTGGGATCACTGTACAGATGCTAGATCGGTTCTGGCCTCAGGTAAGAGCAAGTGGGGGACAGACCCTCCTATGGTAAACAACTGGGAACCTGGGCAGAGTGTGGGAGGCAACTCTTTCTGTAAGCTGCCTGTCACGGCCAGCCACGGCGCCGCCACGGGAGGAAAATTCTCGGAGGCAGAGTTAAGCTTTTACTACTTTTACTTCTACTTTCTTAGAGCTTAGAGAGGGAAAGAAAGATTTTTAGAGAGAAAGATTAAAGCAAGCTTTTCTTCTTGTCTTCTTAGCTTAGAGTAAGAAAGATAGAGCTTAAAGAAAGATAGAGCTTAGAGCTTAAAGAAAGATTAGAGCTTCTTTCTTCTCTCTTCTTTCTTCCTTCTTCTGTCTTCTGTCTTCCTCAGGAGTCTCGGCCTAACTCTGACCAGTCATTACTTCTTCTATCTGGTTTCTCTTCTGTAACCGCTCTGCCTACGTTCTGACCGCTGATTCTTCTGACCGACCGAGTGACTGCCCGGCTGACTGAATTCTCCGTTCTCCTAACTCGGACCGCTTTCACCCGGTTATATACCTTCAGGTTTGCGGGTGCCTACAGGTGCGTCACATACATATCAGGTGGAACGCATGGCTTCCAGCTAGCTACAACAGCCCTTCCTAATTAGGGCTCCTTCATATTCCTTCCCTTTAGTTTAAAAAGGTGCTTTAATTCTATTTTCTCTATTTTATTTTCTCTATTTTCTTTTCCCTACCTAGCTTTTCACCTTTTATTTTTGAAAGGGTGGATATTTGAGCCCTTTTTGAGAAGGTGCTGTGGCTTTAAGGAAGCCTACTGCTGAGGAGCAACTAACGCACTTAGTTAAGCACAATTGCATAAGCGGCTTTGACTTTTTTTTCTCTTCTTTCTTTATGGCTTTCTTGCCAAAGCTCAATGGCTTTTTTTCTGCATGGTTTTTACCATGCTATTTAATTCTCTATTTTCTTTTAAGCTCATGGCTTTTTTCTTTATACTAAAGCTCAAGGCTTTTTCTCTATATTTTTTATGGCTTTTGGCCGGCTACTCTGCTTCGGCTTTTGGCCGGCTCGCTTCGGCTTTTTTCAGCTTTTGGCCGGCTACTCTGCTTCGGCTTAATTCTTAACTGGCCTCAACTGAGTCAGAGGCTATGCTCTCTTGTTTCTACTCTTTTTGCTGGTCTCAACTGAGTCTGAGGCTATGCTTTTTCATTGCTCTTATTTCTTAGCTTTTCTTCTCTGCCTGCCGAGCCCCGGACGGACCACCATTTGTAAGCTGCCTGTCACGGCCAGCCACGGCGCCGCCACGGGAGGAAAATTCTCGGAGGCAGAGTATAGCTTTTACTACTTTTACTTCTACTTTCTTAGAGCTTAGAGAGGGAAAGAAAGATTTTTAGAGAGAAAGATTAAAGCAAGCTTTTCTTCTTGTCTTCTTAGCTTAGAGTAAGAAAGATAGAGCTTAAAGAAAGATAGAGCTTAGAGCTTAAAGAAAGATTAGAGCTTCTTTCTTCTCTCTTCTTTCTTCCTTCTTCTGTCTTCTGTCTTCTGTCTTCCTCAGGTGTCTCGGCCTAACTCTGACCAGTCATTACTTCTTCTATCTTGTTTCTCTTCTGTAACCGCTCTGCCTACGTTCTGACCGCTGATTCTTCTGACCGACCGAGTGACTGCCCGGCTGACTGAATTCCCCGTTCTCCTAACTCGGACCGCTTTCACCCGGTTATATACCTTCAGGTTTGCGGGTGCCTACAGGTGCGTCACATACATATCAGGTGGAACCCATGGCTTCCAGCTAGCTACAACAGCCCTTCCTAATTAGGGCTCCTTCATCTTTCAGCCAGTGGGCCACAGATAGCACAGGCTAAGATCCCTGGGGGAAGGACTCCCTCCAGGGCCTCCCCTGGCTCTCTAGAAGGGAAACCCATACAGAGAACTGTGGTCTTGCTGAGCTGAGGACTACGCGTTAGAGTTCGGGCCACTGAACTGGATTTTGAGGGCAGGTGCTAGGGAGGAGGGAGCTGCACATGGAGGGAGCTCTGGGGGGCTGCACTAAGTGGGTAGGTTTCCTTGAGCCTTTGACCAAATCTTAAATTGCACATCCAGGAGGCTCCACCAGCAGAGAATAGCCACCAGGCAAAAGGAGATTCCATAAGGTGAAAAGATCCTAAAAATGTTGGGATTCTAACCAGCTAGAGGTGACAGACCTCCATGAACAAGCATTCAACAGAGACATTCACTAAAGACTTCAAAAAGACCATGACTGAGGTGTCGGGCTGTTTTAGCCTTGAAATGGAGGTCCAAGAACCTTTCAATGAAAAATAGATGGTCAATATGGAAGACTGTTCAGGCCATAAGACAAAAGTACTTTCATGAACTCTTACCTTGGCCCTCTGGCCTGCTTCGGATGGGCCATTCTGGGAGGCAACACGCTCTGGGTCCAGTTGTCTCCAGCTGGAGACCTTGTGGGGGTGAAGAACAACCTGCCCAAGGTGGGAGGCTGGGGAGGCTGGGGAGGCTGGGAGGAAGGTGGCAGGGCAGCAGGGGTTGGCCACCCAGCCATTTTTCAACCCAGAAACCCGCAGACTTTCTCTCCTCTTGGGGGGCCTGGCTGTCTCAGGTGAGGCCCCGACACTACAAAGAGTCCACTGCACAGCATAGTTCCGGGGAAGCAGGTGTGAGAGCAGGGAGAACTGAGCAGAGGGAATGCCCAGCTGGGTGTCAGTGGGTCACAGCACTGTCCATCCCCAGGGGTGCCCACGGGGCATACAAAACTAGGTGAGAGGCTGGACTCAGCCCCTAGGCTACAGAGGCTGACCACTGCCCTCAAGGAAGAGCTAATCTAGCTCCAGCTAACAAAGCCCCCAAACCACACTTCTGCAGGATCAGGCACTGTTGCAGGTAAAATATTTAAGGAAAAAAAAAAATATATATATATATATATGAAGAAATAATGACTGGACATTCTACAAATCTGATAGAAATTTTTAATCAGTAATCCCAAGAAATTCAATACACAATACACCTTAAGTGGGAGAAAAGAACCCTGTTAAAAAAGGCAAGGGAACTTAATTAGTAGAGTAGAGGGAGGTGTCACGTGGAGGCCTGCAGAAAGGAGGGTGTCTCCAGGAGGGAAAAGGGTGGCCTCAGTCCAGAGAACCCAGCACAGCTCCTACTGGCAAAATGGCCACTCTAGAGTGTGACATCACCTTGTAAATCAGAACTGTCCCATCTTTTAGCGTCTCTCCGGACCCCTCCTTAGGAAGAGTACGTACATCAGTGGCGGGATGTGTCTTTGGCATGCAGAGACCCTGGGTTCAGCTCCCAGGACTGAAGCGAGAGAGAGAGAGAGAGAGAGAGAGAGAGAGAGAGAGAGAGAGAAGAGGGAGAGAGAGAGAGAAGAGAGAAGAGAGCAGGTGGATGAGGACTAGAGGAGGTCGCCCCTGACTACGACATCCCAGGCTTCTCCTGGCACCTTCCCCTGCTAGGAGGAGGGATGAGATGCACTATTAAGTCAGCTCTGCAGCAGGGTTCGGGGCTGCTCGCCCTGCAGGGTGCACACCTTTCATCTGGGGGTCTTGTTAAGACGCAGGTCTGAGGTGGACCAGAGGCCGCACTTCTAAAACATCCCCCGGGTGAGGTCAATGATGTTGCAGCCACTCCTGGAATAGTAAGTGTTGGGACTAATATCTAGGCCTGCATATTTTAAATTAATGATGGGAGGCTGTGACCTGAAGCAATCAGAGTTGCTAGAGTTCAAGTTTGACCAGAACGTCATGAGACCCACGGGAGTGCCCTGCTGGCTCTGGGGTACTCTCCCACCCCGCAGTTTTATAGGGGTAATGGAAGACAAAAATAAGGCTGCTTTTATGATTAAATTCCATGAGCCTGCTAGGTTTTCATATTATTCACACTGCTAAAGGCACGATTTATGTTAGCTCTTTGAAAGAGTGAAAATGTTTTGCATTCATCTCCCCACCAACATTGAGGGTCGATTTTATGCGTGGACTTGCCCAGGCCCCAGTACCCAGGTATGTGTCCAAACTCATCAGGATGTTGGTATGAAGCGATTTTCTAGATGGGATGAACATTGAAATCAGCAGCTCTTTGAGTAAAGCAGATTACCCTCCAAGGTATGTAAACCCCATGCAAGAGATTGGAGTTCCCTGAGGAGGAGGAACTTCTGCCTCCTGTCTGTCTTCAGACTCCAGGTACAAGACTGCATGAGCCACCTTCCTTTCCTTAAATCTCTATGGATATACATATATATATACATATATATATATATATATATATATATATATATATATATATATATATATATGTCAGGGGTGGGGGAACATGTGTGTGTGTGTGTGTGTGTGTGTGTGTGTGTGTGTGTAAAGAGATACAGATGTGGAAATATATACATTGGCAAGATTTTGTCCGGTCCCTATATTAACTCAGAATTCTCCAGAATGTGTACTATTGATTGTGTTTTTCTGAGGGATCCTAAATCTATAGTCCCCTTACAAGCTCCTGCCTCAGAAGTCCCCCAGCTCCCTCTCACCTCAGCTTTTAAGTCACGGTCTCTCAAAGTCCTGTTCTCATCACCAGCCACATCGGTACCTTTGAAGACCTCTCCATTAATGACCCCAGAAGAATTCTCGGTAAGAATTTCCCATTCTTTGGTGGACCCCACTGAGTCTCTTTAAGTGTTGGAGGAAATTGAGTGTCACACAGCTCTGTCATCATTACATGCAGGACAACTGGTTATGTTACGTTTTCTGTTGCTAGATCAAAATACCTGAGAAAATCAACTTAAAAGGAGGAAAGATTTATTTTGGCTCATGGTTTCAGAGGTTTCAGTCCACGATTGCTTGGCCCTATTGCCTTGGGGTCTGCGGGGAGGCAGACACACAACTGAGGAAGATGCCTACTTCACAGTGGCCAGGAAGCAGGAAAGGAGGGAGGAGCTGGGGTCCGAGTGTCCCCTTCAAGGAACATACCATTGGCCTAACGTCCTTCCACTAGGCCCCACCTTCTAAAGGTTCCACCACTTCCCATGAGCACCAGCAGCCAAGGACCAAACCTGAAACACAGGGGCCCTCGGGGGACGATTGAGATCCCAACCCCAGCACCGGTGCAGGTGGTACCTCTGCACTCCTGCCCAGCACGTGTCGGGTGCCACCAAGGAGGACTCAGACTTCCCTGGAAGACTTTATCATGGTCTCTTCAGGATGTTTAAGGTGAAAACAGAGGCCAAGACACCATTCTCATCTCTTCTACACGGGTCATTAGTGCTTCCTGTCTCCCCCTGTTACCACATTAAACCTTGTGAGGGTATCATGGCTGTTACCATCTGATCCTTGCTCCCTGTTATCTTGGGCACAAAATGTGGAGGCTTTCTCTAAAGTAAAACCACCTGGTTGGTATCTGTCATTTGCTCTTCTGAACTCTTTATCACGGAATTACTTTTTCAAAGGAAGAACTGTGTCACTTAATTTGGTACCTAGCAATGATTTGGCAAAAAATTCCAATAAAATATTCACTGGATTAGAGTTGGCCTTATTTCCAATCTCTCTTTATAAGTTATTTAATTGCTACAGGTAAGTCTTCAAAAAGCTTAAGGCATTTCATGCATTTATTACAGTCAATACAGAATGTTGAACTGAAATTTACAATGTTATATCTATACAGCAAGAAGAATTATAACATTTAAAAATGCATCCAAAGTAGAAGCCATTAAACTATTTTTCTGAAGGTAGAGCAGTCACTTATGCACAATCTCACCAGTATATACAAGTCAAGAGATCCTAAGCCTTTAACTGTTTTCTCATTGACTTGATCATGTCACCTGGGTAGCCCTCACACAAGGCTCCAAAGATAAAAGAGCCAGAAAACTTTTGTGTAAATGTTTTTTTCTTCCATGGTGACCACAGCCTTAGTTTCGCTAACTCAGGAATGCGCTGGAAGAGATCCTAGACCTATTTTGCAGAAGAGCAAACTGAGGCACAGAAGAATGTGAGGTGCAGATGCAGTCACCTGTTTGCCCCGACACCTCCTCTGTGTCCTGGAGCCTCGTCCAGCCCCTCTATTTATGGAGAGGCGAGCTTGCCCCCGAAGAGAATCATTTTGGTACAAACTTCCTTTATGAAGAACAGGAAGGGACGATTCGCCACAAACCGATCTCGGATGGGGAGTCTTTTCACAGCGATGCTCTCCCCAGAGGCTGCCGCTGCCTCGGTGCCCTCTTCGTTGACGTCCACATAGGACTTGTGGATGACTTTGGATAAATAGAGGCGTCTGTCTGGTGACATCCCAGAGAGATCAGCTTTGGCCTGGTTGAAGATGTCTGTCATCCCTAGGGATTTGAGCAGGGAGTTCAGCTCATACTTGATTTCAAGCTTGAAGCGGGGGATATGCACTTCCACATCTCTTTCCATCATGTTGGAAGAGCTGGTCCACTCCTGGAACGTCCTGGCATTCAGCTCCTCTTCTATCTGAGAGAAAAAGCACAGAGGAGCCCAGCTGAGCCAACCACACAGGCTTTGCATTAAATACATTTGTTTTTTTTTTTATAAATTCTCAATGGGAATGGTTCAATTTCATTGCTTTCTTCTCTACCTCAAGAGCATGCTCATGTCCTGCCTCTCTGGAAACAGTCTTGCGTTTAACCTCACTTCTTTTTGCAATATGTTCTGCCTCTCCTCTGTATTTCATCCTGCAGCTTCCTGCGTGCACCTCCACCCCCTGGGCATTAGGCTTCACCTAGAGTTCTCTTGTGTTGTTCCTGAAGTCCCTGCAGGTCTGCTTCCTGGATGAGTTTAACCACTTCTTCTCGGTCTGCACATGGGAAATATTTAATCACACCCTTCTTTAGGAACTTGGTTTTCATTTGGTTTCGAAGATGCCAGGTCCCCTTGTTCTTGTTCCACTCAGATAGCTTTCATCCCCTCCTGTCCTTCATTTACTGCTGGGCTGCTCAGGGGCTCACCTGACACTCTTTATGCCCCTACCTGACCATTTCACTGTCCACATCTGCTTGGGCTTCCCAAAGAAGACTCAGCAACCCTGACTTCTCATTCTCTATCCAGTTTCATCACTTTCTGTTAACCCTTGGAATGTCTCCCCTTGGGCACTTGAGACCAGCCCTCCCTCACGGCCGAGCTACCAAGGTGTCACATCCCATCTTCCTAGTCAAAGGTTCAAAGCTTTTTCATCACTTCCTGCCCTAATCATATGAAATCATTTCTAAAGTACAGGGAGTTTTTATCCTGAAGTATCTCTTTACTTTTTCTTTTTCTCCCAAATCCAAGTTACCATGACCTCATGACATAAACCCTCACACTTTTTTTTTTTTTTTTGGTGGGGGGGAGATAGGGGATCCTAGGGATTGAACCTAGGGGCAATTAACCACTGAGCATCATCCCCAGCCCTTTTTTATATATTTTTATTTTGAGATAGGGTCTCACTAAGTTATTTAGGGCCTTGTTAGGTTGCTGAGGCCAGCTTGGAACTTGTGACCCTCCCACTTCAGCCTCCAGAGCCACTGGGATTGTAGGTGTGCGCCACCCAGCCCAGCAAACCCTCACACTTCCAAGGTATTTGCACATGTTCTTGGCTCTGCCTGGAGCAGCATGGTCCCCTTACCTCACCTGGCAAGGCCCACCCTGAGATTATCCTCCAGAAACCTTCTCCAAGCTCCCCGTTCTAATTTATAACCTTTCTATTCCCACAGGACTTCCTGCAGAATCCAAACTGCTATATGCCTCCAGGTAGCTTCCATCCCAGCTGACCACAGTTCCTGGAGCCTGTTCCTTTCTGAATTGGTCACACCTGTAAGTCCACCTGTTCCCGGAGCCACGTTGGTGCTTGTCTCAGTGCAGTTCCCTCAGGACTTGTACCTGTCTCATGTTTTACCTCTTAGACCAACAGCACACACCCCAGCCCATGTCTTTCGGGAACCCTCCCAGCCCTCTGCCCCCACCTGGGCCACACTGCTTTTCCCGCGAGCCAGTACTTCCTAACTGACCATGAGCTTCTGCAGACTCCCAGAGCTTCAACTGTCTTCCTGAGGAACTGTCCCAGTTAGATTGCAGGAGGAGGTGTGGTCACTCCAAGGCCCCCCGTGTGGGGCACCTTTGGCTGCAGTTTGGGGACAGGGTGTTGGACCCAAACTCCTACCACCACCATGACTTCTTCTTCAAGGCTGTAGCACTCATTTCCCCACAAAACAAGGAATGTTAAAACCAGTATTCTATAATTGAATTAGAAATACTGCCCCTGGTAGTAAGCTGGCTTAATTGGATTTCTGTGGACTAGGAACATCACCAGCATTATAATTTCATTACTATGGGAAGACATCTTCCGAGTGTCAAAAGACAAGTATGTGTGTGTATTTGAACAGTGTGTCACTATGCCCCCAAGTACCTTTTACTTAAGAATAGCTAGTCCTACCTGAGGATCAGGGTCATTGTGCCCTTCCTCTCAAAGCTCCTGGGGTGATGGTGCTGAGCTCAGATCATGAATCAGTGACTGGCTGTGAAACATCATGTGATACAGGGTGTGCGCAGGAGGGTGTGTGTGCATGTGCACACCTGCTCTAGCTGCAGGCAGGTGCTCTGGTGTGTTACCCACCTGTTCTAGATTTGCTGTACCCACTGGAAGCAGAATGATCATGCTCAGTTTGTTGCCAGCATAGGGAAGCTCAAGGACCTGCATCTGTGGCTTCTTGATGGAGGCCAACTTAAACGTTCCCGTTTGATACATCATTTCCACAATGACACTTTTATCCTATTAAAAGAAAAGATTGTAACTAGACAGTGCAGTGACATATGTGAATAATAGGTATGTATGTATGTATGCTGGTTTTATTATGTATCATGAATATCTACATTAACACTCCAAAGGCAGGAGTAGCATATAAACTACCAAGTACATAATTGTATTACTTTTCTTTGCACAGTTTATTGGTTATTTTTATCTTAAAGTAAGTCATAGTTAGAGACTGAGTAGTTCTAATGCACATAGATGAATTGAGTCCACTGAAAATCAACCCAGTTTCTACTAATCTGGGAAAATGAAAACATAATATCAGTTTTCTTTTTTAATCCAATTAGAGGGACTTTCTAGAAGAAAAACAGCACAGGTAATTTTGTTGTGTGCTGCTAGAGAAAGTGATCTCAGTACGTGCAAAGAATGCCCAGATAGAACATTGAGAAATTAATAGGTGTCTTCTATTCCAAGGACTCTTAGTGTCTAAAGGCTTGTTATGTGCCCCACAAGAAATGTTACTGTCACTTAACAAGGAAAATATAAAAGTTTATAGAAAACGCAGTGACAGGAACCTATAGGAACTTAACCCAATACAATCACTAAATCTTTCTCAATTGTCCTTAAATGATTATCACATTCTCCGAAATTTGCCATTGGTCTGAAAATGAAACACTTACCTCACTTAGCTGAAAGGGGGTTTTAACAGTCTCTCTTTCCTGAAATTTATTTTGCCATTGTCCTTTGAAATATATGGCACTCACCAGGACCATTACAGAGGAAGTGTCAATTGAGCCCTTTCCAAAGAGGTTTGTAATTTTTCCTTGTAGCAAAAGAAAAAAAGACAATTGTATTTGGATTTGAACTTGCTTATAATAAAGTTACAAGAAATGTGCATCTATTACTTAAGCTTATTGTGCACTTGAGATGCCAGAAGAACTTTTTCATCTGGCCATAGACTCCTCCCTGTCAAAGGAGGTTTATTTTAATCAATACTGAAGGTTTTGCCATTTCTAACCAAAAGAGAGCATCCAGGAAGCAGCTAGTACCTCAGTGATGGATCAATTTTTCCTGTGTCTAGTTATATCCAATGCATTATTATATATTACTGCTTACTTAGAAAATTCTTTAATAATTTGTTGTGGCTTGCTTTTACTATTTATCATTCTTTCTGATTACCAGAACCTCACTACAAGCAAACAGCTAAGTATTTAAAAAGAATCACTCATTCTTACAATGTACTAAAATTATTATATCACAAATATACAACAGCAATTGAAATAAATGAATATTTGAAAATCAAGAACTTATAAAAAGATATCAGGAATTGCTTGCTTTGGAAATATACTGATCAAAATTGAACATGATGCCATCTTGGGGCATTTCAGTGCATTACAATCTACGAAAACTTTCTGGAATACAATCTGTCACATAGTATGAAACATAGGCATATTTAAGAACCTAAGAATCTAAGTGACGAAGACTTTAATATGCTTTGAACTTCTTGGCCTAACACAATAACTAGCATGTGATAAAAATATCTAAACTCAAATGCTCAAAATGTATTTCTGAATGACTGAATTAATAAACATATGAATTCATGATAGCAGTAATAATCTAAATACATCCATGTTTAACTCCCTAATGCATACCCATGGCAGAGAACCTTATCCACTGTTCCTTCATGCTAAACAATTTTTAACTGATTTGCACTGTTCTGGACACTAGAACCAAACCAAGGCTATGACACTAAACAAAACGGAAAAAAAAATACCCCTAATGCCCTGAAGTTAGCATCTCAGTTGTGGGCTTTTGCTCAGGCTCTTTCTCAATACAGGGTTCCTGAGCAGCCACTATCAGTAGATCAGAGTTGGCACATGAGATAAAAACACATTTTTGCACTATGCGCTAAGTAAATTAAAAGATTCAAAAATGTCTAAACATTTTCTAACTTAATAAAAAGAACCAGATAGATACATATTTTAATCCGGTCACCTATTACTAAAGGTGAATAAGATCTGTGAGTCAATCACCTAAGAAAGTATTACTGAGAACTCATCACTATTAAAGGATATAAGGGGACACACACATGTTGGAAAGCATGGCTCTATGCTCAGAGAAGTATTGGTTTTATGTTGCTGACATGCTCTCTCCACAAGTACAATTAGCTCTAGCCGTAATCTGGTGTCATTTGATCCTAATTTTAATTTATTATTCTCCATATTCAATTTCTTCTCATATCAGGGATTGTGACTGCCTAACTTTCAAGACTTCAGGAAGTAATGGTACCATGAGTCGGTGGCGAAACCACACAGAGGATTATTTCAACAGGTAATTCCGCTACACACCTGTAGGGGGATAAACCCCAAGGACAAAAAGAACTGAAAATGTTTTATCTTAAGCTACTGTTTTTTGTTTGTTTTGATTAGTACTGTCATTTGGAAAGTGTGTGTACTGTGGGATGAAGTTAATGTGCAAAAATATTAGTAACTTTATAAAATGGGATTTTTGACATGAGATAAGAGAAGGGTGTATAAGAGGGATTTATTCTAAAGTAAAATCCCATGAATCTAAATTAGAATAAGTAATACCTGTAAGAGATGATGCTGTCATTTTTATAAAAAACAAACAAAAAAAAAAGTACTGCTTAGTTATGTTAGAAAGTCTGACCAAATCATTAGCAATGAACACTCATGCCCACATTATAGTCTCTAAATATCACTTCTTCTTAAAAGAATAACACTTGGAATAATAATTGACACAAGCTAAAGTTTAACAAACTTCTCAAATATTTAGAAGCAATTTATCAAAGGAGGCACAAGACTGAAAGATAGGGAAATGAAAAATGTTACTGAAAGAAGTTAAAAAGAACCTAGATACATAGAGGTAAGTGTCATGGTCATAGATTGGAGGCTGAATAAAGATGTCTTTTCTTGGGGCTGGGGTTGTGGCTCAGCAGTACAGCATTTGCCTAGCATGTGTGAGGTGCTGGCTTCGATCCTCAGCACCACATAAAAATAAATAAATAAAATAAATGTATTGTGTCCAACTACAACTATACACACACACACACACACACACATAGTTGATGCCTTTTCTCCCCAACTTTCTAGATTCAAGGTGATTCCTATTAAAATTCCAAGGGGTGTAGAGGATAGAAGATGACAAGCTAAATTTAAAAGGCACATGGAAATGCAAAGGATAGAGATTAGCAGAAGCAACCATAGAAGAGGAGCTGCAGTGCTGGAGGACTTTCCTGTCCAGCCCTGAGGACTCGTTACAAAGCTCCCACAATCATGGCATTGTCGTGAGAATAAGCACGTGGACAAATGGAACCGAATGGAGACCAGGAGCAAACTCACACGGACATCTAATTTGTGATGATGCTCACATTGCATTGCAATCAGGAAAGGATTTTCTTCTTAACAAATACTGCTGTACTAATTAGATGTCCTTGTAGAGGGGAATGATTTTTTTTTAAGTGTAATGAAACTAAATGTAATATAATGAAAAAATTAAATGTAATGAAACTAAAATAAGGCTTCTGGAAGTTGATAATATGAAAATATTTTCATGAACTAGGAGTAAGCAAAGATTTCTTTAACAATACCCAAGGGCACCAATTCTAAAGGAAAACATTGATACATTTTATTCCTTTGAAATTAGGAATTCCATTCATCCAAAGCATCATTAGGAGACACAGGTACAAAATGCTGGAAGTAATTTCAACATATGTATTCAGTATGTGTAAGAAACTCAAAATTTTATAAGGAAAAAAAAGCAGACAAATCATCTTTACATGTTATAATAGCTCTTCACAGAAAAGAATGTGAAGCAAATGAAAAAGTGTTCAACAATATAATTCAAAGAGAAATGCAAATTAAAATAAAAATAGAGTGGCTAAAATTAATACAACTAATAATGCTAAGTTTGGGCATGGATGAGTAACAAATAAAATTCTAATTTATTGCTTAGGCAAGTAAATTGATGCAACCACTTAATAAAAATGCTTGGTAACTAAAATCAAGCACGTGCTTACCTTACAAACAGCAATCTCATTTCAAGGTGTGTACCCAACTACACTGAATATATACATGTACCAGAAGATATATACCAAAATTCTTATAGGGGTGCTATTTATAATTGACCCAAACTGAAAATATCCCAAATGTTCATTAGCAATAGGATGGATAAATATACTTGGTATATTCAGAGGATGAAATACACATTGATGAATATTAACAAGGCATGCAGTGTATAATCACAAGCTAAATATTGACTAAAACAGCTAAACATGTATTTGTGGTCCCAACTGCATGAATCGTAAAAACAGGCATAACTTCTGTGTTGTAATAGAAATGGGAGAAGTCAACACAGGGAGGAAGTGGAGTTAGCTTTTGGGAGGGGACTTGCAGTGTCTTGGCAGTGCCCTTCCTAGTAGCTAATGTTTTATTTTCCTGACCTGACCTGGTGTGGCAATGGGTGTGTTCACTCTGTAATAATTTATCAAATGGTATACATACAGTAGTTTACTACTCTATAGGTGTGTGGGAGATTTTTTGGTTTTTTGTTTTTGATTTTTTGGTACTGGGGATTTAACCCAGGGTCACCTTACCACTGAGCCATATCTCCAACCTATTGCATTTTTTATTGTCAGACAGTGTCTCAGTAAGTTGCTGAGGGCCTCATTAAGTTGCTGAGGCTGGTCTCAAACTTACAATTCTCCTTTCTCAGCCTTTATCAAGTATGTATATTTTTTAAAAATCAGTGTTTAGGGGACATAATGACAAACTGCAATATACAAATGTTGTTTGGGTCCTGATTCAGACAAAAAAAAAAAAAAAAGAAGCAACTGGGGAAATATGAAAATTCACCAAATATCTATTAATATTAAATGATTATTTTCAGTTTTGCATAATAGCATTGTAGTCATATTAAAAGTCTACATTTTTAGGGAAAAATTAATATAAGTATAGAAAAAATGATGACTTCTGGGATTTGCGCCAAAATCATCTGAAAGAGGGGGAGGAGGAAAAAAAAAAGCAGCAAGGCTGATCACTATAATCAGCAGTCAGCTGAGGGACAGTGAGCAAGGGTGTGTTGTATATTCTAGCTACCTTTGTGTATCCTTAAGTCTTCCTTAACTAATGTTTAGTTTATTTATTTATTTATTTTGGTTAATAAAAATTATTAGTTAATTAAATAATTATTATTATATAGTTAATAATATTTAGTTATTTAAATATTAATGAATCCCTCATACCAAAAAAAAAAAAAAAGTACCAGCCAGGTATGATGGCACAGGCCTGTAATCTCAGCTACATAGAAGGCTGAGACAGGAGGATTTAAATATTTAAATATTTTAAATAGAAGAACTGAACACATCTTTGCATCAAATATGTAATGTGCCACTTTAAATTTAAAGTAATATTTAACAGTGTGTGGGGTTTTTTAAATTGCGAAAGGGAGATTTAATTTTAAATAAATAAACTGCAGAATTTAAAACATTTCTCTAAAGTGGGGGTGACATTCACTCTCATTCTCAGAGCCACCGGGCAGATGGTTTGAATCTGGCCCCGACGGGTCATTGCTGATCTGTCTCTCTCTGGTCCTGGACTCACTCGACTTCCCTGTTAGCATGTTGACCCAGGAAGTTTATCAGCACAGCACAGATAAAGTCTGTAGACACATATGTGACTCATCCTTACCATTAGTTTTATTTTCAACCCAAGAATTAATGGTTTTTCTCGCTTCTTCTGTGGACTGTTCAAAATCAACAGTTTGTAGCCCGGCTTGGTACAGTTTCTCAGAACAGCTTAAATATTGCTATAAAAGAAAGCACAGCTGAACGATACCAACAAAAGGACCAAAAAAAAAAAAAAAAAAAAAAAAACAAACAAACACAGTTCAAACACGTTCAAAAGTCCCAACAGAGATGAAGGCAGTTCATGGATACAAGTTTGAGAGAAAGCAAAATCCACATGTGCTTCTTTTTATTTTATAATTTATTTACTTGTTTTTGGTGGTACTGAGGATTGAAACTCAGGGGCACTCTTCTACTGAGTTATATCCACAACCCTTATTTATTTACTTATTTGTTTGTTTGTTTGTTTGTTTTGAGACAGGATCTCACTAAGTTGTCCAGGCTGGCCTCAAACTTTCGATCCTCCTGCCTTAGCCTTCCAGACAGCTGAAATTGTAGGCCTGTGCCACTACATCTGGCTGGTACTTACTTTTCTTTTCTTTTCTTTTCTTTTTTTTTTTTTTTTTTTTTTTGTATCAGGGATTGAACTCAGGGGCACTCGACCACTGGTCCACATCCCCAGCCCTTTTTTGTATTTTATTAGAGACAGGGTCTCACTGAGTTGCTAAGTGCCTCACCATTGCTGAGGCTGGCTTTGAATTCATGATCCTCCTGCCTCAGCCTCCCAAGTGCTAGGATTACAGGCGTGGGCCACCACGACCGGCTGGTACTTACTTTTAATAAAACAAATACACTTTTTAAAAAATCCAAAACCTTTCCCAAAAAAATGTTCAGAAATGTTTTGTTGTTGCTTCTGTCATATCATCAGCTTTCTTAGTTCTAAAACATTAAAAACAAAATGACATTGCATCTAACACTATCCCTCCTCTTTTCGCTTCAAAGAAACAAGAGTGATTATGTGACCACTGTCATATTATAGATGAGAAAATCAATAACCAGAGTGGTTACATGACTTCCTTGTCTGAGATCTACCAGAAGGCCTCCCACGGGGTGTGTGTGTGTGTGTGTGTGTGTGTGTGTGTGTAAATTTCTTCACAAATCATCCTATATAAAATTAACAAGAATAATAATAACATCTAAAGTAGACAAGTGACATTTTTAAAACTTATGTAAAACGTCCTTAACAATATCTGAAGGCATTCACTATTTTGTTCTCCTGTAACATACTGTCCCAGGGTATGACCTTTGCATGAAGACACTAGCCTTCCCTTAACTGACTCCCCCCTCCAAAACCCCTTCGATGGTGGCATTCGGGAGCCATGTTGGTTTGTGTTTCATCTCTTACCTTGGTTCTTGGCCAGCTTTAGGGATTTTTGCAGTAGTAAAGAATTTTTATGTGATGTTACACAACTCTAATGAGAGTTTTAATAAAAACATGTCTCTGAAACTCTAGGTCAGCTCAAATTCAATCTCTTAAAGTTAAATGCCCCATGCTTTTTTATATATATATCCTTCATAGATTTTATTGTCTGAAATTCAGAGGGTGCCAGATGGGCTCACCTGATGGAATCTCATTGCCTTTGTCCCATAGAGTCTGTTGGCAATGCTGAGGGTGTAGTTAGCACCTGATTGGTTGATTTGCGAGAGGAGGCGTCCAAACTCTGAATGCAGCCTTCCAGCTTCACTGCACTAATATGAATAAACAGAGTGATTTGTCAAGTGGCTTGATTTCTTGCCATTGGAGAGTCATGCATAACATGAAAACAGCACCTAGAGAGCAAGGTGTCTGCCTCTGAAGAACAGGGCAGTGAATACAAGGTTTAAAGCATTTTTTTATTTTTATTTTTTCTAAATTTCCTTTAGCACCATCGTCTCACCAAGCTGTGACTTTGGTTGCAGAGTATGTGGAGAATTGTATGCACTAGTTGGCTCCAACTATTTAATTCAAAAATTGGAGTTTCCATGAATAAAGGGATCTTAGTGGTGTGTTCAGAGCCATAATCCAAGTTTTATCACTGCCCTTAAACTCATAGACTCATTTTTCTTCTCTGGCACACTCTTTTTGTGGTCTCAGTTTTCTATGTGCTTCTTAATGAAACACTTTGGTCCTTTATTGGATAGCTCCAACACGCTCATTTGTCCCTCGGTGGTGGAATTCTGATAAGCTTACAGCTTTGATGATTTGAAAGGTGGCTAAGAACTCACTGACCTGCAGGGTTGAGGCCTAGATTCCCTGAAGCAATGAATCCCAAGTTATGGCTTTGGTCTCCTGATAATAATGGGTTCTTTGGAACAAGTTTTCAGTGAATCTATATGCATTTATGTATATTCTCAAGCAGTGCCAAATAACTACTTTATGTGGGAGTCCTATATAACTTTGATGTCAAAACGGATGCTCCCATTAGAACTAAGGACCATTGTCCCAGAGCATGTGGGTGGGACAACCCTCAGGCCCAGTCTGTAGGTACATTGTAAAGCATGAGGGTCCTTTCTCAATTTCCTCAGTAGCAGAAAAGTTCTAACACTGCATAGATAAGGCTGGCAGACTCAACAAGAAGCACAGAACAGAAGTGTGTGGTGAGAAAGATGGCAAGAGTCAAATCCGGGGGCTTTGACTAAAATCACTAATGTTATTAGTAATAATGTTATTAGTAATAACAACATTATTACTAATAACAGTAATAACATCATCACTGTTATTATCATTATGTTAAATAGGCTGTAGTGATTATCAGAAACAGTGAAGGAGGAGACCAAGGGGTACAGTGCTGCTCTCCACCCCTGGACTAGCACCTCTCGGGGCTCTGATGTCCAAGTGCAGTTGACAGCTCAGCAATGACATCATCATACCTCAGCTGAGTCCTTGAACTCTGATTTTAAGAATTCTGCAATATGATTATAGTGAAGCACCTAGAAAAGGAAAAAAGGATCCATTAGTGTCAAAAGTAAAAAAGAGTCTGCAGAAGTTGAGAGTTGTATTTACTCTTTCATTTCAGAGCAAGTCTGATAGTTATAGCCAGTACTTAAGAATGCCATGTCTGAAATCCTGGATTTCAGACACCAACCCAACAACTTTGTGAGTAGATACTACTGTCCCCATTTCATAGTAGGGAAATTGAGGTCAAAAGGTCAAGTGCTCCAGACCACTGTCCATGAAGCTCAGGGACTGAGCTCTTAGGCCCCCATCTCTTCCCCTCTCCTACTCTTCTTGGCTCATTTAACTAGGATGGTGCCTACCTGGGGCCAGGCAAAGTTTTACATTTTCCTAGCACAGAAAATAGTAAGATAATAGAACAATAGTAAGATAAGCGAGTGTCTTAAGAGTTATTAAGTGATATTCTTCTAGGTGCTCTAAAGCAGTGATATAAGTATGGAAATCACCATTATTAGCCTATGAAACCTGAAAAGTCACCTTTCCCTCCCAGTCTGTTTTCCCATCTGTAAAATGGGGATAACAGTGCCCAACTGCTACATGGAGTTGTGATGAAAACATGTAGTAATGGATATTTTTTAACACTTACTAATTTCTAAGATGGCATTAAGTTTCATCAAATTGTTTGAACTTCTACAGGGAAAGAAAAGTACCATACACATATTCTCTATCATACTTAAATCACTGAATGTAGGAACTCTTAGAGTAAACCACAGAGATTTATTTGTGATGCCTCAAAAGCTCACGTGTTAAGCCAGGCAGGAATCTTCAGAGGTGGAATGAGAGTGTAACCTAATCAGTGGATTAATCCATTTGGTGGATTAATAATTAGAAGGGACTACTGACCTGGGTGGTAACTGTAGGCAGGTAGGGTGTGACTAGAGGAAGTAAGTCACTGGGGGCATGCCTTTGGGGTTTATATTTTGTCCCTGACGCCTTGTTCTCTCTCTGCTTCCTGGCTGACTTGAGCTGAGCCACTTCCCTATGCCAAGCTCTTCTGCAATGATGTTCTGCCCCACCTCAGGCCCAGAGGTGGAGTCAGCTGATTATGGACTGAACCTCTGAAACCACGAGCCCAAAATAAATGTCTCCTCCTCTAAGCTATTCTTTTTTTAAAAAACAAAATTATTTTTTAATTTTAATTTGTTATACATGACAGCAGAATGCATTACAATTCATACTACACATATAGAGCACAATTTTTCATATCTCTGGATGTACACAAAGTAGAGTCACACCATTCGTGTCTTCATACAAGTACTTAGGGTAATGATAACCATCACGTCCCACCATCTTTCTGCCCCCATTCCCCCTCCCTCCCCCTTTCCCCTGTGCCCTAGCTAGAGTTCATCTAATCCTCCCATGCCCCGCCCCCCGCAGCGCATTCGGATTCAGCATCCTTAAATCGGAGAAAACATTCGCATTTGGCATTTGGTTCTTTGGGATTGGCTAACTTCACTTAGCATTATATTCTCCAACTTCATCCATTTACCTGCAAATGCCATGATTTTATTCTCTTTTAATGCTGAATAATATCAAGCTGTTCTTGTTGGGTATTTTGGACATGGTGACACACAGCTGACTAAACACGCCACTGAAAATAAGGAAGAGACTACATGTTGCATGGATCACACTATTTGCATGACAATGTATTCTGTTACATAAGCCATTTTCCCTTTCTAAGAATATGATCTGCACGAGTGTGTTTGTTTCTTTTAGAAGATGGTAGTTTTCTCTGCATGAAGATAGAAGTCATCTGGTGGAGCAGAGGGGACAGGGAGGGAGGGGACACATGGACTGCACGAGGCTCTGGGGAAACCGCCCACGCGTTCCTTACCTTTTCTATTTGCTCTGAGCTGTTTCCTCTGGCACCGAGGAGGAGCATGCTTAGCGCAGAGAACAGAGTCACTGGAGAAAAGAAGACATTGTCTCCTACGTTGTTACTGCTCAGCTCCTTGAACACGTCAATACAAAATTCAACGTTTGCTGTGCCAAGGGAGCCCATTTTGACACCAAGCACTGCCTGAGAACAGGAAGGGGAAAACAATCTCAGAACATCACTTGATGATATCCATCCGGAGTTCAGGTTTTACATGTCATGAATGTAGGCGTCTGATCTCACGGCATCACATAAACACGTACATCCTAACACAGCCTCTGAAAAAGTAGCAAATGCTAGGAAGAGGAATTCGCTTAGTTTTAGATTCTAATGAATAGATCTACTATCCTCCAGCCAAAGCTATCTCACCATCTCTTGTGTACATTGAAGAATGATTTGTAGGGCCATCCCTCTAGGGTGCCCTCTTGTCCCTGCAAGAGTTCGGTTTCTATTTTTCACACTTGAATAAGTCTTTTCACTCTTACCAAAAAAAAAAAAAAAAAAATGATCTATGATTGTTCTGGAGCAAAAGAGCACAGGGAATTGGATCTTTTTGTGCTTGATTTTCACGCTTTGGGAAACACCGCACCCTGGAATTTGTGCAGAAAAAAAATCTTTAACTAAACAAACTGAACCAAATGAGATATTTTCCTGCTAACCTGACAATTTTGCAGCCTTATAGGAGGCGAATGCCTCCGTCCGTCCCAGTCATGCTTGATCAAATGATCTGATAATAATGTAATGTTAGGCAAAAATCTCTGCACAGCTTTTCACTTAATTTTTAGTGGTACCTTAGAGTTGTACAGAACTGTGGGGTTCATTGTGAGACAGTCATACGTTTCTATCTCCTCGATGGACCTCACTCCCTGTACCCCTTCAAAAAAGCGAGGCAACACTGTAAAGTGGGGCACACCAAGGGAAGGTGGTCACAGCCCCAACCCTGGGCACACGGCCATGTTAGTGGCAACTGAGGGACGAAGAGGAATGCTGAGATGGAAAAGACGACCTGGTATATGGGTTGCCTTAGAAACGGAGCATGCTGGGAAGGAAGAGTTTATTCTACTCACTGCACCAAACCTGATGGAGCTAACTGTAGGGAGTTCCAGAAACAACACTGATTGAGAATCGTTCCTGTCCCCAGCAGGCTTGGCTCTTCAGGAGCCTCATCACCATCCAATACTTCCTGGCCCTGACTTCCAGCCGACCCTCCCTCCTGGTTCCACCCCGCCTCCTCTATCTTGTGTAGGATCTCCTTCCTCTTTCAACCTCCAGGCATACTGGATCGGGCCTCTGATCGTGGGCCTCTCCTGCATTTACGCTCAGACCCCAGTTGACCTCATGCAGCCTCGGGCCTTGAATGTGGTTGATTTGCTCTGAGCCCCTGCGTTTACGCTGCCCCTGAACTCCAGACCCATCCATGCAGCCTCACACTCAACCTCCCCACTCGATGGCTAACAGCTCTCCATGCAGCCTCACACTCAACCTCTCCACTCAGTGGCTAACAGCTCTCCATGTAGCTGCACACTCAACCTCTCCACTCGGTGGCTAACAGCTCTCTCAGACCTGAGGTGTGAAAATGAACGCTCTCTCCCCAGCCTTCTCCTCTGGTAAATAGCACCTTCGTTTCTCTATTTATTCAGGTTAAAACGCTTGGGATCCTCCTTAAATATCTTCTCATTCTCGTTCACATTCAATCTACGAAAATATCCTGTTTTCTTCAGCTTCAAAAATGTTCACCCTCAGCTGGGCGCGGTGGCGCACGCCTGTAATCCCAGCACTTGGGAGGCTGGGGCAGGAGGATTGCAAGTTCAAAGCCAGCCTCCGCAATGGCGAGGCACTTAGCAACTCAGTGAGACCCTGTCTCTAATAAAAAATACAAAAATAGGGCTGGGGATGTGGCCCAGTGGTTGAGTGCCCCTGAGTTCACTCCTCAGTACCAAAACAAAAAAAACAAAAAAACAAAAACAAAAAAAAGTTCACCCTCTGCCTCCTTCTCACACTCTCCAGTTACCACCCTGGTCAAAGTTACCTTCCTCTCCCTCCTGGGTACTGAAATACTCACCCAGCTGCCTACATCAGCTTTACCCTCCTCCATGGTGTGTTCTAGAGACACTAGAGTGATATTTTTAAAAAGTCAGTTATGGATTTTTGAGATTGCATGATTGAAGACTTGAATGCTGCGAATATACTTTGTATACAAACTGTTTTGTGTAAAAAGATGCTCTATATATATAGTATGAACTGTAATACATACTACTATAAATAAAAATTCTAAAAAATGCAAAAATAAAATAAAATAAAAGATTCTGCTAAAAAAAAAAAAAAAGTCAGTTATGGTCTCCCCTACTCAAAAGCCCCAGTGTTTTCTCTCCTCTCAGGGAAAAAAATCAAAATCCTTACCATGATAAGCAAGGCTCCCCAGGCTGGCCCAGCTCCCTCCCAGCCCTCATCCCCTACCACTCTCCTACCAGCTCACTCTGCTTGAGCCATGTCACTTCCTTCCATTCCTTCAGCACGACAAGTGTGTCCACCTCAGGGCCTTTGCACTTCCTCTTATAGGACACTTCTCCCAAATATGTCCAAATGACTCACTCCAGCAAAGTGCTCATCTCATAATAAGCCTCCCTGACCATTCAGTTTGAAAAGGCAGCCCACATCCCTCTGGCACAGCACCTTGGTTTATGGTTCTCCCTAGCACATGTCACCACTGGACTGACCGACTATGCACGTATTTATTGTTGGACCCTCTTCCTCCAGGTGCCCCTTCCATTAGAGCAAGGGTAGGTTTTGCCCTTAATGGTTTTTTTTTTTTATGATTATTTTGTAGTTGTAAATGGACAGAATGCCTTTATTGGTTTACTTTTATGTGGTGCTGAGGATGGTTCCCAGAGCCTCAAACTTGCGAGGCAAGCGCTCTGCCTCTGAGCTACAGCCCCAACCCTGCCCTTATGCTTTATTCCAGCGCCTAGACCAGCCCTGGCCCCAGAGTAGCCACTGAATAAGCACCTGTGAAAGAAGCACAGGAGGGAATTTCAGTCCACTAAATGAGATGCTGCGTAGTGAGACTGTGGGAGCACGGGGCAGGGGCACAGAGCAACACGAGAGGTAGGATTGACCTCCTGGAGCAGGCGAGTCCCTGCTGCCTCTTGAAGAACGGAATCAGAATCACCCAGGTGTATGCATGTAAGAAAAGAGTTCCCCACAGGGCTGCAAACTGGTGCAGCCAATCTGGAAAGCAGTGTGGAGATTCCTAGGAAAACTTGGAATGGAACCACCATTTGACCCAGCTATCCCACTCCTCAGTCTATACCCAAAGGACTTAAAAATAACATGATACAGGGACACAGCCACGTCAGTGTTCACAGCAGAACGATTCACAATAGCTAGATTGTGGAAACAACCTGATGCCCATCAATAGATGAATGGATAGGGGAACTTTGGTATATATACACAATGGAACACTACTCAGCACTAAAAGAGAATAAAATCATGGCATTTGCAGGTAAATGGATGGAGTTGGAGAAAATCATGCTAAGTGAAGTCAGCCAATCCCACAAAACCAAAGGTCGGTTGATTCCTTTGCTATGATGGTACTGAATTATAGTGGCAAGGGAGGGGGGATGAGAGGAATGAAGAAATGTTAAATAGAAAAAAGGGGGGAGGAGAGGGAAAGGGGCAACGGGATAGAAACAATGGCAGAAGGAGTTGGACATCAATATACTTAAGTGCATGTATAAAAACTCAAATGGTATGAAAATACTTTGTGTAAAACCAATGACTTGGAAAACTGTGCTCTTTATATGTAATATGAAAGGAATTGCACTCTAAAAGCATGTATAACAAATTAAGTTAAATTCAAAAATAAAAAATAAAAAAAAAGAGTTCCCCACAGAAGGAATGGCATGAGCAGAGACTCAGACACCCAAGAGAAATTCTATGTTACCAAACTATGAAACAGGAAGTCAACACGGTGGCTGGAGGCAGGCAGGACTGAGGCCTTGGCAGCTCAGCAAGCCACATTTAGGAGGAACCAGACAACTCATGATGTGGCCGGGTCCCACGGCGTGCCAGCCAGGCAGAAGGTCAGAGGGCCTCCACGATGCTCTCTCCCCTGCCCTTCCTCTCTGACCTTCTGAATGACTTCCTGGGGTTCTCTCCTCAGTGGTCTCCCCGCCTCCCACCCTCAGATTGCTCTGCAGGCCACACTGGAATTCTCTCCCATGCTCCCTTCCTTGGATAGAGGTCTTTCCTCTTTCTAAATACCTTAAAATCCTCCCCAGACAGCATTTTTTTTTAAATGTGGATTGCCCACTCTTTAGCCCTCCCCTCCCATCTCCCTTCTGTGCTAAGAGAGCCTGCTTTGCTTCAGATTCCCTACAGTCACAGCTGCAGAGAAGGCGCTACCCTCCTCAGGCCCCAGGAGCAAGCCTTGGTTGGCCTAACCCGATTGAGACAAGTCTGTCTCCCAGGTCAGTGACTGGTTTAGGACTCAGCAGGGGCTGCAACTTTTGCCAATCAAAACCATTGCAACAGATGCTGGAGGGCTTCTGGAAAAGCCTTCTCTCTGATAAAAGGACACCCACAGGTGGAAACAGCTTTTTCCTTCTTCTCAGAGTCAGGTCATCGACACGTAACTATTATTGCAGCAGCTGTTTTGTGACCATGAGGTAGCCAACCAAAGAGGATAACCAGCATGGAAAACTTTGAGTCCTCAATGACACATCATCCAGGACGATGAGCAACCTGGGCTCTGCCCTACCTTGGGACTTTTTGTCACATCACATGAAAGCTTTTCCTTATTTTTAAGTAAACCATTTTAGTTGAGTGTCCTGTCGCTTGCAGTTGAAGCATCCCAACTCACCTTAGGAATTTCTTTAGGTACCCTTCCACTAAAGCCAATGAGCCCTCACCTCACAATCACGCTTTCCTGGTCAGCTACATATTTTCTTATTTAGTCCCCCAGGAACCTGAAAATATTTCACTTTTTTACCTTTGAACTTCTAGGTCACTGCTTTGCCCTCTTTTAGAACCCGAGTCTAGGCTTACATTCCCTTGGACATTATGACAAATGACCCGTGTTGGTCCCCACCTGTGCACATCTATTCTAGGTACTAGCTTGTCTTGGGCCACTGCAAATCTGAGCTGAGCTCACAGGAGTTGTGTTCTCTGGAATGTGAACTTGTCACTGACTCAGGTATTTGTGGCATGCTTCTTACCAAAACAGGGCTGTGGCGCCCTGATTGTCAAACACAGCTAACAGAGCCCAGCCTTCAGACCTGGGGGAGGGAGGAGAGAGCAAGGGCATCCACTGTCAGACAGAGAGAGCCCAAAATCAGTGTGTCACTTTTGGACTTCCAAAATAATAACCCGTGGCATGTGCAAGGTAGAAATGATGCTCACACATCCCTGTAATCAAAACTGGTTGCCCAAAAATTATCATATAGGAGCAGATATTGCACATTCTAGTTGTTAGAGTACCAAGCAGAGTATAATATGGCCCAGTGGTTATTCTAGACCAAACCTGGATTTTTCTTTGCTCTTGATGTTTTGGGTTTGTTTGTTTGTTTGTTTGTTTGTTTTTTAATGTATAATAGGGGACTATGCTTTTATAACTGCAAGTGCAGAAGGCTTTACTAATCTCACTCCTCTCTCCTGTCACAAGCCATCATTGGACTACAAAGGCCATTCTCTCCTTAGATTATTGCCTTGGGCCTATTTCATTCTCTTTTCTCTCCACCCCAAAGACAGGCTTTTGTTTAAAGTATATCCTTTTATTATATGTGTTCTCACAAAATAGCAATTTTCTTGATTTATTCCCTTTTAATTTTCATAAATGAGCTTCTGTGAAATGGTTTCTCACTTAGTGCTATATGTTTTAAGATGCGTCCTTGTGACTCCGGAGACATAATCTGTGACTGCTGACTGCTGCCTTCTTGTGCTTCCTGCACATTTTTGTCCGTCCACTCTCAGGCACAGACACCTAAATGGCCTCTTGCTTTACACCATCACAAAGAGTGCTGTGATGTACATCCTCATACACACCCACGTACACACCTGTTCAGGAATTTCTTTGTAAAGGAAACGACTGAATCACTGAGTTAGTTTGCAGTGGCCCACGTACTACACGTGTACCATTCAAAGCCTTAAGTCTCGTGGGGTGGCCCAAGTTCCTGCAGTTCTGCAGAGGAGACAGCGACAGCTTGATGGGGTCACGTGCTGTCAGTCAAAGAGTGAGGATCTGAACAGGGCTCCATCTCTTCTCAAACCTGTTTCTCCACCTGATGCCATACTGTTGCCGCCTGAAGCGATGGCCGCTTGGAGCAACGAAGCCGCGGGAAGAAGTTTAGAGGCGAACTGGAAACAAACAGCTTTTTTATTCTGATAACTTTTCTCTCTGGCTCTAACAACGACTTTAACACGCCACACACGCACACCACCAAAAATGGCGCAGACCCGATCAGCAATCTCGCTCAAGTTCGGCAAGATCCCAGGCCAAGTCCCGTAAGACTACGGAAAGCGGCAACAGCCAAACATCTCCATGGCCCGTAGTCAACCGCAATCTTAGCCATCTCCCCAAACAGGGCTCCTGCACCATACGCTACTAAGATAAGATGTTATTTGAGATAAAATGATAATTTTATTGCACTATGTTTCGTATCCCTTTGTGTTAATGACAGTGTCGTACCAGAAAAATGAAGAAATTTTGTGTAAGACTTAAGAGTATTAATAGGCTAACTTGATAGTTAATGAATATATTATTATTTTCCTTACTTCACAGATCTTAACACTCTTTAAGAGTTTGGCTTACAGTACAAAAAAGGGAAAATTTTGGGGTTCAAGTTTTTCTAAAAGATTTATTGGAAATATATACTTGGAATTAGTCTGGGAACTTTGACTTGGCAGGCTTATTGGCAAGACAGAGTTTTAACTGTCATCAGTGTAGCACTGAGGATGTCTATGGTTCCTATTCATTTTCCAAAATTCTACTTTTTTAGCAGCAGAAACCTTTCACCACAGAGTCCCAATGTCAGCCTTATATTCCACTGAGCTTATGCATTAGACTTTATTGTCTTCACATGTACCAAGAAATGTGTGGATGAGTGTGCAAATTTGGGTTCATTGAACACATTGGTCTCCCTCGTAGGACTGATCATCCCCTGAGGTCAGGGAAAACATTCCCATGAAATTATCAGTGTTCTCACATTCACCCAAAAATCTACATCAATTAGAGAAATCAACATTCTGAGTATTTCACAACTTCTAGACTGATTCGGATTGCCTAGTCAGTTTCGTGGAAGAGGAACCCACAGTAAATAGAAGTCCCAAGGCACGTGGAATTTTATCAGAGATGAACAGACCCCTGAGAAGGTCCCACTCAGGTGGTGAGAGAAAGCTGGGAGTGTCCTGAAAGTAGACGAGCTTCAACTTGAATCCCCAGACCTGGAATGAATTGCCCCTTTCTGTATACCTTTTAGGATAAGGAAATTCTCTGTCAAGCAAATGGAACATGACCACAGGAGGCTGCTATGGGAGAGAAGGAGGAAAAGGAAGGTGCTGGGGTCCTTCTGGGTTACCAGGGAGGTTTCCAAAAGAGACACAGCTCTCCAGGAAATGTGAGCAAGGGAACATGTCTCATAAGGCAATACTGACACTAAAGGACTGCACGGGGACAGAGGGTCTAGGGTAGTTCTAGGAGAAGAACATCTCCAGAGGTTGCTAAGACATCAGCCTCATATAACGCAGAACACAGCCTGTTGCTGCCTGAAGCGATGGCTGCTTGGAGCAACGATGCTGTGGGAATAAGTTCAGAGGCAGACTGGAAACAAACAGGCTCTTTATTCCACTAGCTTCTCTCTCTGGCTCCAACAACAACTCCAACACTATCCACACTCCTCCAACCACCACACAATGGCGCCGACCCGCTCCGCCATCTCCTGGGCCAAGTCTCGGGAGACCATAGAAGGTGGTAATGCTTGAACATCTTTATGGCTCACAGCTAACCGCAATCTTAGCTATCTCCTTAATTAGGGCTCCTACAACAGCCATTCACAAGACTCTTGTCTCTTGACAGCCTTTTTAGTGCCTACTCTTCCCCCCACAGAAGTCAGATGTTACTTTTCTCTGACTCTCTGTCCTTCAAACTTTATAAAATTTTGCTCATTCTTACAAATTTCCAAAGGCACACCGCATCACACTAACATAAACCCTCAGACTTTACACCCATGTGCAAGAATACACATATTAACAGACTAATTTTATAGAGGAAAAAAAAACACACAGAACAAGCAAACTGAAGAAATTCTTTCTAACACACAGTGACTAAAAAGGCCAATTGAGTGGAGATGAGACCTTCCAAGGAACCAAGAGAGGCTTCCTCATACAGGAAACACAGCCATGCATGACTAGCTCTGTTTCAAATAAGGATTATTAGTAAGTAGAAAATATCCACGGAGTTTCACTTTACTAAACAAATCAGAGATTTGAAATCAAGTGACACTGCCTCAAAATTTTTAAAATGCACATTATCAATGACATTCCAACATGTTCATGGATTCATGAAGGAATCAGCAAAAGTCACGTTTATTAAAATAGCAAGCCTCTCCCTCCTTTGGCTCACACATCAAAAGGCCTTACTTAAGTTTCATTTGCTCCCCTTTGACAACAAGCTCAACCAAAATAAAATACAGAACTATTTCTCCTTACCTTTGCTGCTTTCTGATGGTGAAGTGGACGGTTTGGCAGGTTGGACTAGAGCTGTGTCCCTCCAGGAAATGCAAGCCTTCACTTTTTTGCCCCTCCCTTCCCATTTGTGTCCTTAGTGATTCAACTCCCCACCTGCTGGGCAGACTGCCCAGCCCTAAAAGGAAGTGCTTGTAAAGGGCCCTGACAGCAGCTGTGAGAGGCTCCCGGGATGGCTGGGCTCTCTGGAGAAGCTGGAAGTTCTTACCCTCTTTGTGCTCTACTAATAGGGAAACGTTGACAAACCCAGCCCGGATGCTGTGTTTCTAAAGAGAATCACATCAGCCCGTCACGTTGGCAATGCCATGCTCAGAATTCCAGGGGTTGCCAGTGTCCGTGTACGTAACACAAGCTACTCAGCAGGAAGGATTCCAGTTGTGACAGATGCTTCCCGGCTTGAGGCATGTTGATCCCAAGATCTCCTGGGCTTTGCTGCATGGAGCGTATGTTTTTCTGTGCCACTTCTGCAACCTACCAGCAGGCAAATCCTGTCCCATTAAAAAGAACACAAGAGTGTGTTCAACCCGGAGTTATTCTGCGGTTTCCATTTAAAAGCTTGGCAGGAAGAACAAGCCTCTACTACCCACAGGCTGAGATTACCGAATTGGGGGGAGAAAAAACCACCACTGAGAGGTGGGGTGAGAACTACAGACAGGAACTCTTTGGGGCATACAACAGCCAGAAGCAGCATCAGAAGTAAAGCCCCACTTCCCCTAGGCCAGTCTGTCTACTATCTAGCTTCCCCAGAAGGACACCACCTCCAGCCTTAAGCTGTGGGGCAGACTGCACTATTTGTGATGACAGGAAGTCCTTAATGGCACAGATTTTCTGTTCTTTCTCAGCACGCAGTATGTCTTCCCTCAGTCAAAACTAAACCATTCTCCAAAACACAAGAACCAGAAACTTTGATCTAAGATTGTGGTCCTAAGACCCACTGGCCCACTAGGTTCTCATAAAAATAATTGTCCGTGAGCAACCACATGGAACTAAAAGTGGTCCACCATCTTCCAGTGCCTTTGTGATGAGAGGAAGTATTTTCTGACATGAGCCAATCCCCCAATCCCACTGGGGGCGTCCATGGTTGGGAAGGCTCATATCCTCTGTTGAAAACTGATCCTCTACCTCCTGATTTTGTCTTCATCTTTCTTGAAATCCCATAAGAAGAGAAATAAATTTCTTAACTTTCTTGCTCTATAAGTATCAGGCTCATTAAAGAAACTCTGTTTATGCCCTTGGTCTAGACCATGTCTCTGTTGTTCTCCCTATTGGAGAGGCACTTATTTCTTTCCACGTGGAAGGATGTACCGTGGCATAGCACTCTTGTCTCTGTTTACCCTCTTATTCACTCCTCCTTCCCTAAGATCCTAACCTGGATTCCTTGGAAGAAGAGCCATAGATGGAGTCTTACATTCAGGTCATGTATCTGGAACATGATCATAAGGAATAGAAGTAGGAGAGAAAGAGGCAGAACAGGGAAGGCTACTGCCATGATTGTTATCAAGTTAGACACTGGTACCTGGTCCCCCAGACCTTTCAAGGAACCTTGCAAAATGTACCTCAGAGCTTGCACCCCAGAGGAAAACAGGGATAGTTCTCTATTGGCTTTCATCCCCATGGGTCAAGGAGGGCTCCACAGGTGCTGTGGGCTGGAGCCACACTTTATTAGTAATTTAAAGTGAGACTGATACACTTTCAAGGGTATCTTGCTGTGGCTTGCAAAGTTGACACCTCTCAGGCATCCCAGGTCCCTGGAATGTGATCTCCACAAGCTGCCTCCATTTTTTGCAAAAGTTTCATCATTTACTGACAGTACCTAAAAACAAAAAATAATTTAAAAAAAAAAGAAAAGAAAACAGAACTTTCTCATTGAGACACTTCAACTTTTACTTTCCCATGCATAAGGCAATTCTTCTAAAGTAAGTCATGTGGTATAAAACTAATACGTTTTCAAATACCAAGGGCACTTTCCATTCAGTGAGACGAACCCTTGACGAAGACTATATGTGAGGGGAAAAAAAACAAAGAAAGAAAGAAAGAAAATGTGTAAGGCGCATATCCAAGAAAAATAATCAACAATGTCATCGTTATGTTTTCCAGAATAGAGAGAGCGAGCCCTTCAAAGATAATGAACTCTTCTATGTCCCTGAAGGGTGGATGCCGCAAGTCTCACGTGGGCCTCCTTACCTCATCTTTACACTTGGAAATTTTTCTCAGGCAAGTCAAGAGGAATCCCCTACTAAAAGATAAACTAAGAGAGAACTGGGCAAGTAAAAATAGGCTGTAAAGTTCATCAATAAACACTATTAAGAAGTGAACACGGGGCTGGAGTTGTGGCCCAGTGGTAGGGCACTTGACTAGCATGTGTGAGGCACTGGGTTCGATTCTCAGCACCACATATAAATAAATGAATAAAATAAAGGTCCATCAACATCTAAAAAATATATTAAAAAGAAAGAAGTAAACAAGCCATAGACTGGAAGAAGATATTCACAATGCAGATTTAAAATGGCATTTGCATGCAGAATACACAAAAAACTGCAACTCAAAAAGTTACAGATAAACAAATAGGCAAATATGTTGTCCCAGCACTTCACTGCAGAACACACAAATGGCCAACCAGCACACAGAGTGTTCAACGCCATTAGACATTAGAATACCTTGAACTAAAACCACAGGACACACCACATCACATCCATGAGAATAAGCAGATGACAGAGTGACCACCCCAAACTGACAGGGGTGTGGAGCAACCAGAACTCTCCTACGTGCCCGATCACATTGGATAGCTGGTGGGTTCTTACAAGGTTTAATATGTATTTACCCTAAGATCTAGAAATTCCTCCAAAGTACTTCTCCAAGACAATTGAAAGTATGCCCACTACAAGCCTTTTAGAAGAACATAAGTAGAACTCTAAATGTAAGAGCCCACCAAGAGGAAAAACCATGAAGAAACCACATTGCATCATATAGTGAAGCACTACTCACTCAGAAAAGAACAAAAACCACAACCACACGCAGTATAGAGGAAGTGCAAAAGCATCACCCTGAGTTATAGAAAAGACAAACATTTTAGCAAAACTATCATATAATCACAAAATTCATGAATAGTTATCTTTGGGGAGGATTGGCTAAGAAAGGATAAAAAGGAACTTTCTGGAACAACAGAAATGCCTCATTCCTTGACAGGAGTATGGCTTCCAGGGGTCCAGAATGACCTGAGCATTTTGAGCATTTGAGCATTTCACTACATGTAAATTATACATCAATAATAGTGCTCTATTTTAAATTAAACTTTTTACTCTGAGATAATTGTGGATTCACTCATAGGCATTTATAAGGAATAATACAGTGACCCTGTGAATTTCTCAAGAGTTGCATCTCATAAAGTTATAGCACGACTCTCAACCAGGATATTGACATTAACAAAGTCAAGATACAAAATATTTCCTCTTCCACCCTCTTGTTGCCACTCCCACTCCACCCTACATTCTTAGAGCCTGGCAGCTACTAATCAATCTGATTCCCATTCTCATAATTTTGTCATTTCAATAATGTCAAATAAGTGGAATTGTGCTGTACGTAACCTCTGGGGTCTGGCTTCTTTTTTCCTCACCATGATTTTTTGGAGATGCATCCAGGTTGCTGCATATAATATTGCATCCCTTTTTATGTCTGAATGGTATCCTGTGGTATGGATATAGCATAGTATATTTAACCATTTTCTGATTGAATGATATCTGGGTTGTCTACACTTTGTAGGTCTTACAAATGAAGATGGGTCATGTGGTGATTGAAGTTTTTTAAAGAAACTGCCAAATCCCTTTCCAAGAATACCAGTACCATTTTGTAGTCCACCAGCAATGAGCGAGTGACACAGTTCACATCCTTGCTAGCATTTGGGACTGTCACTATGCTTAAATTTTTGCCATTTTGATAGATGTGTAAGGACATCTAACTGTAGTTTTAGTTTGAATCCCTAATAGATAATGGAATTTTTTTTTTCATGTGATTATTCACTATTTTTTTACATCTTCTTTGCTGAAATGTCTCTTCATGACTTTTGAACCATTTGCTAATTGAATTATTTCATGATGTTGATATCTTAGAAGACTTTCAATATTCTTATAACTTGTCCTTTGTCAGATGCCCTGTAGTTTTATCTTCTGCACAAGGTCTTCTACATAGAAAAGGGGTTTAATTTTGGTGAGGACCAATTTATCATTTTTTTTCTTCTATCCCTTTTCTTTTTGGTGTCACATCTAAGAATTCTTTGCCTACCCTAGTTCCCAAAGATCTTTTCCTATCTTTTTGTTTATAAAATTTTATAGTTTTGTATTTGCACCTAAGCTTGCGATCCATTTTGAGTTAATCATGAATAAGGTATGAAGTTTAGATCAAGTTTTCACTGTTGCCAGTGTTTGTTTTTGCACAGAGTTTTAGGGAAGACTGTTTGCTTGTTTTCCTATAGATTCCGACTTCTCCAGCCCCAGGTGTTGAAAAGGCCATCCTTCCTCCATGAGTTGCTTTTGCACCTCTGTCACAAATCTGCTGAGCATATTCCTGTGGCTCTATTTCTGTGCTTTCCATTCTGCCTCATTCTGCCAATACCATGGTCTTGACTGCATCTGTAAATAAGTCTTGAAATGAAATTGACCAATGTTTCTACTGTATTCTTCCTTTTCAACATGATTATTTAAAAAACATTTTCAAGTGGTGTTAAGCTTAGAGTTGTTTTTAAAATACTATAATAATTGTTTTGGGGGCAGAATTTACAAATTGAGAGGAAGTCACCAAGCTTTAGTGACACCATCAAGGAGCTTTATGGATTTTACAATGCCTCCCTCTGCCCACACTAAAAATGACTGCTAATATTTCTTATAGGACTTCCTCAGCACCACAGCCATGAACAGAAGTAGATTCCTGTCATTCTATAATAGTTTCATGTATATAAATTACTTTTCTGACATAGTGGCCTCTTTTTTAATTTTTATTTATTTATTCTAATTAAGTTCATATGACAGCAGAATGCATTTTGATTCATTGTACACAATTGCAGCACAACCTTTCATTTCTCTGGTTGTACACAATATAGCATCACACCATGTATACCCTAGTTATACATGTACCTAGGGTAATGATGTCCATC
Source organism: Tamias sibiricus (assembly GCA_025594165.1). Lineage (NCBI taxonomy): Eukaryota > Metazoa > Chordata > Mammalia > Rodentia > Sciuridae > Tamias > Tamias sibiricus. The sequence continues at coordinate 21,579,060 of CM046671.1, forward strand.
TCATTGCACCATCTTTCCTGACTCCATATTCCCTCCCCTCCCCTACTTCCCCTTTGCCCAATCACAGTTCCTCCATTTCTCCATGGTGGCCTCTTATATTGGTGGTCCCCAATGAACCTCTCAATATTCACACCTTATATAGTCTTCTCCCCTGTTGACTGGTTCTAGTATTAGAATATGCCAAAAAATGATGTTTTACTAATATGCAAAAGTTCATTGCCTTCTTATATACAAAAAAAATGAACAAATGGAATTTGAAGTTAAAAACATAGCACTATTCATATTAGCACAAAAATATGTATAAATCAAAAGATAAGGAAAACTGCAAAACTGTGATGAGAAGACTCAAAAAAAGATCAAAATAAATGGAGAGATATTTCATGTTCATAGTTAAAAACACACACTGGTATTCAAGTGTTCATTCTTTCCAATTTGATCGACAGATTCAATACATACACAATCAAAATTCCAGAAAATTACATTGTGTATATCTGCAACCTGATTCTAAAATTTGTATAGAAAAGCAAAAGACCCAAAATAACCAACATTAGAGGGAAGTGTCAGTGTTTTTTGGTAGAGAACTGATACTCAACTTTAAAATTGACCATACAGTTATAGTAATCCATACAATATGTTATTAGTGAAAGAAAGGGCAAGTGAATCAATGGGATAGAAAAAAGAACCCAGAAATAGATCTACACTAGTAGAGTCCACTGATCTTTGACAAAGGAACAAAGGCAGCTCAAATGGCAAAAGGATATTCTTCTTAACAAATGATGCTGGAATAGCTGGACAACTACCTACCAAAAAAATCATTCTAGACACTAACCCTACACTTTAAGTAAAAATTAACTCAAAATTAATTATAGATTTAAATTAAAATGCAAAGTTTTAAAACCTCTAGAGACAACCTAGGAGAAAATCTATACAACTTCTGGTTTCATGATGAGGTTTTAGACTCAACACCAAAGGCATGATCTAAGAAAGAAATAAAAATGATGGTAGGCTTAATTAGAATCAGAAACTTCTATGGTACAAAAGACACTGTTAAGAGAACAAACAGGTGATCCCACAGACTAGGAAAGAAAATATTTGCAAAGCACTCATTTAATAAAGGATTTGTAGCCAACATATACAAAGAACACTTAAAACTCAATAATAAGAAAACAAACAACTCAATTAAAAAGTGGACAAAAAGTCTGGACACTCCACCAAAGAAAATATATAAATGGCAAATAAGCACATTAAAAGATACTTAGCATCGTACATCACTAGGGCATTGCAAATTAAGATAATGATAAGATACCCATCTAGTAGAATGGCTAAAATCAAGGCACTGACAATGTTAAATGCTGCTGAGGATATGGAGCAATAGGAACTCTCAGTCACTGTGCCAGGAATTCACACTGGTTCTGTCACTTTGGAGGAGAGTTTGGCAATTTCATAACAAAACTAAATACAGTCTTATCATTCAATCCAGCAATCCTATTCCTAAGTATTTGTCTGAATGAGTAGAAACTTATGTGCATACAAATACCTGCACACACATGTTTACAGAAGATTTTTCATAATGGCCAATAATTGGAAGCACCAAAAATGTTCTTTAATAGGCAGATAGATTAACAAAATGTGGGACATCCACACAGTGGAATATTAATCAGCACTAAAATCAATGTGCTATCAAACTACGAAAAGACATAGAAGAACTTAAAATGTATCATGTTAAGTGAAGTCACTCTGAGAACTACATGCAGGACAAAACTATGGCACCAGTAAAAAGACAATGGTGTCCAGGACCTCAGGGAATAGAAGGGGATTGGGAAGGGTTGGACAGGTGGAGTACAGGGGACTTTTAAAGCCATGAGACTCTTCTATGTGACCCTATAATGATGAATACATGACGTTGTGCATTTGTTAAAGTGTTGTGGCATTTTCTATAAAGCCCTCTCCTTTTTCATGAAAGATATCATGGTGTTGAAAGAGTTAACTTTGACTTCTACTTGCTGTTTAGTTCTTTATTCACATATATGGCCACCAGGTATTGCTATTTCATTTATTTAGATCCAGACTAACTCTGTACATTTATCTTTTCTTGAAAAGAGTAACACAAACCTTTTTCTATAAGTACTTAATTTCTAGTTAATAAGCTTTAAGAGTCTTTTTGTGATTAAAAATAAGTTTCTCTTACTTTTAAAGTAGATATAAATCCCTTAGAGTAAAAAGTCTCCCATGAGCTAACATGCAGCCTTGCCCTGCTTCTAGATTTTATAAACAATTGCTATAAAAGAAAAAACAATAGTGCTGTGGAATCCCAAACAAAGAAGGTTGACTTTTATCAGACAGCCTAAATAGTATGCAGAGAAAACAGTTTCAGTCACATACAGGGCCTTGAAAAGGTGCAAGTGACCTCAAAACCTTGAAATATGCATATAATAAGAAATTTAATATGTCTAAAATGTAATCTAAAAATTAAGTCATGTCTGTAATGAAATCACCAAAGAAAGTGTAAATATTCTGTGTTGCCAAAAAATTGTTCTTAAAACCTATGACAAAGAAAAAGTAAAGAGAACAAGATTCCACAGCCTGACTCGCGTGTCGGTGTGTTATTTTCCCCATCGCTGCTTCTCTGCCTCCGTACTTCACTGAGCGCTGGCGTTGTACCCCCTGACTGGGGCTGGCCCCCAGCATTAAAGCACATAAAACTGTAATACAAAGAATGAAACTTAACGTAAACTATGGACTTAATTAATGATATATCTATATTGGTCCATCAAATGTAACAAAAGTACCACATTAATACAAAATGTTGATAATAGGAGCAGATATGGAGGTGAGGGGGAGACAGAGTATAGGGGAACTCCCTGTGTTTTTTCTGCTCCATTTTTCTGTAAATCTAAAACAACTATCCAAAATAATCTACTAATTTAAAAAATGATGATGCTGAACTTGTTTCAGGCCCACATTTTAAGAAAACCTAATAACTTCAACTCATGCTCTTAGGAGACCATAGCCACTATGTGAAAGCCCCACTTCACTACCTGACTGGAGAGACCACGTGGAGACCACATGGGAGTGTCCAGTAGAAAGGAAGGGTCCTGGCAGAGAGAGAGAGCCATGGCCCCGTCACTTGCCCTGGTGTGCCACTGCAGCCAGCCCCAAACCATCCCAGAAACCCCAGCAGAGCTAGCACCAGACATGTGAGTGAAGGAGCCTTCTTGGACTTCCCAACCTCATCAGCTATCACGTGGAGCAGAAACAAGGCACCCCCACTGTGATGCCTGAATTCCTGACCCACCAGAACTGGAGGTGAATAAAATGGTTGTTGTGTTAAACACATTTTGTTTTGTGATTTTTGTTGTTGTTGTTGTTTTGTTATATGGAATGTGTTGGTCAGCTTTCAGTTACTATAGCGAAATATCTGAGATAATCAACTTTAAAAGAGGAAATGTTCACTTTGGTTCCCATCCCAGAGATTCTAGTCCCTAATCAGTAGGCCCTGTTGCTTTGGGCCTCTGGTGAGGCAGCCCATCATGGCAGAAGGCCTGCAGTAGAGCAACTGGCTCACCTCACAACAGCCAGAAACCAAAGATAGAAGAGGGGCCAGGGTTGCCATCTCCCCTTCAAGGGCACAACACCTATAACTTAAACCAAGTAAATTAAAAGCTGCTCAAGAAAAGATGATTTTTTATCTCACTTCTCCTCCCTGTAATGTCCAGGTCTACGAAATGGAAAGTGTGATTCTTTAGAAGGCAATCCTGCTGGTGAAGGCTTGCTGTCTCTGTGCCACTGTCCTACCAGAATCTCAGCTGCAGGCAACAGGAAAGGTGCACCAAGTTCAGAAAACTACTTATGCAACCCTTTAACTTGGAATTTTATGAGGTAAGTCAAGAATTAGCTGATCTCACACCAAGGAACAAGCATGTTTAGTGGGTGAACCGAACTATCCACAACAAAGGAAGAGTGATATGTTGATATGTATAGCGACCATTTCTAATTCTTCCTCACTAGGAACGCATCAAAAACCTTAGCTGGGGGCTGGGGTTGTGGCTCAGCGGTAGAGCGCTCGCCTAGCATGTGCACAGCCCAGGTTCGATCCTCAGCACCACATAAAAATAAACACATTGTGTACAACTAAAGCAAATAAATAATTTTTTTTTAAAAAATATCAGTTCTAGTTTAAAAAAAAAAAAAGCCTTAGCTGGGTGTTCTACCAACATTTACTGAGCACCTCCAACGTCATGGGCACTGTTCTGGCACGGTGCATACAGCAGGGGAATTCAGTAAGTCCCTGCCATGGGGCTTTTTTCAGTAGAGATCATGTGGGAATTGGTGAGCTGGGCTGGGAAGGACCAACTGAGCTTATGCCAACTTTGCAAATCCTGCTTTCCCGTGGTTCCAGGTGGCTTCTGATACTGTTGTTACAAAAATAAATAAATTATCAAGATAGTAATAGAGAAACCTTATTACTCATGAAGTACAGAAAATTTCAAGTCTCCATCTGTAATTTGGATTTTTGATACAGCATCTAGATCAAGGGGGCTGAAAGCTTGAGCTCTTTTTTCCACAGCTGCCAATGTCCTAGGAAATACTCCACCTTCAAACCATGAAGCGTCTGTAGCCTCTGCTCAGCTGCCATTTTGAACGCCTCTTGGCTTGAACAGTGGGAGACTGGGTCTGGAATGGAATGGAAACTCCATAGTGCCCAAACCAGGCATCTCTGATCTTCCTGTGAACCCTCCTAGTAAGCCCCTCCTCTGAAGGCCACTGACCCGGGGTTTTAGAACATTCTCGCTGGTTCAATTTACTAGGGCTAATCTGCCTCCTGAGTTTCTCACTCTCTCAAAAAATCCATCGCGCTCCACCGTATCCTCACACCACTCTGTTTCCATGCTCCTGAAGATTGCCTTCCCCAGTGTTTGTGTTAGTGGGATGGGGAGGAAGAATTCGGCCTGTCAAATAAAGGCTTATCCAGAGAAAGGCACTGGTGTTGTTTTAGCCCGTTTTCTGTGTACTGAGTGAGGCTGAGAGCAGGAAATAGCATGATGTGTTTCTGTTACTTGAGATTTGTGTATACAATAGAATCTTAACTGGAGAAAAGAGAAAGAAATAGAGAGGGGAAGGATGGAAGGAAGGAAACAAGAGAAAGATAAATGGAAAGAAGGAAGAGGGAAAGTCCTGAGTAGGGAGAAAATAGGTTCCCTTTTGGGGCAGAATTCAAATCCCAGTTTCAGTGACACAGAGACATACTATAATTTAATTAATGTGTTCTTTTATTTTAGAGAAATAAATACAAAATATTTAATGTGTCCACCTATAAAATAAGATTTAGAACAGAGTATTGATTTAATAAGGATAAAGACAGAAAAACAGGATATCAAGGAAAGAAGAGCGGAAGGTGCTAGAACCAACATGGAGGGTTCAAAATGGAGGGATAAAGAGGCATGGGGATGTGGGGAAGGTGAGGAGGGGCAAACAGGAAGGGAAGATGCGGGAGCCAAAGGGAAGGAGAAAAGGAGCAGTTAGACCACAGGCCCCAGCGGGGTTCTGGAAGTTGAGACCTATCCCTCCACTGGCTCTGATTCACCTCAGACTACTACTCCCCACTCCAGGCAGTCTCGGGGAAATCCTCCCAGCCTGGTTTTCCTCAGTGGCAAATCAAAGAGGTTGGATGCAACCCTTTTCTGGAGTCCCTTCTCTGTCCTGTTTGGCCCTTCTCTCAGGGCTACAGCTGACCCCATGCAGGGTCACGGCTAGCCAGACCTACTGAAGAACTTTAGCTGCTGTTGTTTTGCTAAATCATTATTAACATTAATTTTTTTTCTCCTTTAAGTGTCTGTAACTGAATTCATGTTTACTGCTTATTTTGCTTTCAAGTCCTTTTTGGTTCTAGACCCAAGGGCTGATTACCTGCTTCTCACAGCACAGAGTCCACTGGGCCCAGAGCCTCTGAAATGAGAAACCGTGCTATTAACCAAGCAAAAGTTTACAAAGTGTTGAATTGCAAGATTCTGTAACTGTCCCAGGCACAAATATTGGAAGATTGATCTATTGCCTACCTGACTGCTTCACAAGGAAGAGACAGAGCTAGAATTTCTTCTTCCATTTACACAGCACAATGAACAGAGACAAGACAGTGGCATTTATAGTTCATGTGTGCACAAGTTATTAGAGAACAAAAGCTTACAGATTGCCTGGAGCTTGCATATGGAGGCTAAGGAGTGTCAGGGCCTTGGGATTCATTGTGTTGTAACAATGGTGCCAGATTTCCTGGGCAGCTTCAAAGAGTCAATGCCAATGTCTTGCCCATTGAGCCGAAACACATTCAATGCCTTGGCCTCTCAAGTTACTTATTCACATTATTTAATGGGAATGTATTGGCAGATGTTGCTGAAGGTATGGCTGAGAAGCATCAAGATAGAATCTGTCTTATTCGGTTTTGTTTGTTTGTTTTGTTTTGTTTTTTATCTTTTACAACATACAGTACCAGCACTGAGTGTGCAAGAACATAATTGGTTAGTGATGATGAACCAAATGAACCAATAAGTTATTAATGAGTAAATAATCCAGTGTGGTTCCAGTGCACACAGACCTGGTCTCTCCTTCCCGTCTTCCCCAACCCTAATTGCCTCAACTGCTGAAAGAAATTTCTGGAGGAATCCTGGCATAGCCTTCTCACTTGGCTAAGTGTAAAAAGGATGGATTCCAGTTTGCTGAAGGAGCCCAAACTTCATTTAGGCCAGACTACTCATCTTACACAAGGAAAAACTGGAAACTTCAGGTTAGCTGAATGCAAAATGTTAGTTAGGGACTGAACTAAGACTGGAGCCAGTTCATACCTGGTCTCCACCAGGCCCACTTGGTCTCTTTACCTTGGTATCTGAATCTTCTTTCTTTCAGCAGTTGCCTGTGTCCCACCAAACAAGCCCTGTAGGAAATTCTGTGGATATCCTTTCCCACTTAAAACTTTAGCATCCTAAAAAGCAAAGAAAACTTCCTATGTTGTTGTATATTTAATACCTGAAAATGGAAGAGAGACAGGATGGAGTGGACTTGTCTCTCCCCAGTCCTGATACTAAGTAGAAATATGAGACCCAGAAATCCCACAAGGGACAGCCAAGGGCACACTATGAAAGGTGCTGAGAAAAAGCCAGCTGGCTTGTAACCCCAGCCCTGGAGAAACCACCCAACAGCAGAGCATCCTATATCCTCTCACCCAACTGAAGGAGGGACCCAGACCCTGCCTTCCCTCCACTAGAACTCAGCCCAGGTAGGCTTTCTCCTCCCTCCTCCCCTGATGGAGCAGGAGCCCCTCTGACAGCACCAGGTGAGCCCCTGGCATGGGAGCAACTGGTAGCTCTGCAAATAGTAACCAGCCAGGGATGCACTTTTTCTCCTGAGACTCAGCTCCTCCTTGGGGGGGGTGGGGGGGGGGGGTACTAGGTAGCCAGGCAGCACCAGCAAGGAGGACCATTGTGGCGTCTCTCCACCAGGAATCGAGCTGGGTTCCACCTCGTTAATTCAGGGCAGTTTGAATCTGAGTTCTTCCTTGTTTACGCAAATGAGCTTGAGCCCGAGCTCCTTCCAGTTAAATGCCTGGAAGTTTGAACTTGGCTCCTCTTTGCTGATGAGATGCCACCTTTATGTGACTATAGAGGAATTAACTTTGTCTGCTCTTGATATATTTCTGCTGCATGGCCACCAGGTATGAATACATTTAATTATCAAAAATAAAACCAGTTCTATGGCCCTGTGGAATCTGGCCAGAAGCTAGCTAAACCAGCAAGACAGGTTTTTTCAGCTAAAGATTTTGGCAACCATATCTCTTTTCTTCCTGAGCCCCAAAATAAAAAGTTATTATAGGGGCACAGTAGAAGTCAGAAAGTCTAGGCCCAGTTGAAGTTTAAAGAAGATACTAGGGCAATATAACTTTATGAGCAGGCATGCCTAGAGTTGAGGAACATTAATTTAGATAATATAAGCTTTAAGGTTTTCAGATAAATATTTTGTTTTTCCTAATTATACAACCCTGGAGTGTCCTGAAATTCTTTAAGGTAACCTCCTATAGTTAATTACTGAAATTCTTTAATGTAACCTCCTTACTGGAATTCTTTAATGTAACTTCCTATAGTTGAAATGTAAATTCCTGAAATTCTTTAATGTAACCTCCAATACTTGGAATGTGAACTGCTGTGTTTGCTGGAATGTATAAAAACCATTGCTGAGAAAAGTAAAGGGAGAAGGATTTCTGCAACCTGACTCGTGTGTATCATTCCCATTTCTCCGACTTTCCCCTCCAGCATCAGTCGGATTTACCTTGACATCTCCGTGGAAGCCGGCCTTCCGCAGACCATGGGAAGGAGCTAAAATTCTACCACTCTGGCATATCAACTTTTACATTAAAAGTGCTTGAAAAAGAGCAGGAACAAAAAGATCATTCTAACCCTCATGCTCTTTCTTAAAAGCAGAAGATGAAATTCTCATGGAAAAGACAGCTGCTCTGTGGAAAAAGCAACAGCATCCTTAACCTCAAGGATGAGATGCCACCACCAAAGGAACTCTGTACAGACCCTGTTTAAACCTCCACAGATAATTTTTTTTTTCTTCTTTGCAACCTACCATTCTTTGCTCAATGCGACCTATCACTAACTAACTTGCCTGCTTCTTTGGGTCTTCGTTTCTCTATGAGGGCTTCCATGCCCGGTAAAGCTTGCAGTAGATAAATGTGTATGCTTTTCTCCTGTTCATCTATCTTATGTCAATTTGATTCTCAGACCCAGCCAGGATCCTAATTAGATGAAGATGGAGTTTTGCTGCCTCTGCATATGGAGTATTAGCCAGTGATCAAAGGAAAAGATCACTGGTACCTGCAACAGTTGAGATGAACCTTAGGGGAATAATGCTTGGTGAAAATGCCTGACCCAAAAGGTTACATATGGAAAGATTCATCCATCAATTTATATAACACTGTTGAAATGGCAAAATCATAGAAATAGAAAATAGACTAATGGATGCCAGAGGTTAGGGACAGGGGACAGGAGAAGAAGAGCAGAGTAGTTATAAGAGAAATGTAAAGTCTCCTTATGGTGATGGAACTGCTGTGTTTTCACAATCCTGATGGATATTCAAACCTGTTCATGATGAATCACAGAGAATAAAATGTATATACACACCACAAACATGTGTGCATGAATACTCTTAAAATTAAATAAGGTCAGTGGGTTGTATCAATGCCAACATCCTGGTTGTACATCTTTCCTATCCCCAGGCCCTCTCCCCACCCCTCCCTCCCCTTTGCCCCATCAAAGTTCCTCATTTTCCCCATGTCCCCCCATTACGGATCAGCATCCACTTATCAGTGAGAATATTCAGCCTTTGGCTTTTCTTGCACCCAAACCTGAACCCTTTTGGATGTTAGAAAATTTCAAAGGAAGTAACTGGGAAACTTTGTCCTGCCTGTTACTCAAAGGATCAGGACTATTTCAGTACCTTCAGATTCTGTGAGCTTATACTATCCCAGGCCAGCCTTTCAATATTTTGGTGTAAAGATTTCTCTTCAAGAAAATGCATTTCCTCTGGATTTGATAGCTATAGAAAGAGGATGAGAAGGACAAGCCCCAGAAAGTTTCTGGCTATTGGATATAAATTATCTGAACTTACCTCTGCTCTGGATTTGACCATCTACTGGGTAAGGTATTTGAAGTTTCATGGAACTAAGCACCTTCGCCCTCAACCATTGCTGGTTCCCTCATAGGAGAGCAGTAAATAGGTTCTGTTACCTCCTGCTCACCTTCCTCTTCCCTCTTTCCTTCAGTTTCCTATTTCCCGAATATCCATCTCTATGCACACTGCTATCCAAGATTTGGGGGTCCTTGTAGTTTTCAATTCCATCTTTATATATTTAATCATGACATCAGTAATGTTTTATGCATTTAATAAATAAATGTTTACATAATCAAAATTTTATCAACCCTAATTCTATTCATTATCTTAATAAAAATATTGTTATCTGAAGTTGTTGGAGAGGTGACTCTTTTGTCTGTTTTGTTCACTAATTTTTTTGTTTGTTCTGTTTCCTAATTCAACATTTCATAGCCTTCGAAAATTGCCTCCTCAAGCATTTTGTAATTTTGGATTTATGAGCTCATCATCAAGGGAGAATTCTGTGCAGATCAGGTTACCCCCCAGGGCAGCTTTGTGGTTTTTTTTCCCAGGAATTCTACGCATTTTCATACCACTTTTTGTATCAGTTCCCTAGCACAGTGGTTCTCAAGTTAATCCACCAATATAAATTCAAGCCTATAGAATAGCAGCTCAATGGTAATAATTTGCTATTAGTTATTACTGTTATCCAGAAGCTAAGCCAAGATAGTGATGCTTCCTTTAAATCTCTTTCCAATGTAGTTAAATTATTTTCCTAATTCAACATTTCATCACTGGTGGTTGCCCACTAAGGAGCTCCAGTTTGATGCAGTTTCTCAGTTCCAACAATTCTGAGTTTTGGTGTAGTATCAAAATGCAAAATCATCTTTAATTGGCTATAAATATTCTCCAATTACACATGTCTGTGTGAGGCCAGAGTTTCTCCATGTACTTCAATCTAAACAACATACCATAATAGATTAAATACATGTGCAGATATATAAATCTAAGTAGACATCAGTTATACTGGTAAACATGAAATAGATTTGCAAAAATGTAAATATAAATGCCTTTTTTACCACTATTTGGGGTGGGGGGAAGTATTCGAAAACAGGTTTTTGAGTGAAAATTTTACATTAACATGCAATGGCTGTATTGTTATCTTAATGTTAAGATGTTATTTACATATTTAAGTTTTTCGGTTTAAATTTCTAATACAGTGGATATCATTGGAGAAATGTGCAAAAGTTCTTCAAGACCCTTAATCCTGAGGAGCGTGCAGAGATCCTGAGCCACAGTGCCGGCGCCACTGCGCTGGACATGTCTTCCATTTCACATGCGAAGCTTGGGTGTCCCTTCCCTTCTCAGCTCTCTCAGTGCCTTTTCCTCTTTGCACCACTGACTTCCTGCTAGTTTCTAACCTTTCCCCCTTATTATTGTAGCCGGTCCTCCCTCAACCATTCACATTATTTTAACAAGTTCCTGGATGAACGACACCCAAATCTGATTACATCACCAGACTCTGTACCTGCAAAACCAGCCATCTGCACCTGTGATGTTTCCTGGAAAGCCATTCAAATATTCCCACACTGAGTGTGCATAAATGGTGCCATCATTAAATCCCGCCACCTAAGTCAGAAATTTGTGAGTCATCAAATTCCCCTCTTTCTTCTACCGCCTCTGTCAATAACCAAGACTTGAAGCTTTTCCTTCTTACATATTTCTGGAATTTCTCTTCTTATCCATCTTTCCATCTATCATTACTTCTTCAAAAATTTCTTGGCCTAGATTACTACAAACCTTCCTAATGGGCTTCTTGCTGTTAATCCTTCAATCTTCAAAAAATCCATATTTATCCTTCTGAAATATAAATTCATTCATGCTACCGGCTCCTTAAAACACTCCAATAGTCCCAGGACCAAGCATGAAAACAAAAAAAAAAAAAAAAAAAAAACAAAGCAAAAAAACACATACAAACCCTCAGGCCTTCCATCATGGTACAGGAGGTCTTTGTCATTGGCAGTTTTTCCTTCCCTATCTTTCAATCTCATCTTCTACTTGAGTGTCTCTTCCTGTATTTTGTTTATTTGTTTTTGTTCTAACAAGTTGGAATCATTTTCTTTAACAAAACAGAATTATCTGTTTTTCTTTAACCACAGTTTGCATCTCTTCTTCCTTCTCTGTGAGGAACCTCCCTCCCAGACTTACCACTTACTGAATTCCTACTCATCTGTTAATCTCTGAACAAAAAGTATCCTCTCTTCTTTCAAAGAGTCAGTCGACTAGCACCAGTACAAATGCCTGACTTCTTTATTGTTCTATAGTTATGCGAAATGTTACTATTAGGGAAAACTAGTAGAAGGGTACAGAGAACCTCCTTGTACAGTTTTTGGCAAATTCCTGCACATCTATATTTGAAAGTTTTAAAAAGGTGCTTTATTGAAGGAGCCCCAATCAGGGAGATGGCTATTGCGGTGAGCTGGAAGCCATAAGTTCTACCTGATAATAATCATACATTAAGTATGTACGTGATGCACCGGTAAATGCACGTGGCACACCCGCAAAGCTAAAGGTATATAACCGGGTGAAAGCGGTCAGAAACGGCATTCATTCAGTCAGTTGTTCAGTCGCTCAGTCGGTCGAAAGAAGAGTTTGGGTCGGAGAAGAAGAATAAGAGTCAGAGCAGCCAGAACGTAGTCAGAAGAAGAAATAAGAGTCAGAATATAAGGAAAAGAGTTTAGCTACAGAGACTAAGAAAGAAATGAGAGCTACAGAGACTAAGAAAGAAATGAGACTAAGAAAGGAAAAGTTTAGCTAAGAAGAGAAGAAGCGATAAAGAGAAAGAAAGAGACTAAAAAGAAAGAAAGAGACTAAGAATAATAGATTCCTGCCACGGACTCTCCTCCCGCGGTACTGTGGCTGTACGTCAGGCAGCTACACACACACACACACACACACACACACACACACACACACACAGAAATATTAGGCCTTAAAAAGCAATGCAATTTACAGCTTAAAACAGGGATGAACCAAAAACCTTTTGTTAAGTGAAATGAACCAGAAGCCAAAGGACTTTAAAAAACTATTGTTTAATTCCCCTTATGTGAGGGACCTATAATAGCTGAATTCATAGGGACGGAATGTAGAAGAGGGGTCAGCGAGGCTGGGGCTGGGAGAATGGCGAAACCTTGTGTAATGGACTCAGGGTTTCGGTATGCGATGAGGAAAAAGTGCTGGCGGTGCACAGGGGTGACAGTTGCCCAACAGGTGAATGTACTTGATGTAGCTGAATTGTACAGTCAAAAACAGTCAAAAGGGGAAACTTTATGTCATGTGTATTTTACTACAATATAAGAAATCATGAAAAAACATCCCTTTGGTGATTTACCAACAGCCTCCGGATAATACCTTCTCTGTTCCTAACTGACTTTTCTGAAGCAGTTTTGTTGAGCTCTCTTCCTGGATATTCTGTCTTTATTCTCCTAAACACCCCTGGCTTCCTGTTCCCAGCTTGTCTCCTCTGCCACCCATCCCAGCTGACACTGATTTCCCAGGCATTGGTCCCAAGCATTCTTCTCCCCTCCTTCATTCTCCCTGGGCAGTCTGGTCCACTCTAGTGGCTTCCGTCTGGAGGCTCCATAGTCTATGTCTCTCAGCCTCATCCCCTTCCCCTCCTTTTCTCCCAACTGTACGTTCTATCCCTATCCTTTCTCTGACAGCTCCCATCTCTGGCTCCTTTAGTTAATCTCTTCCCTTCTATTTATTTTGGATTAGGACTTAACATTTCAGATTGGTATTTTACATTATTCCAACACATCCTCTGTGAAAAATTTATTCCATACCTTCTTATCTTATTCGAAAAGTTACCCCAATTTCCATCAATCAGTTCTTCCCAGGGATAGCCAGATTTCTTGCAGGCAGACAAATTTGTCTCTGTTGGTTAAAAGACTGTGTCCCAAAGAACAATACTTGTTCTACTAAAATGTTCACAGAGCCACACATAAGAAGAGATGGAAGATAGGGTAACTTTTCTGCCTAGGTTTGCAATATGATTCTATATGGTTAACTTTGCTTCTTTAAAAGTTATTTTTTAAAAAACTTACCCAAATACCAGATGCTTGCTCTAGTGAGCTAAAACAATGCTAAAATGTAGGCAGGAAAGTACGAGAGGAGAATTCTTTCCATGTCCTCAATGAAAGATCACATAAAAAATGCTTGTGCTCATTCATCCCATTAAAGATGAAGCAGTAATAAAAATCCAACTTTCAGGTTTAAAAATTATTAACCAAAATCTAAATATATTCACTATGTGTTTTCCATCATATACCAATAACAAGTGTAGTAGTGTTAATTCAAGCCTGAAGAACCTTCTGAACATTTGGAATAATATCGTCAAGAGACACAAGAATATTCCATATCTGAAGTTTACATACACACTTTTACTGCAGAGGAGCAGAACAGGGTTGTGAATACAAGACTTTCAAATTTAAAAGTATATTAAATTAGGAGAATATTCTTTGGGGGAAGTGGAGTGAAAATATAATTTCAAGGCAAAAAGGAATGAGGTAAAATATCCAACTGTTTAAGAGGCTTGTCATCTGTTTTTAATACAGTGGGTGTCACATGGTTATATTCTTCTGGATGCATGTAACTGTTTTAATTTGAAACTGCAGCATTGGAAAGTTTGCCAGAAATGATGTCTTTTGAAGTTATTTGGAGTGTGGACAAAACTTTAGATGTCATCTTAGGAATGTGCAAGGAGCATATCCCTTACAAAAACGAAAGTTATAGGAGTTGTTGTTGAGCAGAGGATTTGAAGGTCACCCTTCCAGGAGCCCGCCTCCTCCTTGGTGGTACTGTGAACTTGTGACTGCCACATGTTGCAGGCCATAGGACCAGTCACACCGTGTGGCTGGGGCTGCAGCAGAAACCTAACAGTACAAGACTTCCTGCAAGGAAATAAGTTTTGGTTTTCCCTCTTTTAGGCAAGAGCAAGGATGATCATTTCCGTCCACGCGCCTGCCGGGGAAACACCCTGGGGTTTGTAAGAGAGGGAGGATCCCTGGAGACAGCATGATGCCATCCACTGATGGGATAGGATGGATGATGCCATTTCATCCGATTGTGCAAAGGAGCGTGGCTTAATTTATAGCCACTGAAGTCTGATGTTCAATTGTTCTCCCCACTATTTCTACATCTTTTAAAATTTAATTTAATTTTTTTCCAATTCCCTGTTATATTTACCTCAAAGGTTCTATACACTTTCTTTCCTCTCAAATGCTCTACTCATTCCATAACTGCAGAAGCCCTGATTAAAGAGTCGGCGGAGACCGTTTATTTACATCGGAAATGCCTTCCGGATCTCGCTCGCCTCGCCTTAAAATCTCACGGGACTTGATGCCAGATAGAAAAAACTTTTTACGAGAGGAAATAACCAACAGGTGCCATTCTCTCTCCTGCCGGACGGCGCGAAAATAGGATCTTGCCGGGGAGAATTAAATTAATCTTTTCTTTTCTATTTTGTCTTTTGAGTTCTTTCCACAGCTTCGCCGCTTTGAACAATAACTTGCACACAGCCGTATACACGGCCGTTTGCACATAACCTCATCACTTTAGTTGATGCCCTTGCCTCCTAGTTCATTAAATAAAGAAAAAAATAAAAAGGAACATGATTCAGGACTTTGAATCCTTAACTACAGACTTCACATCTCATCACTCTTCTTTCTTCTTCCTGTTCTGTTATTCCTATCTTCCATTTCTCAACCACACTTCACCAGTTATAAAGCTTTCTAAATGAATCTACTTGTCTCTAGGGGAGTCTTTCCCTGCCTAAATTGGAAGATTCTTCTATCCTCAGACCAACCATTGTTTATAGCCACTCTACCCCTTGGTTTTCCTTTGGTCATGCAAGTTTTGAAGGAGTCTAGACTCAGCAACTCCACTCTTCACCCCTGCAGTCTGACTTCTTTCTCAAACATGTATGTAGTGGTTCCGTTTTTCCTTACATTCACCAAGGGATTTCTGATGAAGGTTTTCCATGTCTTATCTGCAAATGCTCATGGGTTCCTGAGACCAGAGTGGAAACAGTTCCATAATCATACCAAGACATCATTTGCCTTTCAACTCTTGTGATTTGTGCTGATGGTGTGAGAGGGGTGGAGGGCACTGCACCTGATCATGCAGCAAGTATGGGCTCCCAACTGGTCTAGCTGTTGTGGGTTCTTCCCTGCCACATGTCCAGACAGGAAAATGCCATTTTCCACTTCTGAGTGTCCTTGAAGGAGCAGTAAAAACTGAGCTTTATTAAAGCTCAAATTTTGTGTATACATTTTTTAATACTTTGTGTGATGAAATGAAAGACAAACATAAAGTGTAGCTGCCTGACGTACAGCCACAATACCGCAGGAGGAGATTCGGTGGCAGGAATCTATTTTTCTTAGTCTCATTTCTTTCTTAGTCTCTGTAGCTCTCATTTCTTTCTTAGTCTCTGTAGCTAAATGCTTTTCCTTATACTCTGACTCTTATTTCTTCTTCTGACTACGTTCTGGCCGCTCTGACTCTTATTCTTCTTCTCCGACCCGAACTCTTCTTCCGACCGACTGAGCGACTGAACAACTGACTGAATGAATGCCTCTTCTGACCGCTTTCACCCAGTTATATACCTTTAGCTTTGCGGGTGCGTCACGTGCATTTACAGGTGCGTCACTTGCATACTTATTATCAGGTGGAACTTATGGATTGCAGCTAACCGCAATAGCCATCTCCCTGATTGGGGCTCCTTCGTGTGTGTGTGTGTGTGTGTGTGTGTGTGTGTGTGTGTGTGTGTGTAATACCTTGTGTATCCATTCATCATACACACATAGAACCAGGAGGCTGAGACAGGAGAACCACAAGTTCCAGGCCAGCCTTGGGAACTTAGCATGATCCTGACCCAAAATGAAATTTTTAGAAAAGGATTAGGGATGTAGTTCAGCATTTCAGCATTTAAGCCACCCCTAGGTTCAACTCCCAGTACTGAAAAAGAAATACACATACATGTTTGAGTCATTTCTACCTTTTGGCTATTGTTAATAATGCTGCTGTGAATATTGGTGTGCATATATATTCAAGTCTCTGTTTTCAAATTCTTTGGGTATACATCTAAAAGCAGAACTGCTAGATCATTTGGTAATTCTATGTTTAAGATTTTGAGGAAACACTGTATGGATTTCCACAGCTGTTGCATCAATTTACATTTCTAACAGCAATACATAAGTTTCCAATTTCTTCACATACTCACACTTCTTATAATTTTCAATTTTTTTACAGTAACCACCGTAATGAGTATTTATTGTGACTTTTTTATATGTCAATATGGTATACTGTCTTATGCAGTACATAATATTTTTAGATTTTTTTAACTGATTCATAAAAACATAAAAGTTGTACATGTTAATGGGATACCATGTAATGCTTAATACAACGTATATTATATATTGCATGATGTTGAACCAGGTTAAGCATGTTTTTCTTCTCAAACATTTATTTTTCTTTCTGTCCATTGAAAACTTTAAAATTCCTTTCTTCTTTTTAAAATGTAAATACATCATTGTTATCTATACTCACCACACTGCGCAATAGTATCACACTGAGCTTCTTGCTCCTGTCTAAATGTAACTTGGAACCCATTGATCAACTTCCCCAACCTTTCCCCACTTCCGCCCACAGCCTCTGGTAACCGCGATTCTACCCTCAACTTCTATGAAATCATTTTGTTAGATTTCACGTATGAGTGGGATCCTGCAGTACTTGTCTTTCTGTACCAAACTTACTTCACTTAGCATGACAATTTCCAATTCCATTCTTCTTGTTGCGAATAAGAGGATTTCATTGTTTTTACTGCTGAATAGCATTTCATTGTGTATAAATATTCACCACATTTTCTTTATTCATTCATCTGTTGATGGAAAACTCACTTGATTTCATATCCTGCCTATTGTGCATAATACTGCACTAAACATGTGAGTATAGGTGCACTTTATCATACTGACTCATTCCCTTTGGATATATACCAGTAGTGGGATTACTGGAACATATGGCAGCTCTATTTTTAATATTTTGAAGAACTTCCATACTGTTTTCTGTAATGGCTGTGCTAATTTACAGTCCTACCAACAGAATATGAGTTTCCTCTATGCTTTCTTGCAGGCATAATAGCCATTCTAATGGTGGCAAAACATTATTTCATGGTCTTGATTGGCACTTCTCCAATGGTGAGTGTGGTTGGGCATTTTTTCATATACTTATTGGCCATGTGTGGGCCCTTTTTTAACCCATATCTATTCAGGTCATTCATCTATTTTTAATCAGATCATTTTGTTTCTGTCAAGTTGAGTTCCTTTTATATTCTGAAAATTAATTCCTTCTCAGATGAGTAGTTTGCAATATTTTCTCCTGTAGATTTTCCTCTTCACTCTCTTATTCCTTTGCTAAACAGAAGCTTTGGAATTTGGTACAGTCTCATTGGTTAGTTTTTGCTTCCATTGCCTGTGTTTGGGGTTTTATAGCTCACACCAATGTCCTGAAGTGCTTCCCCTATATTTTCATCTGGTAGTTTCGAAATAAGTGTGTCTTACATGTAAGGCTTTCATCCATTTTGAGTTGATTTTTGTATATGGTAAAAGATGAGGGTCTAACCTCTTTCTTGTGCTTATGGATATTGTTTTCCCAGCACTATCTATTGAAGGGCCTTTCTTTTCTCTGCTGTACATATTTGCTGCCTTTATTGGAAATCAGTGGGCTGTAAATATCTGGATTTACTTCTGGGGTTTCTATTATGTTCCACTGGTCCATGTGTCTGTTTTTATGCCAGTACCATGCTGTTTGGGTTATTATAACTTTGTAGTATATTTTTAAGCTTCCACATATTCTTGAATTTTCCTGTTTTCTGCGGTATTTCTCATCTGGGGATTGAGCTCGATCTCCAACCCGTTAGCTCGGGGCTGTGAATCTGAGTTCTCCCCAACCTGGGATTGAGCTGGATCTCCAACCTGTTAAATCAGGGTTGTGAATCTGAGTTCTCCCTAACCAGGGATTGAGCCTGATAATCTGAGTTCTCCCTTGGTCACACAAATGAGTTTGAACCCAAGCTCCTTCCGGTTAAATGCCTGGAAGTTTGAACTTGGCTCCTCTTTGCTGATGAGATGCCACTTTTATGAAACTATATTAGGAATTAACTTTGTCTGTATATGCTCTTGATGTATTTCTACTGCTCTTGGTGTATTTCTACTGTATGACCACCAGGTTCTAATACATTTAATTATCAAAAGTAAAACCAGTTCTATGGCCCTGTGGAATCTAGCCAGAAGCTGGCTAAACTAGCAAGATAGGTTTTTTTTTTTTCAGCTAAGATTAGCTTTTGCAAACAGCCCCTCCCTACCCATTGATAAGCTAATGGTCTTTTTGTGTCTGTAAAAGACTCTCCCTTATCCTTCAGCAAATCTAGGATAGATTGATTGATCAATAGTAGGTACTTAGGATAACTATTTTGTTTTTCCCTGATTGTCCCTGGAGTGTCCTGAAATTCTTTAAAGTAACCTTCTATAGTTAATTGCTGGAATTCTTTATTGTAATCTCCCTTACTGGAAATCTTTAATGTAACCTCCTTTACTGGAATTCTTTATTGAAATCTATAGTTGAAATGTAAATTGCTGTGTTTGCTGGGATGTATAAAATCCATGCTGAAAAAAGTAAAAGAGAAGAAGAGTAGAAGGATTTCTACAACCTGTCTCGTGTGTGGATCATTTCCATTTCATCTACGTTCCCCTCCGGCATCGGTCGGGCTGACCTTGACATCTTTGCTGAAGCTGGCCTTCAGCAGTTTTCTACTATTAATTTATAATTTTATCCCTCTGTGATCAGAAAAGATAGTTGCTATTTCAAGGGTTTTTTTTAACTTATTATAATTTTCTGTGGTATAATATATGATCTATCCTCAAGTATATTTCATGTCCATTTGAGACAAATGTACATTCTGCTATTTTGGGACAAAGTATTCTCAATAGGTCTGTATGGTCCAGCTGGTTTATATAAAAAGCATATTCAAATACATAAGGAAATACCAGTATCCTCACGAACAAAAGAGTACAAGAAAGACAATTCATCAAAAAGAAATTCAAGTAGAAAAAAAGAAGTACACACAAGAAGAGAAGAATGAGATGCCATTTGTTATCAATCAAATGACAGCTTTGAAGTCACTCAGAATAGTGAAAGCAGTTAGGTGAAAAGGAAAACCATGGGGGAGGGGGTAGGTAGAAAGGCAACAGACCATGGAGTGAATGTTAAGGAGTCAGGAGGAGATGGCAAGTGGGTCCATGGTGTGTACCTGCATGGCCAGGAAATTAAAATAGGATATTGAAAGGGAGAGAAACAGTGGCCAGAACAGGCATGGTAATAGAAGAGGAAAAAAAAAGAGAAATTTCATGGATTCATAGTGTATGGACAGTGGGGTGAGCAGGCACCCATGAGAAAAGATTAAGGGAGATACAGGCAGTGGAGGAAATCCATCTAGATAAAACAAAGAGGAAGGGGCAATTCTAGAAAAAGGTGGCAATAAAACAAAGGTGCCAAGAGGAATCCTGGAGGGACTTATACGAGATCAGTGAGGGAACAAACTGAGATTGGCTTGAAAACATAGAGACAAGTCTGTCTTGGGTGTTGCTGGAGCAGGAAGAGAGGAGGATGGGGAGATGTTGTAGTTTTGTCTGTATTCCATGATGGGCTTACATATGAGGCTAATTGCCCAACTTCTTTTTAAATTTATGGGTTACTTTTCCTCCATGGAAACTAAAAAGGAAAGCCAATTACTCTTGCTCTGAAATTATTCAGAATACACCTATCTATACCTATGTCTGTAGAGAGAGCCTTGGAAGTACAGTAACTGGCACATACCCTATAATTTGATGCTTGAAGAATCTTCCCCACTAACTACTTCCCTGTAGACAGGCCTGAGCACATTCTTGGGAAGAAGGAAGTAATAAAATGATCTCTCTGATTTATTTGCAACTTAACAATGCTGAGAATATTTCACACACTTTGCCAAGAGGTAAGGTTCTGGAAAATCCAGGGGATACTTCTTCACCAACCTGTAAAGGCATTAGTAATGGCAGGATGCTTCCTGAAAGAACAATTTCCTACAAGTTTGGTTTTGTTTTATTACTTGATTCCAGGAACCAATGAAATTGGCATAACTTTATTAAATTCTGACAGACATAAGTTGGCAAGTGTTCACGTTCAAAATATTCTGAAGATTTCTGCATCTCCTTGAGAATCCTGTCCCATGCCAGGAGCACTTTTCAAGAACAGAAGAAAAGCATGGAATGATTTCTCATTTAAACTAATCCCATCTCTGTCTCAATTTAAGCAATCGCCTAGACATTATCAATGAGTAACTTTTCTTCAAACTTAATCTCTCCATAACAAACCCCTCATCTTGGGAGAACTTAGCTTTAGTCTGAAGTCATCTTCCAAAGATTGGCCACCTGGAACCTCAGTCTATCTTAGTTTGTCTTTCTACCTCTAGGCTGAGCTTCTTGTTTCTGTCCTACGGGGAAGACAATGCCGTTTCTCTGAGGAACTCAAGTGACCCCATCCTGCTCCATAGAGGAAAGATCATTGTGGTCTTGTGGCTGTAGCCATGATAAAGGCTCTACCCAGGAGACCACATTCTTCATGTGTGGAATTCTTCATCTTGATATCTTATCATTTCTTTTTCTTCTACTTTTGGACAAATCTTTAGTTCACTGACACTCCATTAGACCACACCCCAACTCAACTCACGGATCTTATATTTCACAACCTCCTAAAGGATTCACACACATAAAAGAGACCCAAAAGAGCATGTCTTGGCATTTCCTCAAAATATTAAGCAGAATTACCATATGACTCATTACACTTTCTCCATGAAACAGGATCCAACAACCCTTCAGTCCTTATCTCTGATGCCGACAAAATTCCTTTCCACCCATACTACACCATTAAAGATATCTTAGGAATATTATTCCTGTTTCTAGCTCTCATAATCTTAGTTTTATTCTCCCCAGATATTCTAGGAGATCCCAACAATTATACTCCAGCCAACCCCTTAAACACCCCTCCACATATTAAGCCAGAATGATACTGATTCCACTTGTAGGTGTATACCCAAAAGAAAGGAAGACACGCCACACCAAACACAGGTATCCATGAAAGATCAGAGCAGCATTATTCATAACAACCAAAAAATAAAAACAGTACAAATTCCCACCAATGATGAATGGATAAAGAAAACATGGTCTATCCATGCAAAGGAATATCATTCATCCATAAAAAGGAATGATGCACTGACCCATACTACAACATGGAGGAAGCTTGAAAACATACTAAGTGGAAGAAGTCAGTCACAAGAGGACAAATATTGCATGATCCCATTCATATGCAACATTTAAAACAGGCAAATCAGTAGGTACAGGAGGTAGATCGGTGTTTTGCAGGGTCTGGAGAGAGAAGAGAATGAAATACGGGTTTTCATTAAGAGATGATGAAAGTATTGTGGAATGAGATTGTGGTAATGATTCCATAACTTTTTTTTTTTTTTTTGGTACCGGGGATTGAACTCAGCGGCACTAGACCACTGGGCCACATCCCCAGCCCTTTTTTGTATTTTATTAGAGACAGGGTCTCACTGAGTTGCTAAGTGCCTCGCCATTGCTGAGGCTGGCTTTGAACTCGCGATCCTCCTGACTCAGCCTCCCAAAGTGCTGGGATTACAGGCACGCGCCACCGCGCCCGGCTGATTCCATAACTTTTGAACATACTAAAAATCAATGAACTGTAGTCTAAGATGGTAAGACTTATGGTATATGAATCATATGTCTGTGAAAAATGGTTCCTCAGAACAAGCAGTCCCTTCCCTGTGGTCATTTAGCCAGATCTGTTAGGGACAATAGCTCTCTCCTAGCCTCATACATCCTATGGGTACAGAGTTTCATTCCAGGGAAAACACTATTTCTTTTACCCCCCACTTTTTCTCTCTCCAAAGTTTTCATTTCTTCTAAATTCCAACTTGATAGAGCAGTTTTTGAAAAGAATCATTGTGCTATGATACAGATGTTGAATGTCCCTCAAAGTTCCATAAATAAAATGTTGGACCCTATGCTGGTGGCATTGGGAGATGCTATGGGCCTTTAATATGTGGGACTTTACTGGAGGTCCTTAGATCGTTAGTGACATGCTCTGAGTGGGATTGTGGGACCCCAGTCTCTTCCTCTTCTCTGCATCCCAGCTCACAAGGTGAGTGATCTTCTCCAACACATGTCCCTATAGTAATATGCTGCCCTCTCCAGAGATCCAAGCAAATGTGCCACCCTACCTTGGGCTTGAATATTCAGAACGATAAGCCAAAAGAAACTCCCCTGTACTTCATAAGTAGCCTGTGTCAAATATTTCATTATGGTGATGAAAAACTGATTAACACAATTGAGCAGGAATTTATTGTCTCTCTGAGCTCCACACTCAAAGGAAATCACTTTTTCCATCGCCACTCATTTCCCCACACGCCACGTTCTTGGTTGTCTTGGGGTGTCTCCAGGGTTCTCTCCTAGCTCCTATGCGATGGACGAATACTCAGGTTCCCCAGCCAGATGACCTGCCTTGAAACCTCACCGGTGCAATTCACTAGCTGTGTAACTTAGTTAACAGTTCTTTGCCTCAGTTTATCATGTGTGAAATGGGGGTAGCAAATGTTCCTTCTTTCATGAGTTGTAAGGTTACGTGAAAATATAGCCTGACCCAATAAAGACCAACCATTATCAATGTTAGTCTGCTCGCAAGAACACCATGCATTTGCAGAGAACGAGGCTCCGGAGGACAATGGACGTAACAATGGCCTTCAAAGAACACCTCTACCTTGTCCCAGTATTTCTTACAGGTTTTCGACCCTGGCATCCAGCCCATGAGTCTGAAGCCAGTGTGCTAACTGGGGTGGGGGTGCGTGACAGAGATAGAGTCTGATCATGACACCTCCAACAATTTATTGTTCTCTTTGATTATATATGAAAAATTAGAAGACTGCTGTCCAATACAGCCTCTGTTTGTTTCAATCGTTCTTATTGTTGCCAGCTTGTCAGTGTAGCAAGGTAAATAACTGTCTCACTGACCTCAAGCAACAGAAAAGTCTGGGATGGCTGCAGGGGACGGGGGAAGAGACAGGGAGGACCAGGGGCAAGGCAGCGCACGGGGGGTGGGGAAGGCAGTAGGACCCTGTCCCCAGAGTCTGCGGAGACCTCCTCAGTGTCTCTTTGAAGAACTGTTCTCCTGCTTATATAGAGTAATCCCTACAGAAAATAGTAGGATGAGTGAAGCCTTTCAGAATTGAAAAAATCACACATATAAGTAAACTTTTTAGGTGTTTGTGTGTCCAAAGTGTACCTTAAAAACAATTCAACATTAAAAAAAAAAAAGATTGTTTTTTAAGATTGAGGAAGTGTACAGAGGATGGAGTTGAAGAGAATGAGGAAGATGGAACGTCTCATACATTGTCATTGGTATTAGAAAAGCACCTTTACACGCATTCAAAATGAGTCAATGATTTCCAAAGATTGCAGATTCATAACTGTCCCCACAACAAAAAGGAAATACAGCAGTAGGACAGTAACCTGTCTTTTTTCATATACTGACATCCTCAGGCAGTGTGGGCTGAGCTATTGAGAAATCTGAAGTTGGCTTACTTGAAATGCCAACTGAAATGATGAGGCAGCGGTTGCAGGAAGAGAACTATATATATCCAGGATCTCACCGTCCACCACACCAGAGCTCACAGGCTCCAGTCTATCTCTGCTTCTTCAAGAACACAGGTAAGTGCTTCCAGCCACTATGGCTTAGCAGGAATTATTTTTGAGACCAACAATGATGTGTTTTATATCATGCATATACTTTGTCTTATTGTATTGTACTTATTCTGCCAGGGAAAATATTAAAATACCTCCTTGACCTAATTTGGCTTTTACCCAAAAACTATATTTCCAAGAAAACTGGTGCATGCTTACAATCATGTAGAGGGTGTGTGGCAGCCTCAGAGCTTCAAAGAAAAGTCGGAGAGGTGCTTCTGGAGACCTGGCTGCAAGTTAGCCACAGAAAACCTTGTCTTGGCATTTGTAATAAAGCCTTTCTCCCCAAACCTAGCCCAGCCAATGATAAAGGAAAGATAAAGATGTTCTATTACTTGTTTATAAGACTTTTTAAATAGTGCTTTCATGAGTCTTCTAATTAATTAGAAGATGGCATTCATGTTTACATTCAGAAGGCTTGGGAAGTAAAGAGGGTAAAAACCTTAACGGCCAGAATTCCACAACCCGGATGTGTCATTTTTAAAGAAAATGTCATTACACTAAAGTCCTTCTAAGATGAATCGGATGCTTTCCTAGGAGTTCCAGATCACACGGGTCACCATGAGCTCCCTCAGTGCGGCCAACACCAAGTTCGCACTTGACCTGTTCCAGCAGCTTGGGAAGGCGGGGGACAACGTCTTCTACTCCCCAGTCAGCATCCTGGCGGCGCTGGGGATGCTCGACCTAGGTGCCAAGGGGAACACTGCCCGGCAGATGGAGAAGGTGGGCATCAGCCGCCCTGTGGGGCCCTGCTCCAGCTTTCCTCTTCACTTTGCTGGCTCACACACACAGGGACAGTCACAGCTCTGGTGGCCTGGTGGGTAGCACAAGACGCTCAGCAGACCTTCCAGGGCTGCATGATCACAGAGCTGTTGGGGAGAAAGCCCCTCCCCAAGGCTGCCCATCTGCTTCCTTGATGACCTCCCACCACTGCCCATCAAGCAGAGGTGGGCAGAGGAAGTGATGGGCTGACTAAATGAAATCCAAGGGACATATCACCAAAGGTCTCCTCAAAGAAAAATGAAGGCACATTCTTCAAAGTAACTGGAGAAAAACCAGCTTTTCTGAGTTTTTTCAAAGAAAAACTTCACGCCCTGAAGTTCTGGGGTTGGGGGCTTTCAGTGTCTTTATGTTTTCTTGTTTCTTTTTTTTCAGTGTCTTTATGTTTTCTTGTTTCTTTCTTTTTTTTTTTTTTTTTTTTTTTTTTTTTTTTTTTGAGGGTTTTGTTCTCTTTTTCTCTACACTGAATTCGACAGATCTTTTGAGTAAAGTTGTCTTGACCCATGTCCTATCTCTTCCAGGTCCTTCACTTCAATGAAATCACAGAGAAAGCAACAACAAAATCTACAGCCCTTCAGGTAAGTCCCAGAGTACTTTGGTCCTGGGAGAGCTTCAGATATCTGAGAGGGTCATAGTTTAAACAGGGAATTTCACATAAACTGAGGAATGGAAAATTCTAGATGAAAGAGATTAGGACATACAGAACTGTTTCACATTTTATTTTCATAATTATTACTTTCAAGTTTTTGTTTTACTCAGAGAAGGTCAGCATTGTACTTAAGAACTCGGGTCTGGCACCAGATAGACAAGTTCCACTCTTCACAAATGTGAGCATGAGCAAGACACTACTGCCCTGAGTTGGAGCAACCTCATCCCAATCAATCAAAAAGAATCCGACCCAATATCTGCAAACATTGGCAACAGGACCCAGCCTACTATAAATAAGAGGTCCTAATAAATGTTAGCTATTACTGTAAAATAATAATGATCATACTCACAATAATATTACCAAAATAGTTTAAGAGAGAGTGTTAAAATAAAAAGGAATAAACACAAGTTCAATTATATTTTAGAAAATAATGGCTAGCAGATATATTGGTTTAGGGCCTTGACAGTACAAAACTCTTAGCTAGTAAATAGAAATTTCCAGATTCACATAGGCTTCAGTTTAAAACTGGGCTACTCACTCTGTCTCTTAGGTTATTTAATCACTGAGCCTTTTTATTTTCATCTCAGCGAGACTGAGATTTAGATGACCTATGTGCTGTTCTTAGCTGAGTACCAGGCTCAAGCTGTTCTTACACGCAGTGAATGACCATCACATGACCCGTCACAGTCAACACATCTTAGAAGATGATCCCACCAAGGGGTACAACAAGGCTTCACGTCATAGCATTTAAAATATCCAAACTTCAACATGACCATATGCTTGTTAGAATGAGTTAGACATCAACACCCTAAGTACATGTATGAAAACACAAATGTTGTGAAAATACTTTATGTAAAACCAGTGACTTGAAAAAATGTACTCTTTATATGTGATACGAAATGAATTGCACTCTGCAAGCATATATAACAAATTAGAATAAAAAAAATTTTTGAAATAAGATTTGCACCCTTCAGGAACTCAGAGTTTATCTGGGAAGATAAACCTAATTATTTAAACTACTGAGAGGACACCCAATGGTACTGCCCTTTAGTTCAGAAGAGAACAGATCAGAATATGTTAGAGCTGGAGCAAAGAATTTCATGGAAGAAGTTGAATGTAAGGTAAATTCTTAAGGGTATTTGAGGTAAATACAGCAAATGTCAGAGAATAAGCCAAAGGTCACTTTGAGATTACCGACATAAGTGTCGGTACTGATCTGACTGACTTCACGTGAGTTGAGCACACACGTTAATAGGTGATTCAATGAGCATCTTTTTGGATGTTGAAGGTTGCAGAGTCAGGAAATGTGCACCACCAGTTTCAAAAGTTTCTGACTGAATTAAACAAACCCAGCGATGGATACAACATGAAGATCGCCAACAGGGTCTACGGAGAAAAGAAGTTTCAATTTCTTCAGGTAAGTTCCACTAGGCTCTCCACACCTTCAGTCTGCATCCTGGGTCCTGTGTCTCTGAATGGCCAAAAGGGGGGAAGTGGGACAGAGGATTCTGGCTGACCCATGGGCAGCTCTGGCCCCAGGAGTGTCAGCTCTATCACAGCTCTGCCTGCTGGAGCACCTGGTCCCTGACCAGGCCCTGGTGAAGTGTGGGTTAGGGGTCACCTTATGGGGAAAGATAAGTCATGAGATGCCATTAATGAATAGGCACTGACTCTGCCACAGAAAGCGACTAATAGTGTGACTAATAGGGTATTTCTGGAACAGGCAGGCTGGGATGAGTCCCTGGAGGGACCTGGGAAAGCACCAGGGAATACTGACTTCCCAGGATGGAAAATATAAACCCAGATGAGAAATGCAGTGGTAGAGCTCGCTGGTGACAAGTCTCCGAAGCGGTTCATCTCCTTCACAGTAACTTGCGCTGAAATTTGCAAACCACAGCCTCTTCTTCCCCTGGCCTTTGCCAGGTGGTATTGACCTTCAGCGACCTCCTGCACCCTCCTTGCACACTTGCCTACATGGTACCTGTGTACAAACATGCATGTGCAGAGATAGTGGATTTGGCCAGGGTCTGGATTCAGCTTGCTTTAATTATAAATAATTAAATTGGGTGACGCATAAATTATTCTTAATTCCTTCTTTCTTCCTCCACTTCTCGAAGGAATATTTGGATGGTGTTAAGAAATTTTACTTAGCCAGTGTGGAATCTCTTGACTTCAAAAATGCTCCAGAAGAAAGTCGAAAGAAGATTAATTCCTGGGTGGAAAGCCAAACAAATGGTAGAGTATGGTAGAGTATGGGAGGGCTACCCACAGTAGAAACACTTTGGATTACCTGTGAGGAAGCCCCAGATTGGACATGGTACAGAGGACTGGGGCAGGATGTTGAATGGGTTTGCAGAGAGGATGGAGGAGGCAGTGCGGATGGTCCCAGTAAATGTGGAGAGACCCAGGGGAAGCAGGGAGAGATTAAAAGAGGTCAATTAGGTAGAAACATGGCTGCAAAACTACTTGCACATGGCCCCCTGCTGACACTATCTTTGTGGAACCCAAATTCCCACTCAGACCCGTTGTGAGAGTATATCCTTTTCTTGAGGTCAAAGCCAAGTATTGATTAGGGATCTTTAGAAGAAAACATTTGAAAGAGTTCCTTCCTCTTACTAATGTGGGAACAAGCAGCCCCCCTGGAGACCAGGCTTCCTGCCACTTGAGCTGTCACTGCCTGGACCACACCTTCGCCCAATCTCCTGCGGGGATTATCCCAATGTCTTCCCCATCCAAGGCAGAGAGCTTTTCAAAGCCTCCATTGTATGGACAGCTAGCTGCCCACCCCTTACTACAGGCCATCCTTGCAGCAGTTCTACAGGACACAGAGGAGGAGGAAGGCAACTCAGGGAGCAGCATCCCACAGCACAGGACTGCCAGAGCTCCTGCCATTGTCCTTGCAGACAATCAGGCCCTGTTTCTTGATGTGATGAGCCCACAATAGGAAAATATAGAATGGGGGGAGCAGAGGAAGGAAGGAAAGAGTCAAGCTGAACAAGCAGATAAAATCAGCTCATCAGTGCCCTGTAGACAGCCTTGCCTCCTTTCCCATCACAGGAAGGGGACGGTGTCCCCATCCCAGTACCTCTCTGGGGCTGGCACCATGGGGAAGGTTGCACCTGGTAGGCAGTCCCTGAGTCCCTAAAGCAGTGGCATATGAACAAGTAAGGACAGTCATGAAATTTTGCAGAACATCCTCTCAAAAAATCATTTGTACCTTGCATGATGACCTATTTTCCCCCCTTACAGAAAAAATCAAGGACCTATTTCCTAGTGACACTATTACCCAAAGCACCATACTGGTTCTGGTGAATGCAGTCTATTTCAAAGGGCGATGGGATAAGGAATTTAATAAGGAGTATACCACAGAAGCGAAGTTTTGGCTGAATAAGGTATTGTATGTGGAAAGTTAAATTTAGACGTATCTGATGGGATGGACGGCTAAAGTAGAAAGTGGCATGAGCAAGCAGATATTGTTTTGTTTTATTCTTATAACTTTAGTTAGTTAGGAATATCTGGAGGAGGGGGGGGAACTTCTGTCTTTACTTCACGAAATTTCTGAGTTACTTCTCCAAAAGAGGGGAATATGTTTGGTTTCTCAGTAATATTATCTTTTTGTCTAACATGGTATTTATTTGACACCTTAATTTATTGCAGAATGTGAGCAAATCTGTGCAGATGATGGCCAAAAGTGGGCTTTTTAATTTTGCCCACCTGGAGGATGTGCAGGCCAAGATCCTAGAAATACCATACAAAGGCAATGACCTGAGCATGGTCCTGCTGCTGCCAAATGAAGCAGATGGCCTGCGGAAGGTAGCACTTGCATTTACAGTTCTTCCTTCTATTGCCTGATTTTTTCTCCCTAAGGTACCTGTGTCAGTCTAAACAAGACAAAAATGTTGAGGCCAAGGTGCCTCAAAATAACAAAAAATTCAAAACAAGGAGCAATGACTCAGTCACTGAATCAGATGACTCAGTGGCACACACCCATAATCTGCAACTCAGGGGGCCAAGACAGGAGGTTGACAAGTTTGAGGCCAGCCTCAGCAACTTAGTGAGACCCTCAGCAATTTAGTGAGATCCTGTCTCAAAATAAAAAATAAAAAGGGCTAGGGATGTAGCTCCATGTTTAAGTGCCCCTGGGTTCAATCCCCAGTACCAAAAAAAAGAAAGAAAAAAGATGATTCAAGCCGGGCGCGGTGGCGCATGCCTATAATCCCAGCACTTAGGGAGGCTGAGGCAGTAGGATCGCGAGTTCAAAGCCTGCCTCAGCAATGGTGGGGCACTTAACAACTCAGTGAAACCCTGTCTCTAATAAAATACAAAAAAGGGCTGGGGATGTGACCCAGTGGTCAAGTGCCCCTGAGTTCAATTCCCAGTACCACAAAAAAAAAAAAAAAAAAAGAAAAGAAAAAAGATGATTCATCCTTACACTATAAATATTTCAGCTTACAGCCTGACACAGGCTTAATTATTTATTATTTAAGTAGAGCTATACACATTAAATATCAATTTGATGGCAACAAGCCACAATTAAATCTAGAGAAATGTATAGCAATGTGGGAAATATTTTAAAATATATCAAGCAAAAACTAAGAGTAAAAATAGGTTATGTACTATAACTGCAGTACATAATAAATAATGTGTGCAAGAAAATAAAAAGTCTACAAAATGACATACCGTAGGCTGATGGCCTAAGAAGAGTGACATATAGTTCATTTTGTTCAAAATAATGTAATTCTATTTTTACCTACATGTATGTACATACGAACACATATAATTGAATCAGTATTCATATATGTTCAGGCCTGCTGCTTTTGCTTATTAGAATAATATCTAATAAACTGGATCACCTGTGTATTGTATTTATTGCTAAATTCAAATTTTCCCACATATTCCATTCACTGTTAAAGTGTGCCAGAGTCCTACAGTGGATCATGTCAGTTTTTTTTTTTTTTTTTTTCCATCTTTATAGCTTGAAGACAAACTCACTGCTGAGAAATTAATGGAGTGGACCAGCCCAGCGAGCATGAAGATGACTGGTGTAGATGTAGGCCTCCCTCGATTCAAAGTGGAGGAGAGCTATGACCTCAAGGCCGTGTTGGAAGCCATGGGGATGCCGGATGTCTTTCGTCCTCAAGAGGCTGACCTCTCAGGCATGACAGGGAGCCAGGGCCTCTCGGTGTCCAAAGTTGTGCACAAGTCCTTTGTGGACGTGAATGAAGAGGGAACGGAGGCCGCTGCCGCCACGGGCGTAACAATTGAAGTGACATCCGCACCAGTGACATTTGTTAGTTTCTATTGTGACCACCCCTTCCTGTTCTTCATCAAGCAAAATAAGACCAAGAGCATCCTCTTCTTTGGCAGATTCTCTTCCCCTTAAGTATGATGCCTCTGTCTCTCTTTTGAGGACAAGTCCACAGAGCAAAAGGTAAACTGAGGCTGGAAAAAACAGGTCCTTTTTATTCATTTTCTTTTCCAGTCTCAGAGTCATCACTAAGAATTCAATGGTTGAAGGAGCCTCTCTTTTTCTCTCTTTCTACACACACATATGAACCAGCTATTTTTTTTCTTATAAAGATTTCCTTGGGAAACAAATTATCTTCTCAATTTGAAACAATTGCTTGTGACCTGTTTTAGATGAACCAAAGCAAATCACACTTTCTCTTCATACCCTTCAACCTAGACACCTACTTTTCCTTCAATTGAGGTGATATCTGGGACCATTCTTATATTTCTAAATTTTGTGATTCTAAAATATATTATTAGCAATAAAGTAATGACCTGCTCAAATTATTTGTTGCTTTACCTTTTTATCTTTCCAACAAAATACAAGTGATCAACCACACCTAAGAAATATGTCAAAAATATATTAGTCATATAGAAAGAAAAATTCAAAACAAGCTCAGGCAGGCTGAGTCTAAAATGGTAGGCAGGTAAACTTCTATAGATATTCATTTTGTATTTCTTAAAATCAAGGAAAATTTATTTATTATTTGGTTATTAGTTTGGGGGAGGTTGTTGTTTTTTTTTTTTTTGGTTATTTTTATGTTTTGCAGTACTGGTGATCAATCAAATCCAAATGTTCTATCTCTGAGCTGAACTCCCAGCCCAAGAAAATGCTAGAGTTCTACTTTATGACAAAATGAACTTATTCCAGCTGTCCACATTTAAAAAAAAACATATTAATATGATTGACCATATTAACAGATCGCAGGGAGAAATTTCTAAGACCTGCACTGTACAATTCAATAATCATTAGCTACAGTAGCTGTTTAAAATTAGCATTAAACAAAATTAAAAGTACAGTTTCTTCACCTCACTAGCCACATATCACATTCTCAACACCCACGTGTGGTTGACAGGTATCATGTTGGACCATGCAATCGCTGAACATGTCCATCATCAGACCCCATCATCAGAGAGCACTTTATTGGACAGCAGTGCACAGCACCTAGAACATTATGTGACAAAATCAAATATATGGGCTACATGAGGATTCTGATAGAATAAAAACAGAAGGACACTGACTCTTTAACATTAAAATATAGTTATCTAAATTTCAAATCCAAAAACAAGTTGAATAGGAAACAATGAAAGCATTGAATCCAAAGAATAAAGAAGAAATCCAGTATTATTACTATTTTTGGCAAACTCTGACAATGAATTAGTAAAAAGGGAAAGGGAAGATCAGTGTATGGAGTGTGATACCATTTGGGTTTTTTGAGAAAGACATAATAATAAACTGTACACATGTGCTTGTGGATAAACCTATAGCTTGTCTCTGGAGGAATATGTAGGAAGTTGGACCATGTGTTCTGGGGAGGGAGGGTACCCCAGTGGTTTGGTGACCCTGGGGGCAGAGACACTTTGAACTATAAACTCTTTTCACCTTTTGTGTTTTGAATACATCTCCTATTCAAAATATGGAGAAAGTCTACATTTTTTAAGAAGCCAACTGATTCTGATTCCTCAGTTTTATTCATAAATCAAGACCTGGCTTTTAAAGTAATATCATATTTGCATTAATACATGCCAACTTCCAGGAACACAGAGTATGACAAAAATACTGCTACTGAAATAAGATATGACTCATATTAAACAAAACAGAATGCTCTGTAATTATACCGGATTACTGCTACAAAGATTCATTATTATACTGCATTTCTAATATGTGGTTTTGGCAACTACCATTTCCAAAAGACAGGTAAATCTAGTTCAAGACAATAAATAGTGATAAAGAAAACAATGTAATGACTTGAACGAAAATGAGAAATTGAAAATATATTAATGCTCACATTGTCTTACATAAATTTTTGAGTGAAATATGACAGTTATGATAATCAGGTTGTGGTTAATGGCTGTGCTGTTAAATTATAACCATGTCAATGTAACCTATGGAAGGACAAATGCAAGTTAAAAATAGGAGGCTGGATTCTCCCTGTTGAAAATAACTGTATTTTTTAGAGTATTTGCTTTAGAAATTTTGTAATCCTAAATATTCTCCGCCTTCTTCAAAACGTAGATTAATCTTTTTGAAGACTGAATAGATCTTTTGTGAGTTTAATGGCCAAGGAATGTCTTTCTTAAGGACTTGGGAACCACCTCCTTGAAATAGAAGCTTCAGAGAAGATAATGCCCTGATGTCCGGGAGAAGGCTAAGCGTCTGACTTTAGGGGTACCTGACTCCAGATTCCAAAACTACTTCCTATCCTAAAGATAGAAACTTGTTTTTGCTTTGGGTAAAACCAATCCCCTAACCCAGGTGGTCCATCCCATTCACCTTGTAAATCCAGGATGAGTCATGAGTGATGGATGGAGGTTAAAGTCCTCTTACTGGAGGACTCCTTACTGTTTATCTTGAGAACAAATATATAGTGTGTGTCTGCTTGACCATTGTTATGGTTTGGCTGTGAGGTGTCCCCCTGAGGTCCTGTGTTACGGCTGGAATATTCTGAAGTGAAACCATTAGATAATGAGAGCTGTAACCTCATCAGTCCATCCTTTAAATGGAGTAACTATAGGCAGGTGGGGCATGGCTGGAGGAGCTGGGTCACTGGGATGAGTCCTGGAAGGGGGCATCTTCCCTGTGGCCCCTTCCCCTTCCTCTCTCTTTGCTTCCTGGGGGGACTGAGGTGAGCAGCATTCCTCCACCCTACGCTTCTGCCATGATATTCTGCCTCACTTGGGCCTAACGCAATGGAGCTGGCCAACTGAAACTGTGAGACAAAATAAACTTTTCCTCCTCGAAGTTGTTCATGTTGGGTATTTTTGTCACAGTGACTCTGACTAACCCAACTATATGAGAGGGTGAGATTTCCTTTCCCTCTGTCTTTGTAATCTCTTAGCACATTATCTGTGAGGTACATTACATTCTGATTTAATGTTTTTTCAGTAATAAAAATGTGTCCTTTTCCTACTTACTCCCTTTGTGGAGAAGATTTGGGGGTTGAGAGAAGATTCTGTTTTTAATCTTATTTCTGCAACACATAACAAATACCCACCCCCCAAATCCTGCCATAGGTCACTTAAAGAAAATGTGTGTGCTAAATAACAACAGTAAAGAGAGAAGGTTGTTTACCTAGGAGCATGCAATGCCTTGTGGGATGGAGAGACCACTAGGTATCATCTTCCTGTGCCACCTGGGCCTCAGTATTCTGAGGTACCCAGAGGCAAGGGTGGGACCCTGTCAAGTCTGAAAGGACTCACGGGAACCTGAGCCTTTGGTGCCTTCACCTCTAAATTGTCATTTTTAGAGCAACTGACTACATATTTAGGAAATGGAGCCCTCAGACAACCAGGACAGCAGAAACCAACTCCCTGGCCACAATTCTGAAATTTTCATCTCCCAAATATATTGGGAACCTGAGAGGCGTCATT
Source organism: Tamias sibiricus (assembly GCA_025594165.1). NCBI lineage: Eukaryota > Metazoa > Chordata > Mammalia > Rodentia > Sciuridae > Tamias > Tamias sibiricus. The sequence continues at coordinate 21,613,914 of CM046671.1, forward strand.
GACAGAGTCATTCAGAAAGAGAATAAACTCTTACGTGAAATTCTCAGTCTTGGGAAGGATTCTGGTACCTTGCTGTTGGGGTGGTAAATACTCAGTGCCCAGAAGGTGTGATGTGTCTGAAGGGGAACTAAGGGCTCCCACAAATGTGTTGGGGGAGCAAGGAAAGGGAAACTGGTCACTTATCTCCAGTCGTAAGTGGGGGTCAGAGCAGAAGGATCTTGCTTGTGAGGTAAAGTCATGTACTCATTAAACATCTGAAGGAACCCATGTGACCAGCTGACACACAACCTATGGGTAGATACGTTCCCTTGGTTATAGAGGCCGCACGGCCCTGAGGAACACATGAGTCATAGAATGTCCAAAATTTCTCTGTTGAGTCCTCCAAGCTCTTTCTTTGGGATTAGAAAACAGCATACTCGGGCCTTTGCAGTCCCAGGCTTGACTATTTGCACAGCATGATGAGCATTAAAAAGGTTCAACATTACCTTATGATTTTTTAATTATATTAATCAAATGTACCTTAAAATTGTATTTATAACACTGATTTTTTTTTTTAATTCAGAAACCACATAATACCCTCCGTGAAATTCTCTGTTTGAATGTTTTTCACCACATGAACCAGATATTTGTGCGTAGGGAAAGAAGAGGGCCACCTGGGAGACCAAAATGATCCCTTTCCTCTCTTCTCCCCACCTGGCCCCACCTCACACACACTCCCTCTGATTGCTGCAGCCTCCAGCTCTGCCCTAGCCACCGCACACACGCTTCCCTGATTGTACACATGTTTACTCCACGACTGCCCATGAGCCCTGCCAACCGCCCAAAACTTCTACTGCTCAGGGGATGAATGTAGCAATAGCAGATGGTCAGCTTGGTGAGACTGATTTATGTCCAGGACACCAGAAGTGGGCAAACAAAGCCTGGCCTCGGGACTCCCTCTGGGACTGCATTCCCACACCCTCCAGGACTGAAAGACTCCTCTGTGTCCTCTGAGAGTATTAGCCACACGGGTCTGGAGAAATCCAATCCCGGGTGAATTCCGTGAGTCCAGAGCAGAGTTGGCATGAGTTTAACTAACAAGACTACTTGTTCCATTAACCCGCCAGACAAGAGAGCAAACCAGTGGAGGAGTCACTCAGTAGTTGACACATGGAGGACAGTCAGGGAGATTTAAGGGCTAGAAAGAAGGGCAGTTAGGCTAACAAAGATGAAAACTTGGATAGTGTTATCCTAATTATGGAGTTTTCCTGGTGTACTGGTCATCTTCTTGGCTTCTGTTTCCCACTGTTTAAATAAGGGATTGAATCAATGCGCTCTGATGTGCCTTCCAACATTCTGTTGGTCATTACTTCCTCTAAGAATTCCTTTGGCACACTTCAGTATCTATTTCTTCTTAGAGCAAATAAACTAGAACACCACAAAAAGAATAGAATTAATATGTAAAAAATAAATGTTAATGTTACATCTTGAGACAGGAATACAAATGGTGCAGGAGTGAGCATGGAGGTAAACTGTCCTTGAGGTGACAGCAGCCCTGAAGACAGCTTGTCCGTGGCCTTGGGAGAGACCCTAAGCCAGAGGCACGCAGCCAGGCTGCCCATATTCTGACCCACAGGAGACGTGAAGTCAAAACCATCTACCACTTTGAGCTGCTACATTCGGAGCAACTTTTATGCGCCAATAGATAACTAACACAGGAACTAAATACTTCATTTTAGCTCATTTTAAACAGTGTAGCCACGTTGGACTAGTGGCTACCTTACTGAAGAACACAGGTTTAACCGTCATGCTCTGCTTTCTCTTTCATGTTTCCATTCAGGAATTTGGAGCCTCAAACTACACAAGAAGCCTCCAGTGGTGTGACCCTGTGAGTTCACTACGTACCCCCTGAAGGGACCGGTTACCTGCATACTGCTGATCAAGAGTTGTTTGAATTCCCCCTAAAATATCTTCGAAGGGTAGAAAAAGTGATAACCAAATATAAACTTGAATCTACACAAAACAATGAAGAGTGACCAAAATAGTAAATATGTGGGTAAACATAAAAGGCATTTTCTTACTTTTAAAAGATAACCAACTCTTTAAAGGAAAAGAATGGTGACATACTGTGGAATTTATAAGAATTGTAAAAATAAAATCTATAACTACCATAGCACCAAGGACACGAGGATGAAATAGGAGTACACTGCCATAAGGTTGTCACATTAAAATTTAGTTGTGTAAAATTATTTAAAGATAACTTGTAATAAATTAAATATACATATTTTATTGGTATATTTTAATTATACATAATAGTGGCATTTGTTGTATAAATGCGTATTTTAAACTCTAAAGCAACCACAAATAAGTCAAAAGTGGAGATGAAATGGTATACTAAAAATAATCAGAAAGAAGTCAGGAAAAGAAGAACAATGAACAGTTGAAACAAGCAGGAAATATATGGCAATATGGTAGCTTTAACCCCAACCACAATAATAACCACAGTAAATGTTAGTGGTCTAAACACTATTTAAAAGATACCATCAGACTGCGTTGCAAAGCAGGGCCCAGTGCAATAAAGCCTGGCTCTATGTTTGTTGTTTGACTGCTGACAGCTTGAAACTCCACCCTTCCTCCTTTCTTCTGAGCCCCATTGGCTGGTAAGAAAGCCCTAGAGCTCCCTCCCTTGGCACCTGTGGGAAGTTCAAACCAACTGTCTCAGACAACATTATTCTGGGCCCAAACCAAACCACAGTAAAAGCCAAAACCAGTTGACCCTTCCTGGCTCTCCCAAGCCTGCTTGGGAGGCTGTCCTGGGCTCCCCAGAGGGTCTCACTCAGCAAGTAACAGTCACTTTTTACCCCCTTGGTGTGTGTGTAGCATCACCAGTCACAGCAGCTGACTGATTTTGTGTAATATTATTTAAAGGTAAGGATCCATCATCCTCCATGGAGAGACCACAACATCCAATCATATGCTGTATATTTTAAAATTTATTTTGAAAGTAATGACACATTTAAGTTAAAAGTAAAAATATTTAAAAAATGAATATTATGCCAATGTGAACTTGAGTGGATACATTGATATAAGACAAATTAAACTTCAGCACAAGGACTATTATCAGGGATTATGGAAAGTTGAAATAATGATAAAGATTAGTAGAAAAGTAGACAATCCAGAAATAGGTCCATGTATTTACATGCCACAAAGTGTCCAAGGTGATCAACCCAATAGGTTGAGGAGTTTTTGAGATTAATCATGCCAAAAAAATTAATATATGAATAACAGTTAACTCCAACCCTTACTTCACAAAAATTAAGTCAGAATAAATCAATCATGTGACTAGACACAAACCTGAAACCATAAAACTCTACAAAAAGTACAGATCACAGCATAATTGAAATTGGCAAAGTTTTCTTAGATATGACAAAATAGAAACCATAAAATGAAAAGTTAATGAATTGGATCTTATCAAATTTAAAACTGCCCTTCAAAAAAAAAAACACCATAAAAGTGTAATACATGTCTCTCACACAGAACTATCGCTCAGGAGGGTTTTATGATGGCAGAATAGAGGTCAATTTCTGGGACACTCCAGGGCATGAAACCAAGAAAGCAGATAAGTAGCTTCTCAGCAAGGTGGGTGAAAAGAAAAGGTGGGGGTACTTTACTCAGAATTAATTCTGGACATTCAAAGCAGATTGGGGACTTGGGAGGTTGGATATAATAAAATAAGGAAGAAATCCCTAGCGCCTCCACCATTGCCACCTCCACTGGCACCACCAGCCAGAGTGTTTAACCCCATGAACAAAGTGGAGGGATAAAAAAATTAAAGGAACCCACATTTTTTGGAGGCCTGAGGCATGCCTGAGTTCAGAGAATTCAGAGATGAAAAACACTGCCAGACTAACCTGGAAGGTTTGCAGCACGATAATCTTTGTACAGGAAAGAAGCCACATCTGTCCCAGCTGTATGCAGGGGACAGAAGAAAGATCCATTTTTCAGCTCCAGTTCAGAGGCCAGCAGCTGGGGGAGCTAATTCCTGGCAAGCCAGAGCTTGGCCCTAAATACAGGCCTGGTAAACCCACACTGCATGACATAGTGTGTGCCAAAATGACCAGGAGAAAATCAAACATGGACAGAGGTTTACACAGGGGAATACTGGTGGTGGAAACCCACCTGGCTCTCCCCATTCCTCTAATCCTGTTGTTTGCAGGACCGGCTGGGAGAGATGCACCTGGCCTGAATCAGACAGGTTGGGCGCAGGAGAGATTGAGTTTGGTGACTGAACCCAAGAGACCAGGAAATGTGGGATCTGCAGGTGACAGAGGGACTAAGAATTGGCTCCACCACCACATTAGTGGAACCCAGGGGAGATCCCCGGGGTGCAGTCTTCCAGCGTGGACCAGCAACTACTGGGCACTGAAGGTGCACTGATTTAAAATCTCCAGACAATTAACATTCAGCAAAGAGCCTGGAGCCCACCTAAGACTAAACCCTGCCTCCAGGAGCTCTACTACAGGATTTCCTTTCACACTCCAGCAACCCCAGCCAACACTGCTGAGAAGGGAAGCCAAGAATCTTTTGAACTCCAATGGAAAAAAAATTTATTGAGTTTTTTTTTTTTTTTTTTTTTATTTTCTCTGTTCAGTTGTGACCTGGTGGTTCATAGACACTTATACAAATTTATATTTTTTTTCCTCTCATTTCTAGCATTTTTTGAAGGCAGTTATTTTTCATGGATCAGTATTTTGAGAACTAGGAGGCTTGATGAGTGTATTTCATTTTGTTTTGCATTCTTTCATTTTTATTTTTTAAAGTTTTTAGTTTACATCTTTTTTCTCTCATTTTTCTCTTTCCCTTGATTCTCTTTCTTTCTTTTCTTCTGTTAACAGCCAATCTCTATTGTTCTCTCTTTCCCTCTTCCTTTAATGTTTTACTTCTATTTTCTCCTCCTCCTCCGCTCTCATAATTATTACATCCTACATCACTTTTGTTCTCTCTCTGTTCACGATTCAAAATTGTAAACCCTTACTCTTTTTACTGCAGGCAAGAACGGATCACATCATTTCTGTTTATTGTTTGCATTGATTGTTGTTATTATCTGTCTCCCCCTAAACAGTGAGGTACTGGAAACCTTCAGGGACACTGTAAGTCCACAGGGTAGAAACTCTACTGCCTCAGACCAATACAGTTAGATGGGCAGACACACAAACAACAGGAAAAAAAAAGGGGGGGAGGGGAAAAGCCACAAACCAACCAAAATACTTTAATAACAGAATCCAGTGACACCACAGTGGAAGAAATGTCAGGAGTGAAATCAGAGAGAAAATATAGAAAGTGAAAGATCATTTCAATAAAGGGATAGAGATTCTGAAAAAATAATCAAGTAGAAATCCTCAAAATGAAGAAATCAATAAACCAAATTAATAATTTAGTGGAAAATATCACCAGCAGAATTGACCACATGGAAGACAGAGTTTCAGGCAATGAAGACAAAACACGTAATCTGAAAAATAAAGTTGATCATGGAGAAAAGATGTTGAGACCATGAACAGAACTTCCAAGAAATATGGGATAACAAAAAAAGACCAAATGTAAAATTTATCAGGATAGATGAAGGATTAAAGATATAAACCAAAGGAATTCACAATCCTTAGAATGTAATGTCAGAAAATTTCCCAAATCTTAAGAATGAAATGGAAAGTCAAATATAGGAGGCTTATAGGACTCCAAATACACAAAATTACAGCAGACTCACACCAAGGCACATTATGAAAATTCCTAAACATATAAAATGATAGAATTTTAAAGGCTGCCAGAGAAAAACAACAGGTCACATTTAGAGGGAAACTCATCAGGATCTCAGATAAATTTCTCAACCCAGACCCCCAGACCCTCAAATCTAGGAGGTCTTGGAATAATATGCATCAAACTCTGAAAGAAAATGGATGCCAGCCAAGAATTCTATACTCAGCAAAGTTAAGCTTCAGAATTGACAATGAAATAAAAACCTTCCAAGATGAACAAAAGTTAAAAGAATTTACAACTAGAAAGCCTGCATTACAAAACACACTCAATAAACTATTTCATGAAGAAATGAAAAATAAAATTGAAAATGAGCAAAGGAAAAAACTACACTAGAAAAATAACTAATCAAAGAAGAAATTAATTCAAATTAAAAACCAGAAATAAACCAAAATTACAGGGAATAAAAATTGTTTCTTATTAATAACATTGAATGTAAATAGTGTAAACTCATCAATCAAAAGACACGGACTGGCAGATTGAATTAAAAAGCAAGACCCTATAATATACTGTCTCCAGGAGACTTACCTCATAGTTAAAGACGTTCACAGACTAAAGGTAAAAGGATGGGGAAAAAAACATATCATTCACGTGGATCTTGAAAACAAGCAGGGGTTTCTATGCTCATATCAGATGAAGTGGACTTTAAGCCAAAGTTAATCAGAAGAGACCAAGAAGGTAATTTCATACTACTTAAGGGAACTATATATCAACAAGACATAACAATCTTAAAGATTTATGCCCCAAACAATGGAGAATCTACATACATCGAACAAACACTTCTCAATTTCAAGAATCAAATAGATCACAAGACAATATTACTGGGTGACTTTATCATGCCTCTATCAGCACAGGATAGATCCTCCAAACAAAAGCTAAATAAAGAAGCTATAGAACTAAAAAATACAATTAATAATTAGACTTAACAGACATATATGGGACATTTCATCCATCAATGACTGAATACACTTTCTTCTCAGCAGTACCTGGATCTTTCTCTAAAATAGACCAAATGTTAGGCCACAAAGCCACTCTTAGAAAATACAAAAAAAAAAAAAAAAAATAGAGAGAGATAATACCTAGCATTCTATTAGATCATAATGGAGTGAAATTAGAAATAAATGATTTTAAAAATAGAAGTTACTCTAACACCTGGAGACTAAATAATATACTATTGAATCAGGGAGAAAATTTTTTAAAACCAGGGATAAAATTTAAAAATACTCAGAGGTAAATGAGAATAGTGACATGATATATCAAAATCTCCGGGACGCTATGAAGGTGGTTCTAAGAGGAAAGTTCATTGCATTAAGCTCACTCATTAAAAGAATAAAAAGTCAAAAAATAAATAACCTAACATTACATCTCAAAATCCTAGAAAAAGAATAACAAGTCAACACCAAAGCATTAGAAGACAGGAAATAATTAAAATAAGAGCCAAAATCAATGAAACTGAAAATTTTTCTCAAAAAAAATCAATGAAACAAAAAACTGGTTCTTAAAGAAAAACATAAAATTGATAAACCCTTAGCCAAACTTACCAAGAGAAAAAGGGGAGAAAAAAAAACTCAGATTACCAAAATTCATGATATAAAAATAAATATTACCATGAACACTACTGAAATACAAATGATAATCAGAAACTATTTTGAATATTTGTACTCCAATAAAATAGAAAATGGAGAAATCGGCAAATTTCTAGAGATATATGACATACACAAATTGAATCACAAGGACATAAAAAATTTAAATGGATCAATTTCAAGCAATGAAATCAAAGATGCCATCAAAAGCCTACCAACAAAAAAAAAAAAGCCCAGGACCAGACTGATTCTCAGCTGAGTTCTACCAGACCTTCAAAGAATTAACACCAATCCTCCTCAAATTATTCCAGTAAATAGAAAAGGAGGGAACCCTTCCAAACTCATTCTACGAAGCTAGTATCACCCTGACACCAAAACCAGACAAAGATATATTAAGGAAAGAAAACTTCAGATCAATATCCTTCCTGAACATAGATGAAAAAAAGAATTCTTAATAAAATACTGGCAAATTGCATACAAAAACATTAAAAAGATGGTACACCATGATCAAAGAGGGTTCATGCCAGGGATGAAAAGTCGGTAAATACAGAAATTAGTAAATATAATTATCACATCAATAGACTTAAGGACAATAACCACATGATTAACTCAATAGATGTAGAAAAAGCATTTGACAAAATACAGCATCACTTCATTTTCAAAACACTAGGAAAATCTAGGATAATAGCAACATACCTCAACATTGTAAAGGCTATATGTTAAACCCAAGGGCAACATCATTCTAAACAGAGAAAAACTGAAAGCATTCCCCTCAAAGACTGGGATGTCCTCTTTCACCACTTCTATTCAACAGAGTCCTTGAAAATCTAGCCAGAGCAATTAGACAAAGGAAAGAAATGAAAGGAATATGAATTGGAAAAGAAGAGCTCAAACTATCCCTATTTGTCAATAACATGATTCTATATTTAGAAAACTTCACCAGAAAACTGCTAGAACTCATAAAACAAATTCAGCAAAGTAGCAGGATATAAAAGTATCACCCATAAATCAATTGCATGCCTATACACCAATGATGAATTGGCTGGAGGAAAAATTAGGAAAACTATCCCATTCATAATAGCCTCAAAAAAAAAGTAAAATACTTGGGAATCAATCTAACAAAAGAGGCAAAAGACCTCTACAATGAAAACTACAGAACACTAAAGAAAGAAATTGAAGACCCTAGAAGATGAAAAGATCTCCCATGTTCTTGGATAGGCAGAATTAATTTTGTCAAAATGGTCCTACTACCAAAAGGTTTGTACAGTGCAATTCCTATTAAAATTCCAATGATGCTCTTCATAGAAATAGAAGAAGTCATGAAATTCATTTGGAAAAATAAGAGGCCCAGAATAGTCAAAGCAATCCTTAACAAGAAAAGTGAAGCAGGAGGCATCACAATACCAGACCTTAAATTATACCACAGAGCTATAGTAACAAAAATGGCATGGTATTGGCAACTAAACAGAAATGAAGACAAATGGAACAAAATAGAAGACAGAAAGACAAACCCACATAAATATAGTTATCATATACTAGACAAAGGTGCCATAAACAGACTTTGGAGAAAAGATAGTCTCTTCAACAAATGATGCTGGGAAAACTGGAAATCTCTATGTAACAGAATGAAACTTAACTCTTATTTCTCACCCTGCACAAAACTCAAATCCATTTGGATCAAGGACCTAGGCATTAGACCAGAAAACGTAGGCCCAACTTTCCATCATGTCAACTTAGGAACTGTCCCTTCCTCAAAAAATTGGATGGTATCAAACTAAAAAGCTTCTTCACAGCAAAGGAAACAATCAAGAGCCTGAAGAGAAAGCCTACAGAATGGGAGAAAAATCTTTTCCACCTGCACCTCAGATAGAGCATTAAACTCCAGTATACATAAAGAAATCAAAAAACTTAATATCAAAGAATAAAAAACAAATAACCCAATAAATAAATGGGCAAAGGAACTGAACAGGCACTTCACAGAAGAATCAGTTTATCAACAAATATATGAAAAAATGTTCAATATATCTAGCAATAAGAGAAATGCAAATCCAAACTACACTAAAATTCCATATCACTGAAGTCAGAACAGTAATTATAAAGAATACAAGCAACAATAAATATTGGCGAGGATGTGGGGGAAGAGGTGTACTCATACATTGCTGGTGGGACTGCAGTATGGAGCTTCCTCAGAAAACTTGGAACAGAACCACCATCTGACCCAGTAATCCCCCTCATCAGTATATACGCAAAGGACTTAAAATCAGCATACTACAATGACACAGCCACATCAATGTTTATAGCAGCTCAATTCACAATAGCTAAACTATGGAACCAACTGAGGTGCCCTTCAACAGATGAATGGGTGCTGGGGGCCAGCCCCAGCCAGGGGGTATAAACGCGAGCGCTCAACGAAGTACGAAGGCAGAGAAGCAGCGATGGGGAAAATAACACACCGACACACGAGTCAGGCTGTGGAATCTTCTCTCTTTACTTTCACTTTGTTGTAGGTTTTTAAGCATAATTTTTGGCAGTACAGATTGTTTACACTTTCTTTGGTGATTTCATTACAGACATGACTTAATTTATAGATTACATTTTAGACATATTAAATTTCTTATTTTATACATATTTCAAAGTTTTGAGGTCACTTGCACCTTTTCAAGGCCCTGTACGTGACTGGCTGGGCATATTATAATTTTGTCATTATTTATCTAATTAGTTTGGGTGAAAATTTATCTCTCACGGATTCCCTGAAACTGTTTTCTCTGCACACCATTCAGGCTGTCTGATAAAAGTCAACTTTCTCTGTCTGGGATTCCAAAGCACTATTGTTCTTCTTTTATAGCAGTTGTTTATAAAACCTAAGAGCAGGGAAAAGAGGGAGGCAAGGCTGAATGTTAGCTCATGAAGGGCTTTTTGCTCTAAGGGATTTATATCTACTTTAAAAGTAAGAGAAATTTATTTTTAATCACAAAAAGACTCTTAAAGCTTATTAACTAGAAATTAAGTACTTATAGAAAAAGATCTGTGTTACTCTTTTAAAGAAAAGATAAATGTACAGAGTTAGTCTGGATCTAAATAATGGAAATAGCAATACCTGGTGGCCATATATGTGAATAAAGAACTGAACAGCAAGTAGAAGTCAAAGTTAACTCTTTCAACACCATGATATCTTTCATGAAAAAGGAGAGGGCTTTATAGAAAATGCCACAACAAATGGGAAAAGAAAATGTGGTATATTGTTGCCACCTGAAGCGATGGCCACTTGGAGCAACAAAGCCGCGGGAATAAGTTCAGAGGCAGACTGGAAACAAACAGGCTCTTTATTCTGCCAGCTTCTCTCTTCAGCTCCAACAACACCCCGACACGCCGTCCACGCTCCTCCAACAACCACAAAATGGCCCCGAGGACGACCCACAATACCACGGGGCCAAGTCTCGTGAGATCATGCAAATGGCTCCAACCCGATCCGCAATGTCCCGGGCCAAGTCTCATGAGACCATGGAAGATGGTAATGCTTATGGCTCACAGCTAACCGCAATCTTAGCTATCTCCTTTATTAGGGCTCCTGCAGTGTATGTACACAATGGAATATTATTCAGTCATAAAAATTAATGACTTTATGATTTTTGCCAGTAAATGGATGGATCCTGAGACTATCATGCTAAGGAACTAAGCCAATCCCAAAAAACCAACAGTCAAATGTTCTTTCTTTATGTGGATGGTGGGGGAGGGAAGAATAGAAGTTCATTGTATTACACAAAGGGGGCATGAAGGAAAAGGAGGAGGAATGGGAATAAGAAAGATAGTAGAATGAATTAGAAATAACACTCCTATGTTAATATAGGAATACACACCAGTGTAACTCCACATCATGTACAACCAAAAGAATGGGATCCTGTAAGCTGCCTGGTACCGTAAACCGGGATAAAAACTCTCGGGGGCAGAGTTAAGCTTTTACTACTTTTACTTCTACTTTCTTAGAGCTTAGAGAGGGAAAGAAAGATTTTTAGAGAGAAAGATTAAAGCGAGCTTTTCTTCTTGTCTTCTTAGCTTAGAGTCTTAGAGAGAAAGAAAGATAGAGCTTAGCTTAGAGAAAGATTAGAGCTTCTTTCTTCTCTCTTCTTTCTTCCGTCTTCTTTCTTCTATCTTCTGTCTTCCTCAGGAGTCTCGGCCTAACTCTGACCAGTCATTACTTCTTCTATCTGGTTTCTCTTCTGTCTTCTATCTGGTTTCTCTTCTGTAACCGCTCTGCCTACGTTCTGGCCGCTCTGATTCTTCTGACCGACCGAGTGACTGCCCGGCTGACTGAATTCTCCGTTCTCCTAACTCGGACCGCTTTCACCCGGTTATATACCTTCAGCTTTGCGGGTGCCTACAGGTGCGTCACATACATATCAGGTGGAACTTATGGCTTCCAGCTAGCTGCAACAGCCCTTCCTAATTAGGGCTCCTTCAGGATCCTAATTAGAATAAATTGTACTCCATGTATGTATAATATGTCAAATACACTCTACTGTCCTCTATATCTAAAAAGAACAAAAAAATTCTTACTCAGAATACATTTTATTGGCGCCTATTAATTATACAGAATGGTGAATTTTACTTCATTAATATGCATAAAAAAGTAATTTGATTAATTATCTCCCAATCACTGCTCTATCCCCCCTGACCCCCTTCCTCCCCTCTAATGGTCGCCTTTCCATTTTCATGGCATCCGTTTTCTGTTTCCTATTTTTCCCCTCTAGCTTCCACATATGAAAGAAAAACATGATACTTTTCTCTCTGAGCCTTTACTCATTTTGTTTCAAATCATGGTCTCCATTTCCATCTATATTCCTGCAAACGGCATTATTTCTATTTTTCGCGGATGAATAAAAATTGTGAGAACTGTAACCTAATCAGTCCATCTACTCCATTGTGTAGATATTCCACATTTTCTTTATCCATTTACCTGTCGATGAACACCTAGGCTGGTTCCACAACTTGGCTGTTGTGAATTGTGCTGCTATAAACATATAAACATGGGTTTCCATGTGTCTCTAAAATATGTGACTTTAGTTCTTTTTTTTTTTTTTTTTTTTTTTTGGGTGCTGGGGATTGAACACAGGGGCACTCGACCACTGGGCCACATCCCAGCCCTATTTTGTATTTTATTTAGAGACAGGGTCTCACTGAGTTGCTAAGTGCCTCACCATTGCTGAGGCTGGCTTTGATCCTCCTACCTCTGCCTCACAAGTGCTGGGATTACAGGCGTGCGCCACCATGCCCGGCTGACTTTAGTTCTTTTGAATAGATGTCAAGGACTGTGGGGGTCCGTGGTGGACTCCGCAAGAGGTTCAATGTAGCACGATCTATCGGGGGGGCTGCCAAAGTGGGTTGTCAGCCGGGGGGTGCTATGCCAGCATTCAACGTAGCACAAAGTAAAGGAGTCAGCCGGTGGTGGAAGAAATCAGCACACACAGACAACGAGTTAGACTGCTGAATCTTCTCTCTTTACTTTCACTTTGTTGTAGGTATTTAAGCATAAGTTTTGGCAGTACAAACTGTTTATACTTTCTTTTGTGATTTCATTACAAACATGACTTAATTTATAGATTATATTTTAGACATATTAAATTTCTTATCCTACATTTTTCAAGGTTTTTGAGGTCACTTACACCTTTTCAAGGCCCTGTACGTAACTGTCTGGGTAAAAATTTATTTCTCATGGATTCCCTGAAACTGTTTTCTCTGCACACCATTCAGGCTGTCTGATAAAAGTCAACTTTCTCTGTCTGGGATTCCAAAGCACTATTGTTTTTCTTTTATAGCAGTTGTTTATAAAACCTAGAAGCAGGGAAAAGAGGGAGGCAAGGCTGAATGTTAACTCTGAAGTATTTTTTACTCTAAGGAATTTATATCTACTTTAAATGTAAAAGAAATCTATTTTCAATCACAAAAAGACTCTTAAAGCTTATTAACTAGGAATTAAGTAGTTATAGAAAAAGGTTCTTATTTTTACTTTATGTATTTAGCTTAAATTTCAAAAAAGATAAATTTACAGAATTAGTCTGGATCTAAATAATTGAAATAGCGATATTTGGTGGCCATATATATGAATAAAGAACAGAACAGCAAATAAATAGGAGAACCTATGCAGTCAAAGTTAACTCTTTCAGCACCATGACATCTTTCATGAAAAAAGAGAGGGTTTTATCAACAGAAAGGTATAGGGAAGCATAGAGAATATGAGCAGATCACATTGGAGGAACAGCCATTAGCCTATCCTTGTGGTGGTTTGATTTTTTGTCATATGTCAGGGCAACACCCCTGGGCTAGGCCAAGTCCATATATCAGGAAGTCATGTTTGTGGCTGACGTGTTCTCAACGTCCCCAACATTTCTTTTCCCCTTTTCTGTTGATGGAGTCCATCTTACTCGAGAGTGCGCCTGTCTTAGGTTGTCTTATCTCTGAAGATCTTACCCGTCTCTGGCTGCCACTCTAGCACTTCAGGTGGACTTACCCAAGGCCAGCAAGCCACAGTGGCCGGGGGGGAAGACATGGGACAGAACAGTTGCCTTTGGGAAGGCTTCCCATGGATGATTTAGACTTCCACATCCTGTCAAGGACCATAGCCTAGTTCATAGGACTCCCAATCATCATTGCTGAGGGCAGCATATTGTTGGCGGACCACCATAGGCTGTACTGATTTGCCCTGTCCTTAAGGAAGATGCCACTAAGATGCTATAGAAAATGTTACAACAAAGGACTGGTATAATTTGGTCTTATGGTAGCTTTATGAGGAACCTCCATACTGATTTCCATAGTGGCTATTATGGTTTGAATATGAGATGTCCTCCTGTGTTAGTGAAGGAATACTTGGAGGTAAAATGATTGAATTGTGAGAACTGTAACCTAATCAGCCCATCCTAATTTAAAGGGATTGACGTGGTGATAACTACAGGCAGGTGGGGCATGACTGGAGGAGGTGGGTCACAGGGGGGCATGCCCTGGGAAGGTTAATCTTTCCTGTGGTCCCTTCCCCCACTTTGCTGCCTCCTGACTCCCCGGAGGTGAACAGCACTCCCCACTACACCCTTCCACCATGATGTTCAGTCTCATTCTGGGTCCAGAGCAACGGCGCTCACTGTCTATGGACTGAAACCTCTGTATTTATATGTGGTGCTGAGAATCAAACCTAATGCCTCACACATGCTAGGCAAGTGCTCTACCACTGAGCCACACCCCCAGCCCTTCAGAACACACTTTTTAAAACAATAAAAAGTTAACAATAAGAAGATGATGTAATTTTAAAATGGGTAAAGATTTGAACAGACACTTCACAAAAGATATACATATGTTAATAAGTAGTAAAAAATGTTCAAATTAATTAGCCTTATGGTAAACGTAAAAGTTAGAATTTCAATGAGAATTGCAGAGTACCGGCAAAGGTTGACCAGACTCAGCATTGTAAAGATGCACATTGCTGCTAGGAATGTAAAATGATACTACCCCTTTGGAGGACATCTGGTGATTTTTCTTACAAATTTCTTACAAATTTTCCTCTAATCGTGATAAAATTAATCATACACACTCAAAACAGTACCTCTCAAAACTCCAAGGTCATGAAATTCAAGGAGAATTTGAGAAACTGTCATAGACCCGAGGAATCTAACACATGATAACTTAATACGTCGTTATATCCTGAACTGTATCTTACAACAGAAAAGGAACATTAATGAGGAAAACAAAAGTAAAATCTGAATGAAGTCTACAGTTTAACCAACAGTGGTTGCAATAGTTCTCTACTACTATATAAGGAATTTCCACACATTTTTAGCCCACAGTCCTACAGGTCTGAAGTGCAGGCACATTGCAACCAAGTTCTTTGCCCTTTGTCTTGCACAGCTGAAATCAGGATATTCGAGAACTGTGCTCCCTCTAGCGGCCTGGGGAAGAAACACTTCCAAGCTCCTTGGGGTCCTGGGCCATGTTCATTTTTGTGCAGTTGCAGGAATGAGGTTTTGGTTTCCTTGCTGGCTGCCAACAGCAGATCTCCCAGAACAGAGACTGCCCTCAGAGTCTTGCATCAGAGCACCTTCCACCTTTAAAATTAGATAAGAGAATTTCACTCTTCCCAAATCCCTCTCAGGTACTGCATCTCTCCGACTTCCCTGCCTCTGACATATAGACCAAGACTAAAAAGGCTCCCATTACTAGGCCAGGTCCACCCTGATGATTTCCCCTTCTTAAGGTCAATTTATCAAGGATCTTCATTACTTTCACAAAGTCCCTTCCCAACAATACCTAGATCAGAGTTTGATTAGATAACCCAGAGAAAGTGTGTGTACAGCAGGGCCCTGGAATCTTAGGCGCCATCTTGGAATTTTGCTAGTCACAGTGATGCACTAAGGTTGGTTTCTTAGATTTGATAAACGTACCATATTAATTAGGGGAAACAGAAACTGGGAGCAGGTATAAGGAAATCCACTGTAGTATCTTTGCAACTTTTCTGTAAATCTAAAATAATACCAAATGAAAGGTTTATGAAAAATAGCTCTTATTGAAAATCCCAGTTAAATATGTCAATTCTTTCCTGCTGGGACATAAACTGATAGAACTGTTATATTCAATTACTGTAAACAATAACAGGGGAAGGAAGATCAAGAAGATGTCGGGAAAGAGCAGAGGGAAGGAGAAAAAAAGCATCAGTTCATATTTATTGAGCATTTATTAAATACTAGGCATTCTCTTAAGCACAAAAAAAAAATTATTTAGTCTCCAAAATACAGGTAATCACAGTGTTTTACAGATGTGGAAATGTGATAGAGAAGGTTGTATGATTGTGCAAAGTCACACAGATAATAAGTGGTAGAACTGGCAGTCAAATTCAGGTAATCTGATTTCAGAGGCCTCACTCAGAAGCATCTCCCTGTCAGATCTCTGTCATAACCTACAACAACCACCCAGTCCTTCAGCCACTCTGCCCTCTTCTCAGATGCTGAGAGCTTCCAAAGAATGTAACACAGGCAGTCCTTTACATCTGACCCAGATACTTCTATCAACGTGATTCATCGCCATAGAAGTCAAAACTCCATTACCCTGAACTGACTGCAGAAAGGAATAGCTGATCCACAGTCATGTGGGTCTTTTGCTCCCACCTCTCTTCTTGGAGCTCAGAGCTCCTTCAGATGAGTTTGTGTTTGTAAGCTGCCTGGTACCGAAACCCGGGAGGAAAACTCGGAGGCAGAGTAAAGTTATTACTACTTTTACTTCTATTTTCTTAGAGAGAGCTTAGAGAGAGAAAGAAAGATTTTTTTCTTCTTAGAAAGAGCTTAGAGAGAAAGATTAGAGATAGCTTTTTCTTCTTCTTCCTTTTCTTAGAGCTTAGAGAGAAAGATAGAGCTTTTTCTTCTTAGAGCTTAGAGAGAAAGAGAGAGAGCTTGAAAGAGAGAGATTTCTTCTTTAGAGAGAGAGAGAGAGCTTAGCTTTTAGAGCTTCTTTCTTCTTTCTTCTTTCTTCCTCAGGAGCCTCGGCCTGACTCTGACCAGGAATTACTTATTCTATCTGGTTTCTCTTCTGTAACCGCTCTGCCTACGTTCTGGCCGCTCTGATTCTTTTCTTCTTCTCTGACCCGAACTCTTCTTCCGACCGAGCGACTGCATGACTGCCTGAATGAATTCATTCTTCTCCTGACTCCGACCGCTTTCACCCGGTTATATACCTTTAGCTTTGCGGGTGCCTCACGTGCATTTACAGGTGCGTCACATACATACTTATTATCAGGTGGAACTTATGGCTTCCAGCTGACCGCAATAGCCATCTCCCTAATTGGGGCTCCTTCATGTGTTCATTTCTAAATACATTCTTATGCACATCACGTGATCAATTGCACTGAATTCTTACCAAACTTAACTATTTTGAAGCAGATGTGAATTATTAATCCATAAATCATCTCAAATGAGAACAAGAAGCAAGAGATTCATTTGAAAACCAGCATTCACCTTGAAATTTTTCTTCAGGTTTAATTCTGAGATTTTCTCCTCTTATTCTTTCAAGGAAAGAGAGCGTCTCATTCATCTCTACATGAAGTTCCAGGACCCATTTCCACACCCGTGGGCAAATTATGTGGCTGAATGGGTAAAGTGATTGGGAAGGCATGGGCCATGTGACCAATTGAGGGCCTTTTGTACTATGATTGGCAATTTACCGGATTAGCATCAGTTAGCACCCAGACTGGGTTTAAGCAGAAGCTGCACTGCTTTTGCCAAATAGCATGTTGCCCAGCTGCTTCTCTTGGCTTTTTTCCAATATCAACCTTTTACCACTCACAAAGATGCCCACATCCACTTGTAAACCCAGTGAAAGAGACCTTGGCGATATGGACCGAAGAGGCCCCATGTCTGTAGTTGGTGGGAAAATGCTAATAAAGGCTCTGGACTGTGGTTGTGGTTGGTAACAGCCCTAGTGTGTCTGTTTACTTGCTGGCTCATCCCTGTTGCATTTTGAGTCACTGTGCTTCCTAAAGGCTCATTACTATCAGCTTGATGAATCACTCCTCTTTTTCTTCCCTACCTTGTTAAATAAGCTGAGAAGAGGTGGTCATCTAATGTTGCAATGAACATGGGAGTGCAGGTATCTTTAGAAGGTGGTGATTTCATTTCCCCTCAGTTTATACCCCAAAGAGGAGTTGCTGGGTCCTACAGTAGTACCACCTTTTTATCTCTGCAGGCCCCTTCATACTCTTTTCCACAATGACTTCACTCATCTATCTTCACCAAAAATAACACACAGTCTTTAAAGACACAACCAGTTTCAACTAACAATAGGTATTTAGGTGACCAGATTATCACAACCTGGCTGTGAAAACCCTTCCACCTGGATTCTTCATCCTTTCAGAACCACCTATTTTTCTTCCACAGAGCAGATTATAAACCCCATCTGGTTTCTTTTGGTATAGGGATTAAACTCAGGGGTGCTTTACCACTGAACTACATCTCAGCCCTCTTTTTTGTTAATTTTTTTGTTTGGAGACAAGAGTTTTGCTAAGTTGCTGGTACTGTCCTTAAACTTGTAAACCTCCTTCCTCAAACTCCCCAGTCACTGGGATTACAGGTGTGTGCCACCAGGCCTGGTTTACAAACCTACTTAATACATGGAAAAACTATCTTTCAAAAACACTCCATTGCTTGTAGTAATAATGCTGCTTGGGACTAAACCAAGGTGCTGGGGTTCATAGAGGTGCTGCTGTGGTACTGGGTAGTCATGCTAGGAACAGACCTGGAGAAGGTTTTCAGGATTCACCTTGACAGTTTTCCATGAATTCCAAATCTTCAGCCCACAGGAGACCAGAAATTTAATCATCAAAATTACCAACAAAGAACTGGAATCAACCATAAAATAAAATTCATTCTTTAGCTAATTTTGCACAGAAATGGAAGATGTCATTTATCATAGCCAAGAGGGAAAAATGCCCAGATAGAAGCTTAAAAGGGAATATCCAAAAGCTATATGAGAAAAATTATGAAACATTCCTGAGAGACATAAAAGTAGACACAGATGAAAAGATATACTATGATCTAGGACAGAAAAACTCAAAACCAGAAATACACCTGATCTCCCTAAGTTAGTTCATAAATTTAATAAATCTATCCAGAGAGGGTAGGGGAAGGAGAAAGAAGGGGAGGGGAAGATAGAGAGGAGGAGGGAAGGAAAGGGGAGGGAAAGGAGAAAAATATGTAGAGAAATTGAAGTGTTGATACATTGCTCTGGGGTTGTAACATGTTGCAGTTACATTGGAAACAATTTAGCAGCTTCTCAAAATTATACACATAAAAATATCATATTATCCAGCAATTCCATTACTAGGTATATACATTTTTATAAAATGTTATACATAAAGTATTCTTAGCAGTATTATTCTTTTTTTATTTTTTATTCTAAGTTGTTATAAATGACAGCAGAATGCATTACATTTCATATTACATATATAGAGCACATTTTTACATATCTCTGGTTGTATGTAAAGTATATTCACACCATTCCTGACTTCATACATGCACTTAAGGTAATGATATCCACCTCATTCTACCATCTTTTTTTTTTCTTCACCCTTTTGCCCCCTCCCTTCCCCTCCCTCTCCATTGGCCATTCTAGTGTTCCTCTAAGTCGAACACAAATGTTTATCAACTGATGATCAAATAACACTATCTGACATATCTACATAACGTAATATTAGCAACAATAAAGAATGACATACTGGGCTGGGATTGTGGCTTAGTGGTAGAGAGAGCACTTGCCTAGCATGTGTGAGGTATGGGTTTGATTGTCAGCACCACATATAAATAAATGAATAAAATAAAATCCATCAACATCTAAAAAAACTTTTTTTAAAGAATGACATACTGATTAATGCTACAACTTAGATAGTCTTAGAATTCATTATGCTAAATGAAAAATTATGCCATTAATATAACACGGCCAGAATAGGCAAATCCAGAGAAACAGACAGTAGAATCATGATTTCCGTGAGTTGGAGCAGGGAGGAACTGGGAATCATGGTTAGTGGATACGAGGTTACTTTGTGGAGTGTTAGAAATGATTTTTAAATTAGATAATGGATGTGTCTACTGCACAACTGCGTGAATGTACCAAAATCACTGAACTGCACACTTTAAATGTAGAAATTTTGTGATATGTAAATTATATCCTTTAAAACTGTTATATTTTTAAACAATATGAAAAATAACATTTAATTTAAAATTTAAATTTAATTTAATATTAGAACTAAAAGAAACCACAGACTGTGAAGAAATATTTATACATCATAGATTTGATAAAGGACTTACAGCCAAAGTATATAAAAATGTCTTTAATTCAATAATTAAGGAAGAAGACAAACCACTTAATTTTAAAATAAGCAAATGATTGGAATGTAAGAAGGCATGCAACTGGCTAATAACTACATTTAAAATGATAAACTCAATTAATCATGGAAATATCAATTAAAACCACAATAGGATACCACCTCCACCCATTAGAAGGACTGTAATCATGAAAACTCTGACATTGGTAGGGGTGTGAAGAGAATAGAACGTTATACATTACTGGATTACTGGTGGGAATGTAAAAAGATATAAACACACTGGAAAACAGTTTGCAATTTCTTTTTTTTTTTTTTTTTTTTTTTTTTTTTTTTTTTTTTCTTTTTGGTACCAGAGATTGAATTCAGGGACACTCGACCACTGGGCCACATCCCCAGCCCTTTCTTGTATTTTATTAGAGTCAGGGTCTCACTGAGTTGCTAAGTGCCTCACCATTGCTGAGGTTGGCTTTGAACTCGTGATCCTCCTGCCTCAGCCTCCCAAGTGCTGGAATTAGAGGCATGCGTGCGCCACCATGCCCCGCTTGCAGTTTCTTTAAAAGCTAAACAAATTATCATATGACCCTACAGTGACACCCCTAGGAATCTACCCAAAAGAAACGAAAATCTACATTCACACAAAGAGCTTTACACAAATGTCCATAACTCATAATGGCAATGAGTGGGACCAAGCCAAAGGTCCATGAGCTGGTGTCTAGATAAATAAATGCTTCTTTTCCACAAATCAGAATAATATTCAGCAATAAAAATGCATTAAGAATGATGCATGTCACAATGAACTCCAATATTCTGTGTAGTTAAAATGCACTAATGATTTTTTAAAAGCATCAATACCTGCTACAAAAGGATAGAACTCAAGCACATTATGCAAATGAAGGAAGACTCACAAAATACACATTGTATAGTTCCACTTATATGAAATGTAGAAAATAAAAAAATATAAACATAGAAAACTAATCAATGACTGCCTGGGGTTAGAGGTGGGAACAGACATGAAGGAAAGTTTTCAGGGGTAACTGAAACCTTCTAAACCTGGATTTGGGTGATGAATGCACAACTCTGGAAATTTACCAAAAATCAATTAGCTGTAATTTACAATGTACATGAATTTTATGGTATGTAATTTATAGTTCAACAAGACTATTGAAATATAAGTCAGCTAGGTAATCTTACTAAAAGCTGATAAAAGTAAAACAGACTCACAAATCAGAGCACCAGGAAAAGATTCCAAGTTTTTTTTTTTTTTAAAGAATCTTCAAAAAAAAAAAAAAAAAAAATATTTGTTTGACCGGGGATGTAGCTCAATGGTAGAGTGTTTACCTGCTATGCAAGAGGAGCTGGGTTTAATCCCCAGAACCACAAAAAGGAAAAAAAAAAAATGGCATTGGGTAATACTCACGTCTCACTAAAAAATTAACAGAAATACATAAATGGGGACAGCTATCCTAGCTATCCTTCTAAAAGTTTTTTCAACTATTTACTTTCCTAAACCTAAAACAGTGACAATGTAGGAGTAGGGATGGCTGCAACATTTATCTCCTCAACTTATTACATCCATTTCCAGTATCCAAATGTTTATGGAACATAACAGTGGGTAACAGACTATTAGACTGGAAGGTGAAAATAAGGGAATCCTCTCTATCCGGAATATTGTTTCCTTTTGCTCTGGCATTTGCATTTTAATTTACGTTTCCCTAATGTGTTTCTAAATTGTCTTTGCTACGTGCAGTTTATCTGTTGAAAAGAAATAAGTAATGCATAAATTGAATCATTGTCATATTTTACTTGTATCACATGCCAAAATACTAGAACCAAGGAGACCCCTAAAATCCCAAGAAGAATCCATTCTCTTCGTCAAAGATACCACCTCTCCCCACTGACGCACACAAATTTACAAGACGTTAATTTACTTCCGAAGGAAACCCACGGGGAGTCTCAGCGGGTTTGGGTCCGATTCACATTATGCACGGCACAAACCAAAGGACGTTTCACTTTCAAGGAAAGTTACAAAAATACATTATGACCGTCACTAAATCACCAATTTAATGTTGGGATCGGAATGCCAGCAACTCAAAATGGAAACGCACGGACGATTTCCACGATCCTCCTTGGGCTCCAACGCTGCTGCTTTTTTTTTTTTTTTTTTTTTTTTTTTTTTTTTTTTTTTTTTTTTTTTTTTTTTCGTGACTTTCTTAGGGAGAAGCGAATCTGCCAAAGAAGAGGACGCTGTCGGACCGTCGGTGCCTGATGAAGAACAGGAAGGGGTGATCGCAGTGCACCTGCTCACAGCCCGGGGCTGAGGAGACCGTGTAACTCACGCCGGTGGCAGCCGTGGCCTCCGCGCCTTCCTCGGCGACCTGCACGAGGGACCTGTGCAGGAACTTCTGCGCCTGCAGCCCCGAGCGGGCGCACATTCCCGAGTAGTCCGCGCCGCGCTCGCTGAACGCCTCGCCCAGCCCCAGGGCGGCCAGGACCGGCTCCAGGTCGTAGCTGCCCTCCACCTCCAGCCGCGGCAAGCGCAAGTTCACGTTCTTTTCTTCCATGAACTCCGGGCTGGTCCACTCCACTAATTGCTCAGGACTCACTTGCTCTATAATCTATTTTTTTTTTTTTTTTTTTTTAAAGACGAGGGAGGAAAGCAGATCGGCATGATGATGGATGAAAATTTAAAACAGCAAGGTACTGTTGTGTATCAGAAATTGATAGTTTTAGTAATAAATAAAAGTAAAGCTTCATTTTACCACGCTGCTGTCATTTTATAGCAGGCATTTCTATTTCTCTCTTTAAATTATAAGTGTGCATGGGAAAACTCAATACCATTAAACGAATTTATTCTAGCAATTTGATACATACTTCATTTTTTTTTAACCATCGCTCTCCAGTCTTTATATGCGCACATGTATTTACATAGTTGCAATCACAGTGAATGTCTACTTTATGTAACTTAAGTTTTTCATTTTCACTATTGCATTATCTAATTGCTAAATAATATTCCCATCGAGTTGAGCCATTTTAGCCTACATTCATCTCTTCATTCACTTTATAAACATTTAGTATGTACCAGGCATTATGACAGATGCTGATAAATACTGCGAATATTAAAAATGGTAAGTGGGGCTGGGGTTCTGGCTCAGCGGCAGAGCGCTCGCCTCGCATGTGCCCAGCCCGGGTTCGATCCTCAGCACCACGTAAACATAAATGCATTATTCCATTGTGTACAACTAAAGTAAATAAATAAATATTTTTAAAAAAAAATGGTAAGTACTATGAATTTCCAACCGGGCATCCTAATGTATTCAATGCTGAAATTACTGATATGACTGAGAAGGGCAATTTTGTCTTGTGAATTATTTCCTCATACCTGATGGTTTTGAATAAGAGAATGAATACCCTTAAAGCTCTCATAAACATGGCCACTTGGCTCTTCCAAAATGTCTCCCTCTTATAATGCTACTAGCAAAGTTTCATAGCACAGACTAAAATCTGTATTGTAACCATACAGCAGCTACCATTTATTGAATGCTTTCTATGCCCTCCACCCATTCAAAGCTCCATCTCCTAATCACACAACACTACATGTGAAGCACCATGAAGCCTGATTTATACCTGGGAAAGCATTGAGTTTCAAGAAAGGTAAGAAGCTTCAGTGGTCAGAAAGCTACTAAAGGAGTAAGGATTTGAAAGGAAGACTTCCTGATGTCCAGACAGACACAGGACATGAGCCACGTTCACGTCTTAACGGCAAAGTGGGTGAATCTAAATCAATAGGTTCCAGACAAAAGGTCAAAAAAAAAAATTCAAAAGTTCTGAAGGCCTACTGAATAGTATCCAAATTTTGCTATAAATGTGAGTATGTGATTTTTTTTTTTTTCCCCAAGTAACTGATCCACAGATATCAACCATTTCTTGGAAAGGTGGAGGACTCTTTAGAACTCTCGGAGAATCCTACATATTTATTTTAGCTCACCCCAAAATATCTGAGTACTGGTCATTCCCAATGAGCCCCATACCATTTAGTGTCCCCCTTCAGAGCTCCATCTGTGGGTGCTGCAGAGAGGGAGAAATGCTCTCCTGGACCCCACCAGGCACCAGCTGCTACTCAGACAGCTGCTTCCAGGCTCATGGAGTGCAAGTGTTAGAAGCAAAGCTTTAGGGGACGAAAGCACAATAGGGACCAAAGAGTTTACCTTCTCCAGACCCTCTATGTCATTGGGCAGAAGCACAAACATGCTGAGATCATTGTTTTTGAATGGAATCCCCACGATTTTGGCCTCCAAGTCCTCCAGGAAAGTGAAACTGAAAGAATGATGCTGTTCCATCATCCACACAGATTTACTTGTGTTCTGCAACAAATTAACAGAGCACAGGATGTCAAAAGTCATAAGACCAAAAGTACAGGCCACAAGCTAGTTCACTGACGTAATGAGATAATAATCATAATAAATATATTAATAACAATAATAAATATAATAAATAATAAGATCATTATAATAATAATAACAATCAGTCACAGAAGGATCATTTACCATCAGTGTATGTTTGCTCAAATATGACTTCAGATTTTATACTCCATGTGTAAGCACATCACATAAACAACCATACTTTATCATTACTCTAAGTGCATGTATGAAGACATGAATGGTGTGAATATGCTTTGTATACAATCGAGATATGTAAAAAAAAGTGCTATATATGTTTAATATGAATCGTAATGCTTTCTGCTGTCACATATAACAACTTAGAATAAAAATGAAAAAAATGAAAAAAATTTTTTTAAATAATCATACCTTATTCAGCCAAAATTCCTCCTCCTTGGTATTTTCTTTCTTAAACTCCTTATCCCACTGTCCTTTAAAATAAACTGTGTTTATCAGCACCAACTTGGTGGAGCTGCTAAGAGAGCCATCTGGAAATAGGTCCTTGATTTTTTCTGCAAACAAACAGGAAAAAAAAAAAAAAAAACAAGATTGGTCCATCTTTTAGATTACAAATGACATGTGTGGCAGATAGGAAGCAGACAGCCTTGACTGATTACTGAAAACTCAGCCAGGTCAGCACCTGAAGGCCTTGCCGACAATGGGTTCGCTGCAGAATCGGTGGGGAGGTTGTCACTCTGCCCATCGCCTATTTATCCCAGTGGATAAATTGAGGTTGATGGTTAAGAGTCCCGGCTCTGGGGTCAGGTTGCCTCTGATGGCATCCAGTTCTGCCTCTTATCAGCTGAGGAATCTTGGGCAAGTTAGTTAAGCTCTCTGTGCCTCAGTTTCCACATCTGTAAAATAGGAATAAAACCTGCCTCACAGGGTTGTTGAAAGGAGTGATTTAATCCGTATAAAGCCTCCAACATTACCTGGCACGTCATAAGCACTTGGTGAGCAACTGTTCTTACCTATTCAATATGTCCCACCTGAGATTGAGAGATTGCTTACTCTATTAAAAAATGGAATTGATATTTGGGGCTCTGGGTTCAGTCCACCCCACACTAAATTCTGAAAAAACACTGTTCAACCAATCTTTTGAAAGATCCTTATTTTCTGATTGTTTTAAGTTTTTTTCTTTAAATCAAGCATGAAAAAAAGCACATTCTGTAATAACAGCCATCTCCCTGACAAATGGAATAAAAAAAAAAAAAAAAGCTAAATATCAGCTATTGTTTCCCAAATTGGATCTCCACAGTAACTTTCTTCTCCAGTATTTCTTGTGTTTTTGACTCATACTAGGGAATGAGAAGGGGGTAATGGGCTGAGGAATTCATCAAAAGCTCTGATATAGATGGGACTGAGCATTGTACCATCCCTGCGTGACACCCAAGTGGACATGAGGCCCAGGAGGCCTCAGCTATAGGTAACAAAGACAGGTCTTGACAGGAGAGCTGTGCGTTTCTCACTTAACAAAGAGAAAGGGACCCCTCTGTGACATTTGCACTTAGGGACCCAGACTCAAACAGAGAGGTTCTGATATGCAGGAAAGAATATACTCAAGACAGGCACAAGCCCAGTTTCAGGAACCCAAATGGTGTTCTGATACACAGCCATGTGCAAAAAGTCCTCCAAGTGTCTCCACACAGCCGGCTTATGTGGGTGGTCCCCTCCCTGGTTCCCCCCCTCTTTTTTTTGGTACCGGGGATTGAACTCAGGGGCACTCGACCACTGGGCCACATCCCCAGCCCTTTTTTGTATTTTATTAGAGACAGGCTCTCACTGAGTTGCTAAGTGCCTCGCCATTGCTGAGGCTGGCTTTAAACTCACGATCCTCCTGCCTCGGCCTCCCAAGTGCTAGGATTACAGGCGCACACCACCGCGCCCGGCCCTGGTTCCCCTTGAACCTCCCCATTTGCTGTAACCATTTCACTATCTGCAGTGCCCTCCCCTCTATGCCCAGCCCTGCCTGTTCGACCCTGCAAAACCCATCTCAAGTCACCTCCCAGAGCATGTCCACCTGGCTCCCAGGCAGTGCCAAGCCCAGGGCTTCACTCACAGCAGACAGTCAAGAAATCTTTGTATGACCAACAGCCCACCCATACTCTACCATTTGTTTGGCTTTCAACCCAGGAATTAATCTTCTTTCGACTTTCATCGGCTGCATTTATAAAATCAACAGGTTCCAGAGATGCATGGTAATATTTTTCAACATAATCTAAGTATTTCTTTAGGAAAAACAGGAAAGAAATAGAAAGAAGTTTAACAGTCAATTTATCAGTTGCCAAAAGCTCTAAATAACAGTATCTATTGATTAGGATTTTGACCTTTTAAGTAAGGTCAAGAAAAGAAACTTTTAATTCCTTGGAAAATCATTTTAAATACCTGCACACACAATTTTATGCAAATGCAGGAGGATTGAGGCAAAAATTATGCTCAGAATGCCAGAATTTAAAATAAACTGAATGTCTGGGGCACAGGCCAGAAGGACCATCAGTGATATGGGTGGAGCCAGGCAGCCAATTTAGGTGGCACGCCCCCAAGACCCACAGTCCTGATGGGCATTTAGCCATTCAAACCACCACTCACAGATGTGGTGGACTCGGCAAAACTTACTTGAAGGAAGAGGAATGTTTTTTCTCCAAACAGCCTGTTGGCTATGTTCAGCTCATAATCATTAGTGAGTTTGCTTATTTCAGTCAAAATCTTTTGGAATTGTTGATGGATCTCTTCTGTCTTCTCAATCTTCAAAATCAAGACAAAACCTCAATAGGTTATCTGGGCAAAGGCAAGCCTAGATTCTCCTTCAAGAGGATTCAGCTACAGCTGGGCACCCTTGAGCCCAGTCTGTGGGTTCCGTGTGGCCCCTAGATGTCAGTTAGCTTTCACATCAATCATGTGATCCTGTAAGTCATGACAAGTCTCAGCTCCACAGAGAAGCTTTCTCCATCAGCCCAACACCACAGATCTTTCTTTTCTGACTCAGGTTGCATTTTTGGTCTCAAATGTAATCGTCTACTATATTTCATATATTGTTTTTATCTGCCCACAACATTCCAGGCACCTAAGGAAAGTAGATAATTCTCCTAGATAATTCTTATCTGCCAGAGTTTAGAAATTTCTGTTCTAGACAGACAGTGGATAAGAAAAGTGACTCTTGATGGCATAAGTAGCCATGGGTCAGAACTACATGTAGAACTAAAATGAGATTTATCGCTGTCTCTGGAAAAGAATCAAGCTTTTCTGGACATTTCCTACAGGACCATCCAGTTTCTGATTGAGGGTTGACGCGTGTTCCATGGCAGGGCCAGCTAACCCAGGACCCAAAGAAACAAAGAGGAGAATAGTCTCGTTGCCTGTTCAGTAATATCTGTCTGCTTTAAATCACAGTGGGTGTAAAGAGAGGGCGTTTTAGTTTTGGAGTGGATGGCCTGTTCCTGATTGCACCTGGGAACAGAAAGGCCATCTTCCTCTAGAATATGAGTCCCATGGGTTGGCTGATTTGTTCCTTTGTTTCATCTCTTTATTTCTTTATTGGTTTCCCAATGCCTAGAGTTGCATGCAGCAAATAACACTCCATTAATTTTTGTAAATAATGAACATTTAAAGACTTTCCAACTGAAAATGTGAAAGTGTGCAGCTCTAACAAAATCTAGGATGCCAAATTTGACCTCAGCTACTTCCTTCTACTATGAGCCTTTGAAGGTTGGCAGTTTTTCCTGGCTACTCAGATTGCTTGGATGTGCTATGAGCAGATCAAGGTATTTGAGCCTTTGGGATACACGGCTGTATTTCTCCAGCAAGCTGGCTGTGACGGAGTTAGCCTGTATATGAGGGCATAGAGGAGAGGTCTTCTGGAAAAATGGTTTGGGGTTTGAATTTGTACTATTTCTGAAGCTTAGGAAACCTCAAACCGGGAACTTAAAGTGGCCCTACTCCAGAAAAAAAAAACATTATTAGAAAGATAACTACATCATAGGCTTTATTGGCTCCCAAAATTATCAGCCAAATATGATCTCATATTCCAAAGTTATAAGCATAAAAAAACAAGTCCCAGATTAAAAATTAGAAGGAAACAGCAATCAGCCACAGTAGACCATAAGGAAATTAGACATTAACACTATCAGCTATCACATTTAGAAAAGAGAATATTGAGAATGTTAATTCCCCAAAAATTATTAAAAGTAGGTTTAAAAAACAACTGACTAGAAGCAGTTTTTAGGCTGTATTAATAATCAAGTACAAATTCTATAAATGAATATTCAATAAGTATTAAAATTAAAAGCACAATTCAATGCATATTAAAATTAAAAGTGGATGGAAGTGAATTAAAAGTGCTTACCTTGTTAAACAGCCTGTTAGACATTGCTAAACTATCAAACTAGAGATTGAGCTGAATAATTTTCTCAGAATGCAGCACAAAAAACAAAATTATGAAAAAATGTATTTGACATGAAGAAATCTGGACAATGGAATAAGAATCCTAGCTTTCTTTCAAAAGGCAAGAAAGGAGAAAATGGCAGATAAGCATTGTTCAAAAAAGAATGAAGTGTCTGAGAATTACCCAGAATTAAGGAAAGGCATGAATTTTCATACTCAGAACTCATAGTAAGTCGTAGTAAATAAAAGAAATGCACACCTAGACACATTGTCCTAAAATTTAAGAACAACAAAACAAAGAGCAAAACTTAAGTGCATTCAGAGATAGATCGCCTACCAACAATGTCAATTACATCAACTTATCAACATCCCCATTAGAAGAGGAAAGTGGAATGGTATCTTCAGAGGGTTGAGAAAAAATATCAGCCTGGCAGTCAACACATGGCTAAACATGCATTCAAAAACAAATGGCGACCAATGCAACCTGACAGCATCTACGATGTGTACATCTTTACCAAAGAAACTCCCCAAGGTGACATCAGATATGGGGCAGGATAGGAAGCTTTCCCCACAGAGATACCAACTTTAAAGTAGATAAAGACAAAATGCCTTTGGGAGAAACCTAGAAGCCAGTTAAGAGGTTCCTGTTCACACAGGTGAGTGCAAAGCCAAGGGCACTTATGAAGCCCTGTAGGAAAAGACCTTGATGTTCATTCACCAGAGCTCTTCCCCACAGCAGGGCCCTGTAAGACAGGAAACTCTCAGCTCCTGATTCTTCCCTGAGGAAAAAAGTAGGAGAGGAGAGCATTACATCCAATATCCTGACTTTTAGGGGAGCTGCCTAAGGGACACTGCTCTCTGCTTTGCCTGAATTTAAATCCTGACAGGAACAGAGCACCAGGTGGGGGTCCGCTGAGAATACACGTGATCAGTGTGCACCAGAGTCTGCAGTAGCATAGAAGGACAGCAGAGGGCGCGCTCAACTAAAAAAAAACAACAAACCTCTTTAACAGATTATGTCACAAGGTTGAGAAGACAAGTCCCCAGAAAAGGTTTGAGGGTCTCTAGAATCTCTAATTGAAGGAGGTACTCCCTATACTAAAACAGACCATAGGAGAGGCGGCTAATTTTTCAAATGCCAAAGACCAACAAAAGATAACAAGGAATACAAGAAACAGGAGAACAAAACCCAACACATGAAACAATCTCCAAAAACTGAACTTACAGAAATAGAGATATATGAATTACCAGACCGAATTTTCAAAATAACTATCAGGAGGACACTCAATAAATTATAAAAGAGTACAGAGAGGTCACTAAACAAAATCAGGAGAACAGTGCATGAACCAAATGATAATATTAATAAAGAGATGGATATGATAAAGAAAACCCAAACAAATGCTAGAACTGAAGAATACAACAACTGAATTAAAAAAAAAAAAAAATCACTCAAAACTCAACAGCAGACTCGACCAGGCAGAATAAAGAGTCTGTGAGCTGAAAGACAGGTCATTCAAAATTACGAGTACAAAGGAGAGGTGGGAAATAATGAAGAAAAGTGAAGAGAGCCTAAGGCATTTATGGAACTTTATTAAGTGGAACAACATACACATCATGGGAGCCAAAGAAGGGAAAAAAGAGAAAAATTCAGACAGTCTGTTGGTAGAAATAATGGCTACAAATCTGAGGAAATAAATGGATATACAAGTTTGAAACTCAAAAAATCCAACTATGGGCTGGGGTTGTGGCTCAGTGGTGGAGCGCATGTAAGGCACTAGGTTCGATTCTCAGCACCGCATATTCATAAATGAATAAAATAAAGGTCCATCAACAACCAAAAGAACAATTTAAAGAAAAACTCCAACTAGAATGAAGCTAAAGAGATCTCCACTCTAGCACAACATAACCAAACTGTCAAAAGTCACAAAGGGAGAATCTTGAAAGCAGCAAAAGAAAAGCAACTTGTAACATACAACA
This sequence comes from Tamias sibiricus, assembly GCA_025594165.1. NCBI lineage: Eukaryota > Metazoa > Chordata > Mammalia > Rodentia > Sciuridae > Tamias > Tamias sibiricus. Next base: position 21,644,924 of record CM046671.1, read on the forward strand.
GGGAAGCTTCAATTCAATTATGAGAGAATTTTTCAGCAAAATCTTCAAGACTATAAAGGAGTGGGATGATATATTTGATATTAAAAGAAAAACCCCATCAACCAAGAATAGTATCTCCAGCAAAACTATCCTTAAAAACCAAATGAGAAATTAAGACATTCCCAAATAAACAAAATCTGGGGGACTTTATCACCACCAGACTTGGCCTACAAGAAATGCAGAATGGAGTCCTTCAAATTTAAGTGAAAGGATGATAAAGATCAACAAACCATATGAAAACATAAAGCATCCTGGTAAAAGTAAATATATAAATAAATATAAGATCCTATAGCATCATAATATATCTGCACAAATCACTTTTAAATGTGATATGGAATTTTTTAAGCATAAAAGGTAATCCTAACTCTGTTGATAAATATACAATATAAAAAGTGGTAAATTGTGTCATTGATACCCTAAAGGAGAAAGAGACAGAGATGTAAAGGAATAGTTTTACGTGTGATTGAAGTTAAGTGGTTATCAGCTTAAAATAATAGATTGTTATATTATGTAATTGCAATGATAACCATAAAGAAAATATCTATAGAATGCACAAAAAGAGAATGAGAAGGGAATCAAAATATGTCTTACTAAAGAAATTCTCTAACAAAAAAAAAAAACACTAGGCCCAGAGTTTTAATTCAAATTCTACCCAACAAATTAGGTGAGTTTCTTAAATATTCAAATTCTACCCAACAAATTAGGTGAGTTTCTTAAATATACATTTTTTTCAGAGAATAGAAAAAGAGGAAATAATCCACAACTCATTTTAGGAATCTTGTATTACTTTGATACCAAAACTAGACAAGAACAGTACAATAAAAACGTTACCAAATGATCTCATTTATAAACTCCTAACAAAATATTAGCAAATTCAATCCAACAATGAATAATTTTTAAAATATTATGACCAAGTTGGTTATTTCACAATGAACAAATGTCTTACCATTAGAAATTCTATTGATATAATTCACTTAATTAACAAGGAAAAGGTCATATGAACACCAATAGAGACAGATAATATAAATACATGTTACAGATGACTGGAAATTGTAAAGTCAGGGTTTTAAGTCCCAGTCTCCGTGGACAATAGTATGAAATGAACCTGTGTACTCTGCTGAGGAGAATAAATATGATACAAGCCAGACACGGAAAGCAAACAATTTGTAATATTTAATAAAACTAAACACTGTTACTCTCAGGTTTACACTATCAACTGGTACTGTTCAATAGAAATATAAGGCGAGCCACAAATATGAGACACACATATAATCTTAATTCTCTAGTAACCATGTTTCTGAAAGCAAGAAGAAACAGATGAAGAGATAAATGATACATGGTATATATACACAGCGAAATACTATTAAACCATAAAAAGAATGAAATCCTGTCACCCATGACAATATGAAAGAACCTGGAGACTATTATGTGAAATAAGCCAGACACAGAAAGACAAATGCTGCGTGATTTCACTCATATGTGGAATTTGAAAATGTTGCTCTCATGGAAGTATAGAGTAGAATGGCTTAGGTGTTCAAGGGAAGGAAAGGAGAGAGGGATGTTGGTCAAAGGATATGAAATTATAATTAGAGAGGAGGAATGTAAAAAAAAAGAAAAGAAAAAAAAACTGTTCTGAATAAACAAATGTTTAAACACTGAAAGTAGATCAGTGACGGCCCAGGGTGGAGGTTAGGTGATGGGGTGGGGGACCAATGAGAATGACTACTCATGGTTTTGGCACTTCTTTCATAGGTGACAAAAATGTTCCAAAACAGTACAAAATATTAATTATATATTAATTAATATATAATTACTAATTGTGTATTAATTGCATATTGTTAATTACATGGAATTAATTATATAAATTAATTGCATGTTAATATATGATAAATATCATGTATTGCTTCCAGATGAGATATACATATATATATAAATTAATAATTCATTTCTTATACTAAGCTCTTCAAAGCCCATATGTATTTTACACCTACAGTTCATCTCAATTCAAACTAAAAGCATTTCAAGTGTTCAATATCCACTTGAATAGCACCACATTGGCTTAGCTCAGGACTAGACAAACCCTCACCCTGGCAAATCAGGGAGCTGACAAGAGTCATTTCAGCATTGTTTATAGTGAGAAGGAAGGAAGGAAGGAAGGAAGGAAGGAAGGAAGGAAGGAAAGAAGTCAGTCCCCATCAGTAGAACAAATCAATAAAGACCTGTGAAAATGAATCAACTGGGGCTACAAGTATCCACCTAATACAGTCGAATCTTGTAAATGTAATGCTCAACCCAAAACAAGTTGCAAAGAATAATGAACAAAAAAAGTCTGCACACAGTGAAATAGCAAGTATGGGAATAATGAACACCTAATTCAAGGCAGCAGAACCTCCCCTCTCAGCTCAACAGGGGGTGTGCCCGGAGAAGGTATTTAGGAGGCACCAGGGAATTTAGGAATAGTTTGTTTTTTACACTAGGAGGAGGAATTAAAGGGTGTTCCTTGGATTATTCCCTATGCCTTTTGCATATATGTCTTAAGATTTTATCATCAGTGTTTAAAAGCAAGGTTCAGAATACCCTGATTTCATGTGATAATCAAATGGTACACGTCAAGCCTGTCTCTGGGCTAATTACTTTGTTTATCTGTTTCTCCATCTATTCATGAGATCAGAGTCAGCCCCTACCTACCAAGTGTTCCCGTCCTAATATCCTTTCCATCAGCAATTTCACTCTTCCTCATACCTCTGTGGCTCCCAAAATAATCTTGGAGAAGGGACAGAGCTGCCTCATAGATTGTACAGGTTGTGTCCACATAAACCTGGGATTCAGCTCCCACCCAGCCACCAAGCCCTTCACCACGGCGAGGGGTGTCCATCAAGGGAACATGTCTTTGTCTAATTCACATAAAGTTTCTACAGGGACTCTCATGCTTGGGACAGAATGTGCTCTGGAAACAACTGCAGGCCTCAGTTGAGTGCACATCGTATCAGCCACCTGACCCAGCTCTGTTGAGCAAACCGTGGAAGGAAGCCTGACTCTCTGTTCTTGCAAATGAGCCACACAGGCAACCTAGCTTTTTGGGATTATGAAATGAACAGCTCATGCTGCTGGTGATTGGAGTTGACTTTACGAGGGCACGGAGCTGGACTCCGACTGCCGTCAGAGCAGTTGTGCCTTTCCTGACAGCTCTGACCATCTCCTGATGCTGGCCCTACCCTAATGGCCCTCATCCCTCCCCCATACTTGGGCAGACTGAGTAAGGCATGCTAGAACACGGAAGCTGGAGGAGACTCCAGGAGATCACTGGTCCTGTGCTAATATTTTTTTTAAATAAAATATCAGAAGTGCCAAAACATGAATGGAATTTAGCAATAGTATCACCTGCTATTACCACCACCAACACCGATGAGTTACCAGTGTTTTCCAGATTCTCTACGGATACTACACGGAGGGTCAAAGAAGATAAATAACTTGTTCCAAGTAGCATAGTTCTCAAGTGACTGAGCCAGCACTTGAACCCAAACTCGTTTAATTCTGCTGTGAGGGCTCTTCAGTCTATTAGCGCTCACAGAGGTCATTGTTCATTAATGTTTCTTCTTGATATCAAGTGTTTATTATTGTTGCATAATCTAGTGCTGGTTCTGAAGTGGTTTGTCCCCTGGGAGGTCATATGCGGGAGGCTTGGTCCCCAGGGCCATGATGTTAAGAGATGGTGGACCAATGAAGAGACCCAGTGAGAAGTGGTTAGATTGCTCAAGGCACTGCCCTCAGAAAAGATGAATGCTAGTCTCGCAAAGTGAATGAGTTCTTTTGAGAGTGGGTGGTTATGAAGCAAGGTCAGCCTGCAAACTTGGTCCTTTCTGCATGCAGAAGTTTCTATTCCCTGGTCCACCACATTGTAATGCGTCCAAAGGGCTATCACTAGAAGCCAAACAAATGGAACCACCCAATTGGGACTTTCAACTTCTAAAATTGTCAGCTAAATTAAGAAATTCCTTTCTTTATGATGTATTCAGCCTCAGGTATTTTGTTATAGCGACAGAAAATGGGTGAATACAGCTAGCAACATCATTTACCTACAGTGATGATTATTGCTCAATAATAAGTATGAAATGCCTTTCCTAGGCCTTTTTCCCAGTGAACCCACACCTAATAAGTAAGCAAACTGACAATTTTAAAGCATGTGTCCCACCTCTTTTTCTTCAACCTCTCTTCCGGAGATTTCTGTGTCTTTTTCAGAGTAAAATACCTGATAGGGAGAAAATATCGCAGTGGTCAGAACAGAGAAAAACCTCACAAACAATCGGTCGGGGGGAACGTGGATGCTTGTTTAAACAACCTCAAAGGATACAGGTGACATTTATCCTCTTGCTAAAGTCATAAGAAGGTCTAGATTGCCCCCTGATCTCTTCAAGGTGGCCTTTTCACATATTCATCCATGCATTCGTCTTTGGTGTCATTTATGTCAAAAGGCAATCGTGTCACTTCTCCCAGTAGTTTTTGCTTTTCAGGTTCTATCTTTAATTATGAGAGCAGTGACTTCCGACAGGCCATTCACGCAGCCCCCCCACCACCACCCAAGGGAATGTCAAGTGTCAAGGAGCAGCTGGTGTGATGGCATTTGGAGAGGGCAGAGAACTTCCCTGACAGACCTGAAATTCCTCCCTGTCTTCACAGGTTTTGTTTCCTGACTCTCGGGTCAAGATGAGCGTGTTTTCAAGGTCATGCTCAAAGGCTGGTCCCCAAAAACAAGCTGTGCATGGAAAGCAAAGGAAGCCCCTACCTTCCGTATCTGGGAGGCTGTGGCCCCCCGTGTCCCCAGGAGGAGCATGCCAATGGCAGTTGAGATGCCCACGGGGGAAAAGAAGATGTTGCCATCGTTGGTTTTCTTCAGTTCTTTGAGAAGATCAAGCCCCAGATGAATGTTTACTGCACCAAGTGACTCCATGGCGGTTCACGTGAGATCTAGAACAGCAGCAGGAGTCAGTACTGAACGTGGGCATTGAGCTGCTGGGTGCCACGGGAACTCTCCCTGCATTGACCCAGAAAATAGGGATTTTCACCCTCTTGGTCCAGGTCATGCCTGGCTGCACTCACCCTTCTGTGGGCCTCTCCTGATGGGAGATGTGAGTCACCTGGACTCTGACACCAGCTAGTTCCTTGCAGTGAACGCTTTAATGGTTTTATTCTCTCTTGTTCTCTGTCAGAACCTGCCTGCTCTGCTGCCTCCTCCTCCTCGTGCTTGGCTTCCCCAGGCAAACCCGGCCCATGTCCTTCCCATGCCCAGCGTGGGCAGCAACACAGGGTCCGGAGGCAGAAGAATCCCCACTGGCCAAGCAGTGTGCTCCCATCATCCTCCACACCAACAAAGCCGGCAGTCCTGCCCGTAGCTGCTGCTCTGTTTCTCAACGGAGCCAGAATCCAGTCCGGAGAGTAGCCTCCTCTTAAACTCCAGCCTACAACTCGAGGAGAACTTGACTCTGGGTAAGATTTTCACTGAAGGTCCATGAAATATCTCTAGGAGTGTATTATTAGGTGCAGTGGGAAGCTTTTCTTTTTTCTATTTGACTTTTTTCTGTACTGTTTCAGGCTTGTTTGGTAAATATTACTTTTGTTATCTCACTTATTTTTTTTTTTTTTTTCAGAACTGAGGATTGAATCCAGGGGTGCTCTGCCACTGAGCTACACCTCGGCCCTTTTTATTTTTATTTTGAGACAAGGTCTTGCTAAGTTTCCCAGGCTGGGCTCAAACTTGGGATCCTCCTGCCTCAGCCTCCTGAGTAGCTGGGATTATGGCGTGCACCACAATGCCCAGCACAAAAAGTAATAATGATTTCTAAAGATCAATTACTATTTATCAAATAAACAAGTAGAACATGCTTTACATTTTCTTAATCATGAGCTACTTTGTAACTACTTAACAAAGGCTTTAAGAAGAATCTGAAAACAAAAATAAAATAAAAGCAAAGTAAATTAATGCACGTACTTTGGGAACCTGGGAGGTTCATCTCTGCTAAAGCATCCTGTGAATGCTCTTATGGCTTCAGTATCAACCTGAGGTTTCCTTAGAGGAATTCCTCATAGGTTTTACTCAGAAATAAAATGAATTAATTTAGGTTAAACAAGATGAAGATATATTGTTATGGTCATGCAGGCCCAAATTAAATAAAGCCTCCTTAAGGAAAGTCTATGCACAATAAAAAATACTTCTTTCAAATTGACAAACATTCATATTCTCAAAACACAGAAGTCTTAAGTTATCTAAAGGAAGAACTTACCTGGCTCGTGGCTAGACTGATGTGGTTGCACAAGGAACTAGGAAGCTTATGTGAAATGAGCAGCTCAGATCCTTCATTTATAGCCCTGTCTCTGCCTCTCCCTAGTCATTACAGTTTGTATTTCCAGTGAAACAACCTTTGGTTTCTCAATGATAATTTCCCTAATAAAAATAGCAGGTAAGGTTTATGACAAAACTGAGGATTCAATTCCTTATATCTTCATTCATAGCCATGAAGTCATGCACTTGAAGTTGTGAGCAGCTGCAAATCAACTATAGCTCACATAGTATGCACTTTAGACACAGATGGAGTGAGTAGTTTAAATTCTAACTTCTCCAAATCCCTTGGGGGGGGGGGAAATATATATATATGAACAGGGGGTAGCTGGGGATTTAACCCAGAGGCCAACCCTTTTTATTTTTCATTTTGAGACAGGGTCTCACTGATTTGCTTAGGGCTTCACTCAGTTACTAAGGCTAGCCTTGAACTTGCAATTTCCTATCTCCGCCTCCCAAGCATCCGGGATTAAAGGTAAAAAAAAAAAAAATGTTTTTGGAGCTTGAGCATAAAGAGATCCAAATTAACCATAGAACAAAACAAGAATGAAAGCAGGAGCTCGAACCCAAACAAGGAATAAAGGGTAGAAATAGAATGTCCAGGTCAAATGAATTATGACCCATGGGTGATGCCTGGAGGGGACCTTCATTCCTAGTGATACTGGGGACCCTCTGAAAATAACTGTTGTTTTGCACCTTGGAAGCACAATATCCAGGAAACTTAAAAAAAAAAAATATCCAGACTACCTGAGACAGCACCTCTGGGAATGGGAACCAGGCATCCAAATTTGTATCACCCCAGGTGACTGGGTTGTACAACCAAGGTTGGGAACCACCGGTTTATATAGTCTGATGAAGACATGAATTAAAGGCATACTTGACTTACCACAAATGAACAGAGTCATGTCCTGACAAGCCATTCTCCACAGTAAAGTTAGTTTTGCAGTTGCATTACTTTGGGGTGCCATATGCAAAGAAGAAAATGAGGGAAAAGTGTCTTGCTAGAAAAGGACCAGGAAAAGGAGCATGTGGCTCACACACACACACACATAACCACACTTGTTCTCATGTATTCTGTCCATTAATTTAAAACACTTATTTCCATTCATTCAATAAATACTTACTGAGTCTACGATGTACCACACACTGTGTTAAGTGCCAATAGTGTGTAATTACCCAACAACCTCCCTGATTTCAGGAAACAAATTTTAAAGAGCAAATTTTACATAGTAAGCACTTTAGACACAGATGGAGTGAGTATTTTAAATTCTAACTTCTTCTCCAAATCCCTTGCAGGGGGGAGAGGGGAACGTCATAGGAAATTACACCTCCAAATTCCAGTTTTTCCTGCCAACCCTGGGGCATTCCTGCTGGCTCTGCTAGTTCATTAAAAGAAACACCATTGGGGTTAGTCTAGCTTTAGTCTTCAGTGAAGGGTGTGAAGATTTGTCATTGTTGCTAAGCCACAATAACAAGGGCATCTTGGCTGTCCCGGTCGCCTGAAGAACAGCAGCCTTAGGAGTGGCTCCTGCTGGTGCCCCTCTCAGTACCAGTTTCCTTTAAATTTTTTCCTATTGTAGTTCTTTAAGTCAACTCAATGCAGTATTTAATTAGCTTTGTGGGGTTTTTTTTTTTTTTTTTTAGTTGTCACTGAGAAATATGCAAATTGAGTAAGGTTTAGAAAGAATTTATTAAGTTATAAAATAAGCCCTGGATGTCAATTAAATGGAAATGTTAGTTTTATAAAATGGTGTAGAATCCTTGAGTTGACAATCATGCTCCCTATTTTAATATCCCTATCGGTCTATGTCTTCTCTGTCCTTTCTCGTGGCCCCCTCTGTCTCACTGCATAGCTATTCCAGGTGCCCTCTGTTCTTTTCTGAAGCCCTTCCTCTACTGCCCTCTCTCACAGAGAAACCTGGCCTTCCCCCCAAGGACAAGGACATCCCACAAAGTCTTGTCTAGCAACAGCCACTACTACCTTGGGATCGGGAAGCAAGTCCCCCTTTCTTATCTGCCCCCTGCTTTTGCTTTTCCAAGCCTTTCTTCCTTCCATTGCCCCCAGTGTTCCCCTTGGAGACTGAACCTGTATGGCCCCTTCCCGAACCATAGATAGGGCCATCTGGTGCTCTGCACCAGGCCTCCCTGTCCACCCTGAGTGCCACCAGCACTCTGTGCGTCTCCACCGTCCATGTGGACAGCCTCTCACTCCCCTGACTTGGTCTTGCCTCTCTTCTGGTAGCCCACTCCGGGGTCATGCACTAGCTGTTGTCATCACCAGGATTTGAACTACTGGGCACTGAAAGCCCTCCAACCGGTCCCAGACCCCTTCCGTATCCTCTCTGAGCCTAATTGTCAATATCTTCACAACCCCAATCCTTGGGCTCCCCCCCGCCCCCGCTACTCTTCTGTTGTATCTGTCTCTTCTTTCTGGTTGCAAAATTGCCCCAGTTGAAGGAAATATGTTGATGATTAAGAACCATAAAAATAGTTCCTGTGCCCTGAAGCAGAGCTCTAACGATTCCCCTCCTGCCCCATAACTCACAGTCCTGGCGCAACCTCTGCATGTCTGTTACCGATGCTGATTGTAACATTGACTTCTTCAAGCTGGTAATGTGGTGCACGTCTCTTTCCCAGCCTGTACCCTGCCACCCCTCATCTACCACCCCCCGTTGCTGTTTAGACTGACAGTGCATAGCTTCCTTTTCTGGACCCAATGACTCTCAGCTAAATGGGACCCACCTGCCTGAAAGCCACGGTACCACTCCTCCCCTCAACCAGGGGACACCTCAGGCACCACTCATTGGCATAAGGGTATGAAAAGACCCCCTCGCAGCAGGTGGGTCTGACTTTGTAGTTCAAAGTCTGCTCTGTGGGATCAACCAGAGCCAGCCTCCAGCTGAAACCACGTGATCCATTCACATTTTTTCTTTGCCCTGTCCTACTTTTCTACAAGAAGCATCTCCTCCTTCTAGAAAAATTACCTGAATAAAAACCATTGTCTTTGCTTTGTTTCGAGGGTGCCTGACCTCAGACAAAAGTGTCTGGACATCGAGCCCAAACCTCTCATTGATTTTTGCTTTCCAAAATTCCTCCACAATTCTTGCAGTTATCCTCCCTTAGATAAACTTTTTAATGGCTTATCAAGATCTATGAAAAATCCTCTTTGGATTTAAATTGTGACCATTTAGAATTAGTCCATTAAGTGGGAAAATTGTCATTTTTATATATTGAACAAGGAACATATCATCTTATACATCCTTAAATAGTTTATAAATAGAAAGAAATGAAGAGAGAAAAAATAAGTTTTCTCTTTGTGATCAAAAACATAGAGTCTGGGATGTAGCTCAGTGATAAAGTGCCCCAGGGTTCAATAACCAGTACCAAAAAAAAAAAAAAAAAAAAAAAAAAAAAAAAAAAAAAGAAGAAGAAGAAGAAGAAGAAGAAGAAAATTAAAATGAAATATGAGTTTAAGAATTTCTGGAGTGTAAGTTTATATGCATTAATCTTGATCAAAATAAAATCTTGATTACAGTAACATTTTACTTCAAATAATTTAAAGTTAATACATTGACTCCAAAAAAATAATTGCAATCTTGGTACACTTTTTGGTCAATCTACACACATACAAAAAACACTATGCCCACTATTACTACTTCCATTCAGAATTGAACCAGGCATCCTAGCAAGTACAATAAGGCAAGTAATTAATTGAATAATTAGCTAATTATTTAAAAGATAAAAAGATTCAAAAGTAAAAATCACACTATCACTCACAAAAGAATTGAAACATGTAAGAGTTAAAAAGCCAGTTTAACAAAATCGTTTAATGCAAGATCAAAATAAAAATCAGATATTTTAATAAACTAGCAGTATATTTTAGAATTTTTAAAAATGTACAATTTAAAAGAGTATCAAAAAGTTATTTAAGGTAATGTATGTGTTAATTGGCTATATTTAGTTATTACACACACGCACACACATACGCATGCACACACATATGCACATGCACACACACACACACACACAGTCAAAACATCATTTTGTACCAAATAAATACACATAATTTAACCTATCAATTTACAACACACAAAAAAAGTATCACATACAATACTGAGTAAATGGAAGAATGTATTTTATTTTACTTATGGTTTGGAAGATTCAATATTATAAAGATAACCATTTTCTCAAAATTCATCACTGTACTCAATCTAAATCCCAGGTTTCATTTTTTAAAAATTTAGCCAACTGACTCCAAATTAATAATAAATATTCAAGGGCCAGGAGTAACCAAGACACTTCTGAATAAGGAGGAGGAGGAGGTAAGACCTGTTCTATCAGATAGCAAGACTTATTATTAAATAATTAAGTCAGTCTGGTTTTGACAAAGGATAGGCCAGAACAGAGACCCAGAAAAGCATCAGTCCTTGTTTAAAAAAAGAAGAAAAAAGAAAAGGCATTGCTATAGAACAATGAGAAAAGAGTTGCCTTTACACTAAATTATGCTGATCCCATTGGATATCCGAAATCTGGACTCTTACTTTGCACCATAAATTTGCTAAATGGATTTCAGAGATAAATGGACTATATGAAAGCACTTACAGTAACAGTAGATTAACAAATTGTACTACATAAAATTTAAACATTTTCACTAATCAAAAGACACTGTCAAAATTGAACATATATATACCAATGACCTGGTAATTTCACCTTAGGTATACACCCAATGTAAATTTGAGCTCAGGGCACCCAGAGGCATGTACATGAAGGTTTATAGCAACATTATTCATGGTAGCTCAACATCAGAAATACAAATGTGCATCAACAGTAATCATGCAAATAAATTATGGAACATTCACATAGTTAAAACTCTACACAATGATGACAACAAAACAGAAGAATTTTACAAACAAAATTGGGGGGGAAAAAAGAAGACAATTGTAAAAGAATATATACAGCATGATTATACTTACAGAAATTTGGAAAGTGGGCATAAGTAAATGAAAGGGCTGCAAGTCAGCCTGCTGGGTACACTTGGAAGCAAAGGAAGAAAGTAATCATTGGAAAGGGACACCAGGTGGGTACTCTTTAGTGATGACAATACTCTCTTTCTTTACTTGGGAGGTAGTTGCAGGATCTTCACTTCATAACAGTTTAGTAAGCATATGTTCATAGTTTAACATTTCCCTTTTAGTGTCATTCCAAATATTTCTTAATAGATTTATTCATAGATATTTTATAGTTTTGATGCTTCTATGAATATAGTTTGGGTTTTTCCACTCATTTATTTACTTGACAAATATTTTTTAAGCATCTACTCTGAATCAGATCCTAGTTTAAGTACTGAAGTACATTCATGAATATGATAAAAGATTCCTTTTTCTCATTAAATATATATCCTATTGGGGAGATGCTTACAAGAAATAAATAACTACGTAATGTCCAACAGAATTAGGTGCTATAAATTAAAGAAAGTATTTCATCTGTCAGTAGTTATTACTGATCTGTAGCATTGGGGGTTAAATCTAGATAACCACCGTAAAGAACATTCTTTTGGTGAATATTCTGCTGATCACTTGGATTTTCTAAAGATGATTCTAAAATCTCTGAACAGTGTCAGTACATTTTTACCAATATTTTTTCCTTTGATAGAACTTTGCCAGAGTGTCACAGAAGCCACTTAATTTCAAATCTGAACACTCAGATCAACAAGATAGCAAGTAAGGCACCACTTTTTTTAAATTTTTCCCTGTATAATATCTTATATAGTTATGTTTTCACACATATTGTCACATGAACATTTTTATGAATATTCATATTTCTCCACATTAATCTTTTTTATTGCTTTTTAAAAATTTTCTTGTTTTTAATTATATTTTTAAATCTATTTTAATTAGGTATATATGACAGCAGAAATGCATTTTGATTCACTGTACACAACTGTAGCACAACTTTACATTGCTATGGTTGTACATGATGTAGCATCGCACCATATATACAGGCATAAATGTACCTAGGGTAATGATGTCCACCTCATTCCATCATCTTTCCTACCCCCATGCCCCCTCCCCATCTCGGCCTCCCCTTTGCCCCATCAAAGTTTCTCCATTTTTCCCATGTCTCCCCCATTATGGATCAGCATCCACTTATCAGAGAGAACATTCGGCCTTTGGTTTTTTGGGATTGGCTTACTTTGCTTGCATCATGTTCTCTAACTCCATCCACTTACCTGCAAATGGCATAATTTTATTCTCTTTTAATGCTGAGTAATATTCCATTGTGTATATATACCATAATTTCTTTATCCATTCATCTTTTGAAGGGCATCTAGGTTGCTTCCACAGTTTAGTTATTGTGAATGAGCTGCTATACATTGCTGGTGGGACTGCATATTGGTACAACCAATCTGGAAAGCAGTATGGAGATTCCTTAGAAAACTTGGAACCACCATTTGACTCAGCTATCCCACTCCTCGGTCTATACCCAAAGGACTTAAAATCAGCATACTATAGTAACGCAGCCACATCCATGTTTATAGCACTATTTGTTTCTTAAACTGCACTTAACTATATCAACAGAAGAGGGCAATCTTAAACCAAGTAAACAAAACCAGGCACAGAAAGTACCTTCAACAGCTGCCAGTCATTTTTAGTCTGGAAACCCTACACATTTTTTGTATGTGAAGGGCAAAACATCACACTGGGGACAGCCGTGCAGCCAAGAGATTTATTCAACAGCCTTCGTGGCTGGTAGCAAAACCGGAGAAGAGGTGCTCTGGCCGAAGGTCGAAGAGGTGCTGGGAGAGGGGAGTCAGGGAGAAGGGAGTGTGCAAGACCTGGACAGAAGGTGGGTGCTTGGTCACACTGGCTAGGATCTCTGGAGCTATCAGCTAAAGCAGCTGCTGTCTGGCTGGAGGCTGGAGCTGTCAGCTAGGAGCAGCCATCGGGCTGAAGGCGATGGGTCTGGAGCTGTCGGCTGGGGCAGCTGCCGTCGGCTGAAGGCGATGGGTCTGGAGCTGTTGCAGTGGCTTCCTCCTCTCTGCAGCGACGAGCTGATGTATCTGAGTGGCTTCCTCCTCTCAGCAGCGACGAGCTGATGTGTGTGTGTGTGTGTGTGTGTGTGTGTGTGTGTCTCGAACAGGGCCCTATATATGGATTTCTGGTGGGAGGTGCACCAGAGCAACCCCAACGCCATTGGCTCTTTGCCCATAGAACAGGGCGACCTTTAAGCCTATTGGCTCTTGCCCTGGGAAAAGAAACATCCTGTAGGGGAAGAAACATCCTGCCGAGAATGAAACAAGGTTGCTTCTCTCAGGATGTGGAAAACTCTGGGGGGCGGGGGGTGGGTAGCCCATCTATCAGTATACACAGAAAAAATAGTGCCAAAAATAATTCAAATTACTATGAGAAGAAAACAGTGGAGTAACACCTTTCCACTGATGGAAAAACTCCCCAATAAATCAACCATGAAGGGGCAAAGCTGCAACATAACACTACCCCCACGGACTAAATATCATTTGAAAAGCAACTGTGACCCTGAAGAATACCACAAATCGTCATTTCAGAGCGGACATGAATAACACTCCCCCCAAAACACACACACACACACACACACACAAACACAAAATGGAGTTATACCATGGGCTGCCCAGTCTTGGAGACATCATGCTCAGATCAGGAGTCACACCACCACACACACACACACACATACCTGCACTCACCCTGGTAGTGAACCTTCCCTCTCAGCCTGGACTACGCCACCAGCTGGCCTGGCTCTCCAGCTGGCAGATGGCCACTGTTGGAACTTCACACCTGTCAGTTCGTCATGACAAACCTCTTTCTATTTAACCGTTCATCTGTACATCAATATCATATTGGTTCTGTTTCTCTGGAGAACCCTGACAGCATAAGTTGTCCTATAAATAGTTTATACTTGGATCTTTGTCATTGTAATGCACTCTTACCTGACTGATTTAACTCATCCCATTTCTTGGAACTAGTCATATTTGGACTTATTTACCACTTTGTTTTATGTTTTAATTACACCACTCTTCTTCTTGCTTATTTTTCTTCTTTTCCGCGTTTCTTTGATTGAATCAAGTGGTTTTTTTTTTTCATTATTTTTTCCCAAATGAGTTTTCCCTTATGATTTTATCTCAATTTTTCAATTGGTTATGCATGGAACATAATTTTCTATTAATTTCCAGGATTGAACTATTTCCCTCACCATCTCCCCAAAACACAAGAAGAACCCCAGAGGTTTTACTTCCTTTTCTCTTTTCTCTTTTTAATGCCCTTTTCATTCCTCAACCCCACCATCTCCCACCTCTCATGTTGAGATTATCTGACTCTTGTTTCCAATCATTAATTTTAACTTGCTTAAATCATGTTTTGCTCTCTTTTTTTTTTTAATCATTGCTCATTTTTAGATTTTTTTGGATTGGAACTTCCAGACATTCCTTCAGGTTAAAGGTGGCAGGTGGGAAACTTGAATTCCTTGCTCATGTAACTTTCCCTCACACTTGAATACCAACAACTTGCATGGGCAAGACAGTTGACTTTCATAATGTTTTCCTCAGAACTTCAAACTAAAGTTCTGTCTTCTTGTAGGACCAAAGAGAAAACTGAGCTCAATCTGATTCTCATTCCATTTTATGAATTCTAGTTCTTGTAACTCACAATGCTTTTAGAATGCTTCCTTTTTTCTTTGATCCTCTATAATTTTGCCAGGGTGGAAGTGTGGGCTCCCCATGGATTCTTTCGATCCAGGGGTTGGTTCTTTCAAGGGAACTTCATTCCCTCAATTCTTTCTGTTTCTATTTCTGAATTGTCTGTTAATGAACGTTGGAACTTCTTAAACTACCTCAAATGGCTCTTAACCTTTTTAAGTACTTTCTATTGCTTTACCTTTTTATTCTGTTTTTTTTAATATTTATTTATTTACTTTAGTTGTACATAATGCAATGCATTTATATTTACGTGGTGCTGAGGCTCGAACCCGGGCAGCGCACATGCAAGGCTAGCGCTCTGCCGCTGAGCCACAACCCCAGCCCAGTTTTTGTTTTTGCCTAGAACTCCAAAGCTTAATCTTCCAGCTGACCCTCAGCTGTGTGCACTCTGCTACTCAGTCTATTTACTGATCATTTGTAATAACTAAGTTAATCCCAGAAAGTATAAATGAATCTCTTAATTCCCTGGCCTTATTTGATGGATGTTATTAATCTTATTATTTATATGTTTAAAGTCTCTTGTTTGACCTAGTAACTCAGCTGAGGTTGATTTCCTCGCGATGTTATATTCTTCTAACATTTGGGAGGTCTAGGTGATAGGTTTATTTTTGCCTTTGATCTCCTCATTAGGGGGCCAGTGCATGCACTTTGGGGGTTTCCCACAGCTGGCCTTGGCAGTTTGGGAATGGGAGGGAGTGGGTGTGCTCTAGGCAAGTGGACCAATGGCTTCAAACCTTGCATGGAAACTTCTCTTTGATACTGCCTGGCTGCTGCTATTGCTGTCCTCAAACCAGCCACCACAGTGGTTGCTGCCTTATAAACGGCAGCTTCCTGAGTCCTCTATCTCCAATCTTTAAGAACCGGCATTCTCTAGACTGTACTCCACCAACTTATTTACCTTGAATAAGTTTTTAGCCTTCACAGCTCACAAATGTAAAATTTAAAAAATGGAAGCAAATAATCCTTTGTGTTCTTTACTTCTACTTGGAAAGATAAAGTAGTGGTTACCTGTCAACTGTAACACATCCAGCCAGACAGCCTGGTTCAAATCCACGGTTAACTATTTGCTTCCTGTGTGACTTTAAGGCAATTACTTAATCTCTCTATGCCTTAGCTTATCATCTGCTGTGAACAATAGTAAAAACTTACTCCTCAGGATGACCGAGAGGATTGAATGTGTTATTGCCTATGAAGGTCTTTGACCAACGTTGGCACACAATAATATCATAACATTAGATGTTACCACTCTTCCAACTCAAGAGATTTCATGCCTGTAGTTTTATTCAGATTGAAGCTCATTCCACACCTGGATCCAACATTAAAAAAAAAAAAAAGTCAGTGCTAACAGTAAGAGTTACTACTGCCAACAACAACTTTTAGGCATAGTGAGAATTTTAAATAAGGAATTTCTCTTTTTCTTTTGGTTGTAAACTGAGGTCTTATTTTTACTGAGGGGATTTCTTTGCTAGATTTTTGAGTCTTAGCTGTATTAGATCCACTCAAAGCAACATGCATTTAATTTTAGTTTCTGTGATATCTCCGGCATGGTGTCAGGTATTGGGAATTTAAATATATCCACACTCACACACACAGAGGTATGTCTGAGAACAATTTTCTCTTGTATTTCCACACAAAATTGTTTGACCAAGTATGAAACTGTTTAATCGTGTATTTTCCCTTCAAACCTGTAAACTAGGTTTCATTGTCTTCAGAAATTTAACCAAAAAAAAAATGTTTGAGGCCCATCTGCTTTTTTTTTTTTTTTTAATACTTTACACATAAACTATTTTCTTTTCTCCTCAGGTACTGATAGGATTATTTTCTCAACCATTTATTTTACAAGTATCTTGGCATGTCTATTTTTGAATACTTTTCTTGGAAATCAGTAGGTATAATCAGGCAACCATCCAAGAAGGTTTTCTTATATTATGTCTTTAGATATTGAATCCATGCCAATAATCTGCTTTCTTCCTCAGAAACACCATAATTCTTGGGTTTACTATCTATTCTTTCTTCGTGTCTACCAACTTTCCTCCTGTTATTTCTTGTACATTCTGAGAGAAGAACTCGAATGTGCCCTATTCATCACTAATTAAATTTTCCAGTGAGTCAGTTTTGCTCCTCAACTGCCTTTAAAATCTATTTAAATTCTTCTTGTGTTTTTTATTCCCCTGGCAGTCTTCTAATATTTCAAGAGCATTTATCTTTGTGGTTTTCTGATCTAACCCCATAGATGCCCAGTCCACTGAAATACTATTAAGCATGCCAAAAAGTTTTCTAAAATTTTATTCCGCTTCTTGCTATAAATCATTCTTATGAAGTCTCCTTTTTTTGTGTCTATATCATGATGTATTTTTTCCTAACTTCCACTATTTTTTTTCATAATCCTATACTTTTCCCCCATATATTTCATCTGGATTATGAGATGATTTATTCAGAACGTTTGTGTGTCAATAATGGGTATATGGATTCATGTGAATGCTTTTCAAATCTTTTTCACCCATCTGTAGCTAAAACTTTGATGCACATGACAGATATCATTAGTTAGAAGGAATACCTGTTGTATTACAATGTGATAACTTGCACATTAAATTGTTAAGTCTACAGACTTAATACCCTCAGTTAGAAATATGCATGTGTGGGAATTTGTTTTGTTATTTTTATTGAGTACAAAGAAAAAGATGTGGATTATTTTGATTGAGTAAAAAGAAAAGGATAAGAAAATGTACTGGGGGAAACAAAAGCCTAACATGAGGAATGAGGATGAAGAATTCATGAGGAGTTCATCTTCATTCTTCAGGGAGCAAAGAATCCACCGAGACAGCTGTGGAGCTTCCTCGTTCTGCTGCCCCAGATGGACCTCGGTTTCATGTTAATGATATTGTGATTTTGAAGATACCATGCATGCAAAAGAAGTAAACAGCAATTAGGAATGAAGCAACATGTTCTGGCTTGCCCCGGCTCAAGGGAAAAAAGTGGGGAGGAGTTTGAGGGGAGAATATTTATTAAACAGTGTAGGAAATCATAAGGAGGACTTGGGTCGAGATAAGAGAGAACACAGAGTCTGTTTACTGGGATTTAGGGCTTCTGGTCTGTTTATACAGCGTCAGAGGGCCTGTGGGGGTCTGTCCACCCAGGGTCCTCTTACCAGAATAGTCATAGTCAGCAAGAAGAAAGCAATTACTTTGGCATCTTCATTACCTCGTTTGTCCTACCAGTCAATTTTGCTGGACAGAGGGAACCTTGAACTGAAAGGAAGAGGAGTCTGTTCTCCTCATGATTTTCCTCATCTAGTGGGTTTTCTAGCAATCACAGCAGCCTACTGACCTCAATGCTCTTTCTGCCTCCAGCTGCCTTATTGGAAGGTCAATCTTGCTAGTACAAGAAAAGCACGGAAATGAAAGTTCCTTTCTGCCTCACACGGCCCCACATTACCAGTGACAGATTGTTCTACTCCATCAATAAGCTTCCACAATAAGAAGGCTGTAGAGAGAGAAAGGAGTTGGTCTCTCACAGCACAAAGAAGTCCCAAGGGTTGGGGAGGAGGCCAGCATCGGGTCAGGTAAAGGTGACCTTCCTACTCCTGAGTTAGCTGCCACAGCCACCCTTAACCAGCACAGGGGCAGCTGGGAGCAGGAGAGCCACAGGCAGGGCCGGGAAACTGGACCACAACCCAGATCAGAAAGGAGACTGACAAATCCCCAGAGTTGGATGTGGCAATTGTCATTCTGGTCCTTTCACTACGGGAGGTCATGAACTAAGAGGGCTCTACCGGAGAACAGAGCTGGAGGGCCTGGGGTCTGAACACTCAGGTGTCATACTTCCAGTGGCCCAGAGCTCACTGTGAAGCCAGCAGCCGTCCTGGGAAGGATTCCACGTGCCTCACATCCAGGCCCAGGACTGCCCCCACCGCATCGCCAGACATAAGGCCCCCAGGAGGGGAAATAGCTCCACGTGGCCAGAGAGCAGGGAGTGCGGAGCCCAGCTTCCCACTGCAACACGCTGGGCGTTTGGCAGCTACTCACTACAGATGGGAATTCTCTGAGGAAGGGCATGAAGAAGAGACTGGGGGAAGAGCTTCATGATACTCTAGCAGTTTTGATAAGAAAAACTGAGACCAAACTTTTTCAAAACCTCTTATCCCTTTCCTGGGTCAGTGTCAAATTCACAGTACAAATATTCCCCTTCTCTGTGCAGAATGAGTGCTGGCTGGGAATTCACACATCCTAGAGCTATAGTTTAAATGCACCCTAGACGCTGTTTTCTCCCAAGTGAAAAGACCTTCCCGGACATCCTCCATGCAGCGGAAGAAGTCAGAGGTGGAGGCAGGGCCTCTCGCCCAGCAACGGCCAGGACCATAACTGGAAACAGAGCTGAGTTTCCCAAACACATTCCAGTCAAACGTTTGCTCTTGCTACCCATGTTGAAGTGGCTTCCAAGTTTTCCATCTCTCAAAGGTACTTTATCAATGAGTTTTCAGGACTCCTTCATAAGGAAGTAGGTATCTTAAATAAAATCAATACCATTCAAAAGTGCATTGACCAGGTCACAGAGGGTGAATTTATATGCTTAAAAGTTGCAAGTAGTAAGGGAGAGGGAGGCAGCAAGGGCCCTTCATTAGGAACAGACAAATGAAAATCAGCTTCAGGGTGAAAAAGATCAGGACAAACTCCAGCTGATGGCTGGGGAAGGCAGCTCAGGGCTGTAGCAGGATGCAGTCAGCGCTAGATAGCCGCAAATGCACAAGTGCCCTCATTACACAGGGGAAGACTGTTGCCATCTTCCTCCCACACCCAAGTACTGGACAGTGTGTCCCTTCAAGGACAGCAGACCCTGCCACAGAAAAGAATGGACTGGGATTTGTTGTGTCTGATGAAAAAGAGAAAAGGCCGGTTGGCGTTGAACTCCACCCAAGACGGCAGTGACTTTTCCATGCCCACAACCCCACTGGCTGCGGCAGCCTGGGTGCCATTTTCATCCACCTCCACGAAGGTCTTGTGGACAATCTTGGATAAGTACAGGTTGGTGCTGGGAGAGATTCCCGAGAGGTCAGCCTTCGTCTCATCAAAGATATTCGTAATACCCATGTCTTGTAGAATGGCGTTGAGGTCGTAGCTGTCTTCCAGGGTGAACTGGGGGAAGGAGACAGCTACCTTCTCTTCTGACATGTTTTCTGAGCTAGTCCAGGCCCTGAGTTTCTCATAACTTATTTTCCTTTCAAGCTACAAGAGTAAGAAAATAACATTAAGGATCAGACTGTAAACCTGCAAAGAACACCCCAATTACTCTAAAGTGCCTAAGTCCGTTTTGACAGTCAGTTACATACAACCTTCAAGGTCTTTCTCTAACCCTCAAATGGTCTGATTTCATTTAAAACTCCTCCAAGGAAAGATTTTTCCTCTCTGAAAGTTACAGGACAATTTGGGTTCCACTGTGCTTTGGTGCTTGACAGACTCATGTTCAAAGACCAGCAAAGCTCACCTGGGTGAGCCTGAGCAAACCCTAACATTTCAAAGCTAGATTTCCTCTTCTATAAAACAGAGATGATACGTTTATGCTCTCTCAAGGATTGAACAAAAATAACATATGTGAGGTATTTAACAAAGTGCTGACACATAGTAAATTTTGAATAATTGTTGTTACTTTTATTGTAATTACTATACTGGTATTTCTTTATCACTTTTTCCCTCATCTATCTTTTTACCCCCAGGATAATATGTAATGAGCCTCCCCAGCCTGCATTAATTCCTTCCTTAAAATATCAGTAGCTCTCCTTTTGCCAAAGTGTTTGCATCCAAAAACAGAATGCAGTTAGAGAGTTGAACTATAGTAGTAGTCTGAGGAAGAGACCAGAAATCAGCATACTCAGGGAAAAGGAAAAACTATTTCATTTGTAACAATTCTCAAGTTACTTGGCACTCAGATTCCTTGGTCCAGGAAAATGATTGCAGAAGACTATGAATTAAGAGAGGACACTTCTATTCCAATATTTTTGGCATGCATTCTTTTGGCTTAAACAAATAAGATATCTAATCTAATTCAAATTATTGCATAGTCTTCAATATCTCTGATAGCTAACTAAGATACCATCCTTCCTCAGGATGGTGGGTAATAGTAGTGTTGTTCTCCAAGGATCTACAGTTGAACTCTGTACAGACATGAAAGAAGACTCACCTCTTGCAGGCCCTTCACGTTGTCTGCAGAGCAAGGCGGCAGCAGGACGAACATGCTGACCTTCCCCTGGGTGTACTTCATCTCCAGGACCTGCGCCTGCAGCTCCTCTATGAAGCCGATTCTAAACGTGCCTTTTTGCTTCATCATCTTTACACTCTTCTCTTCATTCTGTGGGTGACAAGGCAGGAAGTCACAGTTGGCCATGGTGAGCTCACAAATCCCATGGCCCAAACTTCCCTGAGAACAGTGTTTCTTTAAGATAAGAATCTACACCAGAAGTCTCAAGCCATGGCAGCAACTCCTCCTAAGAGAGCCTCTGTCCATTGATCAGTCAGTCTTTACCTCTGCCAACATGACCTGCCTGTCTTTTTAATCGGTTCTCAAGACTACTTGTTGGGAAAATCAGCAATCTAGGACATAGAGGGGGGGAAACTGTCCCCAGTAACAAAGCAAAACAGCTAACCAGTGGCTGGCTGCTTATTCTAAACCTAGTGGCTTAGAACATGGGTTTGTGGGCAAACACAAAGGTGACTCCTAATGCATGGCTGAGTAACTTGGCCTTCGCATTTTTCCTTAAACTCCTACATTGTAATAATAGCATCCATTTTATAATGTTATTTTGGAGGACAAATGAAATAATGAACAGAAAGCAGATGGTACAGCACCTGGTACAAGAGCACCCAAGGAACTTTGGGTGCTCACTGTTGCTAAGCCCTAAGTGCTAGTATCATAAATGTAAGCTGCAACTCAGAGATCTAAGCCTTGGACTTGGGTCCACATACTACAAATCATTGTTAGGGCAAATTATAAGTGGAATATCTAAAAAAAAATGACGGGCTCTCATACAGTACCTCTTTCAGTAAGAAAGGTGCATCAACTGTGTTTTCACAGTCAAAATGTTGTTCCCATTTGGCCTTGAAGTACACAGCATTCACCAGCACCAGCACGGTCTTGTCATTGATGGTGTCCTTGCTGAAGAGTTCCTTGATTTTACCTAACGGAGATGTGCCGGAGAATATCCTGAGTGTGAATTATGTCATAAGTATTCATTGAGACAAGGATTTTTTAAATGCATCTGATATCCCCAGAGTGTCTCGTTCAAGAGCTGACAAGAAAATGAAGTGAGGGTGCTGTGGGTGGAGAAACAGTGGAGGTAAAGGGGGGTGAAGCAGAGAGGAACCCCCACTCTGCCCTGAAGGAGGAGCCAATCAGACTGGAACTAAGGGATTCTCCTCCAGTTCTCCACTCCACTTTAAATTGGAATCGTCATCAGGTACCCAATATCATGGTTTATCTTTCAAATTAGAGATGCATGGGGCTGGGAATATAGCTCAGTTGCTAGAGTACTTACCTTGCATGCAAAAGGCCCTGGGTTTGATTCCCAGCACCACAAAACAAAACAAAACTACCTTAAATTAGAGATGTAACCACCTGACTATTAGAGTCTCCTAGAAAATATAGCTATGGTATTAACTGCTTCTTTCAAGCTCTTGTCACAGCGTAGTATATATGGTCACTCATAAACAAATACACACAAAAATGTACTAGGCCTTGATATAAAGCCTCTTTTGTAGGGACTTTCACATGCCTCCTTTCACTTCACCCCACATAAGCCATGAGAGGCAGGTACCATTATCTCTTCCTTATAGGACAACAGACTGTGGCCAATGAGAGGTGATGCCCAACAGCCAAGAAGCAGCAAGGCCACATAGGCTCAGCCCTGACATCTTCCCTCTAGGAAAGCCCCACGCTGTCAGTAGCAGTCCCACCAGGGAGCATCCTTCCACCCCAACATACCAAATTACCACTTACTCGAATACAGGCTGAGGTTTGAGAAGGGAAAACCCTTCTACCCCAAGAAGCTCTGGACTTAAATCCCATAATAATACATTATGTGGGCCTTGCCAACACTTGTCACCCTGACTGTGACCTTGTCAAGACAGCAGGGGGAGGAACACCTTCACCCTGTTGGCATTGTCTATACTTAAAATTCTCTAGGAGAAACAAGATAGTCACACTTCAGTAGGGATTTCTTTAGTGAACTACATTCCCCTTGACCACCGAGAAGAGCCTTGAAGGAATAGCAATTCTGTCATGTGGAAGAAGGAAGGATAAATAATTATAGAATTTGAAAACGTTCCCTGAGAAAAGACCAGAGGTAAGCTGGGCCTGGGACTGCGTGAGGAAGACAGGAGACAGGAAGCAGAAGCCTGCTAAGAGAAGAGAGGGGTACAAGCATTGCACCAGGTAGCAAAGACAACCTACGTAAGTCAACTGTTGTTCCCAGGCGGTCAGTCACTAAGAATGTGTGCAGATGCCCAGGGTCACCATCTTACTGTGAAGGCAGAAGTAGCATTCTACCTTTATCTCGGGTGTATGAACATTTTCCTTGACCCCACATGGGCAAGCAAAAAATGTCCTAGCCTGTGTCCAGCAGCTTGCATCGGCCCTGGACGCCACTACCCTTTCAGCCTGACGGGTTGAGTTCATTGGGTTTTGGAACCCTGTGGTGCACTGGAAGAAGGGAGCACTTTCTAGGCCACACCTGGAGCAACCCAGGGCTGGTCTCCAGCCTCCTTTCCCAAGGACTGCCAACAAGACCACAGATCACTTCCCTGTGGGAGGTTTGAGTCTCTGACCTAGGCGTAGTGGGGGATAAGTCTAGGAGGAAATGGAGTGGAGGGACAAGACCACTGTAAGTCACCAAGAAATAGGGGAAAAGACTTGGAGGAGAAGTTGAGTCCTCTCAATGCTGGCTGAGTCCAGAAGCAAGTTCACAATGAAGAGGTTGATCTCCTTTAATAAACGTAGTTTTTTAATTGGTGAGTAATAATTGTATATATTTATCATGTACCATATAACATTTTAAAATATGTAGATATTACAGAATAGCTAAATCAACCCAGTGAACATATAAACACATTACGAACAAAACTAATCTTTAAATAGTAATGACTACAGTAAATAAGACCTCAAACCTAAGGACATAAACTTTGTTCATGAATATTTTATCACTTGGGGGGGGTGGCGCACTGGGTATTGAATCCAAGAGTGTGCTTTACCACTGAGGTACATCTTTAGTCTTTTTTAATTTTTATTTTGAAACTGGGCCTTGCTGAGTTGCTAAGGCTGACCTTGAACTTGCATACTTCCTACCTCCGCCTTCTGAGTGACTGGGATTACAGATGTATGCCACGATCCCCTTAGAAACAATTTTTAAAAACTAGATCATGGATAGGGCATATTCCCCTACAGAAAAATCTTTAATTTGTTTGAAAATTTGCATTAAAATATTGGACACATGTTATAGGAGACATGAATGGGGTGGCAGACAGGCAATTTCTTTATTTGTGTATATTAAAATGTTCAGATCAGAGCATTATGAGTCACTCTCTGGCTCTTATCAAACACCTACCTAAGAGTTCATAAAAATCCTTCTGATCCACCTAATAGTACTTCTCCAACCCATCTTCCTCTTGCCACCTCCTCTACCAGCAACTGGTCCCAGCTACAAGTTCCTCTTCTTCTGTCTTGGCCCTGACCCTGCCATCTGTCTTCACATCTCTTCTGTTCACTTCTGATCTGTTCTTCATTCCACAATCAGTGTCATCTCTTAAAAACACACCCCTGTCTTAAGTCCTTTCTAGCTCACTTTTTTATTCTTAGTTCATTATGTTAAAAAAAAAATACTGAAAACTTCCATGCTTGGGTGGATCCTTATTAAGTCAATGCAAATTTATATATTAATTATAAGTAAATATTAGATACCACAACCATTGCTGTAACTTTGAAATACTCAATAGCTCAAAGAATATTTTTAATGTGCCATATTATTTTTGTTATCTGATGTTGTAAGTCCAAGAAATAGAGCTCTCAGTAATTCTAATATAACAGATGAACTCCTATCTCAATGGATATTTTACCAGGAAGATTATGGGTAAATGAACATTCAGTGCTGAGGATACTGGTATGATTCCAAAAGTGCCGGATCCATACATACCAGCAAATGGAAACTCCACAATAAAGCATTAGAAACATAAAAAAATTAAATTAAATTAAAAAGTGACAGCGTATGGAACAGATTCAGAATATGAGACTATGGTTCTACTTGCTAAAGAAATGTCATTTTAGAGAATCATGGATTTTTTAAAATTTTTTTAGTTTGTAGGTGAACACAATGCCTTTATTTTTATTTTTTATTTTTATGTGGTGCTCAGAATCAAACCCAATGCCTCACCCCACTGTGCTAGGCAAGCACTCTACCACTGAGCCACAATTCTCCCAGCCCCGGAGAATCTTGGATTTTAAGGAAGCAAGCAACCTTCCTGTTTCTACTCTGTCATTCTACAGCCAAGGCCACTAAGAACCAGCATGGTTGTCAACGCCATGACCGTGACTAATTTAGCTGCTTTCAGACCTAGTTTCAGTTTGTTTTGTTTCTAATGCAAGTATCTCAGGAATGAAGAACCTCTTACTCAAGCAAAGTCTAAGTATTTCACAAAGAATGATATTATTCCAAAGCAGCATGATTTATGTGCTTCTTGGAATAGCCACATATCTGAGTTACTTTAAGAAAATTTGTGAGGAGGACAATTAAAAGAACAGGACATAGTAAAGGTAAGTGTCCTTGGCAGGGAGGGTCCGTGATGGACACTTCATACACATGGTGGCCAGGAAAGTGTCCTTGATAAGTGGGTTTGTGAGTGAGGAAGTTGGGACACAAGACCTTATTTTAAACATGACTGGAAGGAATGGCCAGTTCAGAAGCTCTGCATTCCTACAGACCTCTCTTCCATTAAAGACCTCCATTTGGCTGGGAGCTGGACTAGAAGAGGAGTTCTATACTAGAAGAGCCTCTCATTTATGTTGACCTCAAAGTGTCGCCACTTGCCACTGTCTCTACATCCCCCTTCACTCAGGAAACACTTATACACATAGTGAAAAGTTGATCAGAATCAGGATTTTATTATTTCCATGTCCCCCCTGAATAATCAGAATTGCTTCATGATCTTAACTTTTTACTAACCCTTTAAAATTCATGGGAAAGAGTTAACCTCCTGCCAGCACTGGGCTTGGTTTATTTATGTTCAAGCAAAAGAGCAATAATAAGTAACCAAAATATCTAAGCATTTGAAACATTTGACGCTCGTGCCGAACAAGTTTTGAACACAGTCTACAAATGTGAGCATCTGTCCCCAAAAGGTCAACAGTCTGAAAAGCTGGGCTTGCTGATGGGTCTTCTCTGAAATGGAAAGGAACAGCAGCTACGTTGTGCTTGGTCTTCCTTACCTTGGCATTGAGATTCAACCCAGAAGTTAATCTTTTGTCTGGAATGTTCAGGGTCTTTCTGGAAATCAACACTTTCAATCGTTGTATGGTAAAACTGAATCACACCATCTAAGTACTCCTGTTCAATTGGAATAAAGGAGAAAGAGCACAACAAAATCATGTGGAGATGCTATGAGTTTAGAGCGAGGCAGTCACGAGAAGCCTAAGGGGAAAGATGGCCTCCTGGTCACCGAACGCTGGGGGAGCAGGCCTGTCAGGCTCTCTCTGCCCCAGTCTTGACTAGCCACTGCGGCAGTGCAGGACACAAAGCTCAGGAAGCTGTCCGTAGTTGTAATGGCCGGAGGCTTTCCTGCCAGACAGTCTCTTATCTGAACAATCCACATGTGGAAATCACAAAGTAAATATGGAGTGACTGGAGAGACTTAGCTGTAAAATGCTTCTGCTTTTAAGAATGAAAGCCCTCCTTAATGCTTACGGAGTTTTCATTTGGGGTAATAAAAAAGTTTCCAAATTCTGTAGGGTAATGGATACACAACACTGTGAAAGTTACTAAGGCCACTGAATGGTGTACTTAAAAATGGTTAAAGTGGCAAACGTTGTGCTATGTGCATTTTTTTTTAATATTTATTTATTTATTTTAGTTGTACACAATGTCTTTTATTTTTACGTGGTGCTGAGGATTGAACCCGGGCCGCGCACATGCTAGGCGAGCGCTCTACCGCTGGGCCACAACCCCAGCCCCTGACTATGTGTATTTTTACCATAATTTTAAATGAATAATATGACATTCCAAAACTATTGATTTGTATACTTTTAATAGATGAATTGTGTCATATCTGAATTTATATCCCCAAAATTTGTTATTTAAAGAGTAATCAGTCATTCCCACTGTAAAACACACTTATTTCGGTCAAAAGTAGGCTCTCTCCTTCCCCCTACCAGTCCAGCTCTAAACAGCTGCGACACATACGTGCCATTGGTCACACCCCTCGTGTCTGTGCTTAGTATTTGGCTCCTCCTGGAGACTAGAGGGCAACTAGAGCCCAGGTTGAGATACATTCTGCCCCCGGTAGAAGCTGCTTAGTCACAGAGAGGAGATCTATGCCTCTGGCTCCCAGAATATCCCCTTCTGCCACACAGAGAGCTCACACCCACTGGGGCCAGCTGATCATGGCACCAAAGGGGACTTCAGAGAAGTGCCTTGAGGGCAGCCCAAATCTACCAGGCCCCTGGAGTAGGAAAGAAGGTCACTAGAATGTCATTACCAAACCCAGGCACACTCCCAAGGCTGCTGCTCACAAGACCTTTTCTCCACCCACTCTGCACACTTACAGATAGACCATAAATGTGAACTTGAGTTGAGAGGTGGGTGTGGGACAGGAGGAGGTGGGCCTGGTCACCCCACCAGTCCACAACACATCCTCCCATGAAACAGGGCTGTGTGCCTGGTGGCAGGTGAACTGTCCAGCTTCTCGCTTTTTAAGTAGCACACCCTGTGACCGCTTTCCTCACCTGTCACTCTCTACTCACCGAGCAGATTGGGTATTCCTGCTCTCCATAGAGCCTGTTGGCCATACTCATGGTGTAGTGAACTTTGATCCTGCCTAACCTGGAGAGAAGCTTTCCGAAGTAGCAGCTGAGCAGCTCATCCTTATCATCGCTGGAGGACTTGGCCTAACAAAAGAAGAAAGGAAACACCACCTCACTGGGACTATCAGAAGAGCTAAACACCACGGAAGGACGAGGGCATTTTCACAGAAACCAATTAGAGTTGCTTGTTGTTCTCCCCCATTACCCGGCAGGGGGCGGCTGGGAAGAAGAGAGAATGGAGGGTGAGAGTCAAGGTCCCCCAGGAAAAGTGTGTCTAGGACCCAGCAATGCACAGGGGCACTCTGGCTTCCTCTGTATTCAAAAGGACACAAGAAATCCAATCATGTTCCACCTCCTCAATTTTGAGGTAGGAAGAGCGTGGAGAACGCGCCCTTCCTGCCCCTGGGCTGAGCTGGCCACGGCAGCAGCGTTGTGTGTCAGGGCAGCTCTCAGCACAAAACAGAGCTATGGGGGTGGAGGGAGGCAGATTCCACAGCACCCTGGCCCCTGGGTCCCCTTCATCTTCAACCACGCTCCATCCTAGCGGCCTGTGGTCTGCAGAGGCAGGTGAGTAATGGGGCTATGGGCTGTGAATTTTTTAAATCCTGAGCAGAAGATACCAGGTCTTGCTCATTAGGAAGCTAACTCAGAGCCAAGAATGTATAAAAAGCATAATTAGAAAGGAATCATAGGTCACGTGAGGTTATTGCTGTTCACGGCAGCCAGGATCTAATGTCTGGGGATGAGGGACCCTCACCAGTGCAGTCCAGAACCAGCAGTCTGCAAAGAAGAAGGCAGGAGTTCATGGTGGCAGCAGCTCACCTGCACATCCAGAGGTTCTGTGGCTTCTTTCTGTCCTCCTGGAGGACTGTCAACCTCCACGGCTTTTTTGCTTTTCAAACAGGGGTCAGGCTCTTTGCTTTCACCCTGAGTAAGTTCATTGAAGTGTAGTACCTGTGTGATGAGAGAGGAGAGTCTTTCAGACAATCTGAACAGGAGGAAGCCTGAAGAGAGAGCTTCAGGAACATTTTTATAATGTGACACGTAACAACGATTATGCAGCCAAACAAAATAATCAACAATCATTCAAAGAAATGAAGGCTTCTTTCCTTAGATCTGGGGTGGAATGCAGAGGAAGTAACTGAATGCTTCCTTCCCTCCAGGACAGCATTTAGGGATTTAAGAGGCTCTCAGGCTGCTGTGTTGAGAAAAGATGGCCCATGGGAACAGCTTCAAGAGACTGTCCCCAGTGCCAGGTTAGAAGAGACAGGTTCAGGCCTCAGGGAGACGGTGAGAAGCAAATGGACTCTGGATATATTTGGAAAGAAAAGTCAACAGAATCTTCTGACCAACATGGCGTGAAGTGAGAGGGAAAGAGAAGGGTCAAGGAGGATGCTGAGAACTTGAGCCGCTGTGACGATATGATTTTATACCTAGAAGATCCAAAAAATTCTACCAGAAAACTTCTAGAACTCATAAATGAATTCAGCAAAGTAGCAGGACACAAAATCAACACCAATAAACCTAAGGCATTTCTATATGTCAGTGACAAATCCTCTGAAAGGGAAATGAAGAAAACTACCCTGTTTATAATAAATCAAAAAAATAAAATACTTGGGAATCAACCAAAGACGTGAAAGACCTCTATAATGAAAACTACAGAACATTAAAGAAAGAAATTATGGAAGACCTTAGAAGATGGAATATCTACCCTGTTCTTGGATAGGCAGAACTGTAGTCGCCTGAAGCGATGGCCGCTTGGAGCAAAGAAGCCGCGGGAAGAAGTTTAGAGACGAACTGGAAACAAACAGCCCTTTATTCTGATAACTTTTCTCTCTGGCTCTAACTACACCCCGACACGCCGTCCACGCTCCTCTAACCTCCAAAAATGACGCAGACCTCCTCCGCAATCTCGCTCAAGTCCCTCGAGATCTCCTGCCAAGTCTCACAAGATCCCGGGCCAAGTCCGGTGAGACTACGGAAGGCGCCAATGCCCAAACATGTCCAAAGCCCGCAGTCAACCGCAATTTAAGCCATCTCCTCAAACAGGGCTCCTGCACAGAACTAATATTGTCAAAATGACCATATTGCCAAGTGGTATAGGCACTATACAGATTTAATGCAATCCCAATCAAAATCCCAATGACATTCCTCATAGAAAAAGAAAAAGCAGTCATGAAATTCATCTGGAAAAATAAGAGACCCAGAATAGCTAAAGCAATCCTTAGTAAGAGGAGTGAAGCAGGTGGCATCACTATACCAGACCTTAAATTATACTACAGAGCAATAGTAACAAAAGCAGCATGGTATTGGCACCAAAATAGGCTGGTAGACCAATGGTACAGAATAGAGGACACAGAGACTAACACATATAATTTCAGTTATTTTATATTAGACAAAGGCGCCAAAAATGTACACTGGAGAAAAGATAGCCTCTTCAACAAATGGAGCTGGGAAAACTGGAAATCCATATGCAACAAACTAAAATTAAACCTCTATCTCTCACCATGCACAAAATTCAACTCAAAGTGGATCAAGGATCTAGGAATTAGACCAGAGACACTACACCTAATAGAAGAAAAAGTAAGCTCTAATCTCCAACATGTTGGATTAGGCCCCAAGTTCCTTAATAAGACTCTGTAGCACAAGAATTAATATCAAGAATCAATAAATGGGATAGATTCAAATTACAAAGCTTCTTCTCAGCAAAAGAAACAATCAGTGAGGTGAACAGAGAGCCTACTAATTGGGAACAAATCTTTACCACATGCACGTCAGATAGAGCACTAATCTCTAGAATATATAAAGAACTTAAAAATCTTAACACCAAAAAAACAAATAACCCAATCAATAAATGGGCCAAGGAATTGAACAGACGCTTCTCAGAAGAAGATATACAATCAATCAACAAACACTTGAAAAAATGTCCAACATCTCTGACAATTAGAAAAATACAAATCAAAACCACTCTAAGATTTCATCTCACACCAGTCAGAATGGCAGCTATTAAGAACACAAACAACAATAAATGTTGGTGAGGATGTGGAGAAGAAGGCACGCTCATACATTGTTGGTGGGACTGCAAAATGGTGCAGGCAATATGGAAAGCAGTATGGAGATTCTTTGGAAAACTTGGAATGGAACCACCTTATGACCCAGCTATCCCACTCCTCGGTCTATACCCAAAGGACTTAAAAACAGCATACTACAGGGACACAGCCACATCAATGTTTATAGCAGCACAATTCACAATAGCTAAACCGTGGAACCAACCTAGATGCCCTTCAGTAGATGAATGGATAAGGAAATTGTGGTATATATACACAATGGAATATTACTCAGCAATAAGAGAGAATAAAATCATGACATTCACAGGTAAATGGATGAAATTGGAGAATATAATGCTAAGTGAAGCTAGCCAATCCCAAAAAGCCAAATGCCAAATGTTTTTTCTGATATAAGGAGGCCGATTCACAGTGGGGTTGGGACAGGGAGCATAGGAGGATTAGAGGAACATTAGAAAGGCCGATGGGGAGGGAGAGGATGGGCGGGGGCCAAAGGGTGAAGGAAAAAACAAAAAGATGGTAGAATGAGATGGATATGATTACCTTGAGTGCATGTATGAAGTCACGACTGGTGTGAATAATATACTTTGCATATAACCAGAGATATGTAAAAATGTGCTCTACGAGTAGAATATGAAATGTAATACATTCTGC
Organism: Tamias sibiricus; assembly: GCA_025594165.1. Lineage (NCBI taxonomy): Eukaryota > Metazoa > Chordata > Mammalia > Rodentia > Sciuridae > Tamias > Tamias sibiricus. The sequence continues at coordinate 21,676,797 of CM046671.1, forward strand.
TGTCATTTCTAACAACTTAGAATAAAAAAATAAATGTTAAAAAAAGAACTTGAGCTGCTGGACAAATACCTGGTGCTTAATAAATATTTAGTTAATGAAATAAGCAAGAGAGAAAATACACATAATCATTAAAAATCACCAGCAATGCTGTTACCAGTAAATATAGAGAGACAGACTTGTAGACAGAGATAGACACCAAGAAGATGAGTAGGAAAAGCTGTCTGATGGGGTGAGGCTGGGGACACTCCTTAAGGAGAGGGAGTTGGAACCTTGAAGTCTCATAGAATTGAAGAGAAGGTGAGGACTCAAGCCAGCCCACGGTGCAGTGAGCAGCTCAGCACGGGTTAGCATCTGACTCTGAACGTGCACTCAGAGTCGTCCCAGACCCCATGCAGCACCTTCATGGATACATACCTCATCAATCTGACGTGCACTGTCATTTCTGGCCCCCAGGCGGACCATGCCCAGGGCAGCTGAGAGGCTCAGAGGACAGAAAAAGATATTTTTGCAACCCTCATCTTTGGTTATCTCTTGGAAAAGATCAAAGCAAAATTTGGTATTTGCTTCAATCAGAGAGTCCATTGTAAAACTGATAACTGTCTAAAACAAAAACAGAGAAAAAATGGTGATTGAAAAAAATAGGTAAATAGACAAACAAACCATTGCTTTTTTAATACTCAAGATAAAATCATGGACAAATTATTCAACATGTTATTAATGATTAATAAATAATTAATAAACTGGAAAACTAAGGTGACCCATCATCATCTATCTAAACATTGGTGTCGATATTGTAGCCATAGAGAAAGAGATCTATTCTTGTTTAGTGGTGTGAATCAGTTTCCCAGAGCTGCCATAACAAATTACCACAGACTGGGTGTCTTAAACAGCAGGAATTTATTCTCCTACAGTTCTGGCAGACAGACGTCCAAAATCAAGGTGTTGTCAGAATCTGTTCTTTCTGGAGGTTCTCAAGGAATGTTTTCTCTTCCAGCTTCTGGTGGCTGCCAGCAATCTTGATGTTTCTTGCTTGTAAACACATCACTCCAATCTCCGCCTCCATCTGCACATGATACCCATGACTACACGTTCTGTGGGGGTGTGTGCGCGCGAGCGATAGCGTGTGTGCCCAAATTTCCCCTTTATAGACACCAGTCATTGAATTAGAGGCCTCAACCAGTATAACCTCATTTAATCTGATCCTCCATGACCCTATTTTATTAAGGTCACATTCACAGTTGCAGAGATTAGGACTTAACCAGATCTTTTGGTGACACAACAATTCCACTCATTTCTTTGGGGAACCTCCTTTATTCAGGTACAGTAGGGTCAAAGGTTGCTATTCCCCACAATCAAATCAGCAGCCAAGAAAACATCATGCTACCTCCTCCTCTTTCTGCACAGGCTGTGCCTGTTTCTGCTTAGGTCTTCTCCTCTCAGTGGTCTCTGCCTGTGGATTTGTCTGGCAAACAGTCCTGGGTCACGACCCTCGTCAGCATTCTCACCTCCACTGACTCATTTCACCTGCAACCTCCAGAACTTGAGGCACTTCAGCCAGTCACTAATATTGTTCAAGAGGAAACAGATCCTCAAAGATCATGAGTGTACAGAAGTCACTGCTTTCAACATCCTCTTTGATAGGTAGAGCCACAGACAATACCAACCAAAGCAAGAGCGAGCGTGACTTTCCTAAGAATGGATTTCTGGTCCCTGCTCCCAAGCTACTCTAGAAGTAGCAAGAAAGTTCTATGGTGATCTCACCTTGGACCTGTGCCTCGAGAAGTAAGTGTCTTTTCTTTGGTCTCTTTGCTTATGGATAGTGTGCATTTCCAAGATGAAAAAATACTTCCCTTTATTTGTGGTTTTGTCATCAGACATGTGCCACACGGTAAGCAATAAATAAGTTACTGCACTGAGCTGAACGGTGCACTTCGGCTCTAACATTTTTCCAGTTTAATATATGTTCTCATAGCCAATGAAATCTAATTTTTAAAAGATAATCTTAGACAACTTTTTTTAAAAAATTATACCTAATACAAGCTGAATATTTTACGTATATTAGCTTTAACCCTACAACTCTGCAAGGTGGATATTATAGCTCCCCTTTGACAAGATGAGAAAACCGAGGAATCAAATCACATATATACTTAACCCCAAACTAACTAGGCTTCCTACTATATCCAGCATTGCTACAATACCTGCCCTCAACTGAGGATAAGCTGGTCCCACACACCCCCACTACCCACTATCTGTGCACATTTTCCCTCCTTGTTCAGTTTCGTCTATTTTTATCCTTAATTTTTTTCTGCCAAATATGTACTTGCTTTGTATTTCCCATTTTGTGCCTGGGAAGCTAGATTTGAGATACACTTTGTATTTTGAAACAATCCGTGGGTAATTATAGGCCATCCGAGTTTTTCAGGAGCCACATGCCCTAAGAGGTGGGTGGTTTTCGGGTAATGCGCATCCTGGGCATGTCTGGCAATTCAGTTTGCCTCTTACCCTGGAAAGTCACCTTTGCATTTGTTGGGAAATACTTCACATCCAACACATTTTCTCTACAGCATGGTTCACCTGGCCCACTTAGTAGCCACGGGTCTACTAAGGAAGTCAAGAAAACAAATACATTAAAGACAGCCTTGGGAGAGGGGATTCCACAGGCTTTGGTTTTCATAAAACTTCATAGAAAAGGCAGTCTAATACACACACACACACACACACACACACACACATATATAATTTTTGGGGGGAGGGTACTGGGGATTGAACTCAGGGCACTCGACCACTGGGCCACATCCCCAGACCTTTTTTTGTATTTTATTAGAGACAGGGTCTCACTGAGTTGCTAAGTGCCTCACCATTGCTGAGGCTGGCTTTGAACTTGCGATCCTCCTGCCTCGGCCTCCCAAGTGCTGGGATTACAGGTGTGTGCCACCGCGTCCGGCCCAGTCTAATATTTTTAAAGCTGTGATTGTAGGACTGAGGCTGATATTTGATAAAAATCTTCAGCATCAAGAGAGGAGAAGGTAAGGGCCACCTTGGCTATTTGTCCACTGCTATTCATGGAAGACCAGAGGCTGGCAGTGTTGAAGGAAAGAGGGGTGTGCATGCAAACACAGAATGATCCCCACCAGTGTCCATAAAGCTCCAGCTCAACTTTGCCTTGGCTCTCTTTTGTGGATGTGCCCCTGGCACGGAGGGGAGGGTGTTTCTCTCTGGCATGAGTGCCTACAGAACAGAATGACCTGAGTCTCAAGTGCTTCACAAAGGGCGTGACTGCTCCTGGGCCTACTCCCTTCTTCTCAAGAGACATAAAACAGAAGCCAGGTGAAGTGAAGTGATTTGCACACCATCCTGCAGCAGGCCAGAGAAAAGCTATGATCTCTCCGTGCCTGACCTGCTCTCTATAGGAACGTCCTGGTTTCTAATTCTTGCAGTATGCTTACTTACTCTGTGAGCTGCAGAACACCCCCAAACTCTGCACATTTCTACCTAAAACTTCTACAAACTTGTAAACTACTTTCCATGAGTCTCCTGAGATGGCTGCAGCTACTATGATGTTGTCACCCCAGCCAAGTCACCTTTTCTGAGAGTCACCTGGCTACACACCACAAACTGGCTCTAAGCTTCCATTATAGTTGAGCTGCTTTCACCAAAGGAGAGGGGAGAAAGACAGTAGAAAAACGACTGAAAGAAAGAAACAGCCCGAAGGTAGCAGTAACTATTACATGACTGGATGTGAACACGTATAGTAGCAAGATCCTTCCTGGCTTCATACAAAGTTTAAAGGGTAGCATGGGAAAGATCATTTAATAACCTGATTAAAATATCATCTAATAACCACCTTCTGATGGATTGTTTGTTTGTCTTGGGCATTAGTATTTAAATTAGGAACTGTCTAAATCTTACAGTAACCTAACTCTACAATGGCCATATACAAAATTCTCCCACTGAGTCAGTCCCTGTGTAAAAAAGGATGAGCTGATGAGATATGGTTTCTGACTTTGAGAAATCCATGATCTAACATAACAGGAAAAGTCCCAGAATTGGCAAAACTCATCTGCAGCTTTGGAAGTCAGGAGGGTGGTTACCCTTGGGGATGGGTAGGGGAACCGTGGTTAGCCACAGATAAGAATAGTGAGGGACTATTAGTAAACCAACTCCCTAAAAATAACAAACAAAAAAAGCCATGACTTCTAGAGCTTGCCATCTCCAAGGTGGCAATTTCACTGTGGTCAATTTCAAACTACCTATAGAACATCCCGTACCCAGAGTTGGGAAAAGATGAACAGAATCTGCCCTGGTGGGCCTATTAAGGCCTGTACAATTAGATTACTCTATCTCAATTTTTAAATTGATATCTTCTTGTTGGGCATTTTTATTAGTTTCCCATTTTCCCTATTGTGAATTTTACAATGAACATCTTAACAAGTATAACTTTTGTCTTCATTCACATTGTTTCTTCAGGATATCTTCTTCAACATGGAATTTCTAGCTGAAATATTAAAAGACTGGTTGACTTGCATACTCTGAACCCAAGCTTACACATGAAGCAGCTGCCTCATCATCTCACCATCTTCAGGTAATATCGTCATTATTTTTGATAATTTAAAAGTTTAAAAAAAGTTTTAGTATTTTTTAGTTTGCATTTCATTGATACTCTCTAACATTTGAACATTTGGCCTTGTGTTCTTTTCTGTTTATATATTCTCTGTTAAATGTTTCTCATTAGACCCCTTTTTAAAATTGTCTATTAGAGTCATGATCATTTACTTGTTATTATAAGCTCTTCATGTTATACACACATTTTGTTTCTAAGGGTTGTTTTACACATATCATCCCTAGATGTTGTGGCTTCTTTGTTTCCTATTGTTGTTATAGAATTATTTTTACTATTATTTACTTAAAATTGTCAATATTTTTGGTGGTACCCTCCATCATTTCAAAACTTTGAAAGCAAAGTGTTTTTACTTTAATTTTTAAATTCCATCTAGTTCCAATTTTTATAAGAAAGGAAATCTTCCTCGTAAGGTTTATCTAAAGTTGCTAGTTTTAAAAATTCCTAATATTAGTTACTTGAAATTTGTAATAATTTTTCTTTTTGATGTTTTGTCTGTTTATCTGCTAGTTGCTTTGCAGTGTTGGGATTTTGCCGGGCCTGGAGCATGTTGGGAAAGCTCACTACCACTGAGCCACACCCCCAGCCCATTTTGATGGGTTTTAAGGGATCCATACACAATCTCATTTGGTTGGTTGGTTGTTTTCTGGCCTAACTACTCATGTGAGACCCTCTTTGACTTTCTCCACTTTTTCCTCCACCACCACCATATATAATAACCACACTACATTTATGTTTCTCCTTCTTTCCTTATTATACTGTAATGTACCTTTTTTTATATTTTCTGTCTTTACTTATAAAACATAAAGCTTGAGTGTAAGTTCAATTTTTTTATTCATCTTTGTATCTCATCAGTAAATAAAACAATGGCAGCACATAGGAGCATTTCATAAGTATTTAAGCATGTATTTACTATTATCTACCCCTTTTTCATTGTAGAAAATCTAATGTTATATTAGATAATTTTATTCAAACATTATACATTCTGCACGCAGCTGTAATAGAGACGCTGCATTAGCTTTTGACTAATTTTCTACTCTATTAGAATAGTTCTTTTATTAAAATATGGTTCCCTTTATAGTGAAAATTAAAAATTTAGACTAGATACATATTCTAACAACCCAATATATTCTAAGTGAAATGTTCTTCTTACATGCAGCAGGAAGAAAAACTTTATATTCCAAAAATATTTCTGGGCTTACAATTTCCATAAAACTACTAGTAATCCAAGAATGAAATTCCAATTTTATACAGGTAGATGCTGTTCTACTGTAATAAATACTCAAACCAGATTATAGCAAATTAAATAATAAACAATACCTAAAAACAAGGAAATACTTATGACAGATGCAATCAAAAGTGGTTTCCAAATTGTAGGAAAGAGGCATCTAAACTCACATTACTTACAATGTAGATAATCTAAATACCATTCCATTTTATATTGCAGAAATAATTCATTAAAAGATGAAATACAATCTGTCAAGTATATGAAGGCCAAAAAAAGTTATTCAAACATTCACATTGTTTTAAAAAGTCAATAAGATGCATCAATTGTTTGACCAGATGGTCGGAGGCTGAGAAAGATGATTGATCTTCCTGTGAGTATTGCCACACCTGCAGAAAATTCAAACCATCGTAACATAAACTGCTCTTTTTAAAGGCTTAATAAAAATGACCTATTATTCAACTTTAATCCTATCTCCTTTGGGTTCCTGTTATTTTAAACAACCTTCCAATGCAGTGTTCATCATTGAAAATCATACCAGTCAATGTGAGAATTTACCTTCTTGCCTTCGGAGTTGCTGCTGACAGCTGGCCAGGTAAGTTTCAATCCACACCCTGTCAGGGATGGGAATTTATCAGCTCAGCTCCTCCCACAATGGCACTTTTCCATGTGTCATTAATCTAGGGTAAAATTGCAATTGATTGATTAAAGGGAAAAGAAAACTGAGGCAGGTACTTTTAGAAACAAATTCATGTTCTCGATTCTTTCAATTAAATTAAATATTTAACCTATTATGCTTATATTTTCTTTGCTCTTCCCCATTGGGTCTTTTTATAGAGCCATCAATGTAGCCCTCAATCCACATTTTTCTTCCCAAATCTCTATTCTATATTTTAAAAACAAAGAAGAATAGAGATCTATTTTACTTCATGTACTTCTTATACTTATCTATTTTACTTCATATACTTCATAATTGCCATGGATGATCTCTTATATTTGAATTTTTATTATTCTAAAATTTTTATGTACAACTTCTATAATATGGACTTGAAAATGTGTTTTCAGCTATTTTCAATTGCTGTTGTTGTTGCTGTTTTCCCTGCAGCAGTGTGGGGTGGGGGAGGGGATTACTATTTTACTATCTACCAGAATAACTGAATACCAATCAGAGCACAGAAATTACCACAATATGCTGAACCAAAGAACTAGTCTAGATGTCCCTAGAAAAGCTGCCCAATTTAGCCTCCTGAGGCCTACGGCCTGCCTACCTATTTTTCTTATTTGTTTCATCAAGGGTTTTAAGGCCCAAGACACCCCAACATTTTTTTTCCTTAAGAGACTTCTAGAAAAGATTTCATAGGAGAAACATGTTCAGCCACTTGGCAGGGGAAAAGTTTTTAATCAGAGCCAAATAAGATCCTGATCTTATCTGTTGTCCTAATGCATCAGGATCCTGACATGCTAGCGCCTGCGCACTTGGGGTCAGTTACAAAGGCTCTAAAAACTTGGAGGGATCTGAGGAGAGCCAGAACTCAGGGAATTGACAAGATTTAGGGGCAGAATGAGGATTCCTCTCTGGCTTGATGTCCTTTCTAACCCACGCACCTTTCTTTTCTTTTCTTTTAAATATTTATTTATTTGCTTTTAGTTGTACACAATGCATTTGTTCATACGTGGTGCTGAGGATCGAACCCGGGCCGCGCATGTGCTAGGCGAGCGCTCTCTACCACTGAGCCACAACCCAGCCACGCACCTTTCTTTTCTAACTTCTGGTCACATAACAATGTTGTCTGAGTTGTAGTCCCACAAATACAAGGATATTAGATATAGGGAAATGCAAAAGAAAAAAAAAACTCTTTTAAAAAGGAATGTTGACTTTATGGAGCATAGAAATGACTTAAGTGACTAATACACAAATGAATAAGCTAAAAACCATGTTTATAAAATAAGATATTGACCAATAGAAATTAGCATCCAGACATCAAGAGGTTTTCTCAAGTCTCAACAGTAAGCAAAGAAAACAAGTATGCTATCAGTTGACCACCTCAAAACGCCTCTGGGTTTTTTTTGTTTGTTTGTTTGTTTGTTTGTTTTTTTTCTAAATTCTTCCACAAAATTCTAAAAACCAGTCTTGCCATTGGTCATGATTTGCAAAATGTTGGAAAATTTCAGCATGCAAAGCAGTCAGTACCTCTTGCCAGTTGATCACTAACTACTTCATGCAGTCACGGCCTATCACACAGCCTTTTTGAAAAGGCTGCTATTTACAGGTAGAGCCGGATGACTTTGCCTGGCCACCTGGATTTATGATTGTCACATTTGTTATTGCTGGCTGTTGATATAACAAATTGCAATGGGATTCTGGGTTCCTGAGCAGATTCGAAGCCTGTCTGATTATCTTTAATCTAGGATTGCATCTGATTATCCTCCCAATCCAACCAAGATCTGACTATGGATGACTGTGCCCTACAATCCTAAAAATTTGGCGTGGTGTGATTGCTCAACCCGTGATGGCAAAATCTGCCATTCAATATGAAGGAAACTTGATAAATCACTAAAGAGGGAATGAGCACTTACTGAGCCCTTCATATGCCAACCACCATTCAGGACTTTGGACATACAATCTCATTCAAGGCCTGTGAATGAAAGTCAATCTCTTCAATGTTGGTGACTTCAGAGAATCACACTTCAGTTTGAAGAAATTTTGGAGGTCAACTAGCCTAACAGTGCTAGCCAAGACAGGCTGGAAAATGCTTCTGTGTCAATAGACCATAAAAATGGTGTCTATTCAATCAAGTGTAGGCTTAGATGATTCCTCCTCAATGTTACAACTCATCGTGAGTTATAGCCAATCAATTAGCCTTTCAGTAACTAGTCTTTTTCTGCCTGGAATTAAAAATCCAGCAATGCCAGAATGACTCACCAGCCAACATCTTTGCCAGTTTCTGATGTAAAACCACGTGATTAATAGACTCCTGTTGGTCAAAGCAGTATTTTTAAAATACTGTAAAGAAAATCTTGCAACTAATTTTACCATCCCAATACTGAAGAAACAAAATGTTTATAAGAAAAACATCAGCATACTTTTTATATAGTGAAAATGTATCTTTATCTGAAATAGTTTGCTGACATCCATGATTGTATACTCTAAACTTCAAAGCCTGATTACAAAAAGTCCAAAAAAAAAAACCTTGTTTGAAAACTTGTAGTCACCCTTGAGATAGCAATCGCCCTTCCTGTAAAAGCTCTCAGTTCTTCCAGAACAAAACTAAAGCTTCCAATATTGGAAATAATGCCAACTGCCATCCCCAATATGACAGAGGCATGGGACGCAGAGACAGACAAAGCAATAAGACAGCAGAGGACACACCACAGGAAGACCAGAACATGTGCAAACCAAGGACCCAGATCTTGAGTCTCTCTAGCCTGAGACCTAAAGCAATTTTCTCATTTATAGAAAAAAATAGAAATAATAATAGTTTTCACTGCTCTGTATTATAATATAACTGCATAGCAATTAGTACTGCATTAACTTTTGTTTCCTACCCAAATCTTTATGAAATATATTTATTTCTTTCCCAAATTGTAAATCAGGCTTCATCTTTCAAAAAAGGGTTCACAAATTATAGTCTTTGGGGCCAAATTTAGCCCATCGCCTGTTTCCTTCAATAAAGTTTTATTGTAAAGTAGCACAGTGTCTGCCTGCTGCTGCCTGGGGCTGCTTTTTGCTGTACAATGAGAGTTCAACAGTGGTGAAGAAACATGGCCAACAGAGCTGAAAATACTTGCTCCCTGGTCCTCTGCTGAAGTTTGCGGATCCCTGCTTTAAATGATGAAACATCATGATTTTTAAGGACTATGAAGTTTTATATCCTTAAATATACAACCATTCCTTACACAAAACTAATGTGTAAAACACTAATAGGAAATACACTGGTAAGACATTTTTAATTTCTTAAATTAAAAACATGTGCTTTGGTTTTATGTTAATCCAAGACTCTAATCCCCTACTGTATTGCACCCAAACTGTGGAACACCCATTCGTCAGGTGCTCACTCTGGGTGCACAATGAACAAAAGTACACCTTGTCTCCCGCATGCATGACATCTAGTACAGGTGGAGTTTTGCAATCCAGGCTCTACTACCTGCATCTAGATATAATAAGCATGTATTGAGGACCTAATATGTGGCAGCACCTTTCAAAACTATTATCTCATTCAGTTTTTCCAGTAAGTCAGACAAGGAGACATCATTATCCCAGTATGACTAATGAGAAAAATAAGAGAGAAGCAGAGTTGTTCACAGTCATAACCCTAGAAAGTAACAGAATAATCAATAATTTGATCAAGCCCTCACCCACCTCTGTGATCACAATAATAAAGATGTGCACCACCTAGGGCTTCAAGAACAGGTCAACTAGCTCCAAAAGCCCTGGCTACCAACAGCAGCTTGTCTACCTCTCAGCACCCACCAGAAAGCCAGGGAGTGCAGCTCCAGCTAAGGTCTGCACTCTGACGCAGCCAAGGAGGGAAAAACCAACAGGTTAGGAGAAGTGCTGAGCAGGCAGTTCTGTGACGTTAAAAACCATGAATCAGGATCTTTTTTTTTTTTTTTCTTTGCAAATTTAATGCTATATATATAATTTATGTAATTTAATGTTTTATATATTTTTTATTCTAATTTGTTCTACATACTTGCAGAGTGCAATTCATTTCATATTACATATAAAGAGCACAATTTTTCAAGTCACTGGTTTTACATAAAGTATTTTCACACCATTTGTGTTTTTATACGTGTACTTAGGATCTTTTCAAGCTGGCCTGCCACTGCTTCTTTTCAGGATGCCACAGATGAGGAACTAGAGCCTTCTCTAAGCAGCTGCTAAGAGGCCTGAGCTGCGCATCTCCCTTCCTTGTTCTCCCTGAACAACTTACGGTGCTCTTCAAGTGCTGAGCTGTACCATGAGTTCGTCATCTGTAAATGGGATACATGGCATTTGAGAGGAGGATTTTTCATGTCCTGTTCCAATGCACCACCCGTGATTGAACGGAGCAGGGACAGGGCTGTGGGTTCTGAGCCAAGCATGAGACTGCACTGCCCAGGAAGCGTGGACTTGTCCCCACATTTCTGTTCCCTGCTCTTCATGGCCACAGCTCCACAGCTGTCAGGATAATTCCCTAAGCATCCTCACCAGTCCATATTTTCCCCCTCCTCTGGCCTCTCAGTCTTCACTAACAAATACAAAACATCTCCCCCTTCTTCCCTGCTCTCCTGTTCCTTCTCTTCATCTTGGTCATCCTCATCTCCGCCATGCCCTGCCCCTGGGTTTCAACCCACCCCGTTTCTCCCCTATCTCTCCCTCCCTCAGTGAGGCTATTTCGGATGTACAAACTCACCTACATAACTTACCAGATGTTAGCCATCATCGTAAAACATGGGCTCTTTTTCAAAACATGGCTCATGTTGCGTTAAGGAAAAATAAAACATTTTTGGAGGACGGTGAAGCTTTTGAGAGGTCTTTCAGTGTGATTTGCAGTCTTGGATCAAAGCTCGACTTTGGATTTTTACAGAAGGCTCTTCCTCATTAACTAATTTCAGGACAGCTCTCTCTCTCCAGGTGTCTGGAAACGCATCCTTGGCCATGACCCAGTGAGGATCATCGTCTGGGAAGTACACACTGTAGGTATATAAAAAATTCAGACCGTACCCCATTCCATGAGAAAACCCATGAGTCTGTGGGGTGTTAAAGTTGTCACTGCCTAACCTAGATGATCCAAAAGCACGTGGAGTATCATGTGACTTGCAAATAAGGAATGGAGTTCTAATGAGCCAGGTTTAATCCAAATTTAATCTCAATAATATGATTGAGAATATAACTGTGAAAGCAATAAAAATATATAAAGAAAGTGGTAGATAAATTGGAGGTAGTAGAGCATAAATGAATTCTAAATAACTTGTGTCATTTGAGAAATTTTAAAATATTGAGAAATATAAAGAAAAAAATAATTTATAAGCCCATCAAAAGCCATAATATCCTTTTTTTTCTATATGCTTTTTACATAGTTGAACTCATAATGAATTTGTAATTTTAAACCCTTCTCTTTCTATGTAGCACTTTGACTTATCTCTCTATATTTTTTTAAAAATCTATAAATAAGAATTACTTTTAAGCTGGGCATGGTGGTGCATGTCTGTAAATCCCATTGGCTTGGGGTGGCCGAGGCAGGAAGATTGTGAGTTCAAAGCCAGCCTCAGCAACTTAACAGGGCCCTAAGTAGTTCAGTGAGACCCTGTCTCTAAATAAAATATATAAAAAAGGGGCTGGAGGAGTGCCCCTGGCTTCAATCCCTGGTATCAAAAAAATAAATAAATAAATGAAAAGAATTATTTTTAATGTCTATGTAAACATGCCATAAATTACTCATCCATGACCTTATTAAACATTTAGGTGGTTTCCAATTTATATAAATAGTGCTATTTAAAATCTTTACTTTTAACCTTTTAATCTGAGTCTCAGCTATTCTTCTAAGCATAGATATCCAGGCACTGGATAAAATGCATGAACACGTTTAAGTTTGAATTTATCACTTCCAATGGACTCCAGAAAACCCTGCCTGCAGAGCCTGGAAGGGACTCCCTTTCCATGGTGGCTTTTTTTGTAGTTGTAGATGGACAGCATGCCTTTATTTTATTTGTTTATTTTTATGTGGTGCTGAGGATCAAGCCCAGTGCCTACACATGCTAGGCAAGCGCTCTGCCACTGAGCTACAACGCCAGCCCTCCATGGTGTCATTTTTAACCAGTTTTTTCCTCTTCTAAACCTGGCAACCAGCCTTCTCTCTCCTGAGGGAGGTCCCTGAGAAAGGAAAAGAAAACCATAACAGCCTTTAACTCCTTCGACAAAAACGCCTGCATTGCACAGGTGGAGAAGAGAATATCTAGATCTTCTATGACTCTTTCAAGTCAGGCTGTGAGCATCCTAAAACTAGTCTGTCTCCATGGGGTGGGGACAGGGTGTAACCACCTAATTTTCTGAGTATTCTTAAGGGAACACTAAAGCCAAGCTGGAGCCTCCCTTGATTCTTTCACTGGTAGCAATTCTCAACAGTCCTGAGCTTCTTCAGGGGCACCTGCAATGACTTCTGTAAGGAGTGCCATTGAAACACTTAGGAGATGCAATTTACCTGGTCACGCTGGCGCACATTCTGGATGCTAAAAAAACTGGTCTACATGAAGGGGCTTGTGTGGCAAGTAACCTGGCTGATGCCCATCTGGCTGTCCCTTCCACCCTGAGGGTTTCCAGGAGAGCAGTCACCCCACCACACCTCTCTCCTAGGGTGCTTGGGGGATGTAACTCAGATGTAGATGACACAAAATAGCAAGACTTTGCTGGCTTTTATTTGCAAGTAGAGTGGTGGCGGGCACCTGGCAAGCAGACGGGTACTGGCTGAGGGAACGCAGTTTCCTTGACACAGGCCAGGCAAGAAAGCAGGACCCCTGCCTGCTGTCCTCTGCTCTCTCACCTCCTAGAACCTTCCTCTTCCTGCTTCTGGAGATAGTAGTGACAAAACCATTGTGGCAAGCCGGCCACACCTCCCAGTGCTGAGTCAGTCTGTAGGAGAAGCCTGAAAAGTTGGTACACACTTTTCTTATTTCCTTTTTGATAGATTTTGATTTTTAATAGCATTTTGGGGTTTAATGAAAAAATTGCACAGAAATACAGAAAGCACACGTTCTTTCATCACATCTCTTTATTGGTTCCTTCTGCACCTGTGGAAGGACCTTCACAGCAGCTGCTGATGAGAATTACAGGAGCCCTTGAAAGTGTCAAGGTCATAAAGAGAACTGGCTGCTAGGAAGGAGGAAATGGTCCTGGTAGTGGGAAGGCTTAGTTCTCTCCTCACAGAGGGAACTGAGGTAGATTGTCACTGTTTAAATAAGGGCCAGAAACGAAGGGGGAGTTTTCAGAGAATTTATTTCTCTGAAATTTATTCCAGTTACCTTGGCCTTTTAAGGAAAGGGTAATTACTTGTACATCAAGTCAGGGGATTTGTCTCATTTTACTTGTCTCAGGTGACCTTACTCACTTTAGATAGGGTGATACCCAAAGACATCACTCAGTAAACCCAAGACTGCATGCTCATGCACAAAACCTCAAGAACAAAGAGAACCAGATGTGTGTATACGTATGTGTATCAGTTGTCTGATAATCATCTTCAAATTTAAGGGAAGTGCTGGATATTTACAGGAAAAATTCTGACAGACTTATAATTGCATGACATTGCCCTAATCAACCAATTTGCTTCTTCATCACAACTTACTTACCCTTCTGGCTTCTTCAAGCCAAGACATAAAGCAAGTGTACAACGTAGGCACTCAAACGTGATACCTCCAAGTTCAGGTTCTGTCAATAAACAGGAAGTCACGGTGGAATGGAGGGTGGCAAAAAAAGAGGACACAAATCAGGTTGGTGGCAAAGGGGTCCGAAAAGTTTTCTTCTCTTGCCAGTTGCCTTGCCAGAGCCACAGTGTTTTTTGTCCTCTGCTCAATAATTCAAGAAATCTTATCACAAAAAGAAGTTAGATTCGTTTGGCCTGCCTTGTTCTTGGTAAATTCCAGGTAATGCAGCGACCCACCACTTCCTTCCCTAACGGCCAACGAATGCCATGCCCCTCTTCTGTACTTTTCCTGTGAAGCACATCAGCTTCCTTCCTCTGTCATTTATTCGAGTTCCACTCTGTTCCAACGCTGGTCACCTGGAATTTTTCGTATGGGTCTGGGCGCCATTCGCCACTGGTTTCAGACGCAGCCTTCTGTCTGTTTTGCCTGCCACTTTCAAACCTGTTCAGCGAGCTCTTTTGTAGCCTATGTTTTTCTTTAAACATTGTGTTTTGTTTTGTTTGTTTTTCCGTTCAATTTTAAGGAAGAATTTTAAGTCCTCTTGAGTCATGATCCCTTTAAATGTCTCAGGACAAAGGATAATACACTTCTTGAGTTTTTTGAAATGTGCTTTAGAAGGTGTACTGGGCACACTTCAGTTGTCCCTGCATCCTTCCCCTCTGAACTCTGGCCTTTGTCTTCACAGTACCAGGGCTTCCCTCTGCCAAGTACATCTTCCCTGATTAGTCAAAACTAAATCCAAGCTGGGCGCAGTGGCTCACACCTGTAATCCCAGCACTTGGGAGGCTGAGGCAGGAGGATCACAAGTTCAAAGCCAGCCTCAGCAATGGCAGGCACTTAGCAACTCAGTGAGACCCTGTCTCCAAATAAAATACAAAAAAGGGCTGGGGATGTGGCCCAGTGGTCGAATGCCCCTGAGTTCAATCCCCAGTACCAAAAAAAAAAAAAAAAAAAAAAAAAAAAAAAAAAAAAAAAAACTAAATCCAGAGCATCAATTCTACTTCTATTCACTCATGTATTACATTATCAATAACATTATCAGACCCCAGAAATGATGATGTTACAACTTATCCCTCAAAGAGTTTATTCTAAAATGAAAAATTGTATCCCATCTATGTATGATATATCAAAGTGCATAAATGCATTCTACTGTCATGTGTAATTAAAACAAATTTAAAAATTAATATAAATAAATAAAGAAAAGGAAAAAAAGAATTTATTCTAAAAGATTAATTAATCTATCCTGAAGGCAAATGATATCCCAGAGCCTTCTGTTGAAAAGCCATCCTTCCCCCATTGAGTGGTGTTGGCACCTATGTTAAAAATCGATTGACCACAGATGTAAGGAGTGATTTCTGAATTCTCAATTCTATTCCATGGGTCGAGCCTAATGCCAGCACCTCACTGTCTTGATTCCATGTACAAAACAATGAAGTTGGACTCTGCCTGGCACCCTGCATGAAAATTATCTCAAAATTGATCAAAGACCTAAATGTAAGAACTAAAACTAAAACATTTTTATTAATGCATTACAGTTATACGTGATAGTGTGGTTCTTTGTGACATCATCATACATATGTGGAATGTAATTTGCTCCACTTCAGTGTCCAGTACTTCCTTTTCCCTCCCCTTCTCTCACCCCTGTTCCCCTTCCTCTACTCTACTGGTCTTCCTTCCGTTTATTTATTATATATGTAGTTGGTGCTTTATAAGTAGATATAAAGGTGGAACTCGCTGTGGCATATTCACGTATGTACATAGCATAACTTGGTCAATTTTATTCCACAGTTCATTCTTCTCCTGTACTTCCTCCTCCCCGCTCAATCCCCTTCTCAAAACTAAACCATAGTTTGAAGAAAATATAGAAGTAAACCTTTGTGACCTTGAGTTAGGCAGTGATATCTAAGACGTGATACCATAAATGTGCCACCAAAGGGAAAAGTAAATAAATTGTGATTTATCAAAATTAAAAACTTTTGTTCTGTAAAAGACTCCATCAAGAAATTGAAAAGAGGGCTGGGGTCGTGGCTCAGCAGTAGAGCACTCGCCTTGCAAGTGCCTGGCCCCGGTTAGATCCTCAGCACCATGTAAACATAAACGCATTGTGTACAACTAAAGCAAATAAATAAATATTTAAAAAAAGAAAGAAAGAAAGAAATTGAAAAGAACCAATGCAACATGGCACGAGCCTGTAATCCCAGCGGCATGGGAGGCTGAGACAGGAGGAGCACAAGTTCAAAGATCCCCTCAGTAACAACGAGGTGCTAAGCAACTCAGCGAGACCCTGTCTCTAAATAAAATACAAAATAGGGCTGGGGATGTGGCTCAGTGGTCGAACGCACCCGGTACAAAAAAAGAAAAAAAAAATTTGTTTTTTGAAAAGACAGTCCACAAAAGGGAGATGTTTTCAAACTATACCTTTGATTTTAATTTTAAAAAAGATTTGTATCCAGACTATACAAAGAACTCTTAAACTCAATAATAAAAAGAGAAATTACCCAATTTGAAAATGAGCAAACTGTTTCAATAATTTTTTTTTCTGAAGGAGATAGGCAAATGACCAACAGTTACATTTTAAAATTTTTCAGCATCATAAGTTGTTAGGGAAATGTAAATCAAAACCACAATAAGGGACCACTTCATGCCCCCTGAAACTATTATAATCAAAAAGACATAATAACAAGTGTAGGCAGAGATGTGGGAATATTGGATCCCTCATACAAATGTTTTGGAACATAAAACTCTGGAAAACAGCCTGGCAGTTTCTCACAATCCTAAACACAGTATTACTCTATGACCCAGCAATTCCATGCCTAGGGGTATATACCCAAGAAAATGAAAATACATACTTACACTTAAACTTGTGTACAAACGGTCATAGCACTATTATTCACAACAGACAAAAAGTAGAAACAATGCGAATGTCCATGAATGAATAAACAAAATGTGGTATGTCTATCTACACAGTGGAGCATAATTCAGCCTTGTTAAAAAATGCCATGTGTTTGCTACAACATGGATGAGCCATGAAAACATTATGTTAAGAGAAAGAAGCAAGTCACACAAGGCTACCTGGTGTCCCCTCCAATTCACAGGAATGTCCAGAATAGGCAATAGACAGAAAGCAGCTTAGTAATTTCCAAGACTTTAGGAAGGTATAGATGGGGGTTGCCAATGAGCACCCCATTTTTTGGGGGGGGTAATGAAAATGATCTAAAATTTATTGTGGATTTAGTTGCACAACTCTGTGGGTATAATAAAAACCACTGCATTATACACTATAAAAGAGTGAATTTTATTGCATGAGAATTGTATCTCAATAAAGCAGTTTTCTTTTTTAAAATATTGAAAATGTTAATTATGTTGTTTTCAACATGTTTCTTCCAGCAGACATTCAAGTGCTTGAAGTTTATCCATACTTCTGTATCTTGTTTCTATGTTGCTTTTATATGGACATAAAAGATTATTGAATATCAAGTATATAATAAGCTGGACACTCCTAGGAATTAATAAGACAAACCCAAAGTTAGGATCAGTGGAATTCCCACCATATATCTGGAAAGTGTCAACCATTTCCCCCAAGTCACCAGTTTCAAACCCATCCTCTTCCCCTATCCATTCACTCGAGTATGTTCCCTTGTGCTCTAAACCTATTGTCTAAGTGCAAACACTTTATAATATTTTAAGATAATAGTAGCAGGATATTTATAAATATTAGTCATTAAATGTAAATTGATAAATATGACCTATCTTGTGAAGAGTATTTTAATATGCATTTAATACTCAAGTATTTTTAATACCAGGCACGAGGAGGGCTCTAAATGATGACCTTTGGTTCAACTAATGTTATAATTTGATTGTCTATAGTTGCCTCCCTAGAAAATCAGAATTCTACTGATTTGTTTGAGTTTCCCAAGCTTCCAATAACAATTTATTAGGCACAAAAGAGTAATCATACAATTCATTCACATTCATAATGAATTTAGAAATATGGGTGTAGGCATCAGTCAATCAAATTATCTTTCAAGCATTAAACCGTCCCAGCTCTATCATTAACCATGTCACATCATGGTCGAATCATGCCCATTGTGCCTTTCTATTATTCTCCTTTGGTCACACCCGAATACTATTCTTTCATGTTCTTAGTCTATCAAAACAGAGAACAGAAGGCACCAGGTGAATTAGGTACAAGACACCAGTAACCTACAGGTGAGCAGGGCACAATCTTTCCCTGGAGGAACATGTAATTTATTGGGAGAGAAGCAGAGTGGATTCTTTGCCAGCCTGATCTCTGCACACCAGCCCCCTCACAGGGCCCAGCTGACTCAAAAAGAAAAAAAAAATTGGTAATCAGTTTTTGAAACGAATATGTACTCATTGATTCTGATAAACATACTTTTATTTAATAAATTCAATCTTTTCCTTGATAGTTTCTTTGGTTACTTTAAAAATCTTTCCCCTTCCAGAAAACAGATGATTCTTCATCTTTAGTTTCTCCTAGGTTTTATTTTTCCACTTTTTCTTTTTAGTCCCCCAAGAATTTATTTTGTTGTATGGTGTGAGGTAGGGACTTGAATTATTCTTTTTTTCCACTAAATACCTAGTCAATGTTCCCAGTACCATATGGTGAATTACCAACTCCTTCTCCTTTGACTGCTTCTCTTACTAGCCAATTAGTTTTTTATATGATAAAACATTGGTAAAGTGCAAATAATAATAATGTACCAACTTTATGGGATTTTTCTGATGGTGAATGAATTAAGGAAGGTATAGAATATACTTCACTTAGTGCCTCATATACAAAATCCCCCAGTAGAAGATACCAAATCGGTAAGTCCAAAGGAGATCAGGTTCCGTCCCATCTAAGCCACCTTCCTTGGGTGGAATAGGTGGGTGTAGAGATTGACAGAAGCCTCAGTCCATCTCTGCTTCCTTCATGGGAAAAGAAAAAAGAAGCCTCTTCTATGAGAAAAAAAATGTCTCCAAATACCAATTTTTCTAACTTTGGCCAAAATGACAAAGAAGAGAGTTCCTCTTGTTCCAATTTGCATTTCTTTGATTAGTTATAAGTTGTGCATCTGTTCATGTTATTTTTTTTTATTCTTGGTAGTTGTAGATGGACAGCATGCCTTTATCATTTGTTTGTTTTTATGCAGTGCTAAGGATTTGAACCCAGTGCTTCACATGTGTGAGGCAAGTGCTCTACCACTGAGCTACAGCTCCAGGCCCATTCATATTCTTTGATAGTTGAATTTTATTTCCTTTTCTGTTAAGTATGTCTTTGTATCCATTACCTCTTTGTTTCGTGAGGTTTTGTATATTAACTGGGCCTGTTGTGGAAGTCCTCCCATTTCTGTTATATGACCTTCAAGTTGACTATTATTTCTTTCAAAGTACAGACATTTAAAATTTGTGTTAAGTCAAGTCTGTCTCTGTTTTTCCTCATGAATTTTCTGAGAGAACTTTTTTCTTCCTCTTTTTTAAAATTTGGAACCAATTTCAAACCTACAGAAAGTTGCATGAACACTACAAAAAACGACTACAGGGCTGGGGTTGTGGCTCAGTGGCAGAGCGCTCGCCTCGCACGTGCGCGGCCAGGGTTTGATCCTCAGCACCACGTAAACATAAATGCATTGCATTGTGTACAACTAAAGTAAATAAAAAAATATTTTAAAAAAACGACTACATAGCCTTTACCCAAATTTACCAATTATTAATATTTTGTCTCATTTGCTTTATAATTCCTTCTCTTCCTCATTCATACACGTGTCTCTGTGTGTGTGTGTGTGTGTGTGTGTGTGCATTCAAAACTGTTGGTGAATGGTGAATAAGTTTTAAACACCATGACCCTAAATATGTTGTTGTGAATTTCCTAAGAAAATTACATTCCCTTACATAAACCACAGTACAATTATTGAAATATGGAAAATTAACATAATCCATACTTCATGTATCAGTTTTACCAATTATCCCCAAATGTCCTTTGTGGCAAATTTTTCTCAGTCCAGGATCCAATGCAGGATTGCAGGTAACATTTAGTAATATTTAGTATATTTTGATATATATTATACATACATGGAGTATAACTTATTCTAATTAGGATCCCATTCTTGCGATTGTACATAATGTAGAGTTTCAGTGGTCACACCTTTCTCGACGTCCATGGAATTGACATTTTGAATGGTACAGACCAATCATTTTGTAAAATGTCCCTGTTTCGGTCCTTTGTTATTTTTTTTCCAGTTTTTTGTTGTTGTTGTTGTTTGTTTGTTTGTTTGTTTTTTGTTTTTTATTTTTAAAAACAAACTTTGTATTTGGGGATTATTTCAGATTTACAAAAAACTTACAAACATTACCATGATAATATAGTGAACAATGCTTTGTTGTCAAACTCTGAAACCAGGACTGGTACAATATTGTTAACTAAGCTCCAGATTTTAGTACAATATTTTCACTGATTTATTTTGTTGCTGTTGTTTCAAAATCCGGTTCAGGATACCAAATTGCATCTAGTTATGACCACATTCAGGTTGCCTGTCTGGGAGCATGACCTATGCGGCCGTGGGCCCTTCTCAGAGCCTCCCAGGGCTGATCAGCTCCTCTTTCCCTCTGCTCCTGACATTGCCTTGATTACCTTGTTGTGTCCTTTAGGTCTCCGCACTGTAAAGTTACTACTGTACCTTTTACTGGGTAAATTTAATATAAAGGACAGAGAGAGTTTGAAACTATAAATTCTTTTTTCTCATCAAACATTATCAGTTTTGCTACCCATTAACATTTAAATCAATTATTACTAAAACTGTTGCGAAATAGTGATTTTTAAATCAACATTCTGTTTAATTTGTTAGTTGGTGATGTGGAAAGTTATTCTTAAAATCAGTAAACCACTGAAGAAAACCAGGCTGAGCATAGTGTATTCTTATTTTGCTTTCAAAAATTCATCTAAAATGTTTTCAAGAAAAAAATATTCTCTTTTTTTTTTTTTTTTTTTTTTGAGACATTGGCTCCATTCCTGGAAAATCTAACTCTGTCCCACATGAATATGTGACTGATCTGTACTAATTTGTTGGTCATAATGTGCTGTGAATAAGTCCATGTTTTGCAGTTTCAATTTCCAAATGAGTTGGATGCCAAGCACACACCTTTTCAGCCACCCAGTCATTACACCAAGAGAAGACTGCAGACAGAAGTACTCTTGCAAAGTGTTAACTATGGAAAAAGCAACTCGCAAGACAAGTCCTGGTGACTAATGGACGGAGTTACCATATTACACTGCCAGTAGGTGCAGGTTACTGGGGATTCTCCTTGGTGGGTTTCTCCTCAACACCACTTCTTCCTTGTGGGGAAAAGAGAGAGGAGAGAAAAGGCAGGGGAAAAAAACTTTTATGAATTTCAGGTTCTTTCCATGTTCCATTAAATTAAAACCTCAAAAATCCAATGTAAAATCAAAATCAGTAAAAGTCTAGCTTTTCCATACTGCCAATGTCACACATTCATGATAAGCTCATAAGACAATTTTGTGAGTAGGAGGTAATTTGGAAAATCCAGTCCTTTTGTGAGATAGAGGATACAGTAAGGAACAAGATCAAGCACAAAGGACTCAGGGCCCTCTAACTTCAGTACACACCTATAGCCATCCACAGATGGTTTTGATTTATTGCATTTTTGTTTGCTTGTTTCTTTGTTGTTGTTTTTTTTTTTTAAATGGGTAGTTTCCTTCAAAAAAGAATATTAGTTATTATTGATTTTACAATTGCTTTTGATGACTCCATTGGACCATTTTATTGGATTTTGTTCTTCATTTAGATCCTGAGACTGTTGACAAAGACATTAATTTGCAAACACTGGTGAGAAATTTTTCACGAAGCATGTGAGTCCAGGGAGTGGGATCAATTTTAATAATCATGCAGCAAAGCAAAGATGAACTGAGTCTGGGACAAGCAAAACTGGAAGCAGTAACGTGGTCAACACGATCCAGATTCTAAACACAGGGGTCTCTCTGCATCCGGGCCTACCTCCCCCCACAGACTTTTCCTCAGAGGTGATAAACATTACTGAACCATTCAACCCATTCTCAGGCAGGAAGCATTCTTTTTATCTAAACCTATAGCACATCTCCCCCAAATTTCAAAAAGCCATAAAGATTTCAACCTGGAAAGATAGCAAGGGGGGTGGGGGAGAAAACAACCCCTACTCCAGATATGTGATTTCCCACAGGCCTGAAGATTCCTGTAATCCTACCTTGCACGTACATTATTTTGGCCATGAAAATGCAAGAGTTGGGAGTGTGCGCTCAGAGGGGAGGAGAGAGGGTGGCCAAGTCACAGCTGTGCCATCATAGACGGAGTTACACAAGCTAATCTCCGAAGCCCAGCTCTGGATCAGCAATGGCGCAATCAGAACCTATTCATTATAGCCACGAGGGAACCTGGATTAACACGTTTCCGGA
Organism: Tamias sibiricus; assembly: GCA_025594165.1. Classification (NCBI taxonomy): domain Eukaryota; kingdom Metazoa; phylum Chordata; class Mammalia; order Rodentia; family Sciuridae; genus Tamias; species Tamias sibiricus. Next base: position 21,699,489 of record CM046671.1, read on the forward strand.
AGGATTAAAACTATCCCTCTGTTTCATTATCTGTAAAATTAAGGGGTTGGATACAGGAAACTCTTATGCCTCCCAGCTCTGACACTCTGTCTTTTCAGACTCAACGTGAAGGGTAGTAAGATACCACACTTGTTCACATGAGAAGTGAATGGGAGGGAAATGACTGGATTATCTGATGATCACATCAAGATGTCAAGGCTGGAAGACCCCATCCAATGCCACATTTGTGATTCAACTTTCTTAGAACCCCCAACATTAGAATTTAATTTTTGATTCATTCGTTAATAAGCATGTACTGAGTGCTTACTATATATCAAAGATTTACATAGTAAGGATCTTTTATTACACCCTAAGTCAGTCCTTTCAGGCTTAAAAGGTTTGGGGACACCCTATAAACATATTTTTTCCTGGGTCTCTAAAAACAAGAACAGTAATGAGGTTTGCAGTTCTTGCTGCTGCTGTTGCAGTCACGATTATTTTTTCCAACTTTTTAATCCTCAATAGTAAACATCACCCAGAAGTCAGAATATGTACCACCTGGCTCATAGGTGCACCCCGAGACAGCAGCTCTTTAGCAAACTCCTCCCTACAGAACTCCAAGAATCATTTGCGTGTACCATGGAGGCAATCTATTTGATCTTTAACATCCGTGCTCTTGAAGATGAGTACAGGGTGGGATGAAAGAGAACTGTGGAGTAGGCAAAAATTTTCCCAAAGTTCACGTCTCCACCTCCAACATCTGCACCACTCCTGTGGACACCCAGCCCGGGACTACATCACGTGACACCCATTCTTCTCAACAGCATTCTCTCGCTGTCACTCACACTCCAGTCATTCAGCCCCAAGCAGAAACTGACCTTTTCATCATTCCCACTGAGGTGGAAGATATCAATAACTGATCTAACAAGGTAATGCCAGGTGCCACTTTACCATCGTGCATGTGGCCTTCTCTAGATACCCCTGGCTATGATGGACACCCATTAATATATGACTGTGTGTGCGGCATTTCTCATCCGGGGATTTGAGCTCGACCTCCAACCCGTTAATTTGGGGTTGTGAGTCTGAGATCTCCCCAACTTGGGATTGAGCTGGACCCCCAACCTGTTAATTCAGGGCTGTGTGGGCCTAAGTTCTTCCAAACCAGGAATCAAGCCGGGTCTCTGCCTGCTAATCCAGGACTGTGAATCTGGGTTCTTCCTGGTTATGCAAATGAGTTTGAGCCCAAGCTCCTTCCAAATGCCTGGAGGTCTGAGCTTGGCTCCTCTTTGCTGATGAGATGCCACTTTTATGCGACCACCTAGAATTAACTTTGTCCTTGCTTTTGTCTGTGCTCTTTATGTATTTCTATTGTATGACCACCAGGTTCTAATACACTTAGTTATCAATTATAAAACCAGTTCAATGACCCTGTGAAATCAAAGCCAGAATCTAGCTAAACCGGCAAGATGAGCCCAGTTTAAAGAAGATACTAGGGCAATATAACTTTATAAGCAGGCATACCTAGAGTTGAGGAATTTTTAACATTAGCTTTAAGATTTTTAGAATACTTTCCCCTGCCTATAGATAAGATTAATCAGTAGTATGTACTTAGGATAATATTTGATTTTCCCTTGGAAATTTCTGAAATTCCTTATTGTAACCTTTTATAGTTAATTACTAGAAATTCTTTATTGCAACCTTTTTATAGTTAATTCCTGAAATTCTTTGTTGTAACCTTTTATAGTTAATTACTGGAAACCTATTGTAACCCCCTATAGTTAATTACTGGAAATCTTTATTGTATAGTTAATTCCTGGAATCCTTTATTATAATCCTTTATTGTAATCTTCTTTACTAGAATCCTTTTATGTGACCTCCTGTAGAAAAAATGTGAATTACTGCGCTTGTTGGGATGTATAAAAAACCATGCTGAGAAAAGTAAAATCAGAACAGTAGAAGGATTTCTATAACCTGTCTCACGTGTGGATTATTTCATTTCGTCAACGTTCCCCTCCAGCACCGGTCGGGCTGACCTTGACATCTTTGCTGAAGCTGGCCTTCAGCAAGTGTGGAAATTCCCCATGGGAGAATCTTCAACCACGTGAAAGGGGATCTCAGGGTCTTGGTGAACTTATAAGTAGAAGGCTAGAGGTAAACAACTCCCAAGTCATTGGAATTTGTATATGACTGTGTCCTGCATATGTGTGGCACTGTATGCCATCAAAAGGGTGTCTTCAATCACCAGGTAGATTACAAGGAATAAGGAATAAAAAGTAAGAGCTAATATCCCAATGACCTTGTGAACTGTCTGGTGGGTTCATATTCATCATAATGATGCTATTGCCAAGATATTGGAAATAATCTTTTAAATCCACGGGAATCATGAAATTACATGGTTCCTGCACGATATGGAATGGTAGCCATCCTAGGTCACATCTACCGGTGGTTTTTTAAGCTCTGCTCCCAGAATGCCCTAGGTGTCATGATTTGGATAAAAAGTTCTTCCACTACTGGGCTGGGTTTGTGGCTCAGAGGTAGAACCCTCACCTAGCATGTGTGGGCCACTGGGTTTGCTCCTCAGCACCATATAAAAATAAAATAAAGATATATATAACTAAAAAATAAATATTGAAAAAAAGTTATTCCACTACAACCAAAGAATATTTCCCCAGTAAACAGACATGAACTATCAATAGACATGATTGTTTCATTTAAATGATCCCTTAAATATTTGGTGTTTGTTGAAAATTATGTATATTAAAAATAGGTATAAGGCTGTGGTTGTGGCTCAGTGGTGGAGCTCTTGCTTAGCATGTGTGAGGCAGTGGGTTTGATCCTCAACACCAAATAAATAAACAAACGTGTCCATCCACAACTAAAAACAATTTTTTTTAAGAATAGGTATAAGATGATATTTAACTCAGGATAATGGAAAAAGCAGCATTAACAAATATTTCTTAAAGGTTTACTATTGCCAAGCACTAAATTAGGTATTTTGTCAGTTTTTCTCACTTAACCCTCAACAGAAGCTAGGGAATGTTATCTCAGTCTTACAGATTAGGAAATGAAAATTCAAGTGGTCCAGTGACTCGCTCAAGGCCTGTGAACTCATCAAACTCACGTGATTCAAACCTGCCTTTTTTTACTCTGAAACCTGTGCTGCCTCACAAACTGTACATCTGTATCTTTCATCCAACCAACAATATTTTTATAGCTTCACAGTGAAAATTGTGTGGCAATCCATCCCTAAAAGAGTTTGAAAATTCCAGGCGTGGTCTGTATCTTTGATAGTTTCTCCTTCCTCCCTGTGAAGTCAGTGAGAATTACAAACTCATAAGTTGACTAGAATTCAGCAAAGGTCTCAAAAAATCAAGCAAAGGACCCCAGGATCAGTAAAAAGAGGGCAAATTGAACAACCCAAGGGAACATTCCTAATCTATTTTGTACATGAATTCATTATTATCAATAAATGCTAAATTGAGCTCTCCTAAGTGTGTGAGGTTCGTCAAACCCCAGTTGTACCCCTGGCACACCCATATACATCTGGGTAAGCACACTACACTCTTCAGACTGCAATGTTGTCCTGAAAGATTTAGATTCATAGTGTCCTGGGGAACTCTATGGTTTTCAAAACTTATTGTGTCTCCCTGCCATGCAGAGTATACTAAAGTAGGAATTACAATTCTTAGTGAAAGAATAACATACATGGAAGTACCTGGGATTTAGTAGCTTATCTGTAATGTTTATTAAATGTGAATCTGAGTTGCTGAACTGTTCAAAATCTACCACCTCCAAGAGGTTTACCCAACTCGTTCTCCCCCTCTCTAGCCCACCCCTCCCATTTAAGGATACTGTTCTAATTATTGTTTTTTTTGTGACTCACTTCACTTAATTATACACTCGTCACATGTACATTGCTGAGGGAGTGCTGGAGTCTGTGAATGGCATTGTTACATAACCTGGAGGAGCTGATAAGTACTCACGGTCTCATTCTGTGGACTGATATAGCTTGACACCAGGGGCCCAGGGCAACTCTTGGGCAGAAGATATATTGTGGAGGCAGCACCATGACAACAACTTCTGACCTTCACCGATATTATTTTGATTGAGGTCTGACAAGTGGAGAGGAGAAATATTGCTCATTCTAGGGTCAGACATGGAAGCCAGCCCTGAATCCAAGGAAAGAAGAATCTTCCTCTGCTTCAAAATCTGAGACGTGGAGGTCAGGGGAAAGGAGTAGGCACAGACCTGGCTGTCCTGCAGCATCCCTTAGGAAAGGGGAAGTGAGGGTGAAAATTGGAGGACAACAGCAACAAAATGGTGGTGTCACCATGCAGACCTGTGGCCGTGAAGTCTTACAACTAAGACATCTCCCACCCTGTCCCTGAAACGCTATTCCTGGGCCAGCCATTTTAGCATAAGCCTCAGGTCACCAAAGAGCTTTGCTTTAGTGGATGGGGACACAGCACCACTGCAGAGTGACATGGCGGGGGATCTACACTCCCAGGTCACCTGGATCATCCAGCAGCAGTGCAGTGACGCAGCTAAGATGCCAGCGTTTCCAGGTGACAGCGACCATCACAACAGGATGGGACACCTCTACAGATTTTCTCATTCCTCAACATCACAGCATAGAATCAGGAATAATTCCTGGGAGCACTAAGAATCTATTTTAAAAATCATGACAGGAGGGAGCTCCTGAAGAAGGGTTGAAGTATAAAATAAGATGACTCATGACAGCGTCACTTAATCTGAGTGGAGTGAGGGGAAAGTAACCTAATCTTGTGCCCAAAATCAACGAACAAGACATTGGTTTTTAGGTGATATGTCATTTTTTATTGCATGATTCTCTTTTCACTAATTTGAACTCCTCCTCCCACCCAACACCCCCTCACACACACAGGTGCATGCGCATGCGCATGCACGCACGCGCCCGCATACACATATACACACACACACACACACACACACGCACGCACACACACACATGCATTTATGCATGATACTCCACCAGTTCATGCAGCAAAACTTTGCTGATTGTTTACTCTTATGAAAAAGTATCCCAATGCATGACTTTATATTGAAGTCCCGAAATCTGGGCAGTAAAAAAGTTGTTAACACATGAAACTCTGCTCATGCAAACCTGAGTTCCATCTGTTTCCTTCAACTGGCCCTCCTCCCCTGTGTCTTTCTCCTAGAGTGGCTCACCATCTGTTCACTCACTTCCGTTTGAACATCTAGGCGGTTCTGTGGATTTCGCCTTCTGGCTTACCCACTTCCACCTTCCACTGAGCATCCGGGTGCTTCGCCTCTACCGGCTGGGTTTTGTTGCCACGCCCCTCCCCCCTGCTGTCCGCCCTCCTTCCACCGCCTTGGTTGAGCCTTCCTGATCTTTATTCTGAACTCCTGCAACAGCTTCCCACCAGCTTTACCTCGTCCTGAGCCCCTGAGTCCCTCTATGCAGTCTGTCTCCCCTTTTTCTCAGCACATCCATGTGCAAATGCACACCTGCTCCCCACCCCCACGCCCTCACCCCCCCCCCCAAACACACCAGCGTGGAGGATGGTTTCCTGCTGCGTCCGCACAGAGCCTTCCCACAGCCTCCTCCCCACTCTTCACACGCACACGAACTTCAGCCACAAGGGCCTCTTCAGTGCCCCCAAACACACCTTGACCTTTCACTGTTCCTGCTTTCCTCTCCCAGAAATAGCTTCCACCCCGCCCTCACCCTGCCTGAGCAATCCTCATCCTCCAGGGCTGGGTGGTAACTGGGCTTCTGCCACCATTGTCCCATCCTGGCAATTCTGGTTCTGTGCATGGTCCACATTAAGATGTTAGATCACTCAGAGCCTGCGCTGTGCATAAGGCCACGCCCTGCTCGCAGGGGACGGTCTCACCCGCAGGGGAGGGTTACTCATGACAAACGTCTCTGAGGAAGGGTAAGAGCCTCACACTCTGAAGCAGAGCTGAGGTTGAAAGCATTGGCATGGACTACAGCCGTCCCCAGAGGCTTAGAGACAGCTCTCCCTGACGGGTGGGTTGCACAGGTTAACCGCACAGAGACAGGCAGGGGGTGCACCAGCCTGTGGGGCTGCGGTTTCTTACCCCGGGATCCTTGGACACTGCCTGACTCAACTGTGGTGCTTTGCTCAGAATACTTGCTCCTGGGCCCCACCTTTGAAAATAAATCAGAACTAGGAGATTCTGATGCACACAGAACTTCTCAGAGTCTAGGGAACAAAGCCAGGGAGGTAGTCAATTGGTGTGACAAGCTGAGAGGGAGCACAGGGGTGGGATTAAGGAGGAAACAAAGAGCAATTAGCAAAAGTCCAAGAAAGAGAGCACCTCCCTGACAGCTCCCAGTCCCCACTGATAGGGCTTTCAGGCTACAGGGAGATGCAGTGGTGTATACAAAGCTTCCGGCATTTGCCAGGCACAGAGCAGGTCCCCAGCAGGTGTCAGCTGACCCAGGATTGTTTCCAGTAAGTTTGCCTTTTATGTGTATTTTGCTGAGCCCCTTTTGAAGAGTCTAAAAAAGCTAAATCAGGATGGTCACTGTCCCTCAGCCCTACACACCCGGTGTTCATGGAGCTACATCAGGTAAGTGGGGGCTGAGTTCACTGGTCTCTGTAGGTAGGCGTGCATGCAGATATGATGCCCGTAGGCATTGCCCCTACTTGTTGAGGCCCAGAGCTGCTGGCCTCCACAGGCCACTCTACCAAGTACTCTAGTCTCCCCACACTGAACTGTGCAGGATAGTCACAAAGAATGCAAGATGAGCTGCAGAAAAACTGAAAGTACAGAAGCTGTGAAATCAAGATGAATGTGCACAGAGGGCAGAAGGTGGGCAGTACTCACAGGAGTCCTGGAGCTGGCTTCCAGCTCTCCTCTGGGCCACAGGACTCAAATATCACAGGGAAGAAGGGGACAGTGTAGGTTTGCACTCCTCTCCTGGTGTGCAATGCTATTGGCTGGGGCTCCCTTTAACCCAGCATGGGACGACCTGTAGGTCTTCCTATGTGGTGTTTAAGTGCCTCCAAAACACCATCATGGTAGCCTGAGCACCCCCAACACAAAGGGTCCCAATCCCAACTCATCTTCTTGATCTTTCTCTAGTATTGCCTACTCAGATTTAAAGTAGATGACTTTCACACTACAGGACAGAGTCCTGTGGTTCTGAGAGCTGGAATAGCATACAGGACTAAGCAGCAGCCTTGAACACAGAAGACTCAAGTGTAGACCCGCCTCTCCTACTTTCTAGCTCTATTACCTTGGGCAAGTGTTAATACTGCCCCCAACAACATTTTCTTCCCCCTTCAAAGGGGGGAAATAATGCCTAACTCATTTATAGGGCTGTTATAAGGATTCGTTGACTTTTTCATGTGAAAATGTTTATACGTTATAAAAAATAAGATATGAAATGCAGAAGTGGAATCCAAGCACATCTTTGTAAAGAACAGTTCCAAGGGACTTAGACCAGGACTTGTAAGTGAAAACTCACTTGTCAGTGTTCAAGTGGGTTGCCAGGGCTTCTGTTTGAAAGGTGGTCCAGCTGGTACTCTGGCTGAAGGAGAGAGGACTGCACCTGAACTCTAAAATTAGTTCTCAAGCCCAGCTCCAGCACATGGTGCCCTGGAGACTACTTAAAGCAACTCCCTATATGATATTGACATGTTCCATTCAAGCCTGTGAAAGTTAGTTGAACTCTTGGTATTAAAAAAAATCCACAAAGTCTACAAAGATGCAAAATAAGGAAAATGGTGTGTTGCCTAGTAGCGGGTAAGGTGACCAGACCCTTAGAAAGGAAGGTGACATTGAGAGAATTCTGGCTAGAACCCAATATAAATGAGCGGGAAAGTCAGCTTTGCCGAGGAGAGCATCGGGTCTGTTTTGCCTACCACTGTACACAGAAGCCTAGAACGATTCCTTGCAAACAATAAGTGTTCAATTAATGTTTGTTGAACTTAATTGAGTTGAACTGAATGAGCGCAATCTTATTGTGCCTTTCTTCCCTTCTGACAGTAGCCGCCATTTTTATTTTGAATTCCAAATTTTCCAATGATCAGTTCATATTTTCTACCAATGGTAAAACCCCAGCCTCATAAGTAGCACCTATGACAAAAGTATAAGCCAACAATACCTAGCATTGTTCTAACCTCGATTATCAGTCCAGCAGGGAATCTGTCACAGCTCTCAGATCAATCATTTCACCTCTGAATGTTCCTCCTTAATTTTGAAAGGGACACCTCATATCCAAACTGTGGCACTCATTGAGTGTTTACTACGCTTCAGGAACTGCTGTAGGCACGAAACAGACAAGGTCTCTGCCCTCATGGGGGTTTCAGTGGGGCAGAGGAAGAATTGAACAATATATACATACATATTTCTTAATACATATTTCTTCATACATGTATGCATGTATACATGTATGTGTGTGTGCATGCGCACAATGTGGAGACTGGATAGACAAAAACTAACACTCAAGGTAACTTAGGAATCTATTTCAGTAATATAAAGATCATGGGATTTGGATCAAAAGAGCCACAGCACAGAAAGTGGGGGAATTCGAGAAACATCAGGATACAGTGATCAGTGTATGGGGCAAAAGAGAGAAATTATTGCAGAAAATTAACTGAGTACAACTTGAACATTTGTGGGAATGGTGTTGCCACATAAAAATAGAAGGAACAGAAGAAGGGGAGCAAAAGTGGTTTCAGCTCAGGTGCCAGCACTTGGGGTGTCTCTTTGACAGTCATGGGCAGATATCCACTGGGAAATTGGTTACGTAGCTGAACTCTAAAGGAAGACCAGGAAGATAAAGATTTGAGAATGGTCACTATGGAGCTAGTAATTGTATCAACTAGAGATCAGAGAATGAATATAAGGGAATTGCATCAACAACAAAAAGGACCCTAGTGGTTTAACCTTCAAAATACATAAGGAACTCCAAGTCAGTGGTACTCCCTGCAAAAAATAACTGATAACCTAATATTAAAATGGGTTAATGACCTGAATAAACATTTCTCCAAAGAAGATATACAAATGCCTAACAGGTATATGAAAAAAATGTTCAACATCACTAATCACCAGGTAAATGCAAATAAAAGCCCCCATGAGATATCATTTTACTCCTGTTAGGATGGCTGTAATCAAAAAGTCAAAAGATAACAAGTGTTGACAAGGAACTGAAGAAATGGGAACCCTTGTACACTGTTGGTAAGAATGTAAAATGGCATAGCCACTATGGAAACAGTATGGAGGTTTCTCAAAACATTAAAAATAGAATTTCCACATGATCCAGCAACCCCACTTCCGGGTATATATCCAAAAGAACTGAAAGCAGGATCTTGAAAAGATATCACAACTCCAGAGTCCAATGCAGCACTATTCACAATAGCCAAGATATGGAAACAGATGCCCATGGTAGAAGAAGAAGAAGGAGAAAGAGAGGAAAGGGAATGGGGAAGGGGAGGCGGGGAGAGCCAGTCTAGACCAGTACAGACCTACAATAGAACCCTATGCAGCCTTAAAAAGAGGAAGATTCTGCAATATACAAGATCAGGGACGGACTTTGAGGACACAGTGCTCAGTGAAATAAGCTGGTCACCAAACAACAAAGCATGATTCCACCTATAGAGGTGTCTATAATGGTCAAATTCAAAATGTATACGTGTTTTAAACCCCATAAACATGTACCATATTATGTGTGAAAGTTTAAAATAATAATAATAAAAATAGTGAAATAGTCAAACTCCTAGAACCATGGGATGGTGGCTGTCAGGGTCTGGAGAGGAGGGGAGGGAAGGAGGGGCGTCCTGGTGCGAGGGCATCAAGTCTGAGAAGAATAAGCCCTCAAGATCCGCTGTACACGGTTGTACTTAAAGCCAAAAGTACTGTATTGCTGTACACTTAAATTTTTGATAGAGGGGTAAATCTCATGTTAAGCACTCATATAGCAAAAAGAAAAACAAGGGTCTGGGATTGTGGCTCAGCAGTAGAGCGCTCGCCTAGCACGTGGGCGGCCCGGGTTCGATCCTCAGCATCACATAAAAATAAACGCATTGCAGATAAATAAATATTTTTTAAAAGAAAGAAAGAAAAACAATTGAGCAGGGAGGGCTGTGGTCCCATGCCTAGGATAAAGCTGTAAGGCGTGTTGACATCCCAGGGGCTGGCACGCAGGAAGACAGGCAGGGGCGCATTTTAGCGGCAAGGGAAGAGAGCGCTCCAAGAACGTCCCCAAGAGGCTGGGGCAGCAGGTCCAGGCACTGCGGCTCTGCTGTAGTTGACAGGTTGCGGTTGGAGACTCGGCGCGGCGCAGCTATAGAGTGACGAGCAGCGCCATCTAGTGGAACGCGAGGCGATCAGAAGCAAGGTGACCGGTTTTCTTGATTAATAATCACCTTGAGTTCTGAACGAACCGTGTTAAGAGATTAATATTTTACAGAGGAAACAAACGCCACGGAGACTAAGTTTGATTTCCCCACAAGTTACACCAGCTCTCAGGTGACAGAGCTGGGATCAACACCTGAGTCATCAGCTTCCAAGACAGTACCCGTGTTTAGGCCTCCCAGGGGCTGCAGACTACCCAGAGAGCTCAGAACCAGATTAACTGTGACCTGGATGGGGGCGAGGGAGGTGGGGGTCGTCCTGCTCCTTAAGGCCTGCACGAGGTTTGGAGCAAATTCCCACTCTCTGCCCTGTGGAGGGTCCACTGCCTTCCCCAGGCCCTGTGTGGGTTCCTGGTCATACCTGACTCAGAATCTTCCTCCCCTGAGTTTCCCTCCTCAACTCTGTCTTAGGACTCTTCCTCTACTCAACTCAGGTTCCACACAAATGGTGGACACAAAGCCTTTCTGCAGGGTCAGAGTTGAGATAATAGCCAGCCTCCCACCAGCCAAAGCATAACCTCACCCAGAAATAGACAACATTTGACCACCCTTTTATCCAAATCGTATTGTGTGCACGTACAAATACATAACAACAAATCTTACTATTATGTGTAATTATAATGCACCAATAAAAAATGTGGGGGGAGCCCCTTTTTTCATAGTATTTTTGATTAGCCCATCATGCTACGCAGAAAGTGTGACATATAATTAATTTCCCAAAGCAGGATGCTTTGAAAGTGAAAAGGGCACCAAAAATAATTAAAATTATAGGTAGAAATACATAAATAATGAACTCTTCACCTTCTTGACAACTGGTTTTATTATATTGGGGAATCATTCTATGCCAGAAATAAATGCTCTTTATCTTTTTAGCTCATTGTTTCTAAAAGAGTTCAGCACAAAATTGAAAGGTGTGACCGAACACAATAAATGACATTGGTAAACTCACCCCATGCAACATGTGACAAAACCACAGGTGTGTAAAGGCCTGTCTGTGTGCGTCATCACAGCACTGCTTGGCCTGGAGTGCCCAGTGTTTCACAAAATCTGTTCTTTTTCCACCCTCTTCCTGTTGATCTCACCAAATAACAACCTTGGGACTTTGCGCACATCAGGGGCTGAGGCCCTGCCCCTAGCACAAGCAGCCTCTGTGTCCAGAGCCTCCTGTAGTACTTCTCCCAAGGAGCTGGTGTCAGCCCTTATTTTACCTCCAAGTGCCTCACGTAATACCTTGATAGAATGATGTTGGTTTCATCATGTCCAGAAAGACTCCAGGGAAATCAATGAATGAGTGAACAAATCGACGAATGAATCAATCAGTCAAACAAACACTGGTTTTGTTATTATGGATCACCTTTCAGATTTGACCATGTGTTAACATGAAAATTCTGTTCACCCCTCGTGAGTTCCACACTGTTGGAGAAGACAGACGTAGAGCCAGAAGTCAGGAAGGAGGGTTCTTCCCAACTCACCCAGGGTTATTTTGAATTTTATACAAACATTAAATATAATCTATATATTGGACATTCTCTGTTACTTGAGGCTCAGTATAGCTTCACAAAAAGGGGTAGGGGGATTCCTTAGCTCACTTGGACTTCAGGCTGAGAGTCCACACTTAGGCAGCCCCATTGGTTGAGCCTCTGGTGAGGGCCAAGGGCAGATGGCAGGTGTCGGAGCCAGAGTCACACCATGAGATGCTTTCTCTTAAAACAACTTGATCTTGTACAAACTCAGGGGTCCCACAAGAGCCACCTTAATCCCTTCTAAGGTCAGCTCCCCAGGGACCTACTTAGCTAAGGACCTCCCCTCTCCTAGCCATCCCACCACCACTCAGCATTAACACAGTAGTGCTGAGAATTGTCATGTCATGATGAAACCAACATCATTCTTTCAAGGTACTACATGAGGCACTTGGAGGTAAAATCAAGTTCCCAGCACATGAACCCTCTGGGGACACACTCAAACCATAGCACTCCATTGAAAGAAAATTTAAATCTGGGCCAAATATTAAACCAGGCATTGTGAAAACAGGTGTAAAGTGAGCACAGTTGCTTGGCTTACTTAGAACAATTCCATGTACTCCAATGCTCCCAAAAACATCTCCAGGTGCTTTTACAGGTTGGAATCTCTGACACAGCAGATGAGTTTGGGCTGGGTATTCAGCAAGGCACTCTCCTCCCCTGTGAAGGTCACTGGAGGTGATTGGTTCTTCCCCTTCCTTTAGGGAGCACAGAATTAAGCTGTAGACTACTTGCCAAAGGTTACTTATAAAACTTTAAACTAGAAAGAATACATAGAGGGCTGGGGATATAGCTCAGTTGACAGAGTGCTTGGCTTGCAGATACAAGGCCGTGGGTTCAATCCTCAGCACCACAAAAAAAAAGAAAGAAAGAAAGAAAGAAAGAAAGAAAGAAAGAAAGAAAAGAAAGAAAGAAAGAAAGAAAAGAACTTGAGTGATACCAGTATAAGAGGAAGCCAATCAAATTTTTCTCCAGTTTAACAAAAGGAATTACTTTATATTTGCATTTTTTGGTCTTTGAAAATTACTTGTCAGCTCACAAGCAGATCCTTTGGATAACTGGTAAGCAAAATTTATTCCCTTAAGTTTGAGGGTTTCTGCCATAACTTTATTCTAGATCAGGAGGATGTAATTGAGGTGGATTCATTTACTATGTGGACCATATCATCTTCCTGATAGAGCAGGAAGACTCATATTTCTCTCAAATCTTGCTCAGGTCAGTGAAAGCCCAGTAGATGCTTTTTGTAGCTGTTGGTGCTTTGCATCATGTCCTACTTGGTAAGACTCCTCCCACCTCGCTGTGGAGGCCATTTTCCTCTTCCCACCCTCTTTCCTGAATTTCCCAGAGCCCAGCCCTCTGCCCACTTCTGTCTCCCACTGTCCTTCCAGGCCATGGTTCTGTCTCCACCCTAAGCTGTTAGTTCCTGACCCTCTCTAAACCTCCATACAGAACAATAAACATTGGCGAGGATGTGGGGAAAAGGGGACCCACCATAGATGGTTGGTAGGACTGCAAATTGGTACAACCACTCTGGAAAGCAGTATGGAGATTCCTCAGGAAACTGGGAATGGAACCACCAATTTGATCCAGTTATCCCACTCCTTGGTATATACCCAAAGAATTTAAAATCAGCATACTATAGTGATGCTGCCACATCAATGTTTATAGCAGCTCGATTCACAATAGCTAAGCTATAGAACCAATTTAGGTGCCCTTCAACAGATGAATAGATTTTTTTAAATAAGGTATATATACACAATGGGATATCACTCAGTCATAAAGAAGAATTACTTTATGATGTTTGCTTATAAAGGGATGGATCTGGAGATTATCATGCTAAGTGAAATAAACCAACCCCAGAAAACCAAAGGTCGAATGTTTTCTCTGATATGTGGATACTACTAACCCACAATAAGAGGGAGCAGAGAATAGAAGTTCAGTGGATTAAACAAAGGGAAATGAAGGGAAGAAAGGGGGGTGGGAATAGGAAAAAGAATGGAATGAATATGACCTAAATTTCCTATGTACATATTTGAATACACCACAGTGAATCTCACCATCAGGTACATCTACAAGACTGGGATCCTAATTAGAATAAGATATATTCCACGCTTCTATAAATATATCAAAATAGATTCTACTGTCATGTATAACTAAAAAGGACCAATAAAAAAATAAAAATAAACCTCTAAATGGGGGTCTTCCACCCCGTCTCCTGTTGAGTGTCCCCAGCACCTCAGACTCAACGTGGGGAAAACAAAAATCATCATATTAAAAATTAAAACAAAGAAACAAAACAATCCTACTGCTCCCCCTAAACTGCCCAAATATAGTTCCTTTGGTTGAAGAAGCCTGAAGTGTAAGGACGTTGCACTGCCTCCTGTAGTGCCTCGCCTGTAATCCACAGCCAGGAACTCGCCACAGCCTTTTGGATTTACACTAGGTGAACAGCTCTCCAGAGCTGTGTATTCTCCACCCAGCGGCTCAGGCTGCCCAGTTCTCTGCTGGGTTCCTGTCAGCTGCCTCCTTTCTTGCCCCACCACCTGCCAGCAGCAAGGACACCTTTTAAATTGCAAACTGAAGCTCACCTCCACCTCCCTGTAGTGCAGAGATTCAAAGAGGGCTCCCCCCTCCGGGTCGGTCTGTGGATCCTGAAACTCAGCTGTCTTGAGACTAGAAATGGAAAGGCATGCACAGAAACATCAGGGCAATGCCACAGAGTAACCTTATCTACCCATAAAAATCTGGGGCTTCTATTTTGAGTGTCTTAGTATTTTATTTTATTTTTTAGTTTTATTTCTGTTTTGCTTGATGTAAATATTGATCCATGATGAACCAGAAATTAAAAAGGAAAAGCAATGCCTGTTCCTTCCCCCTGGGTGCTTGGAGGGCACAGTACACCCAGCCTTCCTTCACTCACCCTCCCTCCAGCTCCCTTCCCAGCCAGGAGTCTTACCCAGCAGGCACCCAAGCACAAGGCCCCGCCTCCAGCTCCTTGGCCCTGTGATTGCTGCTCCCTTCCTTGCTTTCTTCACCTACTAGTGCTCTCCAGCTCAGCTCAGCTCCTGGAGGCTCCCCCACACAGAGCCCAGGGTCCTCCCTCTCTGCTCTGTGCACCTCCAAGACCCCCATCAGGCTCTGACATTTGCTCATCTTCTGTTACATAACTTGACTTCTGTGTCTTCTTCCTGTCTCTCATCTGCGCACTTGGCCAGTGTCCAACACAGTCAGTCAGTATCCAATGGGCTAGTGAATACATGAAGGCTTGAATTGGTGGAAACTTTCCTGATAAGCTTGTGGACAAGAGGAAGCTAGGAAATGATGGTCTAGTTTGGTAGTTTCATGGTTTGGTGTCAGACGGCTGCCTGTGGGATACTCAATATGATTTTATCAAGTGAAGAAATTATTGAGCATGATGTACCTTAAACTATTGAATACAGAAGTGTAAGTCTCATTCTCTACTGATGTTCCCACTCAGATAAATTTTTGGTGACAAGGAGCAGGGCGCTCAAGATGACTCTAGTGTCAGCGGTTTTGCAATGAAGCCTCCCCAGGGATGGACAAACCTGTTCTCTCCATGGGAAACCACTGACCTAATTACCCTGCCCATCGAGTTCCTGCTTTCCCCTATGTCAGCAAAGAAGAAGAATTAGGAGCAGGGGAAAAGAGCTCATTCTGACTTCCTGTAGCTGGCCTTTGGTGGCTGACCAACTGTGGCAATCACCACTGGCTCTTGACAAAGGCCTGTGCACAAGTGCCCATCTCTCCCTATACCCAAGCTTTGGTTCATAGACATAAAACTTCCTTTGTGCAAATGTCCTCCCGAAAGGAATGATGGAATTAGAGATGGTAATGACCCCTTTCGGAAACCACATATTAACAGACATGGAAGCAAAGATGAAAACCAAGGATTTAAGATGGTCTCAACTTGCATCGCAATGAGCAGGGTGCCCATGGCCCCATTCCTGCTGTTATAGGTCCCAGCCCAGTGCTCCCCACTAGCCCCCTCCCCAGGGGAGGCACATCCTCCTAAGCATGACCTGTTTGTCCTGAGCTGATTTGCTCCTCAAATCTACCCACTCCTAACTGGCCTAATTTTACACAGGATCGTTGTGTTAGCAAGGCAAGACGTGGAATTGATGATGTCGATATCGGCCGTGGTGATAATCATAGCCATACTGATGAGTGACTCTGGTTTCATTTCTTGTGCCAACGTTACCGACGACTGAACATGCCATGTTGGCTTACACGGCACTTTCTGGGAATTCAAAAGAGGTGACCCCCCTCTTCAGACAGACCCAGCCCACACCCTCCTGCACTGCTATGTCAGTCCTCTCTCACCCTCGCACTAGGATGCCCTTGTGCAAGGATCCATCTGCACAACTGTAGGCAGCCGTGCACATGTCAGGGAAAGCCCAGATGAAAAGTAGCAGCCTGGGTAGCCTTCAGGAAAAGAAGCAGTTCTGTTTTTGTTGTTGTTGTTGTTGTTGTTGTTGTTGTTGTTTAAATATTTATTTATTTGTTTTAGTTGTACACAATGCCTTTATTATTTTTATGTGGTGCTGAGGATCGAACCCGGGTCGCGCACATGCTAGGCGAGTGCTCTACTGCTGAGCCACAACCCCAGCCCAGTTCTGTTTTTATAGTTAGGAAAAACAACTACATGGTATGGGGGGAAAGCTGGTTGTACCACCCTGAGGCTTCCGACCTCCCTTGATGACCTTTCTGGGACTGCTGGAAGAAGAGTCATTTCAGCACTAATGGGAGGCCCTGGAATTGGCACACTGAGTCCTTGTCTCAGATGTTCCCAACCACCTGCCAGTGGGAAGGGGAGGAGTTCGCAGCAATCACACCTGCTTACCGTGGGGAAGCCACCTTGGTTCCTAGTGTTACAGAGGAACAGCAGACTCTTGACCATGGTTTCGGGGACAGAGGTGGTGGTGGGTTCCACCCACATGCATGGAAGATTTGTGGTGTTTTTGGACTATTGGTGTCAAGAGGAGTCTCAGGAATCACTGAGAAAAAGGCCCCTCCCTCAGCTGCAGGTAGAGCCTGAGCCCAGATAAGGCGGGTGGGTGGATGTTGGAATCCAAGGTTTCCTGCCTCCCTCCTAGGACAAACCTGGGTTTTTCTCTGCAGGTTAATTTCCCAGTTAAATGGACTCTCCCTCAAAACTCGCTACTTTAAACAGTAGTCCTCCAAAATGCGGTGTGACTAGCAGGTTTAGAGGTCATAGCAATTTAAGAAACAAGCACTGCATTTTCTCTCAGATTCAGAAAACATCTTGCCTTCCCAAAAGCCTAAAAATATATTGCAGAACATGTTTAGCTTGGTTCAACACGAACTTTTCAAGGTTTCGCCATGAGCTCCTAGGATTCTCACCCCCACACACACACAGCTTTTCAGGAACACTAGTACTCTCCTTTGAATCATCAAAGAAGAAGCCCTTGTTAGGTCTGGGGATGAGCAAGACAACCTAACACAGGAATTACCCACCCGATCAAACCCTATTTTCCAGCCGGGCTCCGTGGCGCACGCCTGTAATCCCAGCACTTTGGGAGGCTGAGGCAGGAGGATCGCGAGTTCAAAGCCAGCCTCGGCAATGGCGAGGCACTTAGCAACTCAGTGAGACCCTGTCTCTAAATAAAAAATACAAAAAAAAAAAAGGGCCGGGCCGGGGATGTGGCCCAGTGGTCGAGTGCCCCTGAGTTCAATCCCCGGTACCACAAAAAAAAAAAAAAAAAAAAAAAAAATTTTCCATCATTCAAAAATATGCCTTGATATTTACTATCTGTTAGAGTCTGTACCAGGAGCTGTGGGAGGTATGAAGGAGCCTCAGTAGACACAGGGAGGGCCCTCTCAGAGACGGTTCTGGGGAGACTCCTGGAGGCAGTCAGAAGCTCCAGGGACACGGCCTTGTACTTCTCCTCTCCAGTGGAAAACGGGCGCCATTTGCTTTTTCTGTTCCAGGCTTGGGCTTTCTTGTGGGTGAAAGGCTTTCTTCTGTTCACTTGAAAGGCTCTCACAAATCCAAGCAGCTATTATGGTCAGAGAAGAGGAGGGTGACAGAGACAAAAGCCACTGAATGGGGAAACGCCCGCGTCCTAAATCCTCCTTGACAGTGGGGTGGGGCTGAGGGTAAGAATGTCGTAGAAGTGGTTTCCAGTCCAAGAGCCAAAACTAGAAGCGGGCAGGCTTTAATCCAGTGTAAGTCTCAAATGGCACACAACGGACTGAACAGGACCCCTGAGGGGAAAATGGAACTTTTGAAACATTTTTTATTGTTACATTTAGCCAGAATTATTTGAAAAGTGAACATTTCTGGAAGGTTTACTATTACGATGTAAATAGTTAAGTGTGTTTTATTTTTATCCACATTCTTCTAACAGAAGAAATTCAGCCTTTGAAGGCAAATAGTTTAATTCACGAAGTAAAAGTTTTTTAATGTAATCAAAGCATAGTGATCAAAGGTATGGCTGAGGGGAGAGAGAGCTAGGGATTGAATCTTAAGCATAAAACTCGCTAGCCATGTGGACTCAGCGTGCTTTTCTGTCATGTTTCTGAACTCCAGTCCCCTTCAGACCTCAAACGGGTCCAGACAGGGCTGCCGTGGAAGCCAGATTCTAATGTAGGACGTGCTAAGCCACGTTCCCAGCTGGTAAGAATGACTCCAGGAAGGAGTGACGATGGCAGGAATCACAATTAGAAAGAGTAATGAAAGACACAGAGAGGCACCAGTAAGAACTGCTTTACAAGCCCATTTTCCATTAACTACAGAACAGTGACACAGTTTCTGACCCAGAAATCCCATCCCCAAGAATATAAATGTGTCAACACACATATATGTACATATGTGTGTGTATGAGGAATACATACATATTCCACCAAAATATTATGTTGGGAACACCAGAATGTTCAAATAATAGTACTCCTTGTAGTTGCCAAAAGCCGGAAACACCCAATCACCCTTCAAGAATAGAATGGATAGAGGCTGGGGTTGTGGCTCAGTGGTAGAGCACTCACCTAGCATGCATGAGGCACTAGGTTCGATCCTCAGCACCACATAAAAATTAAAAATAAAGCTATTGTGTCCACCTAAAACTAAAAAAAATAAATATTTAAAAAAAAAGAATAGAATGGACAAATTGTTGAGATGAATTCACAATTCATGCAACAGGGTACAAAAAAAAAAATGATGACCTACAGCCACGTGCAAGGATATGAATGACATTTGCACAGCCACAAAGAAAAGAGAACATACTGTAGGATTCCACTGATACAAAGTACATAAACAGACGAAAGTGTGTGTGTATGTGTGTGTGTGTGTGTGTGTGTGTGTGTGTGTGTGATTAGAAGACACTGGCTCTCTTTGGAAGAGGATGGCAAGAACAGTGACTGGAGAAGGCATGGGGAGGTTCAGAGGCGCTGATCTGGGTGTTTTCAGTTTGAAAACTTCACTCAGCTGCACACCCACATGTACTTTTCTATATATATTATACTTTTGAAATATTTAGAAGAAAAAATACAGAGAGCACTGTGTGTTGTACAAAGACACTGACTCACGGCTGTTGTCAGCCAGAGCCATAGAGCCTCGACTTCCTGACTCCAGAAACTGGGGTTTCTGAATCTACACTATGTGACAGCATTCTTGGGGGACCTGGTAAAATTAAAGTCCGTGAAAACATCCAGGTGCTTCAGGTCCTCTGTGAAAGAAGGCGCCATCTCACACTGCCATTGGGGAATTTCTGATATTGTGATTGACATGAACGTGGGGTTAATGTTGGAGATTGAAATGTTATTAAATGTCATCTTTAATGTAACTTCCTTCCTCAATTACAAATTTTTGAAGAAAGAAAGCAACTATTGTCTCTCTTTTAACTCTTCACCTTCCTTAGCACAGAATTATGTATGCAGCAAGGCAATTCAAGCATCACTGATTGGTCATTAATTAAACAACTCAAAAGAAGCACTTACAGCTTATGAGGAAAATGACTCAAATGCAGTACTGAGATCATTAACACTTGATGTGCTCTAACAATGACTCGCCTATCCAAAATTCAGCAATATGTAGACCCGTCTTTTCATAATCCAGTTGAGAATCCAGAAGAAAAGAAAAACTGAGCTGCCAAAGATGATGCTAAATTTAAAAAAAGATCGTGTTGAACCTGAAGAATGCTATACCACGAGGAAGCCTATTTGTTACTTTCTCAGCCAGTTAACTTTTACTTTCCAAACAATTCCAACAAGTGGATGTTAATTTCCCAGCTAGCAGAAGAAGCAGCAGCAAGAAGACAGGGCAAGGGTAGCTAGAGGGATGTGGTGGCTACCACCTGTGGTCTCCATGGCCTTGAGAAGTGGATTTTGCCCTAACCCTACGTGGCAGGACAAAACTGAAAAATGCTAAAATGCACCTGCCCCAGAGAGTTAAAACTTGGGAATAGGGAAAATCGGTTGGAGACATCTCAAAAGACCTTGGAGATCATTACCATGGAATAATGAATGAGAACAAGAAGTGAGCCATAAAGAAAGTGAAGGTATGTTTGTTTTTCTAAATGTTCATTCAAAATGGTCAAAATAAATGTACTGAAATTAAAATTCAGAGGAGCAGAGCTTTCGCTTTGGGAGGCCCTGACCCGGTCCGCGTGGGCCGTCTTCCCGTCTTTCAGGGAAGTAGTGGCCGGTGGTCTCTGTGCTGCTCAGCTCACTCCCCATGCGCCAGCAGACTCCAGAAAACGCTCCTCAAAATGTTTTCTTTAGAACTTTTCCTTCCAGCTTGTCCTTAAGGGACAATCAGTTCGTTTATTTAAAAAGGGAAAGGAAAACGAAGTTTCTCTTTTTACGTCCCTGAGGACCTGAGGTAGCATTGAATCTAAATTCCACAATCATTTGCGATGTCAAATGAGTTCAGAAACCGAGAACTCAAACGCCTGGCCTCTTGCTTCTGAAATGTGGCTCACAGGGTCTCTAGGGCCTCCTGTGGGCGAGGGGATGCTGGAGGCCAGGCCATTGCTGGGAGCTGGAGGAGCACCGGGTGGAAGGGTCGCTCCCCTCAACCACGCCTGCGTCCAGAGTCCCAGGCTGTGCCCAGGCAGCCCGGCCAGCGCCTGCCCTCCTCTCTCCCGGGAGGCTCTGCCACAACAGGCAGGTGCAGTGGGCTGTGTCGGTGGCATTGCTCTCCTGTCCTTTCTCAGGTGCTCACCTTCCCAATTTCAAGCACCCACGAAAGCACTCTGTGAAGTTTGCCATCTCCTCGGGATGTGAAGGGGTGGCTTGGAGCAGGCTGCCTTTGGCAGGGCGGTGCAGAACTCACTGAGCTACACGCTGACCCATCAGAAGACCATACGGGCAGTAACGTCCTGGGCCCTGCTGCCATCAAGCCACGGGGTCACTAGTGCCTGTGGCAGCCACAACTTTGACCTGGGTTCCTGCTCTTCCCTGCTGGGGAATCAGCCCCTGACCCTACAGTTGCCGTGAGAATAAGCAATTGCCGTGACTGAGCCCGTGGCTGGTGGACCCTGTGACACCGAGGTTACTCAGGATGATAAGAAAAGAACTGTCAAGATGAAACAAATATTTGGAAACTTGTAAAGAGAGAAGGTATGGAACATAGAGGAATTCTCTCAGGTGCCCCGATGTCCATTTGCCAGTGGTCAGTGCCAGGTGGAAGATGAGGGCATGGAGCACGGGAGCGCTGGCTCTGGCCGCAGTGTGCATGGGTTCATATCCTGCCACCAACACTCAGCTGAGACCATGAGCTGATCATGTGTCTAGGCCATTGTCAGATCCTCATTGGTAAGAGGGAATCGTGGTTTCCTCCTCATGTTTTTTTGGAGGGGTTGATGGGCTAGCATAGCCACGGTTTATCAGTGGGCTGCCCTGGGAAGGGTGCTGGCAATTCTTCCTTTCTGATGCCTTTTCAGCCCTACTCTCTGCCCAATCTATTTTCCATCCCGAGATGAAATCCCCCAGACTAAAGCTTCTCCGGCCATTTTCAGTCATTTTCAGAAATGATCAAGCCCAGAAATCTAATTTTAGATTCAGTCTCTTCTGATTTAAAGCCTGGCCATCCACCACAGCTGGGCTGTGACCGAGGCTCACTCACCCACTGGGGAAAGGCAGCGGAGGTGGCCCTGATCACCATTTCCCCCTTCCCCTCCCTCCTCCCATCCCTCCTCCCCCTTCCCCTCCTCCTCCTCACACCTCAGTGGGGCGAGGGCAGGAAGCAGAGGGCTGAGCAGAGAGGCCTTAGGAGACTGGTGCGTGGCAACCTCCTGTCTGGAGACCCTTCACCCTCACTGCACGGACCCTCTGAGCAGAGTCTCCTTCACAATGACCACGCCTGGCTGCTCCCCACCTCACGGTGGCTGCCAGCACAGCTCTGGCCCGTCGTCATGCTCTGCCTTAGGGACCCTACAGACTGAACCTGTCCTTTGGATAGAGGCCCGGCTCTCTCCTTTGGCACTATTGGTCTCATGGGCCCAGTAGCTCTGCGGTGGGGGTGGGACCTGTTCTGGATATTGTGGGTGTTTAGAGACGAGATGTCCTCCCAGTTGATCAAAACTTTCAGTGTTTTCCAAGTTCCGGGAGACCCTGGAAGCACCCTGACAGACACTTGGCTCAGGAGGCACTGATGTCCCCCTTCCTCTAAACACTCAATGTCCTTTTTCACAGTCATCCCGTCTTCTCTAACTTAACCTGGGAAGATAAGGAAGATGAGCCAAGAGTGGCAAAACTTGGTTGGGGCCAGCAGTCCTGCACAAATGGCCTTTTTAAGATCGTGGGGGTGTTGATCAGCATTTGGACTCAACTTTTATTGCAAGAGGACACACATCAGTCCAAGCACGCTGCAGGAACAGAGGGGGCTATTGACTCAGATTCAGGGACAACATGAACAATTTAAAACAAATGAATGTGGCACTGAGAAAAACACACCTCATAAGAAAAGTGAATAGCTTAAACCTACACAGCTTACTTAATAAAGTCACCTTTTGAGGAAAGGACCAAGGTGAAAAGGGCTGGATATCAGCTTCATGTCCTCCTAAGTCCTTGGAGTCATGTGACTCTTAAGGGGTTGAGAGTCATCTGACAGCCCCCTGGCCCTGTCTTCCCTTGGATGAATGAGGCACAAGAGCCCATGGCCAGGACAGAAGGAGAAAAGGGTAGCCTTACAGTTTGGATCTGGAATGTCCCCTAGAGATTCTTCGTTGAAGTCTTGGTTCCCGATGCAGCAATGGTCAGAAGTGACTTAGGATGTGATTGTATCCTGAGGGAATCTGATCTCAATGGATTAACCATGGATGGGTTTGTAGTTGAAGGAACTATTGGGAGGTGGTGGAAACTGTAGGATGCTAGGCCTGGTTGGAGGAAGTATGTCACTGGGAACATGCCCTGGAAGGATCTTATCCTTGGACCCTTTCCCTTCCTCCATCTCCCCCCCCCCCCCCCCCCCCCCCTTTCTCTCTCTTTCCTGGCCACCATGAGGTAAGCAGCTGTGCTCCACCACGCCCATCCACCATGATGTACTGCCCAGAAACAATGGAGCCAGCTAACAATGGACTAAAACCTCTGAAATCATGAGCCAAAATAATCTTTCCTCCTTTATGTTGTTTTTCTCAGGTATTTTGTCATAGCAATGGAATTCTAACTAAAATACACAGTAATTATTCTTACTCCTTTTTAGTTTACCTCAATCCCTAAAAAAAAAAAAAAAAAAAAAAAAAAAAAAAAAAAAAAAAAAAATTATACACAGAAATGTAAATGTATGGCTTGGTTATGTTTTAAAACAGTAATTTTAACTTAGTGGGGGGGAAAAAAACAAGACACATAGTTCAATAATATTTTATTGTCAATAGCACAGAAGAAATGCAATATTGAACTGTCAGATGAGGAAAAACCTATTTACAATGAATGATAAGGAACAGATGAAGGAAGGCTGTCATAAAATCTGCAGTGAATATCCCTTTTGGTAGTGAATTAATACGTGAGGCTACAACATAAATAACTGGCCAGAAACACTTTACAATTACTATCAGTGTAAATTACAAACTCACAATCTAAAGTAACTGTATCCATACACTGAAAAAACAAATGTGTCAAAGCATCATGAGTATTTTAACAGCTTTACTTCTGAAGGTTTTAGGTTCCTTTCCTTTTTCCACTATTTATCACATTAGATAAAGAGACAAGTTCCTTTAACATTCATAAAATTGATTTTATTGGCTATTATGAGTCCCCATGGATTCCAAGTCCACGGTGTCCAACATCCAAACCATTCTGAGTTGGCTAGAAGACCCTGCCACCAGCCCAGCAGCCACCAAATGACCAGGTGGGACAGCTCTCAAACATGAAAGTCAATTTTTTTTTTTTTAATAAAGCTGAGCTTCTCCTTGGGGTCTCACATTTCAGCTACTTTAGCCAACATTTCACTAAAAAAGTTCTGCAAAGTGTTTTCATAAGCTAGTGATATACTCATTTGTCAGCAAAATTTGACCACTTATGGCCTGGAGTCTTGATTTGTCTATTTGATGTGAATATTTTACATTTTGTTGCAGAAAATAATACTAGGTGTTGATTTATAGAGTGCTGTTTCAGACCCTGTTGATGGAGTTCCACGACATACCAAAAGTGCTAGGCCATATGTGCAATATATCTTTCTAAAAATCCCAAACCTTCAGAGTTTGAAAATACATGTATCTCTCAAGGCTTAACATAAGGACTTCTGTGCCTACAGTAGAGAAAACAGGTGCCCAAGTTTTGCAGATTCTATGGACCATAGTTTATTTAGACTTTGAGGAAGTAAGAGTATCTAGAGTATTCTATATCCCTGTGAAGAAAGGCAAAGTTCTGGGGATAAGATCCTATAGACCTTCCCTATAGGAATTTCTGCATGGAATACTATATGTCTCTCCATAATCCTGGACAGTTTGACAAATAATGAACAAATATTTTTTCCTCTAAGGCGATTCCTTTTCATTAAAAGCATATGTCATTTTCTTTTATGGGGAAAAAGGAAACAAACAAACAAAAAAAGAATTAGAAAAGAAGGTACTTGTCATGTGAGGGCTACACATGACAAGTACCAGCTGCTTCCAGATCTAGCAACAGTAACAATTTATTGTTTTTAGGAAATGAATCTCTGGATGCAGAGTTTACAGAAATCTGCATCCAGAGACAAGTCAGGTGGGTCTTAACTTGGGTTAAACCACTTCAGGAGAACAGAACTTGCCAAAGAAAATGATGTTTCGGGTTTTGTTGTGCCTGATGATGTAAATAAATGGGTGGTCTGCATTGAATTCATCCTTGTGTTGCAGGATCCGGGATCCTGGTACCTCTATGGACTCCCCACCATCTTCAGTTATCTCTAAGCACGCTCTGTGAATGACATTCGATAGGGCCACTCCCTTGGTCTCTGACATCCCAGAGAAATCAGATGTATTTTCATTAAAGATATTTTTCAGCCCTAGGTTTTCCAGACTAGACTTGGGATCAATAATCTTTTCCACCTTAAACTTTGGAAGGGAGAGTTTGACTTTGGCATTGGCCATGGTGCTGGGATTGGTCCATTGCAACAGCATCTCTGAGTTGAGTTGTTTTTCAATCTGAAGGACAGAAAGGAAAGGACATTAGTCTTATGTATCTCCCACTGTAAGAGCTTGATGGAAAACATAAAGAGTTCTTGTGAGTCCGATTCTGAAGCAGTCTGGGTGGAGCATCATCAAAGATGGCGGGGCACTTCTGATAGTAACCAGTGTCTCTTGTAAGATCCACCAGGCATGGGCTTTGTTCTCCTCCCCTCCCCCACAGTGCTCTCTCTGCACTGAAATTTATGAGGGCATGGTTTTGATTCATTTGTTTTAAGTTACACAGTAGCTTTACAGAAAACAGATGCATGGGGTAAGATGCTGCATACATGAGAGTTAAATGAGTATAAAACTAGAAAGGTTTTTATACATATTTCCTGGATTAGTGTTATAATTTCTCTATAAAGAAATCTAGAATACCCATGGACTGGGCATGGCATAAAATTTAAGAACTCAAATTAAAGGTAAAGTTATTCTTTTTAAAATTGGAACTTGAACTGTCTCTGAGTCATTCTTCAAGTCGTGGGTGGTGAATGTGGGAAGTACCTCGGAATGGAAATAAAGTCAACTGCAGGTATAATTAGCTAAAATGAGGCCATTGGGGTGGGCTCTAATCCAATATGACTGATTTCCTTTTAAAAAGTAAGAAATTGGACAGAGTCAGACACACACACAGGGAGAAAGCTATGTGAAGGTGAAGGAAGACATCAGGGTGGTGTATCTACAAGGCAAGGGACAGCAAAGGTTGCCAGCAACTTCCAGGAGCCAGGCAAGAGGCACAAGACTGCTCTCCTTGCAGCCCTCAGAAGGAACCAACTTGCCAACACCCCTATCTTAGGACTGTGACCTCTGGAACGGTGGGAAAATAAATGTCTGTTGTTGAAGCCACCCAGTGTGTGGCTCTTTGTTATAGCAGCCATCACAAACTCATACGATATGTATTCTTCAATATTCCTTTCTGAGACTCAAAAGACCATTTTCTTTTGTTTCTATTTCTTTTTTAATATATATTTATTTATTTGCTTTAGTTGTACACAATGCAATGCATTTATGTTTATGTGGTGCTGAGGATCGAACCCGGGCCGCGCACATGCTAGGCGAGTGCTCTACCGCTGAGCCACAACCCCAGCCCCTTGTTCTATTTCTTTAAGAAAAATATTGACACATTTTATGAGAGTATTTTAAGTAAGGTAAAATCCAAGACAACTGAGTAATAGCTGAAAGATCAAGACATGAAATAAGAGAATGAAAAAAAAGAGAGAGAGAATGATACAGCAAAGAAGAATGAGGACAGAAATTCATTCAGGTCATAAAAGGATGGAGGCAACAGTAATGGGTAAGAGGGGGACTGGTTAGACTGCCCCCCAGCAAGTTAGGGAGTACCAGAGGCCTAACTGGGAACATGCACAACCTCTGCTCTTAAACCCACTCTTCCTTCACGGCCTAGCGCTGAGGCCCAGGTGAGGAGAGCTAGAGCAGAAGCCAGGGAGGGGAGGTCCTGGAGGGAACAGGGAGCCTCAGGCAGCTGGGCAGTGACTGAGAGCCCAGTGGGAAGTTCAAACTCATTCACAAGCAGATAAATCTGCCACTTTCATTGAACTTTGTAGCTATAACAATCTGTATAAATGTAATAATATCATAATAGATATCATATAAAAATATACATAAACTAAATGTAAGTATACCTTTTATATTATAAAATAATATAATAACCTCCATAATACAAAAATTTGAAGCATAATAAAATCTTGTGTGTACATATAATAATATATATTATTATTTATTATAATTATTTATTATACAGAATTAAACCTAAGGTAAGCTGTGGATTTTAGCTAATAATAATGCATTGATACTTGGAGGGGAAGGAAAGGTACTGGGGAATAAGACTGATCAAATTGTTATGTGCGGTATTCATGTCATATGACTATAGCATAATGGGTCCCACTGTTTTATATAATTATAATGTACCAAAAAATGAAATGAAATAAAATTTCGAAAAAATGTTTCAGTACTGGCTTTACAACTATAACAAACATACCACACTAATGCAAGATGCTAATAACTGGGGCTGGGGTTGTGGCTCAGCGGTAGAGCGCTCGCCTAGCACGTGCGCGGTCCGGGTTCAATTCTCAGCACCACGTAAAAATAAACGCATTGTGTACAACTAAAGCAAATAAATAAATATTTTTAAAAAGATGCTAATAACTGGAAAAACTATAGGATTGGGAGAGGGAGAAAGAGTGTATGGGAATCCTCTGTACTTTCCACTCACTTTTCTGTATACCTAAAACTAAAATAGTGTGCCGGTAAAGAAATAAAGAAAGCTTCTGTTCTCAAGACAGTGGGACACGCAGTGCAGAGCCATTGGGGCTCTTCCTGCTGACATGAGGGAGACACTCTCGCCTAGGGTGGAGAACATTCCTCCAATTGCCCAGGCTCAGATCCTGGCCTACATATCATTGACTGGTTATGTGACCGTGGACCGGGTACCTACCCCTCTGTGCCTCGGTTTCCTCATTGTTTCTAACCACAGGACTGCAGGAAGAATTAAGTGAGATCATGCACAGGGGGATGAAGCACCATTCCTGGCATGTCCTAAGTGCCAAATAAAAGTTGGCTGTTTTTCATATTAAAGAGGAAATGCCCCTGAAGCCCTTGGAGATGACTGCGCCAGTGGCACGTGAGGCAGGGTGGCTGCGGGCTTCTCACGGCCCTACACAGCAAGTCTGGCCTCTGCCATGGCAGGGGCTCCTGCCTCCTGTTTAGCACTGCCTCCGCCTCACCTTCTCCAAGCCCGTCGTCTCATCCTCCACATCCTTGGGTAGCAGGATGAGCATGCTGAGGTGCTTATTTTGGAAAGGAAGCTCTATGATCTTGCAGTTGATGTCATCGATGTTGCCCATACAGAACGTGGCCTCCATGTTCATCATCTGCACGGGTTTGGTGTCTGTCTGTTACAGGAGACAAGTTCGGACAGATTAACGTTCAATTACTTTCAAGCACAAATATATATACACCGTACATACACAAAAACATAAATACACCCACCACACCCTCACACGTGCACTCACATAGATACATAGGAAGATACATATATATACACACAAATTTGTTCATATGGTTCCAGATCACTGTGGCTCATGATGCAGCCTCAGGGATCTGCGCCATACTGCACCCAAACCATCAAGCACTGACCTGTGTTGAGTTTATAAATTCTTTTCAAAAATTATCCATGTCCTTTATAACTCCATGTACTATACATCATATTAACTACATATAATGCTGCATTTGCATATGTAAAATATTAGCAGTAAGACAGACAGACTGAAAATATATGAAAAGTTTAAGTTAGTCTCATAGACACCTATCATTCTGAGATCTTGGTGGAGCTGACTTCAAAATAAATTCTACTTGCAAACCCACATATCTATTTACACAGTGCTTCCTTAAAACACCTAATCAAACAAGATGTAGCATATAGAAGGACAAAACTGTATTTGGTTTGCCCTCTCTGTTCGTCTTTGAGACGCCCTCCTCCCTGTCTTGCACCTCCTCAGATCTGAGCAGATGGAGAGGCTGGATTGGAGATATGAAGCCCCGGGTCTTGGTCCCAAATGTGTCACAAGCAGATGCTACAATCTAGAGCAA
Organism: Tamias sibiricus; assembly: GCA_025594165.1. NCBI lineage: Eukaryota > Metazoa > Chordata > Mammalia > Rodentia > Sciuridae > Tamias > Tamias sibiricus. The sequence continues at coordinate 21,728,610 of CM046671.1, forward strand.
GTCTCTCAACCTAAGTCTCTGTTTCCTTGTCAGTGGAATGAGGAGATTGGAAAATTCATAATAATGGTTGTGACTGGGGAGGGAGGAGGAGAAGCGAACCCGTGGGGTGGGAGGTGGGGGGACACAGACAGCAGCCCAGCTGTTGTGACATTTCTTTGTTAAACTATCTAAAATAAGCAAGGCAAAATAGTAAGTTCCTGAAGTTGGTTGGTAGGTACAGTGCTGCTTCTTTTATTTTTCACCATGATTTTTGTGTGCTTGAAATATTTCATGATTTTAAAAAGTGAGAATGTTTCTTTCTCTTCCCCCCCCCCCCCCACAAAAGTGCCTTCCTCCAGCTTCTGTGCACTCCATACTCCTCTTGCCACAGGGCCTTTATCACTCAGGCCTTTATCTCCAGGGACCACTCAGGACTTTCCCTCTCTCAGCTCCCATTAAGAGCCAGTCTCCTGCATTTGGGAGGCTGAGGCAGAAGGATTGCGAGTTCAAAACCAGCCTCAGCAATGGCGAGGCACTTAGCAACTCAGTGAGACCCTGTCTCTAACAAAATACCAAAAAAAAAAAAAAAAGGGCTGGGGATGTGGCCTAGTGGTCAAGTGCCCCTGAGTTCAATCCCGGGTACTAAAAAAAAAAAGATCCAGTCTCCTGCCTCTGCTACAGAGGGAACTGATTTCTGAAGAAAAACTAATTCATATTAAGAAGCAAAAAAGACTGATAGTAGTTTAGGATCACTTACTGTCTTCATATGTACCTACCATAGGATATTTTCCTGTTAACCTAATCTCTTTAGGGGGAGATGTCAGGCTTCATGTCAGTCCTTCAGGGACAACATCACAGGAAAACCTTTACCTCTCTGAGATTTTTCAAACAGTAAGCCGCACCTTACCCAGCACCACTCTCAAACACAGCTATGCCTTACTGATTTTGCTTTTTGTACATACCTCTATCTTAGCACTTGCCACAGTGCTAGGAATATTTTGTGGCTATCTTTTCACCTCCCACCCCAACCAGAATATAGTCATGGCAGAAATCATGTCTTGGTCCTGGGATATCCCACCATATAGTACCTGTTTACTAAATAATTGACTGATGGATGATTGAAGACCTCAGTGCTAAGTACAACCAGAAAGCGAATTATTATAGGAAAACGTGTTGCTTTAAAAATTAACTGATAAGTCTTCCATGTATTGTTTTTTTTTAATTTTTTTATTATTTATTTACTTATTCATCATGCACAAGTATAGTATCTTTTTACATACAACTGCTTGTATACAAAGTATATAAGTACCATTCAGATCTTCAATCATGCATTTAGGATAATGATATCCATCTCATTCAACCACCAATTTTTTTCCAACCCCCCCCTTACTCCCTCCCTCCCTCCCCTCCCTTTCCGTTGACCATTCTAGTGTTCCTCTGATCCTATGTACCCCCTTCCAACAACTCTGTGAACCAGCCTCCTTATATCAGAGAAAACATTCGGTACTTGGATTTTTGAGATTGACTAATTTCACTTAGCATTATATTCTCCAACTTCATCCATTTACCTGCAAATGCCATTATTTTATTCTCTCTTATTGCTGAGTAAAATTCCATTTTGTATATATACCATATTTTCTTTATCCACTCATCTACTGAGGGGCATCTAGGTTGGTTCCATAACCTAGCTATTGTGAATTGTGCTGCTATAAACATTGAAGAGGCTGTGTCACTGTAATATGCTGTTTTTAAGTCTTTTGGGAATAGACCCAGGAGTGGGATGGCTGGGTCATAGGGTGGTTCCATTCCCATTTTCCCAAGAAATCTCCATACTGCTTTCCATAGCGGTTGCACCATTTTGCAGTCCCACCAGCAATGTATGAGTGTGCCTTTTTCCCCACATCCTCTCCAACATTTATTGTTGTTTGTGTTCTTGATAGCTGCCATTCTGACTGGAGTGAAATGAAATCTTAGAGTAGTTTTGATTTGCATTTCTCTAATTGCCAGTGATGTTGAGCATTTTTTCATGTATTTGTTGATTAATTGTGTATCTTCTTCTGAGAGTGTCTTTTCAATTCCTTAGCCCATTTATTGATTGGGTTATTTGCTTTTTTGGTGTTAAGTTTTTTTAGTTCTATATCCATGTATTGTTTTTAAAGAAGATATAGATTTGTCTAAAAATCTCCATCAGGCTAGACTGCTAACAGTTTCTGAATGTGCCACAGAGTTGTGCCCTCCAAAAGCTGTCATCGATTGCATTTGTCAGCACTGAATTTAGGCACAATAATCCCATTTTCTGAAACACACATTGAGACATATTTTGAAAACAGGACTAAATAAAAACTATCCCAGAAAGTACAATATAAATACAGATTAAGCATCCCTACCCTGAAAACCCAAAATGCTCCAAACTGCAAAACTTTTTGAGCACCACTCTCATGCCTATATGAAAACTATGCCTAACGTGAAAATTCCACACATGGCCTCATATGACAGGTTGCAGTCAAAAACATAGGGCACTAAAAATGTTGCATGAAATCACCTTCATCCCATGTGCATAAGATGCATATGAAACATAAATGAATTTTATGTGTGGCCCTGGACCTTAACAAGCGATGCCATTAAAACACGGTTTAGATTTCACTTCAACATGCCCAGGGTCCCTTTGCCCACGCTTCCTATGAAAGAGAACCAACAGGACCCTTTAACCATCACAGGTGGCCACATACCTTGCTGACTCTGAAAAGGCATTCTTTTGTTTCTGCTTCAGGGAATTTCTTCATCCACTTTCCAACAAAGTAGGCAGCATTAACCACGAGGATTTTGGTCTGGTCATTTACACTGTTGTCAGACAAAATGTTCTCAAAGTGGCCTGCAAACAATTTTAGAAAACCCAAACAGCAGTTATCCTTCCAAACTACATCTGTTACACACATGCGTGTTCATTCACTGGGGATTTACCGCTTGCTGGACTGGCACCAGGTAAGGCCTGGTAAGATTGGAAGTCAGATTTTCTTGTGCTCCTGGGCAAATTCAAGGTCCCTTGCTTTATTCCTGGCCCTGTGATCAGCCTTTTATATATATTATCTTATTTTTTTTCACAATGGCCCTATAAGACAAAGATCATCAGTCCCATTTTAAAGTTGAAGAAAGTAGGCCCAGAGAGGCCAAGGGGCTACTCTAGTTCACTCAGCTGAAAAGCCTGTCTGATGCCAAAACAGGCCCTTCCTTCACCCTATGCCTCTCTACTCCTCTGCCAATGGTAGTCCTTGTAGGCAGGTTATTTGTCCCAGGGTCAACTGTAATCCCCAGAAGCTCAATCACAACTGCAATTATTATGGCCCTCAAATTCTCAACAGACAAAGCAATTCAACAGTGACAATCCCTTAATACAAAGAAATCCTCATATTTGAATAGCACTGGACATTTTTACAAAGAGTTTTCATTTTCCTAATCTCTGGTTTTCACATCAATTCTTGGATCCTATTTCCTGGGCTTGGACCATGTGCAAAGGGCCTTGTACTGGGTTTAATGTTCTGCTATCACATTCTTAAAATTTTTAATAAAAAATTTTCAGTAAAGGATTTCATTGAAATCCTGCATTTTCGTTTTCTCACTGACTGCGAATTATGTATCTGGTCCTACCAGATATGTGTGTTGACTATGTAATCGTTTTATTGGAGAAACTTGAAGAATGAGGACGTTTTTAATCCAGTAAGTGGCAAAGCTTCAATTTAAATCCTGAGCTTCTGTTTCCAAATTTAGAAGTCTTTTCACTCAACTACCTTCTCCAGTCAAAAACCTTAAATGCCTTACAATTTTAAAACAAACGTCTGAGAGAAAATACAATTGCTTAGGAATTCTAAAAGCAAAGTTATAACACAGCAATTGAAACAGGAGCTGCCTTTTGTTTATGATTTTTAAAGATGTGCTCGACCTAGTATTATGTATGCCAAAGTTTCTATTTACAGAAGAAACCAAGAAAATTTATTTCAATAACGTAAATATAGGTAGGTAGGTATGCGTTTGTGCATGTGTGTATACATCTATGTCTACCATTTGTTAGTATATGTTATCTAATTTGATTCTAATAACAACCACATAAAAAGTAAATAAATTAAATACCATGTCCCCCCCCGCCCAACCATTTTACAGTTCCATAAATTGAGGCTCCATGTCCAAATACCGTAATTGATAAGTTGCAGTGCCTGGATTTGAACCTAGGTCCTAAAGGACTCCAGAGTTCCTGTTGATTCCATGTCCTTACAGGTGGACCTCATTATTCATGAGTCAGCACAGAGGCAAGACCACTCTGGGCTCTGCTCATTCCTGAAGGAAGTGTGTCTCCCTTCCCCGGAAGTGTATCCTTCCATATCAGCAAGATCTGCCTCAGGCTTCCCTCCCTAAACTAATACTATAAATACAGCCCCTGGAAAAGGACACAGTCATTGCCCTGCAGTCCAAGTCACTTCAGTTCCAACTTCTTTCTACTAAGGAAGGCAACTCACAGGAAGGCTTAATGGAGGGTGGAGGGGTCCAGGCAGGGAGAAGCCTGGGAAGCACTGAGCAGAGGCAGGGTGGGCAGGTGCTGCCAAGGGACATGGGACCGTCAGAGAGCACAGCAGCATGGAGATTATGAGACTCAGAATGCACCTCCACTGCATTTGCTTTCTCATTTTATCTTCCTGTGTTCATATGTGAATAAGACCTTTTGTCCTCTTTAATAAATTGGTAGAATTTTTGAGCCAGGAGTGATATCAAGGATCATCAAATTATACCAATCCTTCCATTTCCAGACTTTAAAAAACTGGCCTCATGCTTTGCCCAAAACCCCACTCTGTTAGAAGCATAGATGTGGCTGCGCCAGGGCATGTGGCAGCCTGTCAGAGGGCAAGGCAAAGTGGCCCGAAACTGAAACACCACTGATTTCTGCCAAGCGATGAGATGATATAAGAAATTCCTAGAAAGGCAAGTTGTTGACTTGGCTTGATGGGCAAAATTGAGTCTGGATAAAAACATCCAAGGAATCCTCCAGATGCTCAATTTTTATGTGTGGCTCAAGGATTCATGAGAAGGGAAGGTCTGTTTATTCAACCATTTAGAGCAGAACAAGTAAAGTGTACTTGCCGTCTGTGAGATCCTTAATGGAGCTGTTGATCTGACCTTTCGTTTCTTCCAGTTTATCCTTGAAGTCCACAGTTTCCAATTCTTTTGCATATGGTCTCTTTGTAGAGCTGATGAATTCCTGAAAAACATCCAGTTCGAAAATTCACAAAGTACTTAAAATCTGTAATCAAGCTATTACATTGTTACACAGTTCTAACAAAAGGATTCTTAAATAGCTATATAGTGTACATGGGTACACTTTGGAATTTGGTAGCACTCAATGAACTAAAGCCTTATCTAGAGATCAGTGCATTTTCTTTGCATTAGCTGTTTCATTTATTCAATTGTAAGAATATCAAGTATTAAATACATCCACCAATTTGGTATCTGCTTCCAGGAAATAAAAAGAAACTCTGTTAAATACACACAATTACAAAATGAATGGCAGCATTCTATTCAAATTCCACTGAATAATTTGTGAAATGAGCAAATATAAATAGATTGAATACGAGTTGCATTCTGAAAAAAATAAATTCCAATTTCAGAAACATTAAAAATATGTATATATCAGAGAAAATGTACAGAGAACTAGGAGCAGAAAATCCTTATCCTCCCTGAAATAAATAAAGACCCTTGATACTCAGAACATGGTCCAAGGATCAGAAGCCACAGCATTGTCTGGGACCTTGTTAGAAATCAAGAATCTTGTGCCCCACCCTAGACCTACTGACTCAGGCTGTACATTTTAACAAGACTCCTAGGCATTTCATCTGCATGTTAAAATTTGAAACATAGTGCTATTTAGAGTACAATAGTGGCTCTAACCTTAATACTTCTTTAAAATGCAAAATCCTAATTCCCATCACCATTGATCAAGACATCTGAAGCCAAGAATTTGCTCTTCTGACAAATACCCAGGTAGATCTGACACAGAGAAGCCCTCCTCAGATCACACCTGTTTGTACTATTTAACTAGAAATTCGCAGGTTCTATGAGCCTAGAGGAGCAACAGAAAGCAATCTAAAAATATATAAAAATTAAATTAGAAACAAAACCTTGCAACTCCTAGTTTGGTTGAAATTCCAAATGTTGATTGAAAGTTAAACCAAACTAAAATTAACTTGAATGTCATGTGCCTTCACTTCTAAGCACAGGGCTCCTGCATTTCTTCACAGCAGTTAAGGCCTTAGCCAATTAACTTAGCTTCAGATAACTGCAACTCAGCCTTGGGACTGACTGAGTCAGCAGGTACCAACTAAGAACATCCAAAAGTCTCCGCAAGAGGAAGGCCCTTCATGTCCTCTCTGCAACAAAGATATATTAAGTATCCCCTTAAGGACCACCTGGGGGCTTTGAAAGTTTTTCCATGCCCAGCTCCAACTCACATCTCAATTTTGTTTAATTTCCCAGATGATTTGTAGAACAAAAATGGTTTCATATATGTGTCTTTGAGGAACAAGAATAAACTCACAACAATATCTAGACACTTATGTATCCTCACAGGGTATCAGCAAAACAAATACCTAATGCAGAAAGGTACAATATAATGACAAAAATGCTTTGCTGGAGGTCTAGGTGTTATATGTAGAAAGTTTGAAATTCTGACCATCCAAACAAGAACTCAATCAACTCTTACTAGAGAAGGAATCTCCCTGTAGTCTCAACCGTTGGCAAGCAGACTTTAAAATATTATGTGTTTCAAATAGACTTTAAAATATTATGTATGGCGCCGGGTGCAGTGGCGCACTACTGTAATCCCAGCACTTGGGAGGCTGAGGCAGGAGGATTGCGAGTTCAAAGCCAGCCTCAGTAATGGTGAGGTACTTAGCAACTCAGTGAGACCCTGTCTCTAATAAAATACAAAAAAAAAAGAAAGAAAGAAAGAAAGAAAGAAAAGAAAAGAAAGGCTGGGGATGTGGCCCAGTGGTCAAGTGCCCCTGAGTTCAATTCCTGGTACCAAAAAAAAATGAAGTAATAAAATATTATGTATGATACAGCCTGGGATCAAGACTCACAATGTTCTTTACAGGACTGCTTCAAGAAATGGCTGAACTGGGCTGGGATTGTGGCTCAGCGGTAGAGCGCTCACCTAGCGCGTGGGCGACCCGGGTTCGATCTTCAGCACCACGTACAAATAAAACGCATTGAATAAAACGCATTGGGTACAACTAAAGCAAATAAATAAAAATATTTTTTAAAAAAAAGAAATGGCTGAACTTAAATAACTAGAGCTGCCTTGTATAGACACACATCTGACCAGCCTAGTAAAACAAAAAAACCAATTTGAGGCTGATGAAGAGTGATGATGAACACCACGAGAAAGTTCTGTGCACAAACAAATGAGATGGAGAGCCTAAAACACCCTGTAGTCATATGTTCTGCTGTTCAAGGAGTTAGAAATTTAACTCAAGAGTTTTTTTGCACTCCTTGGATACATTTTATAGGTGGTTGCATACCCATTCTCTCAGAAGGGAAGCTGGGAAGAGGCATAGGAGGTATGAGTTTGTGAGGGGGAAGAGGGAAGCCCACAAGCTTCTCTCCACTTGCAGCTAGAAGGTGTGATCACTGTTGAGTCCCACAACATTCAACCTCTCCCGGAGACTGATTTATTTTAAGAAGTCCTAAATCAAAAATGAACATCTTAGAAACGAATGTGGCAGATCTGACAATGTAAAACACCATTCCTGGGGAAAAAAGGATGAATTTTGCTAATTGCTTTCAACAACTTACTGTAGAAGGGTTCAGCGATTTGTCTATGTAGAGCCGCTTGATTAATTTCAAAGAGTAGAAGGAACTAAGTTTATTTACATCTGAGGTGACTGTTTGAAATCCGAAGGGCACATCTTTGACATTTTCAAAATGAAGGACCTGTTAAGAGAAGAAGCTCATGAACAAAAAGCATTTCCTCTTCCTGCTGAAGTGGACACCCGGTGACAGCAGCCACCTCAGCACACAGAGCACCTCTGCCCCGATTCTCCCCTAAAGCAAAGCCTCTTGGCCTCACCACTGTGGACATTGGAGCCGGGCAACTCTCTGCTGCAAGAGCCTGCCCTGGGTGTTGCATATGCTCAGCAGCCTCCCTGACCAAGTAGATGCCAGTAGCACTCCTCCTCCTAGGCATGACAGCCCAAGACATCCAGACATTGTCAGATGTCCCCAAGGTTGGCCAGGGAGGGCAAAACTGTCCCTGTTTGAGAAACACTACCATAAAGATTCTCTTCTTCTTCTCTCTCTTTTTTTTTTTTTTTTTTTTTTTTTTTTTTTTTTTGTACCTGAGATTGAACTCAGGGGTACTCGACCACTGGGCCACATCCCCAGCCCTTTTTTTTTTTTTGTATTTTATTAGAGACAGAGTCTCACTGAGTTGCTAAGCGCCTCGCCATTGCTGAGGCTGGCTTTGAACTCATGATCCTCCTGCCTCAGCCTCCCAAGTGCTGGGATTACAGGCGTGCAGGCTGATTCTCTTCTTAATGAACCAGGGAAAATGTGCTCTTTCTTCAAAATGATGCCACTTACCACTCACACAAAACAATTCCCCTCCCTCCCCTGGGGAAAATGAAGCTGGGTTATAATTTCTATTTTTAGAGACAAGAACAGAGATTCATACCAAGAGAGACAATCAACAGGCAGGTGTGAGTCCAGGAGGGAGGTGTCTGGAGCCACAGTCCAGTATCCCTGAGATGCTTTAGCAAGTGCTGAATAAGCCACTGCGCCTCTGACAAATGGGGGGCTGCCTGGGAGAGCGAGAGTCTGATAGCCTTGCCTTTGAACCCCAGCCTCCACCTATTGGGAAGGGAATCTTCTCCGGGCCATCAGATCCTCACTGGCCCCCCTGTAAAAATGAGCTGAGAATGCCTACTTTTCTGAGTTCGGAGGATTTACAGGTATTCTATTTAAAACACCTAAAATACATGGATTCAAACTGTCTATTATCCTTACAGTGATAGTCTAAGCCATTTAAAATTCAGATGCTGTCATTTGAAGGGCTTAAATCCTTTTATTTTCTTCCTAACTTATATTTTATTCCAACCAAGCGTCTCTTCTGCTCTGTGGCACTGTAAAATGTGACGTCAGCTAGGACGAGTCTCTCCTCACTCCACAGCTCACAATGGTCACACCCCTGACGCCGCAACTCAGGTGGCACCCCCAAATGGGCACACAGTGCCAGTGAGTCACACACAGCCTCAGCACTGCAGGGCCAAACTGGCTGGTTTGGCACAGCTCTCATGCAGAATGATGAGAACAAGCCCAGAAGATGACAGAGCCCAGGTGACTACCACTAGGGGACCAGCCGCCTGCTGCACAAGACCTTCCTTTATTCTTGCTGAGGAGCAGACCCGCTACCAGGAAGTGCTCTGTTCAGCTTTTCTCTAGTGGGATATAGGGAATGAGGAACAGGACTTGGGGTAGGGGACGCAGGAGGGGCAGTTCAGAGACAAGGTCAGATGAGAAGGTGCAGCTCCTCTTCTAAGGACTGAATTTTCTTCCTTAAGCCTCACTCAGCGCCAAGCCTAAAATCTTCACCCTGACCTAAATGACATTCATGGGTGATAACACCAGGACATTTAAGAATAGAAGAGAGTATTCCCTTTTGAAATGCTTATGAGTTCCTGGAAAGAAAGATCGCTGAACCTAGAGCAATCAACATTAGGAATAATAAAGGAATGAAATTGGGAGGATACTCACCTACTGCCCACAAGCACAGGAGGACTTAAAATCGTAACCATCAGGAAAATCATTTCATCTAAGGTCTAAGACCCTTACAAAGCTAGATAATCAATCACAGCCAAAAAGAAGTTAAAACATCGGCCAGGCGTGGTGGTGCAAGCCTGTAATCCCAGCAGCTCGGGAGGCTGAGGCAGGAGGATGGCGAGTTTGAAGCCAGCCTCAGCAACAGCAAGGCGCTAAGCAACTGACACCCTGTCTCTAAATAAAATACAAAATAGGGCCGGGGTGTGGCTCAGTGGTCAAGTGCCCTTGAGTTCAATCCCCAATGCCAAAAATAATAATAATAATAATAAGTAAAAAGTCTATGTACATATGTGTGTATATATAAAACACATCATCTTAGCCATGCTTCTCAAATGGAATGGTAACCCCCCCTCCCGCCCCCCCGGGAGATAAACACAATTCATTATATTTGTCCATGCTACTTGAAGGCAGATAATTTAAAATGTGACTTCTCTATTAAAATAAATAAGGATATAATCTAGGACAGGATGCTTGCATAGAGCTTGCATCTTAAAGTACAAAGCTATAAATAAATTTTGCACTGAGGTGGAAAGCTTTGTTCTGTCTGAGTGTAGGATAGGGGTGGAGGGTAAATTTACACCCTTTCTGCTCAGGGTATTTTCACTGGAACATTTAACATACCACCTTGATTGATCTTTACAACATGACAGGTGAAAGATGTCAGGTGACTTGCTGAAGGCCACTGGTAAATGGCACCCTGTGATTGCCTAGCAGATCCCCAGTTTCTCCATCACACACAACCAGGTGCCCATACTAAGCACGGGCTGCGGGACACAGAAAATGAGCTTTTACACTTAAAAATAGATGAAGAGAATCCTGGAAATGACACAACGCTCCATCCTGATCCACTCCGACCACCAAGTCTCCATTTCTTTCTCTAGTGCCTGTGGGTTCTGATAACTGTATCCCCACTTAAAGTCAAAACAAGGCCTGGGGTGGGGGTGGTTACCTGTCCAATTTCATTTGCTGTGTCACCTTTGGCGCCTACTTGAGCAAGTGACAGAGAAGTGGAGAGACAGATTGGGGAGAAGAGGACGTTGCCCACAGGCTCCTTTTCACACAGCTGTTTGAACAGGTCGACAGCAAAAGCTGAATTTGCCAGTCGCAAGGCATCCATCCTGGGCCTGGAGGGGAAGACAGAGAAGAGGTGAATTGTCAGTGTTCATCTAAAGTGTTGTCGACAGCCTTCTGTCCACACAATAAGAATTCCTTTTCAACAAAGTAATGATCTTGGGTAGGAAGAAGGAAAATTCAGTAAATTCCCAAAGAAAGCCAGTTGTAAAGAAAGCTGGAGGCAAGAGTCTGAAGGCATATGAGGTCTTCATTGTGTGCCACTCTGCCCAGCATCTCCAAACTCGGGCCTGGTAAGCCCCAATGGCCACGGTCAGGAGCCTAGACATCACACTATCTCTTCACATTAGTGGTCAAAGCAGTTAACAGTACCCATCAAAGTCAGTTGCTTTTATTTATCACATGTTGTTCCAATTAAGATTTTGGTTAGGTCATACAAAATTGACATTTTTTGTAGATTGCAAGCAGTCAATTGCTACAATTTGGCATGGATCAGTTGATATTTATTAAGTGATATAAATGTTTCTTTCCTCCAAAAAGACATGTTGAACTCCTGATTCCTAACCTGTGCATGTGACCCTAATTGGAAATGGGTCTCTGCATATTTAATTAGTTAAGATAAGGTCAAACTAGAGTTAGGTGGACCCTGACCCAGTATTACCAGTGTCCTTAGAAGAACAGGCGAAAAGACAAAAGACAGACACACCAAGAGGGAAGATGGCATATGTGCCCATAGACACAGAAAGCAAAGATGGCACGGAACATCTCCAGGCTGCGCAAGAGCCCTGGTGTCAGGGAGAAAGCTCCACTACTCCAGATAGAGGCTTCCTTTGGCCAGGACCAGCAAGTGAGCAGGATGGCAATGTATACCTCATCCCTGAACAGAAATTCATAATGCAAAGACATGAGAATAAGATCAAGGACTGGACCCCTGATGGTCAAATATTTCTTCAGAATTCTTTGATGGGACGTATTGTTTGCATAGAATGGACTTAAAAATATAATACATCTACATCTCAAGTGTCTGGGGAAAAAAAAGCCTTGTCAACCCTGTACATGTTCACTGGTCATCCGCCCAACCTCTGACTTCCTCCTTCTCTTTATGTCTCTGACAAGTACAGCAAGTGCACTCAGCCAGAGCACCCCTTCCAAACCTGCCACAGCTGATCTAAAGTCATGGTGGGCATCATGCTCCACAACCACATTCCTTCTCCTCTTGGAGCAGGGGCAGACCTAAGGGATGACATCACATCCCAGTGGAAGCTGACCAGCATTAGGTGTTACTGAGACCACCAGAGTGTCCTGAGACAAAAGTGGAAGACTGTGGAGCGTTTCAACCAGCACACCCACCACTGGGGAAATTAAAAGGAACTCTTCACAAGATTTGGGGAATCTGGGCACAGTGGTGCACGCTTGTTATCCCAGCAGCTTGGGAGGCTGAGACAGGAGAATCGCAAGTTTGAAGCCAGCCTCAGCAACAGCAAGGCGCTAAGCAATTCAGTGAGACCCTGTCTCTAAATAAGTACAAAATAGAGCTTGGGTGTGGCTCAGTGGTTGAGTACCCTTGAGATCAATCCCCGGTGCCAAAAAATAAAAAAAGAAAGAAAAAAGGTTTGGGGAATGTGTGCAAGAGACTTTCAGGAGGTATGGCTTCTTCCTGCAGCAAATTTAACATTGACAATGTTGACTTCATCTACAACTAACATTCAACATTGTACATGGAATCATGAGCTATTTCTTCACTAAATTTAGATCCCTGCAAACTCTTTAATGCTTCCACAACTTGAGACTTAATTGCACTGGGAATAATATGAAAACATACAAACTGCTTTAACAAACACAAATAGTTCTCCCTAGCAAGGGTTTACTAACCCCCCCCCCCCCAAGAAGACAAATGATAATAATTTTGCATAGTCAATAAAATCAACTGTAATTTTAGTGATTTCTTTTGGGCACAAAAACTGTGCTGAAGACCATGAATTAATCTGTTGAAGGAGTTTGACTACAAATACTAGGAATGGATCCAGGAGGTGGAGCAAAAGTGAGGAAATACCCATTTTACCATTTTGTTCAACTAAAACGTCATTCATTCATTTTAACACTTTGAGATACATTTGCCCTAAATGACTCCATGAATACAGCTTTTATACAGCTAATTACACAACACAGGCTGTATTTAATGCAAGACTTAGATCCAGGTCCCTGTTGGAGAATGTAAGTCAGTGCACCCCTGATGTGTGGGTGGCTCTCCCTCTCAGTGAGTCCCTTTCTTTGCATGGTAGTTCTCAGTGCATGAGTCCAAACCTGTTCACCTTCCTGTCCTGATACTGACAGGACCCTTTCTCAGAAAATTCTCTCTGCCAGTGAGTAAGAGCACACAAGCCCTTAATATTTTTTTTAAATATTTATTTATTTACTTTAGTTGTACACAATGCAATGCATTTATGTTTACGTGGTGCTGAGGATCGAACCTGGGCCGCGCACGTGCGAGGCCAGCGCTCTGCCGCTGAGCCACAACCCCAGCCCCAGCCCTTAATATTTAAGGTCCCTGTACAGCAGCATTGGTTGATGCTGGCCAAAGGTATCAGAAAAGTTCTGTGTGTGGGAAGATTGCAGCGGCACACAACCATCAATTTTTTAAAAATCAATGAAACATTGCATAATAAGTCTCATCAGTTGTTCAGCATTTAGTCCCAAATGACTTAAAATACTGTAAAGCTGATCTGAGGTAGCTCAAGAAATGACTTTGGCCATGCCAACTGCCACCACTGTGTTGCAAGACAATCAAAGCATCTAAACAGGGCTGGGGTTGTGGCTTAGTGGTAGGGCGCTCGACTAGCACGTGTACGGCCCAGGTTCGATCCTCAGCACCACGTAAGAATAAAGGCACTGTTTACAACTAAAACAAATAAATAAATATTTTTCAAAAAAAGCATCTAAATAAATCTCAGGGCTGGGGCTGTAGCTCAGTGGCAGAGCACTTGCCTAGCATGTGTGAGGCACTGGGTTCAACCCTCAGTACCACATTAAAAGATAGATTAAATAAAGGCATCCTATCCAGCTACAACTATTAAAAAAATTAAAATTTAAAAAAAAAAAAACAGATCTCAGCAGTGTTAGTAATATACTTCCGGGGTAGTATCAAGCTCCTACACAGACCATTTTGTATCAAACAAATGTTATAAAAAATTATAGGTACGGGGCTGGGGTTGTGGCTCAGTGGTAGAGCGCTCGCCTAGCACGTGCGTGGCCCGGGTTCGATCCTTAGCACCACGTAAACATAAATGTGTTGCATTGTGTACAACTAAAGCAAATAAATAAATATTTTTTTAAAAATTATAGGTACAACAGTAGAAATTAGCAATTCCCACACAATGAATTTACACATCTAATCACTTGTGTTCAAAGTACTAAAATTGCTATAATATTTTTCCATTTTATTATCACAAACTTGATACAGAGATAGATTTGTTTTCATGAAAACCTTGTAACTTATCATCTAATAATAAGTTTGTTCATAACTCCAATATAGAAAACACCACACCTTTTAGCCACTTCAAAATTCTAAAAGATTTTTTGTTTCTTTTTTGTTTCGTTTTTTGTAGTGCTGGGGATCAAACCCAGGGCCTCATGCATGCTAGGTAAGCACCCTACCACTGAGCCACACCCCCAGCAAGGCACTTTTATTTTAACCAGAGAATATTGAGATGGAAATTTAATTAGTAAAACAAATGCAGCTTTAAGAATGTGTATCAAAGCAGCTTATTTTTTTGCAATTTTTTGCAAAGGTGTTCTAAAATCATAGACGTTTAAAGTGGAACAAAACCTTGGAGTGGGATCTAGTCTAGCTCCACCTTTTCATTTTGCAAATGAGGAAAGTGAAGCCGGATGAAGATGAAGTGATTCTCCCAGGCCACCCACGCAGGGAGTGAGTGGCAAAACCAGACCTGGAACAGTTTTCTTCTACCTCCCTGCCTAGTACTTCCCACCACACCTCACCACCTTCTTTCTTGGTAATTCTGGCTTTGCTGCCATTTGTTCTCTCAAAGTTTCTTCAAGTTCCAAAATCCCATGTGTCCTGAATGACCCCATTTAAAAACACTAAGACACCCTGTGTATTTTTTTTTCATTAACCCATAACTTTTTGCTAATGATTTTCTTACTTGAAGGAGCTCTGGTTCTTTCTGCCATTTTCATTGCAAACTCTTAATATTATAAAGCTGTCATTTAATGGGCAGGTCAGGCACTGAGGTGGGCATTAAGTAAGCAAAGGTGAGCTCAGCAAGCTCCTGCCTCTATCAGTCTACGGCTGAGGCAAGTTAAGTGTTTAGCTAAGGAGCACAAGTTACCATGGAAGCACTTAGCAACACTAAACCCATACTGGAAATCTCAGGGTCACCTCCTCAGAGACAGTGACATCTGAGTGAGTCACACTCAAAGTGAGTCCTAAAAGAAAAGTAGAACTTAGCCATGCAAAGATATGAACCAGAAGGAACTGGCACAATTCAGAGACTGTGAGTGGCCCCAAATGGAGACCCATATAGTAGGATGGGAGAGGGGTACTCACTTCTCTAGACTTCTAGCTTATCACTGTCCCCTGTATAAAGGTTTTCTAAGTTTGTAAGACATCTAAGCCAATGGGCCCTAAACTTTTTGTCTTTAGGCTATTTGAGTGAGATAAAGGCCCTATGGATAGGGTGACTCTACACCCCACTTTGCCTGGGACAGTCCTGGTTCACATCTGTTGTGCTGGCATTAGGAACTGAGCCCCTTCACTGACAAGCGTGTTATTTGAACACTATGGGTTCATGTACTCACAGACCATCTACCTCACTCTTCTGTACACAGGCATGTGTGAGAACACACAAACACGCACGCGCGCACACACACACACACACAGAGCTATGTGCATAGATTTTTCATTCTTTAAAAACTAAATACTGACTCTGTCCAGGTACTGTGGTATCTTTTAACCTTGCCTGCCTCATTTTGCAGAAGGAGCAATCTGTTGAACAATCTTTCTTAGGTCTTTAGTGTAACCAATCCTTGGACAACACCTTGAGAAATCTTGCTGTTATAATACCTATAATGGAATACCTAAATACTCAACCTCTCTGGTTCACATTCTACCTCTAGGGGTAAAGTCAGGACTAAGTTAAGAAAATGAGATTCTTTTTTAGCTTTTTCAGGGTGGAAAACTATTATGAAGATTGAATGCAGTGATTAAGTGAGTAAATGAATATGGAAAGTGCCTTAGTAGGAAGAAAGTGGCTGCAGCCATGAGTAATGAAGTTCATTGCTTAGCTTTCCAGGGGCAGAGGAGCCTCTGCTTGGCTAAGAGCTTCTGAAGCATCATATCTGCTCCCGATTCTTCAAAAGCCTGACCTTGACCACAGACCATCCCACTGCCACCGGACAACAAATGAGTGCCAACCCGGGCCACATCAGAATGGCCCAAACTGCTGAGACTGCATGCCCCAAAGTCAATTCGCAACCCAGAGGGACTGAAGTGGCACAATTCAAAAGCGTTAGGAAGCAAAGATAAAGCTGCTGACTCATCTTCCACGGACAGTCCTTTCCTCAGACAGGCTCTCATCTCTCCACCCATCAAAGGACCCATCAAACCCTGGCCCTGACTGATGGGGACTGAGGTGCAGAACCCACCTACTTTTTTTTTTTTTTTTTTTTTTTTTTTTTTGGTACCAGGGATTGAACCCAGGGGCACTCGTCCACTGGGCCACATCCCCAGCACTTTTTTGTATTTTATTAGCGACAAGGTCTCACTGAGTTGCTAAGTGCCTCGCCATTGCTGAGGCTGGCTTTGAACTCGCGATCCTCCTGCCTCAGCCTCCCAAGTGCTGGGATTACAGGCGTGCGCCACCACGTCCGGCTCCCACCTACTTTTATTGAAAACCTCTTGGGAGATAGAAGGGGGTCAAAAGATGTTAAGAGCGTGGGGTGACGGAAGCGTCCCTGAGCTGCACGTGGGAAGGCCGGGTCTATTTCAGCAATCCCACCTACAAGCTGCGCGACTTCCTGTGGGCACCACTTCTACCCTGTGGTCCTCATCTCAACCCCAAGAGGGCTCCCCAAACATATGCCAAGTCCTCGAGTTCTGAGGATTCGGTCACAAGTCTATGGAAGAACACTGACATATTGTATGGATTTTAGGTATGATCAGCTTAAATAAAGCCATAAAAAAATAAATAAATAAAATGGACTAGACCCCACGAGGAAAAACAAAACAAAACTATAAGCCAGCCCAATCCACTTTGGAACTGTGCAACTTTGTTTTAAGTATTCCGAACCCCAGAAGTGGAGAGGGGGAATACTTCCTGCCTAGAACGATGCATTGGCCAGTAGATGGACGTTGGTGTGATGCTTAAAGCGCCATAAAGAAGAACAGTCCTTAAAGTCTGGATTTCGACCCCCACAGTGCCAACCATAAGGGCAGCCAGGGCACACACCTTCTCAACTTTCTCCAGCTTTAAGAACCACGCCCTTTCTAAGACGATCATTGCAAAATTCCAAAGGAGGGCTGAAAACGTCCTCCGTGAATCACTGCTACGCTTCCCCACCACCAAAACCTCCTAAGCAGGCTATTTCTTCACGTTCTTACCGTGTGCTGAGTGACTTTGAACCCCACAGGTCATTTTTTGGCGTCCAAAGGGCTGGAAGCTGGAAGCGCTGCTGCCAGGGGGGGATGCGAGGCAGCGGGCCACCCTCTAAAGAAACCCATCCCGTCCGCGCGGTTCACCATCTCGGGTCAGCTCCAATCACCACTCAATGAACTGTCCTAGAAGGGGAAATCACGGGCCCGGCGTCCCCACTTTGCTTACCTGGAGTTGCAGTTATCCTGGGAAAAGAGCGGCGAGGGGAAAGGCAAGCGTGGAGCTCGGAGGCCTGGCTGTGGAAGCTGCGCGGTGCTGGCCTGGAGGAGCCGGGCTCACCTGAGCCGCGCCCGCCCCTCCCACCCTGACCACGCCCAGCCTGACCACGCCCAGCCTGCGCGCTCGGTCCGCCCACCCCGGCGCTCAGCCCTCTGACTCACGCCTCTGGGCGGCTGGTCCGCGATTGAAAGAGATGATTCAGGCTGGAGTTGCTGCTGTCTGCACAGCTTCGAAGGCCTCGGACATGCTCAGGCAAGAAGAGGCTGTCGGTGGGTCCTGCCTTGGACTAAATACATGCATGCATCAGTAAATAAAGCCAGCCCTGCTAGACAGCACAGGACCAGAAAGCGAAGCATGAAATAAAAGGAATCTGAGGCGGTCAGAATACTACAGACTTCTCAAACTAGTTAGTGACAGGAAAAGTACTCTAATCTCCACCCTGTTCGAGTAAATTGCAGCAGCTCATTCTGCAATTTATATATATACACATATATGTGTATATATACATAACATATGTATTATGTATATATTATATGTGTATATGTGTATGTATACATAATATATATACATAATATATACACATAGAATATACATAGTATATACACATATAATATATATGTACATACATAATATATACACATATA
Source organism: Tamias sibiricus (assembly GCA_025594165.1). NCBI lineage: Eukaryota > Metazoa > Chordata > Mammalia > Rodentia > Sciuridae > Tamias > Tamias sibiricus. The sequence goes on from CM046671.1 coordinate 21,747,052, forward strand.
ATATATATATAAATATATACCATTCAATTAGGGATACAAGACACACACACACATATGCAAAATACTTAATACCAAATTGATAGGAGAAATCATGATGGATGGCAGAGGGAGTTTCCAATAGATTGCACAGTGTTGCTCCAAAATCTCCATGGAGACTGCTCTTGACATGGTCCAGGTTTCCCACCTTCCTGCAACACCTTCATTCCACGGGACCTCCTCCACCTCCTATCCAATCTGTACTCAGGAAAGTACCTGAAACCCAGCCAGTTGCTTCTCTGCTGTGCTCGCCCTATTGTTCATTTACTAACTTGTTTCATCATAACCTATTTACTTTATAGTCTCCACCTCATTCATTTTTGAAACACATGCACACGGTATGGACTTGACACACAGTATGCAGTCAATGAATGCTTGCTGACTAAATGGATGAGAGCAACTCATTCGCTAAACTAAAACTGATTGATAGCTCTCCTACCTGCTTCGGCTGCCCGCCCCTCTCCCTGTATTTTATTATTAACTAGGATCAAAGTCATAAACTAAATGAGTTGAACTCTGAAAGTAATATTTCAGGTATGAGTGGGGCAAGTAGAGGCAAGGTCACAGGAGGGAGTGTGGGCAGAATGCCTCTTAAATTTTCATTATCCAGCTGTAGTGGGAAAAATGTGGGTTTGAGGGCAAAGTCATAAATTTGCAATCTGAGTCTACCACTCATTGCTAGAGAAATCTTAAACAAAATACGTACTCTCTAGCCGTGATTCTTTATCTGTAAAATGAGGCATACATGTGTATAAAGAGACCATACTTACAAAGTGTCTAGCACGTGGTATGTGCTCCCTAATGATGGCAGTTATTACCACTTTGCCTGTTTCTCAAATGGGCCCGGAAATATCACAGTGGCCAAAAGGTTGGAGCATGATATTGAGATCCCATTCACCACAATTATTTATTAAACACCTACTGAATGCTTGCTACTATGCTCTATAGATTTTAAGTGTTTGCACTTAAATCATGGAGCTCTGTCTGGCCTCCCTTCTGATGTTTAATTCCCTGGGCAACACTGTTATTCAGGGCTTGCCCACTCTGGGCAGAAGCAATTTCAGTGACAGAAGTTCAGCAACACCCAAGGAAGCCTAAACATAATACCTTTGGGTGATTCTGACTGTTTGAAAGTTGGAGGCACCATTCAATTAGGGATACAAGACAGGCTCCACAGAGATCTTATAATAGTTTTGTCAGATGATCAGAAATGAAAGCAGTGAAGTGCCTTGTAGCATATAGTAAAGGATGTAAGACTGATGCATGGCACAAAAGGAGTTCAGAAACAAATATGACCCTTTCATTGTTGGAGGCAGAGTCACTGGACATCAGAAGATCATTCAAGCCAGGAGCAAAGCATGAGCAAAGGTGTACAGCTGGGATGACACCAGGTATACTGCACAGGTCCCTGCCAAAAGCATTCATGTGTTGAAGTGTCTGAACCCAAGCAAGGCAAGGACTCTGAGTCTCAACGTAACATCGCTGACAAGACAAACACTGATTGAGGCAGAACAGTGGTACCATTCAGTGCCAAGAGCATTAAACTTGAGATTCTATTTGACTGAGAAGAACTTTTCCTCAGTAACATTTTCTCCATGGTAAACATCAACTTAAGTCTTTTTAAATTCCACCCAAAAAGACACCCCAAAAGAGAAGAGTAGGAGAGAATGGAGTTATACCAGTAGTTCACATTTAGAAAGCCACGTTTTCAAACTAGTTCCTAGAACACAACAGCTGAGAAATTCTAGGGGAGAATGGCCTCGAGAATTTCCCTTGCTTTCAACATGGGAACTCTGACTCCACCTCCCACTTTCAACTGGACACTCTGACTGGAGTCTGTGATTAATTGATTAAGTACCTGTTGAGCGTGTCAGACCCTGCACAAGACTCTGGAACAAACAGCAAGAAGAGTTAGACCTGGGTATGGCTCTCAACAAGTCTACAGGTTAGCAAATTTCTATGAAACTGAGATCTAAGAAAGACCTAGAAGGAACAATGTTTCAGTTATATTGCAGGAGAAGTTTATAGGCAGCAGACATAGAAGAAAAAAGCTCTACTATAGTCAGAAAGCAACAGCGCATTATGAATTGTAATACATACTACTATTATAAATAATAAAGAAAGAAAAAAAAAGAAAGCAACAGTATCAAAACAGCTATAAGTTACTGTTATTATGTGCAGTTATCAGTCTCTTGTCATATGGAATCTTGAAAATCCAGCTCCAGAGCACTTCTGATCTTCCTTCCTCTGGGTAAAATACAAACCCATAGAAAACAGATGCAAAAATCAGATTTTACAGTTTCCTCTATGATATAATATACAATACCCTTATTATGCTTACTGTTAATGGCCTCCTCTAGCTAAAATTTAAGCAGGATTATTTTTTCTGTTTCATTCACTATTCCAAGGACCAAACAGCATCTGACACATAGTCGAGTACCCAGCACATAGTAGGATGAATGGGAAGATAGCCCCCTGAGGGGGTGGCAGACTATAGAATGTGGCTGATTCAAACAATGATGAATTCAACCCACAAATTTGAAATCGGTTTGACAGTTCCTTAAATACCAACTATCTTTCCTCCAGTTCTCTTTATAAACACTCAAGGCCACCGCATCTGATTCATCCCAAACAGTTTGCATTCATAAAATAAATATATCTTTACAAAACATTGACTGGGCAATGATACACCTGTTTGTAGGAAAGTGCATTTGCTTTATAATTCCAAAAATAATTCGTAACATACTCTCTTTCAAATGCCACAAAAACTATTTTATTGACCAGGTACTAAAAAGAGCTTTCTGTTGTTGTTTTTAGAGAGAAGAAATACAGTTAAAGAATGAATTATCCATTCATTCATTATACAATTTTATCAAACAATAATTTCCTCTAGTTCAAAAAAGCAATCATTGGCCCAAATATTTAATAACCTAGGAGACTGGTTTTATTAGTGCTTTTTCTTGCCTATAGGTTGAAATATTGCAAACATTATAAGTGGATTAGTCAGCATTCTGGCTAAGGGAGGATTTGACACACCCAGCCACTCCTGGGAGCAACCAAAGGAACTTTGTTACAGCATGCTACCATCTCCTCTCTCCCTCTCCCTCTCTAGACACACACACACACACACACACACACACACACAGCCTTCCCTAGACACAGAGGACCATTATCTCTCTTTCAAATGTGGAGAAACTGAGTGGAGAAAGATAAAGTAGTACTAAGGATGCGGCTTCCTGGTGGAGTGCTTGCCCAGCCCGTGCGATGCCATGGTCAAACCCCCAGCACTGCAAAATAAAAAGATAAAGCAACTTTATCTTGAAGTTTTGAGACAGAAAAAAAATATTTACAAAAGCCCACATTTATAATCCTTTACCCTAACTACTCCATTTTGAGACTCCAACAGTTTGATAAGTCAGTTTTTTTTAAATCTTATCAGTGTCTAGAAGAATTTTATATTAAATGATAACCTGAAAATAACTTATTAAAATTTTCTACAAAGACATACTTGTGGACAAAAAGCAGACAATGATGAAAAATAGTGTTAAAGCAAGACCCCAGAGTTAAGCCACAGACACCAGTTTTTTTTTTTTTTTTTTTTTTTAAGTGCCACAGTTTGCTTTTAAAATGCTTAATACCATATGAAAGGCATATCCAAGCAGGACATTTGATACCAAGTCACTTAAGTTTCATTATGGATGTAGAGAAAATTGAGGTGACAGAGTGGGAAAGGGAATTCGTCTTGGAGCTGATCCCACGCCACACTCTGCCATTCAGTGGGGACTAACCAGCGGTAATCAGCAGCTTCTCCGGGCCTCAGTCCTCCTGTTACAAGGAAGGCCAGGGTGCAGACAGGTCGTCCTTACGTAACTTTCAGAAGCAAAGGTCAACCAGTGAAATCCTGTTTTTTTTATCCCTTACCAAAAAGAGCTTAACTTCTCTCTAAAATGAGTGGTGTGGAATGTATTAGGATGTGACATAAAAATGAAATAGAAATTGAACATGTTAATCAGTTCATCAATGATTGGGTTTTAATTTATTAGTAATAGAGCTCTATGATCTGGTTATGTCACATCCAGTTGCCCTGATATTTGTATATCTAAGTGACTTTATAATTTCCTTTTCATATGTAATTCTCAGAGGACAAAAGGCATAAAAGAATGAAAATAACAACTTTTGCAAAATATTCAGTAGAAATAAGAATTTCAATACAGCATGTAGGAATGTAAATTGATCAACTTTTCTAGGAAAATATTTGACTGTATTTAGTAATTATTTATTTATAATAGTTGGCTGTATATTTTAATATTTACCTCCTTTGATCCAATAATAAAGCTTTTAGAAATCTTTCTTAAGGAATTAATTACACATTAGGTCAGGCATTAAGACATGGAAAATGGAAATGACCATGGTAATATATATATATATATATATTTTTTTTTTTTTTTTTTTTGGTACTGGGGATTGAACTCAGGGGTATTTGACCACTTGGCTGCACCCCCAGTCCTTTTTTGTATTTTATTAGAGACAGGGTCTCACTGAGTTGCTAAGTGCCTCGCCATTGCTGAGGCTGGCTTTGAACTCACGATCCTCCTGCCTCAGCCTCCCAAGTGCTGGGATTACAGGCGTGCGCCACCGCGCCCGGCTTCCACGGTAATATTTTTAACAGGAGAACTGGAAGCCAGCTGAATATCCATCAACAGGGAAGTAACTAAATATGTTTTCAGAGTAATGTTCACACGACTGATTTGTGTAAGGGTAGGTTACAAGGCACGTGTAAATTGCAATCCCAATTTTAATAAAAATCAAAGTAACCTGTGGAATAGGATTTAGGAGCCTTGGCCTCTTGCTCTGATGCACATAAAGTGTGCTTAATTCCATATTAGAAAATGATACAGGGGGCTGGGGCTATGGCTCAGGAGTAGAGCACTCATCTCGCATGTGTTGGGCCCTGGGTTCGATCCTCAGCACCACATAAAATAAAATAAAGTTATTGTGTCCACCAAGAAATAAAAAAAAAATGATAATTTTTTAAAAAGAAAATGATACTGTTAGAAGACTTCAAGAAAATAAATAAAAAACAATTTTAGCAACAGTTATTTCTGGCTGATGAGCTTAAGGATGATTTTTATTCTTTCTATAGTTTGTGATATCACACAGATTGTCTAGTCACCATATATTATTTCATATGATTAAAAGTTAGGCTTCTTAAGAAGTAGAAATTTCAGAACGTCCTTTGGTAAGGTAGAGAGAACCTCTCAGCTGCCCAGTAGAAGCTGGTGTCACACCCAAGTCTCCACCTGCCTCAGGCTGACAGGGAGCCCAGCCAGGGGGTGCAGGCCTGCCCCTCTGTCTTCCCCCCCCCCTCCCTCCACAGCACCAACCAATGTGCTGACTCAGCTGTGGGCAGTGAGCCCTGCATTGTTCCAGGATGCAACTAAAACCTGTCAAGGAGGAGCCTGAAGGAAGCTTGGAGATCACCAAGCCCACGTCCCAGTTTTCATCTGGTGAGGAATCCACCCACAGCGCCCCGAATGCACGTTTTAAAGTGATATTAGTAGGGCTGGGGTTGTGGCTCAGCGGCAGAGCACTCGCCTCTCACGTGCGCGGCCCGGGTTCGATCCTCAGCACCACGTAAACATAAATGCATTGCATTGTGTACAACTAAAGTAAATAAATAAATATTTTTAAAAAAGTGATATTAGTAAGACCTTTTATAAATGCCCTGCAAGAACATCTTACATATGGCCTATTTTAATAGCATTTTATAAATGAGGAGGAAAAAATACCTCAGGGCTACTGAGTAACTCCCACAGCCCACATGTTACTGAATGGCAAAAATCAGATTTCAATCTAGGCAGAGCTCTTAATAAATACACTATACTCTGTGCTAAACACCGTATGCTCGTGTTCCACCTGAGAGTTAATGTCCCCATCCCTTTGTGGGCTGTAAGAATTGATCCTTCCTCTAATAAGCACTCGGTTCTATGTGATGACAGGGCCATTCAAACAGAGAGGGAAAGAATTATAGTCTCAGAGCTCTGAAGTCAATTGGCTTCACTTGGCAAGGGAGAAATTTTTCATGCAGGCTTCAAAGGAGTTTTGAGGGGTAACGAATGAATCAACTTATATTATGCACGCTGGGGACCTTTAGAATAAGAACTTAAGTCCTGGTATCTCTCTCCTAAAAAGGAACTTACGAGTGATTCCTTCTATCCATCACCCTCAACTTCCCCCAGAACTGGGGGGCCCAGGAATTCACTTGTTGTAGCTCCAAGCGCTTCCAATGTACGCAATTGATTTTTCTTTTTCTTTCTTTTTTTTTTTTTATTTTTTTATTTTTTGTTGTTGTGGTGGTGGTGGTGGTGCTGCTGGGGATTGAACTCAGGGCCTTGAGAATGCGAGGCAAGCACTCTACCAACTGAGCTACATCCCCAGCCCCAATGTACGCAATTGAGACCAGAAGTTTCTTCTCTGAGTTGCACTGTGCACGTCTACCTGGGCACTCACACCCACATTAGCTGCATGTGAGCGGGTCCCTGCCTCCACCCTGAGACTCCCGGAGGGCAGGGTCTATGGTTCCTGTATACATCCCCACTGGCTCTCCTAGAACTCCCACAGTGCTTTGCAAACTAGACATTGAGTAAACATGTCTTAAATTTTTAAAGGAGTCAGGAGCAAATATCTAGTAAAATCGTCTGTAACAACAGCATAATGCAGGCAGTGGTTATTATGAAAGGAAAAAGTGTTCAAAACAGACAGGGTTGCTATTTTAATATTTTGAAACAAAAAAATTCAAAATTATAGTATATAAATTAAAGGATTTTTTAAACTCCATTAGATCAAAATGCTGCTGCTAGTGGGTATTCAACATCACAGTGGGTCAGAAGCCCTGAAGGGCAGCAGGCAAGAGAAGATAGTGTGATTCCATAGCTCTAGGGTGAGGCCCAGGTATCTGAACGGGGTGTTCAGACACCACACTTTTGGATTTTCAGGCTTCTAGCAGGTTCTGCACTGACTTCAGCTGTCCATGGTTAGTGCTGACTCCAGCAATGAGACTGGCTGTTTCCAGCTCTGCCATTTGCTCCACACCCTTGAGCAGATCACTAAATCACACCTTGCCTCAGTCTCCGCATCTGTAGAATGGGGTGACCACAGAAGCCCCCCATGGGGGTATAACGAGGAATAAATAAAATAATACATCTGCTTAGAATGTTGCCTGCTGATAGTATGTGCTCAATAAACATTATCACGACTTTCACTCTCTAAAGCTTTCGTGACATTGTAAATCTCAGTAGTTTTACATCTGTGGTAAGTGTATGGGAAAAATAGTAGATTGTTTTTTTTAATTAAGAGAAAAGGCAATAGTCTTTAAAGCTTGAAAGGCATTGAGAATCTTGGATCAAATGCACACACACATTTATGTGATGTTTTCACATTCTGCCTTTCGGTCAGAGTGTCTTATAAACAAGAAAAATAAGAATAAAAGTAAAATTTACTCAGAGTTTAAGAGGAGGATTAAGATTTCAAAGGGAGGGGTACATGTTTAATATTTCATATTAAATTTTTATTAAGTAATGAATAGTTATCATTACTATCACTACAACAATTTATACTATCATAATTATGGTGCTTGTCATTTATAAGCTGTTATTGTATAACCACCCTTTCCCCCCCAAATCAGTTCTCTAGATTGTATTTTTTTTTTTTTCTTCTAAGCTGACAGTAACCTGGTCAGTTATGTATTATGCTCCTCATTTTACAAATGAGAAAAGTGATATTAAAAATGTCAGTAATTGCTGGTAGGAAGCATCACGCTCACACTCAGGACTCAGTGAGCCTATGCAAATACCACACCACCTTCCACTATTTAAAAAACGGGGTATGGTAAAAATTAAATCTGGAGCCCTAAATATAGGGCTAAATATAGCTCAGGAATAAGAGAAAATGAATGAACCAAAAATAATTCCCTTGACATCTGTCTTCAGTTCCTTTCTCAAGGGAGATTTTGAAAGGGAAGCCCAAGTGCTCACCACAAGGCCACAGCACTATGCAGACTCCCACGGTCACCACCATGTTCCATCCACCCCAAGAACTCTGCTGCCCTCCTCGGTGAACTCTCCAGGGTCGCCCCTTAAGGAGCTGTGATTCTGACACTCCTGCCACTGTTTGGATCTCGAGTGTCCTCAAAGGCCCATGAGCTGGAGGCTTGGTTCCCAGAGGGGTGTTACTGGGAGGTGATGGAAACTTTAAGAAGCAGAACCCAGCCGGGCACGGTGGCGCACACCTGTAATCCTAGCACTTGGGAGGCTGAGGCAGGAGGATCGCGAGTTCAAAGCCAGCCTCAGCAATGGCGAGGCACTTAGCAACTCAGCGAGACCCTGTCTCTAAATAAAATACAAAAAGGGGCTGGGAATGTGGCCCAGTGGTCGAGTGCCCCTGAATTCAATCCCTGGTACCACAAAAAAAAAAAAAAAAAAAAAAAAAAAAAAGCAGAACCCAATGGGAGGTCCTTAATTATTGAGGACATACCCTCAAATGGCACTGGGGGACCCTGGCCTTTTCCCCTCTCCCTCTTTGGCTTTCCCACCATGAGGTGAGCAGTTTTGCCCCACCCTGAGCTCTGGCCATGATGAGCTACCTCACCATAGGCCTGACAGCAGCAGCCAGGCCATCGTGGACTGGGACCTCCACAACGTGAGCCAAAGCAACCCTTTTATAAGTTCATAATCTCAGAAGTTTGAAAAACAATCGCACAACTCCTCACTGTATCACATTAGCTACACCAGTTGTTGGTGTAACAAACATGGTGTCACAAAGATGGTGCATTTTCTCTCCTTGTGTAAAAGAATGTGGCCCTGATACTAGTCCTAAATCTACTTTTGTGGAGCTCATGGTATTCCAGTGTTTCTCTGTTTCTATCGCTCGCGACTGCACAGGAAGGTATCCTTAGCCAGGGAAGGAGGAACTTGAGGAAAGTGGATTCAGAGTCGGAGGAGGCTGTGTAGGAGGGGCAAGGACCCTTCCCTTCCTCTCCACCTGTGCAGGTGACAGGGCATCTGTAAGTGGCTGAGCAGCCATAACGTCAAAGCTGGCTTTAAGTTAGGGAAGGAGGAAAACTAAGGGAATGCAGTTCCTTAAGTAACAAGAAAAGAAGAGTCAATAACCATGAATTAAATAGAAGACACACAAGGTGCAAACTAAACAGAGTTTTCTCATCCAGTAAGTCAAACAGGTAGCGTTGGAGTATGGTTGGAAAGATGATTAGCATCTCTTTTATCAATGAGAAGATTGAATTGTCTGGAAATAAAGCCTTCCACAGTATGTGGAAGATATTAGCAGGGAATAGGAGAGGAGGAAGGGCTTTTCAAAGAGAAGATGAATTGGTGGCTGAAGGAGCCCTAATGGAAATAAAAGCCTTCCACAGTATGTGGAAGATATTAGCAGCTCTTTTCAAAGAGAAGATGAATTGGTGGCCACCATAAAGCTCTCCAGATGGGACTGAGGGTAGGAAGTATTGTCAGATGACTAATACAAATCTACTGTTCTTTCTTTCCCTCTCTAAGAAGGAGGTTTCTGGGTTTACCTTTCCTTTGAAACACCTAAGTTGACTTGCTTTCCCTCACTCTGCCACCACTAACAGCGGGTTGTGCTGGTGAGTCAAGCTCACCAAGGTTAGGCAATTACAGGCTTCTGGGGTAATTAGTGTGGGTGGAGAGCATAGAGCTCAGGTATTCCAACTCCAAGATGCTGGAGGTACTGTAACTCAAACATCTCCACGTTTAAAAATGCAAGCACCAACTCAAATGGGGAAAAGGTTGTTTCCCAAGAATTGTATCATCTCTTGTTTTCTCCAGGCTCCTAATAACATATGATCTTTCAGCAAGAACTATTTCAAGGAATAGTGTAAATATTACCCTCACTTTACAGGAGACATAAACGGCATCCACTAAATAGTTCTAACCAAGAGGGGGCAGAAATGACTATGGACTCCCAACTGCCTGGTGTACAATAACTGCGGAATCTAAATACAATTTTCTCTTCTTGTCACACCAGAGAGATCCACAGTGGCAAAATGTGGCATATTATTCATTTACAGTCATCTGACAAACACTTTCTCAAAGTCCCCTACCTTGTGTCAAGCAGTACAATATCAAATACTTTATCGATAATGGCCACACCACAGCGTATCCTCAAGTTTCTGCACAGAGCGCCTTTTGCAGTATCGGAATTGAGTCAGAGAGCTCCAGCTCCCTTTTTCTCTGACCCTCCCTGTACCACCCTTCCAGGGGACGAAATTAAAATTGAGCCATACATAAATATTAATCTCATCTCCCATGGTGACGCCCTAGGAGCTTGGGGCAGGTTGCTCTCATATCTTCTTCAAGTCTCCATTCTCTTATCTTCAAAACGAAGTTAATAACACCTACTTGTTGGGGAGATAGGAGAAATAATTAGACCTGAAATTCTTTGAAGATGAAAAGGACCACGTTGCTCTTGTGCTCATTTTTCTGGCATCGATGCTGAAGTTTCCATTTGCATTGGCAAGTTCCTCAGGAAAGCCAAAGATGAGACATTGTGAAAGTGTGTGTGGCTGACTCCTGGCGCAGGCAAGCCTCATTTACATTTTCATTCTTCTACTGTCTTAAAAAAAATATGCTCTCCTACCAGCTTATTGTTCTGAAAACTAACACAAAGAGAAAGAATCCAACATTTTTGTTTTATCCTATACAAATCACATAACTAAATAATCAACGAGACATTTTCTCTTACAGGTATATTCTAGTAAATAAGGCACAAGTGACAGGAATAGAAACCCTAATGGGTTAATAATACATCCAAGGCTGTGATTATCAGGGGCTGATACCAGGACAAAGAAAGACACAGACATAGTGTACTTCGTCACCCAAGTCCACCACATCACTTTTGAAGCTGTCTTACCAAAATAAAACAAAACAAACCTGAGTATCATCTGGCCTCTAGATCTTGCTACAAATTTCAAGAAATATGGAGAACAAAGGAGAAGTTTAACTACATCATAGAGATTCAACCAACAAAATCCAAACCATGGGAAACTCACACAACCTGTTTTCTTCAAAATGAAACTTCAAGGGGAAACAGATACAAGAGGAAACCTATCCATTTGGGTAAACATGTGAGACTTATCAAATAATCACAACTATTTGCATCTTGCTTCACACAAACTGTTTAAAAAAAAAATAAGGAAAAAGCCAAGGAGATTTGAACACTAATTGGATATTGATATTATTAAGAAACTGATGTAATGGTAATATATATTAGTGTTCCAATTCAAGTGGAGATAGGCACTAATAATTTTACAGTTAAAATGAGGTTTTATTGTATTATGTTCTCTACTTTTCAATATTTTTGAAATATTCCATAATAAAAGATTTTTTAAAGAAAGAAAAATGTAAAAAATATTAAAAACAAATGGATACAGCTCTGAAGTGGTGGAGGCTGCTAAGCAAAATTGGTTATTTTTAAGAAAGGTTTTTTTTTTTTTTTTTTTTTTTTTTTTTGTTTTGGTTCTAGGCACTAAAATTGAACAGGGGCGTCTTACCACTGAGCCACATCCCCAGTCCTCTTTTTTTTTTTTTTTTTTTTTTTTAATTTTAAGATAGGGTCTTGCTAAATTGCTGAGTGTCTCACTAAATTGCTTAGTCTGGCCTTGAACTTGTGATCCTCCTGCCTCAGTTTCCCAAGTTGCGAGGATTACAGGCATGAACCACCACATCCAGCATGAAAACAGATCATTTTGCCCAATTAATCAAGGACGTCAGGGCGCTGTGGCATCAGTGGGATGAAAAGGAACCAAAGAAGGGTGGGGAGGAAGAAAATCTGGCCCGAGGGAAACAAGTTGAAGCAGGGGATGACAACTGTCGGGTTCTAAGTAGATTGGTCTCATAGCTCAGGTATTGAACAGCAATTGTCAAGAATAACGTGTGATCTTTCAGCAAGAACTGATTACTGGACTCAAGTTTAACTACTGGCTTTTCACTTCCTAGCTGTGTGTCCTTGAGCCAACTGCTTACCTCTCTGTGCCTCTGTTTCCTCTTGCAAGGTAGGAATGGTGGCAGTTCCTACCTAATGGGCTGTTATTAGGTTGGAAGGAGCAATTACAAGTCAGGTGCTCAAGCAGAGCCTAGCATAGCATAGATATGTGTAAAAATCATCATACGTTTTTAAAATCTCCTCCATTGATGCTCAACATTACCGATTATCAGGGAAATATAAATCAAATACAAATCAGTGAGCTTTCATTATGTACTCAGAATTGCTAAACTGAAAGCCAGTGGGCAAGGATGAGGAGGACCTGGAACTCTCTCACGTTGCTGGTGGGAATGCAGAATGCCACGATTGCTTTGGAAAGCAATTTGGCAGTTTTCTTATAAAGAAAAACATACACTTAGCATATGGTCCAACAATTCTGCCCAAGAGAAATGAAAACATATGTCCACACAAAGACTTGCACAAAAATATATTCATAACAGCTTTATGTGTCGTGGCAAAAAAAAAAAAAAAAAAAAGAAAAGAAAAGAAAAGAAAAAGAGAATAAATGTCTCTCGGTAGATAAACAAATGTTAGTATGTTCGTATAATAGAACACTGTTCTGAAATTTTAAAAAATGAACAACAGAAACATGGACAAGTCTTAAAAACATCATGCTAAACTAGAGAAGCTGGACATGAAAGAGTACAAGTTATGCGGTTGCATTTGAACAAAACTATAGGAAAGACCAATTTCATCATTTTTATTAATCTATTTATTTTAATTAGGTATATATGACAGCAGAATACATTTTGATTCATCGTACACAATTTCAGCACAACTTTTCATTTCCCTGATTGTACATGATGTAGCGTCACACCATATGTGCAACCATACATGTACTTAAGGTAATGATGTCCATCTCATTTTCCTGTCCCCATCCCCCCTCTCCACCAATTTCATCTTTAATGACAGAAAAAGGTCAGTATTTGCCTGAGACCAGAAGTGGCATGGGGTGAAGAGAACCTCTTGGAGGCATGGAAATGTGGGAAGCATGTATTTGTCAAAACTCTTTGAAAGGTGCACCTAAGCAGGCACACTGTATTTAGGTACATGATACCTTGATAAGGTTGATTTTAAAACTCCAATCAGGAAATTAACTGAATGTGTAATCGCGTATTAGATTCTGGACCAGAGGGATGAAGAGAGGGACTGAGGGAGAGAGGGACGAAGGAAGGAGAGGGAAGGGGAAGGGAGAGGAGGGTTAGGGAAGGGGAGGAAGAATGGAAGGAAAAAAACAAAGGAAGGAAATTTTTTCTTTAGTTATCTAGGACATTATTCTAGGGGAAACAAGAGAAATCTTAATGAGGCCTGCAGATGAGATAATAGTATTATATCAATGGTAATACTAATTCCCTGATTTGGGTACTTTTACTATGGATATGTATAAAAATTTTCTTGTTTTGAGGAAATACTCAGTGGTAATAAGGCAACATATCTGCCATCATTCTCAAGTGATTCAGGGAGAGAGATGGACAAAATAATAAGACAATTGTGCTAAAATAATAACATTTGGAGAGTTCAGGTGAAGGCACATGGGAATTCCTTTTTTTTTTTTTTATTGCAAATTATTTGTTTATTTAGGGCTGCACTCCAGTGAGCGTGAATTGCTGTGACTGTCATTTATAGGAAGTGCAGATGGGCTCTGAATGATCCTGATCTGTGACACTGAAGTGTGGTGGTCCCAGATGCTCAAGAGAAGCAAATGTAAATCCCCATGGAAGAAAATATCCCTCTAGCCTTCAACTGAAATCTCCTAACAATACTGAACATGTAAGCGCGTATAAAGTGAAAAGAAAAAAATACTAACCTGGCATACTAGGAAGCAAGACAACATGAATGAAGAACACGATGAAAAGAAAATAACAACAGAAATAGACCCAAAGGGGCTCCAGATACTGCATATTTGGTTGAATGCTTTTCTGGGTATGTTTGTGAGATTAACATAAATTGGTAGAATGATAAGAGCAGATTGCCCTTCACACTGAGTGAACCTCATACAATCCACTGAAGGACTGAATAAAACAACAGGTGAGAGAGGATTCTCTCTTACTCCCTCCCCACCTGTCTTTGAATTAGGACTTCAGTCTTCCTCTGCCTCCAGACTCAAACTCAGACTGAACAATACACCATTGGCTTTTGAGGTTCCCAGACCTTTGAACTTGGACTGGAGCTATACTGTCAACTCTCTAGGGCCTCTAGATTGTCAGCTGCAGATCTGGGGACTTCTCAGCCTTCACAATTATTGTATAATCTCATTTCTTATAACGTGTGCATTTCCTATTGGTTTTCTGTTTCTCAGAAGAACTTAATTGAATACAGGTTTTGGTGAAGAGCATCTTACCAAGAGTGGGGTGTTGCTGTAATAAATACCTAAACATATACAAGCAGCTTTGGAACTGGGTACTGGGTTATGGTTAGAAGCTGGATGAGTTTTGAGGTACATGTTAGAAATATAGACATGAAGAACACTTACAGTGAGGTCTTGGACAAAAATGAAGAGCATCTTATTAGAAACTAAAGAAGAGGTGATTTTCTTCATAAAATGCCAAATGTCTTGGCTGAGCCAGGTTCATGTTCTGGTGTTTTGTGGAAAGGATAATTGATAGGCAACAAAATTGGATATTTAGCTAAGAAGATTTCTAAAGTAAAGTATTGAAGAAGCAGCTTGGTTCCTCTTGACTACTCATAGTAAAATCCTGGAAAAGAGACATGGACTGAAAATGGAACTGTTAACCAAAAGGGAACCAGACCTTGAAGACTTGGAAAATACTCAGCCTATTCATAATGCAAAATAAATAAATAAGAAAGCATGCTTTGAAGAGACCACCAAAGGTATAGCTGGACAATCACTCAATGAAAAGCTTATGATATTTTGTGAGGAAGAATGTACCAGTTTGATCTGAAGGGGATGGAGTTGAGATGAAATGAAGGAAGACTATGGGACTCCTTGGATTTGACTGGACAGGACAATAGAGCTATTCAGTTATGAAAGTGCACCGTTCTTGAAGAAGAGGGGGAAATGAACCCAAAGGCAATTCAGAGATAATCAGGGCACTGCGCCATTTTCAAAAGACCACCAGAAGCCTTGGGATTAAGACCATGTATCCCTATCTCATACCATATACAAAATTCAACTTTAGATGAATCATCAACCTAAATATTAGAACAGTTACTATAAAACTCTTAGGAAAAAAACATAGGAGTAAATCTTTGTGATTTGGGATTAAGTAATGGTTTCTTAAATATGACATCAAAAGCACAAGCAACAAAAGGAAAAATGCATAAATTGAACTTCCTCACAATTAAAATTTTTGTACTGCAAAGGATAACAGCAAGAAATTGAAAAGACAGCCCATAGAATGGGAGGAGAAGGAACCCAATATTTTTTAAAGTAGAGATAGATATTTCTCAAAGAAGATATGCTAATGGACAAGACGCATATAAAAAAGATGCTCAGGGCTGGGATTGTGGCTCAGCGGTAGAGCACTCGCCTAGCACGTGGGCGACCCGGGTTTGATCCTCAGCACCACGTACAAATAAAACGCATTGAATAAAACGCATTGTGTACAACTAAAGCAAATAAATAAAAATATTAAAAAAAAAGATGCTCAACATCATCATTAGAGAAATGCAAATAAAAATCATGAGATATAACTTCACATCCTAATATGGCTATAGTCGAATGGAAAGAATAATGAGTGTTGGTGAATATGTGAAGAAATTAGAATCCTCATACATTTCTGATTGGAACATAAAATGGTAAAGCTGCTTGGAAAAACAGTCTGACGGTTTCTTCAAATGCTAAACAGAATTACCACGTGACTCAGCAATTATATCCCTCAGCATAGGCCTCCTGAAGTGAAAACTTACACCCACAAACACTTATACACGAGCATCTGTAGCATTAGTCTTAATGGCTAAAAGCAAAAATAACTCAAATGTATATGAGCTGATGCATGGAGGAAGACAATGTGTTGTATTCATACAATGGGACATGATTCAGCCATAAAACAAAGTTTGATACGTGCCACAACCTGGGTGACCCTTCAAAACATCATGCTAAGTGAAAGGACACAGCCGCAAAAGACCACGCAGAATATGATCCTATTTAGGTGAGATGCCGGAAGCAGCAAATCTAGGGGGACTGAAAGTAGATTAGTGGTTCTCTGGTCTGGGTGGGGATGGGGCAGGTAGGTATAGTAAAATGGGAAGTGATGGTCACTGATGCAGAGTTTCTTTGGGGTGATAGCTGAACATTCTGTGAATCTACTTTTTTAAAACGTTGAATTCTATACTTGAAAAGGGTGGTAGGTCTTATGGTATATGAATTAGATCTCAATTTGGCTATCATTTTTTTTTAACTATAGAAAAGTCACATAAACAATAGCAGTGAGCCAGCTGCAGGTCGGAGGAAAACCACGCTGGGCTGGACACTCATTAACCGACTCTTAGGGGCAGGTACAGAGGTTCTGGGGAGAAAATAAGAAATGATGGGTTAATGGAGCAGTGGGTGGGGCAGCTAATGACAGAGTCCAGTCTGCCCCAAGCGACTGGGTGCTCTGGGTGAGCAAGCCTGAGTCAGCCCAGATCCAGGGCCTCACCCAAGCAGTCTGGCAGCCAGTGAAGTCACAGGTGAGGGAAAGGAAAGATGACTGGACCGTTTCTGTGCCCCTCCATAGAGGGCTTGTGTCAGCTGTGAAACACTGCAAAGGAGAGGATTAGGGAGAGACTTGGGGTCAAATATCCCCTTTCAATTTTTATTCATGAATTAATGCTCACTGAGATGTAAGACAATGATTGAACTTGGAGAAAGAGGGGATAAGTTTCTAGGGATTCTGCCTGCAAGGAAGAAAGGGCTTTCCTGCAAGGAATCCATCCCAGCCACAGCCTGGGGATGCCAGGGAGCAGGTGCGGGGGGGGGGGGGGGATAGACGTCCCTCTCTCTCCCCACGGCCAAGATTCCTCCTAAGTCAGCAACACCGTTCTTTTTTTATATATAATTATTTTTTATTCTAAGATGTTATAAATGACAGCAGAATGCATTACATTTCATATTACACATATAGAGCACTTTTTTACAAATCTCTGGTTGTATGCAAAGTATATTCACACCATTCGTGACTTCATACATGCACTTAGGGTAATGATATCCATCTCATTCTACCATCTTTTTTTTTTTCCTTCACCCTTTTGTCCCTCCCTTCTCCTCCCTCCCCATTGGCCATTCTGGTATTCCTCTAATCTTCCTATGCTCCCCATCCCAACCCGACTGTGAATTGACCTCCTTATATCAGAGAAAACATTTGGCATTTGGCTTTTGGGATTGGCTAACTTCACTTAGCATTATATTCTCTAACTCCACCCATTTTCCTGCAAATGCCATGATTTTATTCTCTCTTATTGCTGAGTAATATTCCATTGTGTGTATGTATACCACATTTTCTTTATCCATTCATTTACTGAAGGGCATCTAGGTTGGTTCCACAGTTTAGCTATTGTGAATTGAGCAACACCGTTCTGACTCATTCACAAGGTTCTGTCCACTCCTGATCACTCATCGCCACCACCTAAGCTTAATGTTAAACCACGTTTCAAAACAGATTTCCATAGGGCAACTTCCTATCAAGGCATTTTGATAACCAGATCATTTGAATTCCAAAATGGAATCAAACAATTTTGGTTTTCCAGAGCATTTCTCAGTGGAAGGAGAAAGTAAGATATATAGATGAGGCATTTGGCCCCAGAATTCGAAGAAGCTGGCTCCAACACTCATAGATACCTGTTCTCAGATTATATGATTTTTCTGAACCTCAGTTTTCTTGTCTATAAAATGGGGATAATTGTTCCAAACTCACAGAATTGTTATCAGGATTAAATAAAAATCTTAAATTGTGAGTGAACACCATCCTCTCCATGCATACAAGTGAGTGTCAACATCGTCTTGACACCCAGCTGTCTAGCGGGATCCTCCCTGACCTGGCCGCAAGTTGGAATCACCTGGGAGCAATAAACAAATACAGTTCCCAAGCTCTCCTGGGAGAAATTCTGGTGTCATTGATTTGGGGTGGAGCCCAAGTATTGGTATTTTTAGAAAGCTTCTAGGCAATTCTAAACAGCAGCTAGGGTCAAGAATAACTGGATGACAGTGTTCTCACATTGAGTTCTGAGAATCTGTTTCAACAGAATCACCTGATTGATCATAAAATGAGGATTCCAAGGAAAGGCCCCACCTATTGCCTACTGATTCATAATTTCTGGTAGGAACTCCAAAATCTCTATTTTAACAGCTTCCCCAGGTAATTGGGATTTTACTAAATTTTTAAGACTGGGAAGGCAGGTAGAGGAAGATCCAAGTAAGTAAACCAAAACTTCATAAATGTGGGGAAAAGACAATTCTCTGAACCCCACCCCCAGAAAGGACCATCTTTCTTAACATCCCTTCACGTGTCCTGAGATTTGGGGACCAATTATCTAGACTTCTACCACTTCCATCATTTGAAGACAAAAGACTAACTGTATGATTACAGGACCCCAAACCAGGATGAAGATACTCCTAAATCAAGTTACCTCACATTTGAACCAGAAAGAATATGAAGGAAACTCAGCAGCCTATTTCATCAGGAAGGAATGTTAACTTCATATGTTGGGGTTCCTTACCTTCCCTCTCCTCTTTTGAACTTCTTCCACAACTTTGAGGAGCAGGAGGACAAATGTTGAGATAAAGATTCTCTTGAAAAAAAAGTCAGAGTGCAAAAACTTGACTCCCCGGGGCGCTGCCTTGGGAGAGGCATCGCTCTCAAGCTGAGGTGGGCAGGCTGCAGGCAGCGGGAGGTGGGAGAGGATGGTGTGGGAGAAAGAGAGTCCTACCAGGGAAGGAAGCCAGCAAGTCCCTTTGGATTCTCAGGGAGCTACAAATGCTTCTTCAAACAAGACACCACAGATGCTGAGAACAGCTTTACAAGAGTGAAAACCAATCAGCAAGATCCATAGTGAGATCTCCAAACCAACTCACCTGGTAGAGTCCCTGAAAACCCATTGTGTGTCAAGGACAAGGACGGGGCCATTATCCGTTCACATAGGTCCAAAGCCTAGGTTTGACTGGACTGTCTCCTTGACTACCCCACCCCTTATTTAACATCTCTCATTATGTCCAATTTCTTCCATTCTTCTCTTCTTTCCACCTTTTCTTTTCAGTCTTCTCCTTACCACTCCCACCGCCACTGCCACTAGGAGTTTTTCTGGCTGTATATGTTGAGGATTGGTGACACTCTGAAAGGACTGGACCTCCAGGGAGTTCAGGGGATTCCCAGGTGAGGTGGCTCCCATCAGTAATCCGGGGTCCTCTTTGTCTCCTGCTCTATTCTTGCTGTCCTCTCAAGACACTCCTTACTGAGTCATCAAAACTACTTCACCAGGGGCTGGGGTTGTGGCTCAGCGGTAGAGCACTCGCCTAGCACGTGTGCGGCCAGGGTTCCATCCTCAGCACCATATAAAACTAAAGACATTGTGTACAACTAAAACAAATAAATATTTAAAAAAAGGGGGGGTGCTGGGATTGTGGCTCAGCAGTAGTGCGCTCGCCTAGCATGTGCACGCCCCGGGTTCGATCCTCAGCACCACGTACAAATAAAAACACATTGTGTACAACTAAAGCAAATAAATAAATATTAAAAAAAAAAAAAAAAAAAAAAAAAAAAAAAACTACATCGCCCACTCCCCTCTCTCCCCCAGAGCCGCACTAAGGAAAGCCTGCCTTCCTCTGAGTCTCCATAGCTCCTGGTACCTTCTCAGCAGAAGTTGCTTATGCTCTTCCTTTAACACTCTCCCCTTGCTCCCCTAAAGTTGGAAGGAATTAAGAGGAAGAAGGGGAGGAAGGGGAGCGGAAGGGAGAGAGCTCCTCCATTGGAGAGGGCTGGGTCCAGCACAGCTGTGAGAGGGAATTGGAGAGATAACCCTGGGGTCTTGGCTCAGACCCTCACCTCTGCTTTTCCAGCTCCTTCTCATTACCCCCTGCTGCCTCGCCACCAAGCAGCTTCAGTTCTCTCCAGACCCTGTGTTCAAACAGGAACACAGACTCTGCTTCCCTTAAGAACCTACCACCGCCGACCACAAATGGAGGACTAAAGCCACAGACTTCCTGAAGACCTGCGGGCCACAGAGGAGCTTGCTACTGGAAGCAGCTTCAATATGGAAGTTCAATGTCACCAGAGCACATCTGGTTGGCCCTCCCCCTCCCATCTCCATGACACCTATTTTTAAAACCTTCAGAGGAAATGAAAACTCTTAACATTAAGGTAGAAAGGAAAGAAGGAGGAAGGGGCAAAGGAAGAGGGGACAGAGGGCTGACCACAAGGAGGGCCCCATGCCACAGGTGCTAGCAGGGCTGTTCTGCTCCCTTGCTCCCAGTGTCTCTGAGGTTGGTGTAAAGTTATGAAGAATTTTTACCCACAAGGGAGCATGTCCCTATAAGACAAGCTCTGTCACTGCAGCCTGGGGAGTGGCAGGAACTTGCAGCCATTTTTGCAATAGCGCCAGAATGAACCCTGTGGTATGGCACTGGAATTGACGGTGTCAGTGTGAATTCAAGATTTTCAGTAAGTAGCTAGGTGTATGCAGATATCAATGTGTATATGCGAATGCTTCCTAGTTCTGTCCATCTAGAGGGCTGTGACAGCTGAAACCCCAACATCAATGAGCAACCAGTATACCACCCTTCACTAAAAGCTCTCAAAGAAATGGTGGGAGGAGAAATAGCTGGGGGTGAAGTGCGAGGAGAATACAAAATGAGCCAGAAAGTAAGAAAGTGTCCAAAGAGGGTTGGCACATGTCAAAAGG
Organism: Tamias sibiricus; assembly: GCA_025594165.1. Lineage (NCBI taxonomy): Eukaryota > Metazoa > Chordata > Mammalia > Rodentia > Sciuridae > Tamias > Tamias sibiricus. The sequence goes on from CM046671.1 coordinate 21,767,995, forward strand.
ATGAAAGAGTCATCCCAAAGCTGCTCTCATTGGCCAAATTGGGGACAAATTGATTATAACAACAAATAATCATAGCAACAGATTATAAACCGTTTTTACAAACAGGAATCCACTGGTCCTCATTAATAGAAATAAATGATTAAATCAACGAAAGAAGAGGAAACTTTTTCCTTAAAGCAGAAAGCAACATACTCAATCAAAATCCCCAAAGGCAGAAAAAGTGTGGAAGGCTAAAATAAGAGCAAAGAACAAAGTAATAAATAGAAAAGAGCAACGAACATGACAGATATTAATCCACATAATGTGAGGAAAGGAAAAAAAAAATCTCAGGGAAGAGCCACCTTGTTGAAACGACTGCATGACACATTCCCCAGAGGTCCGTGTTACATGTTTATATCGTGGGTATTTTCCTGAACTGGTCAAGTTTACCCTCTCCCTATGAAAGAACTTCAAGATAACCTGATTGTTTTCCATAAGAGAATATTTTGTTTTGTACATCAAATGCTGGTGAAGATGCAGAAAAATTATTCCTCATACCTTGCTAATGATACAATCTCTCTGGAAAATGGTTTACCCATTTGGGATACGACTCAGCAATAAAAAGGAACAAACTATTGAGAACACCCCAAAACCTGGATGAATCTCCAGGGAATTATGCAAAGGGGGGGGGGAATATCTTGAAATGTCACACAATGTACAATTTCATTTAGATGATATTTTCAAAATGATTAAATTACAGACATGAAAGTGAACTTGGTAGATGTTGGAGCTGGGGTGGTGGGGAATGGTGGTGGAGTAGTGTGACTATCAGAGGTTATGCACAGGAGATCTTTGTGTGGATGGAACAGTCCTGTATCTTGATTGTGATGTCAGCTGCTTGCATCTGTTCAGGTGATAGATGGCTTAGAATCACACAACCATAAACACTGTAAGTTTCCTGATTTTGATACAGTTGTATAGTTTCCTAAGATATAATCAATGGGGGAAACTGAGTGAATAGTGCCTCTCTGTACTATCATTGCAACTTCCTGTAAGTCAATAATTATTTCAAATTTTAGTAATTAAAAAGAAGCACAGCCGGGCGTGGTGGCGCACGCCTGTCATCTCAGCACTTGGGAGGCTGAGGCAGGAGGATCGCGAGTTCAAAGCCAGCCTCAGCAACGGCGAGGCAGTTAGCAACTCAGTGAGACCCTGTCTCTAATAAAATACAAAAAAAGGGCTGGGAATGTGGCCCAGTGGTCTAGTGCCCCTGGGTTCAATCCCTGGTACCAAAAAAAAAAAAAAGAAGAAGAAGAAGAAGAAGCAGCAGCAGCACAGTGGAGCATCTCTGAGAAGAGACATGTCCAGTTTGCTTACAGTGTGCCTGGGATGTACAAGCTGTGCCCGTTCTAGAATACATTTGAAGGTAAAGATGAGGAGATTCCTCCTTACTCCAGATCATGAGGCTAAAGGTACATAATCTTAACACCAGATCTTTCGGTGTTACAAGAACCAAATACAAGTTTTGAGAGCAGATCGAGCAGCTCATCGAGCACCTCCTATTGCACCATGCACCAAGGCAGGTGCTAAGATCTTGGAGCCCGGACCCTACAGCAAAAGCTAAAGCAGCGGACAGAGGACTAAGGCATGAACCAAACACCTTCAGTGTAAAGTACAAGAGGAGAAGCACCAGGAGCTTGTGAAAGGGGCATCCAACCTCTACCGCATGCCTGTGACCTGGCAGGATTCTGCTGGGCACTGGGGATGCATATGAGAAAAGTCCACCATTCCTTCTGTTAGGGAGCTCCCAGCTAAACAAAGAACTGGGCACTCACACAACAACCACGCGAACCTGAACCTTCCGGCTAAGTGAAGTAAGGCTTCTATTGGTGCAACTCTGCCTGACCATGCACCGTTTCCATCAGCAGGGCCTCCGTAGTAAGCAAGCAGAGCTACAGACCCAATGCCAGGCAGGACCACAGCTTAGCCCTGGGGTGCCTGGTTTCCCTATCTGCAAACTCAAGGAACTGAAGAGCAATGGGTCAAGCAGATCCTTTGGTTGCAAGTTATAGAAACACAAGTATGTACTGAGAAGGGAGCTGTATACTTTCATTTAACCAAGAGCACAGGCCAGGAATTCCTCCCAACCACGACTGTATCTCACCCAGCTCTGCCTTTCTCCTCAGTCTACCGCTGCAGGTGGACTTTACCAGGCAACAGAGGAAAATTTTTTAGCAGTTAAAAAAAATTCTCTAATATGCAGATGCTAATTCACAATAAGGATGGGGGGGAGGGAGAGGAGCAGCGGCATCAAGGACAATTTACCTTAGTCTAGGTAGAGGGAAGTGATGGGAGGGGAGGAAGGGGAGGTGGGGGATGGGAAAGACAGTGTAATGAAACAGACATTATTATTGTATGTATATATGTGACTGCATGACCAATATGATTCTGTAACATGTACACTTAGAAAAATGAGAAATTATATTCCATCTATGTATGATATGTCACAGTGCATAAATGCATTCTACTGTCATGTATAACAAATTTTAAAAAAAGGTTCACATTCAGGTCCTTGGTCACCCCTGCAATGGGGTTACTGAACAGTACACTTGAGGAATGAATGTTGAGTATTCACAACCATCAGCTACACATCACAGTATCTTGTCACCAGACAGCACAGAACTCTACCCTCCAGCCCCAAGCGGAAAGACCTGACCACAGTATTCTGAATGGCCTGGCTCGGGTCACATGCCTTGTGCAGACCAACTGCTACTGTCCGAGTCTGTCATCAAGAGAGTGTAGCCTACAGCTCCGTGAATTCACACTGTTCCATATTGCAGAACAGAGGATTCCTCAGATACCTTTGCAAAGACCCAAGGGTAGCTATCATTGTAATGATCAAGCAACAATCCCTTTAATATTAATAAGCCAAACATCTTTATTGATTTTGACTTCACTAATTTGAAATTCATTCTCATATATACATGGTGCTGGTTTGTATTTGCTTTAAAGTATAAAATAACTTGTTTTTTTAATTTATGATACATCAATATACATCAATTTTATAAACACATATAAAAATGTGTTTCCATATAGTTGACTAATAAACATAGGTATCTCAGCTTATTATATGTTTTTAAATTAAATTATAATTATTTTGAAATAGTACATAGTTCATGATTTTCCTTTACCTAAACTCAATTTCTTTCCCAATAATTCTAAGCCAGCAGGGGTTTCCTTTTCTCTTTCTCCAGGCCTTCTTTCCTATCTTACTCAGTCAAAACCTCCCCCGCTGCTGCTCCCATAAAATGTCTAAAGAGCTCATTCATTTCCTCACAAGACAAGATATTTGGCTCTAGGATACAAATGTGATTGGGCAGATTCTCTGCCCAGAGACCAGGCACAACTCCAAGAAGGCTTTGTTCCAATAGAGAATCACCCAAACAGGCCCCTACAAGAGGCTCTCCGGATTCCAGTTTCTAGGAATGAATGCATCTCTGTTACACGGTGCCCCACACCCTGTCTTCACTGAATCTTGCCTCAAAAGGATGAGCTCACACTTTGAGAAAGGGTGGGGGAAGGAATTCTTTTTAGCAGTTAACAAAAGGCTCACATTTCAGGTCCTTGGTCACCCCAGGAATGGGGTCACTGAACTGTACCCTTGAGGAACGAGTGCCGATCGTTCACATCCATCAGCATGACGTGCACCCCACCTCAGGGAAACATTTTTATGTGGTAGTAAGTAATGAAGTACATATGCGTGCATTTCCAGAGACATATTTACGTGTCACAGGAGTAGGAGCAGAATGATGAGGACTCTATAACTTCCTGTCAGTGATGGCTCCCAGGGTGCTTCTTGCCAGTGGCTGACATAATCACTTTCCCACTCTGAGAGCACTTTTGGAAGAGACACTCACTTGACCCATCAGACACACTCTGTGTGTGTGTGTGAGTGTGTGTGAGTGTGTGTGTGTGTGTGTTGTAATATTTTCATAAGCTACCACATGCTTTTAATTTATTGCATTGTCAACTGTTGGCATTTACTCAAAGTTTAAAGAAAGTTTTACTACCTAAGAAATAAAATAGGTAATCTGTTTCTAACCACAACACTCTTAATTGAATAAATTCAAAAATGAATGAAAAGTGAGTTTTTCAGATCCATAGTACAGATCCATAGGACAACAAGATTAAGCCTGTATACTCCCAGGGCCCTCAACTTGACACTTCCCACAGTTCAGGTACCTGCCACCCCAGCACTCTCAGAGCAAACTCTGACCCTGACTTTCTTCCTGGGCTCCAATATCTGTCCTGACTAGTTCTTCCCTCGCCACATGGTCCATGTCTCCTTCCACCACTTTGAACCACTTTAGAATCCTCTCCTCTCGTGAACAGAGTGAGGTGTTTGTGTTGGTGTGTGTGTTAGTGGACATGGCTTCTACTCTCCCTCAGGCCCTCCCACTAACCCAAGCTCCCCCAGAATTAGCAAGAAAGATGTAGGACAGGAAATATTTGGAAGGGGGATGATAGAGAAGACCCAGGTCTCCTAGGCCCCACGCCTACTCCAATAAAATAAAAGACCCTCTGATTTAGGAATGAACGGAAAAGAAGGTTTGGAAAGAAGGTGAGAGACGAGATTCAGTGTGAGAGCCTCACAGTTGGCCTATCCCTGGGCTAGTCAAGTGGGGTGGAAGGAGAAGCCCCCTTTGAAGTTGTCAGAATCCAAGAACAGGCAGGGCCTGAGGCTCAAATGCAGGAGGAGGCCCGGGGGCACAGCAAGCTCCTCAGAGAAGTTCTCCCTGGAGTCATGGGTTGTGGCAGTCTCAGGGGGAAGGGTAATACAGAGTGTGCCTAGGCACGGGAGGGCATCTGAGGAGCCACGGTCAGGCCCCAGCAGGGAATATGAAACATGTAAGTGACTTTTGCCCTCTTACACAATATCCCTTATCCCCTATAGCATCCTCTGATGGAAGGTGAGTTTCATCCAGTTGTCCCCTGAAGGCAAGCATTTCCTAACTTCTCTCTCCCCCTCCTAATCCAAAGACTTTAACAGAACTTTCTCATCATAGCATTTATTTTGTTTAAAATAGCTTGTGATCTTCTCAGCTCCTGGACTATGAGGTCCATGTCTTTTTGACTGCTTCTGTCCCCACGCTCAAACCCAGTGCCTGTCCTGTAACAGGTATGCAGTGGAATCTAGCAGATTTTTCTACTTACAAACTTTCAACTCAAAAACTTTCCATTGATACATACAAGCACATCTGGAAGGCAGGAGTGCATCACATCTAATCACCAACAAGTTTACAACCTGATCATCAGTATAGTTATTTGATCATAGTTAACTCATGGGTAAGGCAAACAGGTGGCTTTTGGTTAGATTTGTTTGTTTGTTTGTTTGTTTGTTTGTTTGTTTTAGCATGTGGCCCTCTCCTCTCTGACTCAAAGAATGACTGTTAGAACATCTTTCTTCTCGGAAGGACCATCTCCATCTCTTGGCATCTTTCTTGATCTTCAAAATCCAACCTAAAAGTGTCCACATTCTATATCTTATTTCAGGAGAAAATTCAAGTCTACTGGGAATAATTCAACAAGAATATCCATTTTAAACAATCTCGACCTCGATTTACTTTGGCTCTCCCAGTTGTGGGCAGACTTGGGGACAAAGTTGCCCAGTGTAGAGAGGGGGTAAACAAGAAGGACCTCAACATAGAAGCCAAGTCTTAGGAAGGTGGGGGAATGCTGACTAAGACATCCTAACAGGTATGGAATGGTGGAGACTGACGTGAGATTCCCTTGCCTAATGCACTCCTGGTGGGGTGGCTTTCATTGCTGCTGGCATTCTAAGCTCTGCATACCTTTCTTCATGTGTTCCTCGAGTGCTGAGTGCCTGGGATGTGTCAAACACCCGGGGCACAGAGTGGAAAGGCATGGATCCTTGTCCTCAGAAACCCCCAGTCCAGCAATGAATCAAGAGAGTGGGTGAACACAGTCTGATGTGGGACAGATGGTAGGACAGAGCAACGGATGGGCCAGAATGACAGCAGCAGGGCCTGAGGGAAGCTGGAACCACAGGGAAGAGGAGGGGTTAAGAAAGGAAAGGAGGGAGCCCTCCCGGTAGGGAGCAGAGGAGAAAGAGCTAAACTCTCCCATCCACAGTCAGGAGCCAACAGAGAATGACCACAGCTGGAAAGTCGACAGGTAGAAAGAAACATGTGTAGGTTTCTTGGAGAACTAGAAGGAAATTCTAACATGAGCAGTTCGAATGTGATGAAAAGAGGTGGAATCTGGGCAGGGGAGAAGTGGAAGGAAGGACGCTGGGTGAAACTGTTGGGTCCCTGATAAAACCAAAAACTAAAAAATAAAGAGGAAAACAATTCACTGAAATCTTATTTTGAAAGCTGCATAATATCCATCATGTGGAGTGCCTTATTGTTCCGCAGCTTCCCACAGTTGAATATTCAAGTTCCTATTTTTGCCTAACATTGATAAAGGCCACGACGAACAGCTTCATCCAATGATCTAGGTCTGCGCCTCTTTTTGCCTCCTTAGGGTAGATTCTCCTTTTGGGACAGAAGGCCCAAAAAAAGTTTCACCCTTTCCCATATCCCAGGGTTCCTTCTGGTGAAACCCAGTAAAAGAAAGTTAATTAGTAATTAGTTTAACTATATACTGATTTTAATCAGTTTAAGTTAGGTTAATTCTTAGTTTAACTTCATGAATGCATCTCAATTCTAACTAGCCCACCTCAGACCCCAAGGGAAGCAGAAAACAAGGAATCAAGGGGTGTGAGCTGCAGTTTCAGGGTGTGCAGGCTGTCCTGGCTCTAGAAGAAGTAGCTGTGTGTTGAGTGATGACCACCCCAAGAGCCACAGAGACCTGCAGGAATCGGGAGGAGAGACGCAGCCCAGCCCATAAATGGGTGCACAGCATCGAAAGGTAGGGTCATGCTCATATTCCACGGCTCCTATTCCCAGAAATATAACTGGGGTTGGAAGCCTGAGCATTTGAACCTCTATATGTAATGTCAAACCACCTTCCAGAGTCCTGGTCCCACTTTGTGCTCCATAGCAATGATACAAAGCCACACTAACCTCTAGGTCCTTGCAAGTCAATTTATGGATGTCGGATGGTCTCTTTCTCTGTGGATTTTGGACAAATGGTGAGATGTTACCCTGAACTGTGAATGGCAAATTGTGGACCAGCTAATGAGATGTGCCTCGTGTCTTGTCTTTGCCTCTGTCTGGTCCAATATGACGACCCTAGCCCCATGGGCTACTGAGCACCTGAAACGCGGCTGGTCCCCATTGAGATGTGCTACACAGTGGAAATACACACTGTGGAATGTAAATCTTCTCATTCACTTTTATATGAGTTGTATGCCGAAATGATAATATTCAGGATATACTGGAAATAAATCTAAATATTTAGATATATTTGGAAAATATATACTGTTGAAATTAATTTCTCTTGTTTCTTCCTTTCCTTTTTGTGATTGCTAGGCAAGCACTCTGTCACTGAACTACTTCCATCCACCTCACTTGGTTTGTTTTTCCTTCCCCGCCCCCCCTTAATGTGGTCAATAGAAAATTTTAAATTACATATGTGCTCACACCTTTTCTATAGAACAGCACTGTTCTATAAAGAAGCATCTTCTATTCCATCCAGAGAGGAGAGGGCCAAGTCTTACTTCACAGTGGCTTCCTAACCTGCGCCCCCCCTGAGGCCACCACCTTTCAGAATTTTCATGGGGCTGCAACAAACTGCTTGCTTCTAAATTCGCGAATCTGCACGGATAGAGAATCGTAATTTCTGATAATTACCACTAGGGGGACCTCTTACCACACCTAAGACTGAAAACTAGGCCACTAACTGTTCCTACCCTTGTTTGGGATATAGATTCTTTTAAACCAACTCGAGATTGTTAATTAACAGATAAGTTGATTGGACTAAGAAATTAATTAATATTGGGTGAGAGAAATTCTCCAAAATTTACAGATGGACCAAATATTGGGAAACTGTTCCCATAGCCAAAAAAAAAAAAAAAAAAAAAAAAAATCATTTAAAGGGATGACAGTATTGGAACTCCACTTTTAAATTTGTTCTTAAACAGTTTGAATCACAATTTTAAAAAATTATTTGAATTCTCCCTTCAGATCTCTAAACATTGATGAATAAAATTCCAAAATTTCCTGTTGTAATTGCTATATTTGTAAAGGAGCTTTGTTCTGTCATTTGTATAAAATATTTACAACCAAAGGGTGACTTGGTAGTCAATATTTAATGTCCTATCATAATTAATGTTCTTAATGGCACTTACTCTTTAAAACTAATTGTCCCCGGGTCCTGCTTCTCCTTGGAACCTTCTGGAAATATTTGGATCATGAATTTGTTTAAGGTGGCATTGCTGTTATTCAGGTCTCACTTGCTGACTGGTGCCCTCATAAGAGGGAAATTTGACCACAGAGAGTCAGACACACAGAAGAACAGGACGCATCAATGATGGAGGCAGAGACTGGAATGGGTCTGCTACAAAGGATTACAGGCAACCACCAGAAAACAGAAGAGACAAGGACAGACCCTTCTCTAGAGCCTACAGAGGTCACCTGACCCTGATGACAGCCTCCAGAATTGTAAGGGATTCTATTTCTGTTGTTGGAAGCCACCCAGTTTATATTACGTGGTCATAGCAGCCCTAGGAGAGTAAAGGACTGGGGTCCCTTGAACAGGGAGTGGAGGTTTGAAGCTGACCAACCAAAACCCCAGCCACAACCCTCTCCTTTATGTGCTAATTCATTTAACAAGGTATCTTTAAAATTATTTTTTAATTCTTTCAATTTATCACAGAAATATTTCAAAAGTCACAAAGAATTAGGAAATCTACAAATCTACTCTGCTTAGATTTATTTTCATAAATGTGAATTAATTTGTGAATGAATCCTGAAACTACAGATATAAACATCACCCAACTCCGCCTGTCATATGCACCTACGTGAAGCAGAGGGAGAGATGGTATCTCACATTTCATCGCCAACCTGCTCCCTCCCACCCAGTAACTGAAGGTGCTCCATCCACCTCAGCCCTCAAAATAACCCAGGATACTGATCCTAAACTGTGGACAAAATCAGAGTCATCGTGGACAAATGGTGCAGCCAAACACATCCAGTACCTGATCCTCACTTTTCATCTCTAGGTTAGGCTGAAAAAGAATACCCCCAGCAGAGACTAACTAATGAACTGATTGGGAAACAATCGTCCCTTAAAAGTTCTTGGAGAAGAATCTGCATGAACCATGCAGTTGGCATGGTCCTGCTCTCACACCTCAGCCCCTGCCTTTGCCCCTCTGCAGAGCCCAGCCTCTGCTCTCCCTCCCTGAAAAGACAGCTCAGTAGTCAGTTCCTCCTAGTAGCCAGCCCAGCCCAGAGCAGTCTCTCGTCCTCACACCGGCTGCTGCAACACTCTGCTCACCCTCGTCACCGGCGCACATTGCTTATTTCTCCAGATGTGAACCGTTTGGAAACTTCAAAACAGGGATGGTGCCTACACAGAGAAAAAGCTGGAAACACTACAGAGAGCCAACCATGAGTCCCAGGTCTGAGAATTGCAAATGACAGATGCTCAAAAAGAGGATAAATCAATTGATTTGGGGTTGATTCCGAAGAAAGCATTACTGTGTAAAATGTAAAAGGTTTGCAACTTTGCTTCTTTCGGTGATCGCTGGTGGTAGGCGCGAGATGAAGGGAAGGGGGCCGAGGGTGGCAGAAACCAGCAGGCTGCTCTGTTTTGCTGAAAGAGGGAGCATGCAACGGCATTCATGGTGGAGACATAATGTGCAGGGGATGGTGAGGAGGAGGAGCCAGAAAGAATGATGGAGGACAATGCCGAGCAAAAAAGAAGCTTCATTCCATCCGTATTGGGGCCCCCGCCTTGGAGCCTGCTGGGGATGGCCTGGCCACCTGCAGAAACTTGGACATTATGTGTCAGAATTAACAGCAAGATCTGAGTGAGAGACGTTACAAAGACAGCATCCAATACCTTGGCAAAGTAATGGACTCCAACCAGAGTCCATTAGTAAATTTTCCTAGAATTTCATACCTGACAGTCTACATTACAAAGGTAGCTTTCTGCTGTGCCTGCCACAGCGATTTCTAAAAGGGATAGATTGCTATGATGGCTATTTCCTTTTCCCTTGGGAATAATGCTACACCTTGGCATCAAGCAGCTTATAGAGGTAAAAATAAAAAGCACCACCTTCTACTGGGCTTCCACTCTGGGCCAGACACGGTGGTTCATTATCTCTCATCTTTGCAGCAACCATGTAAAGGAGGAATTATTAGTCCAGTTTCAAAGATAAGAAAACTAAGTTTCAGAGTAATTAAGTGTCTGTCCTTGGGTCTCACTTCAAAATCTCTTTGAGATCCGTGCCTCAAGAGTCAGGCACAGAGTTGGTTGTGGCTCAGTGGTAGGGCGCTTGCCTAGCATGCATGAGGCACTGGGTTCGATCCCCAGCACCACATGGAAAAAAAAAAGCTACATAAACAAAATAAAGGTGTTGTGCTCCTCTACAACTAAAAATGTTTTTTTAAAAAAAGAAAGAGGGGCTGGGATTGTGGCTCAGCAGTAGAGCGCTCACCTAGCACGTGCACGGCCTGGGTTCGATCCTCAGCGCCACGTACAAATAAACCCATTGTGTACAACTAAAGCAAATAAATAAATATTAAAAAAAGAAAGAAAGAAATTGGTTTAAAAAAGAGTCAGGTACTGAAGCAAAGGTACACCTCTGAGCATCATAGGAATGTCAAGTAGTAAAATCATGCTATGCTTCGAGCAACTGGCTTAAAGCAGCAAGCAGTTTGATGGAAATGTAGCTCAACCTCCTCACTGACATGCAAGTCAGACAAGAGAAGCTGAGTCATCTTCTCAAAATCAAAAATCAAGACAGTGTTCCAGCTGAGCCCAGAGCTAGGGTCTTCTGATTGATCCACACTGTCTTCCATCCAAACCCCTAATTCTCTAAGTCACCGAAGCTGTTGTGTGCAAGTCAGGATTATGACCTAGGACGTCAGGACTACAAACCCAGAGAGAGCTCTTTCCACCAGACCCCCACATGCACACACAAGCACAATAAAATCTCAACCTCACTGTTGGCACTTGTAAAATAAATTTGTGTTGTAATACGCTTGAGTTAGACAATCAATGCACAATGCTGCTTTTTTCATTTGGGAAATTTAGAAGGACCATGGAGGGTTAGGTGCCTTTCACACAATAGTCACCTCAATTTAGATTTGTTGATTGACATATTGGTCACTTGGATCAATTACATGATACTTTACACTACAGGGTCTTTGAAGAGATCCAACTTCTAAATCAGCTAATGTCTCCATCTCCCTCCAAGGTATAGATTTCCCCTGACCTAAATCTACCCCTTAGGGGCTCTTATAATATCCATTTTCTGCAGTTTCTCATTTGTCCCTGGAACAATGAAATGACATTGTTTGGGGTGCTCCTTGCCTTGGTAGGGGTAATGCACTTTCTCTTTTCAGAGGAAACTTGAACCTTTTGCTTCTACAAAGTACCACCATTGAAAAAATAGGCCCTAAGACATGGAGAGGTGAAAGCCAAACACTTCTGTCTTTCTATGTCTTTATTTGCAATGCTTCCAAGCATGACAACTCATTACTGTGGTTTTTTTTTTTGTTGTTGTTGTTGTTTAATATTTATTTATTTACTTTAGTTGTACACAATGCAATGCATTTATGTTTACGTGGTGCTGAGGATCGAACCCGGGCTGCACACGTGCGAGGCGAGGGCTCTGCCGCTGAGCCACAACCCCAGCCCTACTGTGGTGTTTTGATAAGTTGTGAGGACTTGATCACTTGTGATGAGCGCTAGGATCCACCACTTCTCACAAGATCCTTAAGGATCCAAGTTGCCTTTTGGATGGCTACCAGTTGTCACTCATGTTACTGAGCAGTCTGTGTGATAGTATTTGTCCCAGTGCTTCATGATGTTGGGTTTGATAAGCTATAGAATTCTCTAGGAGGACCAAGGGTAGAGAATGGAATTTTCCAACAAAAAAACAGCCATTTTGCAACTTCAGAAATATCACTGGCCAGGAATTGCCCTTGGGAATCGTTTGTCTGGCATAGAATAGCTTATTTTCCCAGGATAACCTTAGGATATAATTTGGTAATGAGATCATTTGGCAACCTGGAACTTTAATACAGTGAAATTAAATAATTGAATTGGCCGTGGTTTTTAACTTATCCTTAGTCTTCCAAGGTGGACTTTGGCCAAGATTTTGAATAAACATTTGGCAGTTCAAGACTTCCATTTTGTAATTACAATTTGAATAATATGAAAAGACAACTCTCCCCAGTAGCACTGACTCTCTTTATACCAACAAGTAAGTTCCTCTGTGGTCTCTAGTTCCCCACTAGGCACAGTTCAGGCCCTACCTTTTCCAGAATCACTGCAGCCAGTATGTCTCTCCACTTGTTTTTAACTCCTCAGATGTATATTGTCTTTATCATTAATTTCTGGTTTTATCTGCTTTATTTTTCAACTGTATTAGAGATTTTCAGAAAGAAGGGACCATATGTGATTTCTCTTTGGGATTTTTTTTTTAAACATTAAATTCAAGTGCTGCGTACCTGTTAGAATCGTGATTAGCACCAGTTAAGCGATTGAAAATTATTGGCTCAGGCACAGCTGTGTCACCAATTCTACTGTCTTTTCTTAGATTCCCAGGGTTTACTTCTATTTACACATATAAGTGAGAATTCCCTTCTGTATGTTTTGATTCCAAAACCCAACACAATTACAACTACAGTAGGAACAGGGGTATTGAATTTCATACCTAGTTGGAACATTGAAATAGATCATTTTCAAATCTGTCTTGAAATAGTAAATAAAGAAATGAATAAATCACAGAGAAGAAAGCTACCTGATGATTTTCAATCTTAAGGTTTCATTCAAGTTGATCTCTTCTTCAGGAATGTCCAGCTCTGTCCCCACAACTCCCTCTACCTTGAGTACTACCCTCACTCAAAATTTTACCAAAGGGCCATTTGCTAAATGTTTAGCTCATTAAAAATCCGGCCTTCTCCAAGTGTCATGTGCAAAACCACAACCAACTTAGTTTATTTTCCTGGCACAGTTACATTGTTTAAAAATGTTTTTAGGGCCTGGGATTGTGGCTCAGCGGTAGAGCGCTTGCCTAGCACATGCAAGGCCCTGGGTTTGATCCTCAGCATCACATAAAACAATATAAATAAAATAAAGGTATTGTGTCCAACTATAACTAAAAAATAAAATATTTTTAAAAACGTTTTTTAGTATCAAGAAATGACATATATTGATGCACCTTAAAAAGGAAGATGGCAGCAAAACTCAGGGTCTTGACAAAGATTCAATTGACGTAGCTGGAAACAAGCTTCTGAAAAGATGAAGTGAGCATTACACTGCTTGCAGATGGGGAAAACACTTTTAAACAGATACCAGATTTGAGTCCTCTCTGGCAACAGTGTATAATTGCTACTCTTACAAAGTATTCATTTTATTTCTGCTTAATCTTGTTGTCACATTGACATGATTTAGCAACCAAATGGGACAGCGAACAACTACTGCACACTATAGTTCCTGGGAAAATATTCACTTAGATAATAATGTGCAAAATTCCTTAGCTCATCAGGAGAGTCGTTCACTTGATGATGATATTGTTGCTATCTGTGAGATTGTGCCATTCGGTGCCAGGAGACATCCTAAGACAGAACGTAAATTCTCTTGGGTCCTTCTCCAGAAACTAGTCCCTGAGATGGAGAGGTTATGTTTTAGACTAAAAATTATTCCACCCTAATTCCTCACACCAGATCTCTCTGTTGATTGAGTGGTGGAGATCATGGAGGGTATTGCTTATTCTAAAGACAACTGGAATGAGTCACTCTGGAGAAGGAGCTTGGTGGACAAGAAGAGCTTCAAAGTTCAGATGAGTTTTGCCAACGGGATCCATATTGGTGGGTATAGTCTGAAATTAAGTGTGTTAGTCCACTTTCTGTTACTATAACAACTACCTGATAACCAACTCATAAAAAGAAAAGGTTTCTTTTGATTCCCAGATTTGGAGTTTCTGCCTACAGTCAGTTGGTCCTATAGCTTTGGGGCTTGTGGCAAGGAAGTACATCATGGCGGGAGCTTGTCTCATGGACAGGGAACAAAAGAGAGGAAGAGAAAGAGATGGGGTCCCACTATCACCTTCAAGGGTGCTCTCCCAGCGACTTGAAAACCTCCCACTAGGTCCCACCTCTTGAAGTGTCACCGCCTCTGGGCAGCACCACTCTGGGGATCAAGCCTTCAACACACAGGCCTTTGGAAGATGCTTATTCAAACCATATCAGTACAGAGAACTGATTCCTCTTTTCTAAACTGATGCTTCTCTTCCATATGACGTACTAGGGAAGCACTGTATCATGAAGCCTTTCTTACAAGTACCTGTCGTTAGTCACTCCATTTTTTAAATCTATTTTTGAAAGCTTAATTAATGCAGTAGTTGTCTTAATTCCCTAAAACAAACTGTATACCCACAAATGTCATAGTTGCTTATAAGTACTGTATTCAGAATACAAAAATCTCACACATTTCTCTTACATTAAGAGTAGAGTATTAATTTCTCCTGTTTCCTTTATATCACTGTGGTGAGCACACCCTAAGGTGACCCCAATGAGTCGTGTCCTTGTACAATCCCTTCCCCTTGAGTGTAGGCAGGACCTGAAATTTCCTTCAAACTAATAGAATATGGCAAAAGGGAAGGGATTTTGCGGATGTAGTCAGTTGACTTAGAATCCATCAAAAAGGGGAACCCTTTAAAAGAAGGTCTGAGCCTTCCCTGAAGATAGAGCCTTGAAGCAGCAGAGAGAGACAGACATGCTACTTACGCGCCATAGCCTGGGGGTGATGGCGCGACCCTCAGGGCAGGCATCTCCTCTTTTCTTCCCTGGGATGCCTTGCATGGTATTGCCCCTGAAGAATCAACAATGACGAATGGCTGCCCGATCCCCACACCCTCCGTCCCGTGACTTATTGACGTTGATGGGTTAATTCCTGAGTCCACTTCTCAGTTCACAAGCTCGCTGTGGCTTCATGTGAATAAAATGTTGAATAGCATTAGGGGAGAAAGGCGGGGCCTGGGGCAACTGAGCACCTCCAGAAAGGTGTGCCACCTGAGGTGGCCCGACAGGTTTCCGGCCTGATAACTAACTGCCTGTGAGTCACCTCTTTCACAGGACCAGTTCTGTCATCACTTTGCCTTCCTGATAGTTGCACTCCAGGTCATGGAGAAGCTGGCGATGCAGCAAGCAGAGACCTGACTTCTGGGAGCACATGGGTAGCTGTGCAGGGCATGGCAAGGGCTTTATAGTTTACATTTCTTTTCAAATGGTCCAGAAGACTGAGATGGGTTCAGTCTTGGATGATCTCCATGAGAAACCCTGTAGTTTGTTTTATTTTATTTACTTATTTATTTTTTTTTTATTTTGAGACAGGATCTCGCTAAGTTGCTGAAGCTGACCTCTAACTTTTGATCCTCCTGCCTTAGCCCCCTGAGTTGCTGGGATTACAGGCTTGTGCCACCAAGCCCAACATGTTAGACCCTTTCAAAGGCTGAATCCACATGTTACCTGTGATCCCCTTTGACCTTCCTCATTTCCAAAGTCCTTGATCATAATCAGGAAAGTTTCATTTCATTCAACAAACTTTTGACTGTTTAAGCATATATTCTGTGGGGGTGTATGTGGTGGGTAGGGCCAGAGGTAGTGACAAAGTAAGCAAGGTAAAGTCTCAGACTTTGGGGATTTTACCATTTAGAAAGGTAGAACACTGTCACGAGGCTAACAATGTTTTAAATATCTGCTGTGTGCCAGGCACTGAGTTAGGCACTCAGCACACATTGTCTAAATGCAATCTGAGGTCCAAATTGTGATGGATTCAGAGGTTTCCTGAGGAAGTAACTCAGATATCCTGTATTCAAACTCCAGCTCTGCCATGCTAATTGGGGGGAACTCCTGATCTCTGAAGTTCTGCTTCCTCACTTGTAAAAATGGGACACTTAACCACCTACCTCACAGAATTCAGTAACATGTGAAAGTTCTTAAACCTGTAACATCTTTACATTTCAAACATGTAAAAGGTAGTTTCTATTCTACTAGAATATACAGCCCCAGAGAACAGAAATTTTAAAAAGACTTCTATTTTAACATGATATTTACAGAAGAGTTGCAAAGGTGTATAAAGAATCCCTAAATACTCTTCATGTAACTTCCCCTACCGCTAACATCTTAAATAACCATGGTACAGTTATTAAAACTAAGCCATTAACATTGGTGTAACACATTAGCTAAACTACAGATTTTATTCTCATTTTTATCAGTATTTCAACTGATGTCCTTTTTCTGCTCCAGGGTCTAATACAGAATCCCACGCAGCACTCCATTGTCTTTTTTTTTTTTTTTTTTTGTCTTCTCAGTCTGACGGTTCAACTGCTCCTTCTTTCATGAACTTGACATTTTTTAAGAGAACAGTTCAGATAAATTGTAGATGTAGGCAAATCCCTCAAAGCAGATTTTCCTTTTTTTCCCTCATGATTAGACTGAGGTTACAGATTTGGGGGGAGAACAATACAGAACTGATGTGTCCTCTTCACCGCATATGGGGTTGGGGCATGTCAGATCAACATGACCTATTATGGTTATAGGAGCTTCTGAGTGGTTCATATCCAATATCTAAAATAGACTTGCTTGTGGTAGTGCTCATTAAATCTCAATGAATTCTTTTTTAAACTCTTCTGTCTCTTCCACTGAACTTTAAACTCCTAAATGGCAAGGACCATATTGCATACATCTTCATATTCCCTGATGCCTGGCACTTGTGTCTAGTTTTGTTAAAGATTTAGGGACTGAGGGCCTGAAGCTATATAGCTCAGTGGTAGAGGCATGGTTATCATGCAAGGGGCCCTAGGATCAATCCCCAACACACACAAAAGGGTGGGGGAGGGTGTTGAATTGAAAGGTAAGTCAGAGTCTGGTTGTATTTTCAGGCAAAATCAAGTTTATTTGATAGTCATTAAGGTACCAGTGATACCAATGATGAGAATTAATCAGGGCCAAGTCCCATTTCCCCAGATATTGAAGACTGAACATCCAAGAAACTCCCAGGCAAATGTAGAAAGCAAGTTTTATTTAAATGACAGAACAGAGACTTCACAGAGAAGGGGGCCCTAGAGCTGGGTGTCCAAGGAAGTGAGGGTATCCTGCCCCTTTTATACATTTTAGATTTCCTTTGTTCTCATGCTCAGTCCCCACCCGCACATGGGCCAAAACGGGGAGTGATCCTGGCTGGGAAAGGGAGTGGCCCAGGGGACTTTCATTCACAAACAACTCCTGGTAGGGAAAAACAATTCCCTGGAGGCAGGTCACCTTGGCAACGGGTGGAGGAGGGGGAAATGTCCTGAAGGTATTAACATTTTATTTACTCAAGAATCAGGCCCAGCCGGGCGCGGTGGCGCACGCCTGTAATCCCAGCACTTTGGGAGGCTGAGGCAGGAGGATCGCGAGTTCAAAGCCAGCCTCAGCAATAGCGAGGCACTTGGCAACTCAGTGAGACCCTGTCTCTAAATAAAAATACAAAAAAAGGTCTGGAGATGTGACCCAGTGGTCGAGTGCCCCTGAGTTCAATCCCCGGTACCACAAAAAAAAAAAAAAAAAAAAAAAAAAAAAATCAGGCCCCATCTTTCTGACCCCATCATTTATTACCTACATTGACTGTCTTTTTGTCCCTAGACCTCAATGGTATCTGATTTTAAGCAGTTCAGCTAAGCACCTTAATAATTATTAAACATTTACTATGTACTAGCATTCATTAAGGGCAGAAAGCCCCTACAGTAGGGAAGAGATGGAGAGGAAGGCCTGAGATGCACAGCACAGAGGAAGCTTTGAGTGAGTTCTGAGCCTGCATTCTAAGATGTAGATTTGGTGAAAGCATTCTAAGACTGAGAAACCAAAGGAGGACGTTTGGGCTGTAAGAAAATTAATTTGGCTTTGAATGTGTTGAATTTGTCTCCCAGAAAAACCCTGTGTGACAGAGTTCAGGAGGCAGGTAGAGTGGCCCACATCTGTAATCCCAGATACTCAAAAGGCTGATTCAGGAGTCCTTAAATTCAAAGCCAGCCTGGGCAATTTAGCAAGACCATCTCAAAATGGAAATTAAGAGGGCTGAAGGTACATCTCAGAGGTAGAGGGTCCCTGGGTTAAATCTCCAGTACCACAAAACATATACACACACACTAACAACACCACTCCCCATCTCTGAAAGGCAATATTAAATGCTGAGTAGACCATACGGTAGGCCTAGAGATTTAGATTGAAGCCATTTCTAATCAATTGACAGATGAAACACAGGAAGAGGGAAAGAAGGGCAGACTGTATTGAGAAGCAATGAGAAGAGAGAAAATTCTGTATTGAGTAAAACGGGTAAGTTCTAAGGGGCAGAGAAGGAATATAAAGAAGTTATAAAAAAGAGATTTCAAGGCTTGGTGATCACACCAACTAAAAAGGGGAAGTGAGTACTTACTTAGGAGATGCCAGATGATTACCAAAACATTAAGGAATGAATGGGAAATAAAATGACGAAGTGATTAACAACTATTTTGCTTTCCTTTGAGAAACCTAACCATAAACAGAAAAGGGGGAATGGCTGAGAAACGGCTTTACTGCAGTTCTGCCATTAGTGTCTGATTAAGGTGAGCTCACACAAGGTCGTAACCTCTCAAGCCATTACTTTTCCTTGTAAATATAACCGGTACAGCGGACCATTCTGCAAGACAGGTTCAGGAGCCGGCTTCCCCACCAGACGGTAAGCTCCAGGTCAGCGGCCAAAATACCGTATTTATACTAATTATCCCCACGACCTCCTCGAGCGACACTGCTGAACCGGGTCAGTGGGGTCGACCTGCAACTAGCGTCGAGTCGCCTGTGCTCTAGCTGCTGACCATCACCTTTGCATTCCTCGTCACCGAGAGGAGGGTACCACGCGCGCCCCATTTCAGACCAGGAAACGGTGGGAAAGAGGAAAACACTCCGGACCAAATTCCCCGGAAGTCTTGGAGATGAGATGGCTTTTTTCGCACAGAATTCACAGAGTGACAAGGCACACGGACTAGGAAAGAAAAGAGCCAGAGCCACAAACTCGTCGCAAAGTTTAAGATGGGAATACATTACCAAAAAAAAAAAAAAGTCCTAGCCCGCGCTTGCGCTCCTTCGGCTCTAGTGGACACCTCCTAGCCCGAAGGCCTGAGTCGCAGCGCGCCTGCGCCACGCCTGACTTCCGCCAGACCCGGTCCGGCTTCAAGGTGGCCCTTCCCTATCTCGCGAGGGCTGGGGCGGCAGTGAGATGCGTAGAGGTGACTAGGAGAGCGCATGCTGATGACGAAAGCGGATGTGCTTAGGTCGGAGGAGTGTCCAGAGCCCGGAGGGGCTCGGGATTGCGGAAGTATCGTGAGGAGGGTCCGGCGCCTAGTGGAGTGGAGTGTTGTTTTGCTCGTTCCCGAACCGAGGCTGCTGTTCTGGGTCCGAGAGCCCCAGCCTCCCGAGGTTTGCGGCGGTAACACGGGGCGCTCTTCGACACCACCCCTGTTGGCGCTTCTCGCCCCTCGTTACTCCCCAGAGAACCACTTTGGATCTCCGCCATGGCATCTGGTGGGCCCAACCTTCAGGTATCCCTTTTCCCCTCCCGCCCCTTTCCGAGAGCCAGAGCCTAGGGGCGGTGCGAGTGGTGGGGTGGGGGCGAGGAGGAGGGAGGAAGCGGCCGCGCCCCTGGCCGGGCAGGGGCGGGGCTCAGGTGGGACGCTGGGAGCTCTGCAACCCCGGGGACCCCGGTCGCGGGCTTTGGAAGACTACTGACTTGGTTGGAGCTTTAAAAGACGAGACAAAACAGCCTCGAACCAACATGGGCAGGTCTCTCTAATCACTGCCAGAAAGAAAGGAAAAGCGTAATTTTTGCAAAGCACTACTTGGGCCAGTTCAAAATAGGGTGTTGTGGTTCTCTTACTTCCTCAGGCTGATGCAGCAAAGCCCTCCTCCCCCCCCCCCCCGTTTGTTTGGAGTGAATAGAAAAATGAGAAAGACCCTGGAGGCTGCGGTTAGAGCCAGCTTGCATACAGTCTTTGTGAATTCATTGAACATATGTGTTTATGTGCACGCTCCCAAATTGCAGTGTGTAAGATCAGGAAGTATTTTTAAACTTTTGTGGCTCCACATCCCCAGGCCCAAGGTAATGAGCACAGTATTTTCTATATAAATGATGGGCTCCTAAAATTGTAGATACAGTCGTTAGTGCTTTGCAGACTGGAATTCTTTGAGAAAAAAAAAAAAAATTCTGTAACAGTGTCTCCCATCTTCAGTGGATCTGTGATTTCACTAGGGTTTAGAATGTGGCTTAGCTTCCAGGATTTCCAGCCTAGGAGGTCAGTTTGGGACGAAAGAATAGCATGAAATACCTATATTGAATACCTGTCTTGGACTTAACAGTAGTTTGTTAAACAGGTAGCAATATTGAGTAACTGATACAGATGTCAGAGGTAATGGAAAAGACCTCCTTAACCCAAAATAATTGGTCCTGAGCAAAGACCACTCACAGTAGACCCATTTTAAACAGAGATCAAGTTTAAAAAAAAAAAAAATGCGGGGAAGGGCTGGTTTGCAGCTCTTTTCTTGAAAATCTGCCTTAAAAGTTATGAAAATAAATGTTTTATATTTTTTCATAAAATGTTGCAATTGGAACTATAATTTGTTTCTTAGAATAAAGAATAAATTGCATGTGTATGTTTTCCACCAAGGTTGTTTGTTGAATGTTCTCTAGTGAATCAGCTAGAGATTGACATTCACTGAAGGTATAGTGACTAGTGATAAACAGGAAGGATGTTGAGTTATAGTTTTATTAGGTGTTGGTTCAGGTGTGCTTTCACATTAGTCTTTTCAACTTTAAGACCCCCGACCCTGCTAGGGCTGGACCCCGGCACTAATCTAAGAAATTTGGATGCAGAATAATCAAATAATGAAGAACTCTCCCACTGAATGAGACAAAAATCCCTGTAACCAGATACTACAGGCAATGCAGACAACTAAAAATCAAAATTATGAAATAATTTCATGATACTATAATAGAATCATGGGTTAATGTGGTATGTAGCATGGAAGAGCATATCTTACTCTTCTGATGACAAATGAGAAATACTTCACAGAGGAGGTGATGTGATCATAGAAAACACTGACTGTAATCATTTCCTGTATGTTTGATGTGATCTCATGTAATCCCCAAAACAACTCTTCCAGGTGAATATTATTCCAGTTTCATAGTATGAGAAACCTAAACTTATTAAGGTTAGTGTGCCCAAAGACATGGTTAATTAACTAGTTTTAGTTAAGTAACTAGTTAATTAGTGTTAAGGTTCTTTTTTAATCCAGATCTGTCTGCTTACAAGCCCGACTTTTTCACTACAAAATTCTGCCTCTTTGGATGCTTTCCCAAGCAGAAAAAAACAATTTATTCACTGAGTAGCGTAATAAACTTCGCAGAGTTTGAAGGAAACTACAGGTAATGCAATATGAAATAAAAATCAAAGTTGACTCAGTCCCTACATATTTATTATGTCTACTCTGCCATGCATTATGATAAGTCCTGGGAAATTGTAAAACATATCTATCTTTGGTGACCTCACACGGCTTATGTGAAAACAGACATATTAAGTAGCTTAGGATACAGTCTGATCTTTGGAAAAATGTACAGGAGGCAGTGGGAATCTATTAAGAAAGGTAGGCTGAGCCATCTCAAGGGTGTTGGGAAGGCTTTGCAGCAGGAGGACAGGTTCTCAAGAAGCTGGAATGTCATGAGAGACAGTGTAGAGTACACTGTATGCATACAGAGGCATGCCACCAAAGTCCATTGGGGTTGTGACACTAGTAGGGTATGATGGGAATTCAGTGTGCAAGGTTGGGGGCACAAGCCTGAAGAGTTAGGCCATATCACTAGGAGCCTTGTGTGCCACAAACAAATGGTTGGTCCTCATCCTGCTGCAGATGGGGAGTCAGAACGGTTTCAAACCGTGGAGTAGCGTTCTCATACTTTTGATTTAGAATCAAACTATCATATGTATGTGGGGGTGGGGTAAACTTGACTGATAACAAGCCTGATGCAAGGAAACCAGTTGGAAGGCAGAGGCCTGTGTGATGGGGCATAGTAACTGACCAGGTTAGTGTTGTGCCTATTCGAATAAAGAAGAAAGGCTTAATCAGAGGAGAATAGTCTTATATCTATAGTTTAAAAGTGAGGAATGAGGAGGAGTGTAGGATTTCTCCCAGCTTTCTGGATTAGATATCTTGAAAGGGTAGGATAGGAGTTGGTTCTGGGAATACAAAAAGAGGGATACATTTAGGGAGATGCAAAATAAATTTAGTTCTGAAGTTGTAGAATTTGAAGTGCTTATGGGGACTAGCCAAGAAAAATGCCCAGTGGGGTAAGTGGTCTGGGCTGGAAATAAGAATTTGGGAGTTATATAGCATAAAGATGGCAGCAGAGGTTGTGGACATAGATAATCCCATTTTGGAGAGCTTACAGACTAAGGAAAAACAAGGACTAAGGTAGAAATTCTGGGTTGTTGAGGTTTAAGGAGAGGGCAAAGGGAGCCTGGAAGACTCTAGACCAGGGTGAATGGTGTGATGGTTAGTCAGGAGACACTGTTAGGTGTTTGTTCTGGTGTTCAGTGCAGTGGAGGGCTTAGGTAAACATGAGCCTTCGGAATCATCAGGCAGAAAGCATTGCTGTGGGAAGAATAGGAAATAAAGAAACCTAAATGAACCTGGAGTACTCTTTGGGATTTTGCTGTAGAGGTGAAGAGATGGTAAGAGAGTTGGTAAGGAGAAATCTAGGAACTGAAGAGCGTTGGTGTATTTGAATTCTGTAGATTTTAGTCTGAGATAAGATTTAAACATTTTTCTGCAGAAGAGGGACCTAACAAAAAAATCGTTGGGTGGGGAGAATAGTAGAGTAGCATATCCCTGATGGAGTAAATGTCAGAGTGGAGGGTGGGGGTGGGTTCTGGAACATAGAGAAAGCATTAGTATTGGCAGACAAGGAATGGGACATTTTTTCTTCTGAGACACGTAATTATAGAATGAACCATTTCCCAGGGCTTTCTAAGGTAGCCACACCATGGTCTCCTAATCTGAAAAGGACAGTCCCAGATGTTCCATCTTAATCCTTCTATATTGATTGACTGGACCCTGACTTATCATGGGGTAATGAAGTTACTGTTTTTTGCCATCCCTCTGTGCCAGACTTATGCAAAAGTGAAGACAACAGACATTTAAATAACCCCTGTCCTTATGGAGCTTACGTTCCAGGGGGAGAGCCAAGCCAAAAAAAAAAAAACAAAAAACAAAAAACGACGACAACACAGAAGGAAAACCCACATATGCTTATAGGTAAACATCTGGATGAATTTTAAACATAGGAGTAATGTGAATGTGAATAACTGTGTTTTTTTTTTTTTAAATATTTATTTATTTGCTTTAGTTGTACACAATGCAATGCATTTATATTTACGTGGTGCTGAGGATTGAACCCGGGCCGCGCACGTGCTAGGCAAGCGCTCTACCGCTGAGCCACAACCCCGGCCCACAACTGTGTTTTAAAATGGAATAAATTTGGTTGTCAGCAGCCTAAAGATCATCAGTGTTAAATCATTGAGGTATCTTACTAGGGAAGGAGTAAACAGGTGAGTCCCATCTCAAACACTGAGGAACATATGTCATCACATGCCAGAAGGAGGGTCAGCTAACAGAGAAGCCGCTGGAGAGGTAGGAGAAAATCAGGAAAGTGGAGCTTGGGGGTCAGTAGAAGACAGTCAAGAAGGAATGAGAGACTTTTTGTAGAATATAGTCAGATCAGGATGAAGGCAGAGCTTGTCTTTGGATCTGACCCCATAGCCTTGATATGAGCAGTTTTATTGATGTGATGAGGGTGTTGTAGTCAGCTTTTTTGCTGCTGTGACTAAAGGATCTGACCAGAGCAACTGTAGAGAAGAAAAGTTGAGGGCTTATGGTTTCAGAGATCTTAGTCCATAGAAGGCTGGCTCCATTTATCAGGCTAGAGATGAGGCTAAACATCATGGAGGGGTGTGTGGCAGAGGGAAGCAGCTCACATCATGGTAATCAAGAAGCAGAGAGAAAAACTCCACTCTCCAGATACAAATATATACCCCAAACCACGCCCCAATTCCCACATCCTCCAGCTACACCCTACCACTTTAGTTAGTCCCATTAGGAATTAGTGCACTGATTAGGCTAAGGCTATAACCCAATCATTTCTCCTCCAGACTTTCTTGCATTCTCACATGTGAGATTTAGGGGGATACCTCACATCTAAACTGTAACAGAAGGGAAGAGAATAGAGGCTAACCCCATGTGATTTGGGCTCTGAAAGGTAGAACAGAAAAGAGAACTCAGCTGAAGGATGTGTTTTGAAGGAGGGCTATTTGTGTGCTTATAGAAATATCCAGTGTAAAGAAATTGTTAGAGATAGCAGAGACAAAATAACCAAGGGGAGGAAGATTTTTGAGAGAGCAATGGGGGATATTTTTCACTCATTTAGCAATTTGAGTACCTATTTTCTGCCATCACTGTTCTGAGGCTCTGAAGCTCCAAATGAAGCCCTGTCCTTACAGAGTTTAATTAGCAAAGGTGATGGCCTTCGAGTGAATACACACACAAATACAGTGATGGAGGGATAAGGGAGTGCAGGGGTGAGGGGAAAGCTGGAAGCTCAGCCTCTGATATGCAGATTAGGGAAGACTGTCTGAATTTTCCAGCTGAACTAGGACTAGAGTGTTCTAGGAGAGGTCTGTAGTGCTTAGGGTGCCTGAGAGAAGGGGGTCTAGAGGGTTTCAGGTGAGATCCAAACATAGCTGGGCCATGGCCCTGTGAGGCCCTGTAGCTGATGCTGCAGCATTTGAATTTCATTATTTACAGTAGGAAGCCATCAGAGGTTGCTGTGTGTAATTTGGGATGACAAGGGTGAAAGCAGGCTGATTGCCTCCTAGGCTAGGTCGTAGTTTGATAGACATGATTGTGGATTGAACTAGGGTTATAGCAACAGAGATGGTAAGGATTATATTCTGAAAGAATCATAGCTCTCTGTAATCATACTGATGACATGGTTAATTTCATTTTAAATGCAGAATGCTAACAAAACCAAGGGTGAAATGGGGCATTTATAAGGGGAAGATTCTTAAAGGTTTAGCGTTTTCTATCCAGTACCATAGCAACAAGTGGCTATTTAAATAAAAATTCACTCTTCAGTCACACTAGCCACGTTTCAAGGGCTCAGCCATATGTGGCTGGTGGCTTCCATATTGGAAAGGCACAGGCATTTTCATTGGAGAAAAGATAGCTTAAACTAAGTAATTGTACAGTGTTTGAAGCCAGATGCTTAAATACCAACCATAAGAATTTCACTTTGCCGGGTGCGGTGGCGCACGCCTGTGATCCCAGCACTTGGGAGGCTGAGGCAGGAGGATTGTGAGTTCAAATCCAGCCTCAGCCATGGCGAGGCACTTAGCAACTCAGTGAGACCCTGTCTCTAATAAAATACAAAAAAGGGCTGGGGATGTGGCCCAGTGGTCGAGAGCCCCTGAGTTCAATCCCTAGTACCAAAAAAAAAAAAAAAAAAAAAAAAAAAAAATCACTTTAACCTGGATATGATGGCTGATTCCTATAATCCCAGTTATTCAGGAGGCTGAGGCTGGAGGATCACTTGCGTGCACAAGCCCAAGATCAGCCTGGGCAACACAAGAAGACTGTCTTTAAAAAAAAAAACAACAGAAGTCCGGGCGCAGTGGCGCACACCTGTAATCCCAGTACTTGGGAGGCTGAGGCAGAAGGATCCCAAGTTCAAAGCCAGCCTCAGCAATGGTGAGGCACTTAGCAACTCAGTGAGACCCTCTCTCTAAATAAAATTCAAAAAAGGGCTGGGGATGTGGCCCAGTGGTTGAGTGCCCCTGAGTTCAGTCCCCGGTGCCAAAAAAAAAAAATTAAAATAAAATAGAAGGAGGAAAGAGAGTTTTGCTTTAACAAATATCAATGTGGTACCTGACTGTGACACCACAAAAAGGGCTGACTGTGAATGAGGGAAAACAAGTGTCTGAGGAAGTAAGAGCATGGCATCTCAAAATAAGAAAATAAGAAAGAATTTATTTCCGCTGTGTGGCTTTACCACAGAGTCTTTGGGATGTGTTTTTTATATGACCAGTCTCTTTAAAGCACCAGTTGACCACATGCTAAGCTCCACTTCTTACATCGTGTCTAGGTTACAAAACTTGAAAATTTACCTTTGCAATGAAGCTATTTGGACTGTGAAACATGCAACTACAGCATTTTATCAATTCTAAAACAACACCATTTTTCTTCTCTTACTTCTAGACAAAAGCGTGCTCCAGTAGGAGGCCTGTTCTCCCATTGACATTTAATCCCTTCTATGTCCCATCCAGGAGCAACTGCTTCAGAATGTAATATTCTTACATAGGATTGCTCTGGGAATTGTTTGGATGATCATTTTCTTTTTTGTTGGGTCTTATTTCTGTTGAATACAGTTTCACTACCTAAATTAACCTAGTTGGAACATTTAATAAATCATACTTGTTATTCATATGTGTTTGTGCATATTTTTAAAAGTTAGATAGTTTTTAATGAAAAATTTTGAGATAATTGTAGATTGACATACAGTTAGTTGTAAGAACAATACAGAAATCCAGTATACCCTTTACCCAGTTACATCTTGTCAAACTAGTACAGTGTCAATACCAGGATATTGACATTGAGACTTTCTGCAGTTCTTACTCATATTCCCTCACTTGGACTAGTACTTGTATATATTTGTGTGCACTTTTGTTACAGTGTGGGTTTGTGTATCCACCACAGTTGAGATAGAGAAAAGTTCCATCTGTAAGGATCTATCTTGTTGCCCCTTTGTGTGACCACCACTATCTCTGTCTCTCTCCCACTCACCTTCCCTGTTCTCTGATGTTAGTCGAGAACTAACTTTTTGTACCTGTGATCAAAATACCCAACAAGAACAACTTAGGAAAAGTTTATTTAGTCCATGTTTTCCCTAGTCCATAGGTCTGGTCCAAGCTGAGGCAGATCGTGGTGGAAGGGTGTGGTGGAGGAGTGCTGCTCCATTCGTGGCAGCCAGAAAGCAGAGAAAGAGGTGAAGGGGGGCAGGGCAGTGAACCTTTCCAGGGCATGCCCCCAGTGACCCACCTGCTGCCGTGGTTATACCTATTACTTGGATAGACTGATGAGGTCACAGCTCTCATAATCTAATCATTTCACCTCTGAACATTCCTGCATTAGCACAGGAGCTTAGAGTGACATCAGATGTCTAAACCATAATGCCTGACCAAATTAACCTGTTCCCAATCTCTAATTTTATCATTTTTGAGAGGTTTATTTAAATGGAATCATAGCATGCAAACTTTTGGGATTGGCATTTTTTTAGTCAGCATGATTCCTTCAAGATTCATCTAAGCTGGGTGTAACAGTAGTCCTAGTAGTCCTCCATGATATCAACCTACCATGGTTGGTTTAACCATGAATACAACCATTGTAGGACATCTAGAATGTTCATGTACAGGATTTTTTTGTGGACATAAATCTCAAGTTTCTCTGGGATAAATGCCCAGGAGCCCTTTTTCATATGGTAGTTACATGTTTAGTTTTGTAGACAGACTAGAAACAACCAGTTTCCTATAAGTACCACTTTATATCCCCCAGCAAAGTATGAGTGGTCCAGTTGTCTGCATCCTTACCAGTGTCTGTCACTATTTTTTATTTTAGCTATTTTTCTTTTTCTTTCTTTCCTTTTTTTTTTTTTTTTCCTGTGCCAGGGATTGAACTCAGGGGCACTTAACCTCTGAGCCACATCTCCAGCTCTTTTTTGTATTTATTTAGAGACAGGGTCTCACCGAGTTACTTAGGGCCTCACTAATTTGCTGAGGCTGGGTTTGAACTCACAGTCTCCTGCGTCAGCCTCCAAGCTGCTAGGATTATAGACATGCGTCTTCACACCTGGCTTTATTTTAGCTATTCTGACATATGTAATTATGTTTCATTAGGGCATGAATTTGCATTTCTGTACTTGTTAATAATGTTAAACATATTTCCAGATAGTTATTTGCCATAATAGTCTCTTTAGTGAAATGTCTGTTAATGTCTTTTGCCTGTTTTCTGATTGGATTCTGTTTTTAACTGCTGCGTTTTCAGAGTCCTTAAGGTATTCTAGATACTAATCCTTTTTCAGTTGTTTTGCAAATATTTCTCTCAGTCTGCAGCTCATCTTTTCATCCTTTTAGCAGGATCCATTAGAAAACAAAAGTATTTATATTTGCCAAGGTCCAGTTTATCATTTCTTTCCTTCTGTACATTTTACTTTTGATATCAAATCCAAGAACCACTTGCTTAACCCTAGACCCTGAAGGCTTTCTGTGTTTTTTCAAAAGTTTTATAATTTCATGTTTTATATTTGTCTATGATCTCTTTTGAGTTAATTTTTGCAGAAAGTGATAGGTTTAAGTCAAATCTTCTCCCGACCCCTTATGGGTGTCCGTTTGCTGCAGCACCTTTTTAAATTTTTTTTTATTTTTTTAAAATATTTATTTATTTACTTTAGTTGTACACAATGCAATGCATTTATGTTTGCTGGTGCTGAGGATCGAACCCGGGTCGCGCACGTGCTAGGCGAGCGCTCTACCGCTGAGCCACAACCCCAGCCCATTTTTTTTCTTTTTTTAACATAACTTTTAATTAAAATAGCATTCTAACAAAACTTGTAAAAATTGCTAATCAATGCATTTATTAAATATGGATAGCATCATTTCTTTAAAAGCCTCTCCTGATAGTAGAACACTTGCCTAGCTGTGAAAGCCCCTGGGTTTAGTCCCCAGTGGGAGAAGTGAAAAGCCTATCATTCTATCATTGACTTTTGCATCATTTTCAAGCATCACTTGGATACATTTGTACAGGTCTATTTCTCAGAGGGCTTTTAAAAATTTAATATTATAAAGGTATATCATGTTCATAATGGATATTTTAGAAGATGTGGAAAAGTTGAAAATGAAAAATTCATAAAGTCTTACTTATCAAAGATAAGCTCTGTTAAATTTTTTCCCATCTTTTTCTTTTGTTGTTTTATTTTTTGCTGTTGTTCCACATAGTTGAACTTGTGCTGTATATAAAAAAGCTTGTGCCCTGCTTTTTAAAACACCCATCAGAAACATTTGCCACGATACCCCAAATGTTTCTTCATTAATGCTCTTTAATAATCCTTTAGTATTCTGTGTATGGCATGGCATCCTTTTGCTGTTAAAAAATTTAAGTTTCCACTTTTTTTTTTTTTTAAGAATTCTATGTTTAATGTCTTTTCTCAGTAAACATGTAGATTCAGTACTGGGTTAAAAGCTTTGGGTATTTTTTAGATTCTTGATATTTCATTGCACAGTTGCTTTTGAAGTGGTTTTAGCCAATTAAATTTCTGCTGTTTCTATATGCTCTAAATGAATGGTGACACTTAATTTTAAAGAATTTCCTTAAGAGCTTTTTTAGAAATAGAAAAAGCTGTCATAAAATTCATTTGGAATAATAAGAGGCCCACAATTGCCAAACCATCTTTAGCAGGAAAAGTAATGCAGAAGGCATGATAGTACCAGACTTTAAATTATGCTACAGAGCTATAGTAACAAAAATGGCATGGTATTGGCACAAAAATAGAATTGAAGACCCATGGAACAGAATAGAAGACACAGAGACTACCCACATAAATAACAGTTATCTCATACTAGACAAAGTCACCATAAATATTACATTGGAGAAAAGATAGCCTCTTCAACAAATGATGCGAGGAAAACTGGAAATCCATATGTAGTAGATTGAAATGGAAGCCCTGTTACTCACCCTACACAAAACTCAAAGTGGATCAAAGATTTATGCACTAGAACAGAGACCCTGCACCTACTAGAAGAAAAAGTAGGCCCAACTCTATTATATTGGCTCAGGAACAGACTTCTTCAATAAGACTCCTAAAGCACAAAAATTAAAATCAAGAATCAGTTAATGGGATAGCATCAAACTGAAAAGCTTCTTTACATCAAAGGAAACAATCAAGAACATGTATGGAGAGCCTACAGAATGGAAGAAAATCTTTACCACTTGCACCTCAGAGCACTCATCTAGGATATATAAAGAACTCAAAAAACTTTAACAACAACAACAAAAAAAACAAATTACCCAATCAATAAATGAGCTAAGAAACTGGATAGACACTTCACAGAAGAAGAAATTCAGATGGTCAAAAAATATATGAAAAAATGATCAACATCTCTAGCAATTAGAGAAATGCAAATTAAAACCATACTGAGATTCTGTCTCACTCCAGTCAGAATGCCAATTATCAAGAATACAAGCAACAATTAATGTTGGCACAGATGTAGGGGAAAAGGTTCATGCATACATTGCTGGTGGGACTGCAAAATAGATGCCACCACTCTGGAAAGCAGTATGGCGATTACTCAGAAAACTTGGAATGGAACCACCATTTGATGCAGTTATCCCGCTCCCCAGCATATACCCAAAAGACTAAAATCAGTGTACTATAGTGGTGGCAGCCACGTCAGTGTTTATAAAAGCAGCTTAGTTCACAATAGTCAAACTGTGGAACTAACCTAGGTGCCCTTCAACAAATGAATGGATAAAGAAAACGTGGTACATATACACAATAGAATATTACTTAAAGAAGAGTGAAATCATGGCATTTTCCAGTAAATGGATGGAACTAGAGAATGTCATGCTAAATGAAATAAGTCAATCCCAAAAAACCAAAGGTCAAATGTTCTCTCTCATGTGGATGCTAATCCATAACAAGGGAGGATAGGGAGGGGAAGTATAGAAGTTCATTGGATTAGACAAAAGGACGTGAAGGGAAGGGAGAAGAGATGGGAATGGGAAAGACAGAATGAATCGGACATAACTTTCCTATACTTATATATGAATACGCATCCAGTGTAATTCTACATCATGTTCAACCACAATGGGATCAAAACTATAATGGGTTGCACCCCATGTATGTATAATATGTCAAAATACACTCTACTGTCATGAATATCTAAAAACAACAAATAAATAAATTAATAAATAAAAATAAATTTAAAAATTAGGTAGAGATGTAACTTAGTAGTAGAGTGCTTGCCTAGCATATGAAAGGCCTTGGTATTTTGGCACAACCAAAAAGAATAATAATTTTTAAATTATTAACTTATATTTATGTTTTTGATGTTATTATTTTTCATTTTTAAAACAGAAAGCAATAGATCTTGCTAACAAAGCAGCACAAGAAGACAAAGCTGGGAATTATGAAGAAGCCCTTCAATTATATCAGCATGCTGTACAGTATTTTCTCCATGTAATTAAATGTAAGTTAAATGTATTTTTTTATTTAAAACATGCAAAGGAAAAGTTACTGTATTTCATTTATAAAAATTGAAATACAAACCAGAAAATTTTGAACCATGCACTTGCCCCCCAAAACAAATTTCACCTTCTTTCTAGTAACAATTAAGCACTCAGACTTAACAAATGTGACAGCTGTCATAGTTATTTCTTTGTATACCCAGATATTTAAAAATGTCCATATTCAATGGAAACAGCTTTTTCTTTTAATGATAGTGTGCCCAAATTATATAATCTGAACTTACTCTCTAAGCATATGTTTGGAAATATTTGTTTTAAAAATAGATTGGGAGACATTTTATTCATTTATTTAACAACCATGTATCCTATGTTGACCACGTGCCAAGTATTGTTCGGGGCACAGGAGATACAATGATGAGAGAAAATGGATAAAAATCACTGCTCTTAGGGATCTTCCACCTAATGCAGTTGTAAACATCAAGGTTTTCTTTTGAGCTTCCCCATTTAATCTTGAGGGTTTATGCCCAATTAAAGTTAAACTAAGAATGAATCGTAGTGCACAAGGTGTATGGGGGTAGTCCCATGCATCATATATATTGCTGAAATAGACTTTTGAAAATAACCCTGACAGTGTGTTATATAGTAAAATTATTATGTTGTTGGTACATATAATATGTGACATTTCTATCACTTTGTATACTCTTTGAAATAAAAACTTATATACTGACATTAAGCTGGGCTCGGTGGCGCACGCATGTAATCCCAGCACTTGGAAGGCTGAGGCAGGAGGATCGCGAGTTCAAAGCCAACCTCAGCAATGGTGAGACACTTAGCAACTCAGTGAGACCCTGTCTCTAATAAAATACAAAAAAGGGCTGGGGATGTGGCCCAGTGGTCGAGTGCCCCTGAGTTCAATCCCTGGTACCAAAAAAAAAAAAGAAAGAAAACTTATAGACATTAATGGAAATGGCTAATACTGCTTCACTTCTATTTATCTTTTATTTTTTATTAACATGAATGAATTTGTGTGTGTGTGTGTGTGTGTGTGTGTTGCTAGAGATTGAACCCAGTGCCTTATGCATGTGAGGCAAGCACTCTACCAACTGAGCTGTATCTCTAGCCCAACATGAATGAATTATACCTCTAATGGGGTCCATTGTGACATTTCAACACATACGTAACAGTATGCACTGATCAAATTTAACCTCCCCTTTATCCACATACCCCCAACCTCTATTCACTGTTCTACATTCACACTGTTTTTCTTATAATTGGTTTTGTGTGAGACAAGCAGCTTTAACTATTTTCAAAATGTAACCTACATAATATGAAATAATTTCTTATTACTTAACTTAAAATACCTGCTCTCTTGCTCTGATCTTTCTTGTCTCAAATCCAAATCTCCAACCCTTTGGGAAAAGAAATAGAAAAGAATTGATATCATTGATTAACAGTGAGTTAGAGATGATCTTTTCCCTCTCCTCCAACGTAGAATTCCTTTGTTTAAAGGAATATGTCTTAAGAGTTTTTAAATATTTCTGTACAAAATACTAATGAAAATCTCTCATTGCCTTCAACAGATGAAGCACAGGGTGATAAAGCCAAGCAGAGTATTAGGGCAAAGTGTACAGAATATCTTGATAGAGCAGAAAAACTAAAGGAGTATCTGAAGAAGAAGGAGAAAAAAACCACAGAAGCCAATAAAAGAGGGACACCCAAGTCCAGCTGATGAGAAGGGGTATGTATTTCAGAGTGCTGGATTCCACCATATGTTTTAACTTTTCATCTATGAAATACATTTCTTTTGTTGACTGTTCTTATCAGTAAAAGTTTTGTTGGGACACAGCATTGCCCACTCCTTTACATGTTGTCCTCCAAGGCTGCTCAGCTACTGTAAAAACAGAGTGGAGTGGTTGCAATAGAGACTGTGTGGCTACAAAACCTGAAATATTTACTGTCTGGTCCATCAGAGACAAATGTTTGCTGACCCTTGGTTTAAGGGATGATTCATCATCTCAGGTGACCCTCCATAACCACTTGCTAGTGATAGGGGAAGACATTTGTAAGAATGGCATGGAATACCTTCTGACCATCATGTAAATATTGAGCGTTAAAGTTATAGGAGTGATCTGTGAGTTAAATCTTTGACCATGCAGACAGAAAGAAAGATAACTTCACTAATATAAATAATTGTTTAGACAGCTTAGGCAAAGTTTTTTGATGTGAATTTGCATTGTGTTTGCTTGAATTTCTGTTAAAGTTGTCATTGTGAAAACAAACAGCAGCATAATTTATAAAATTGAAACTGATTATAAATTATAACCCATTTTATAAATTATAGCACTATAAATCAAAACCCATGTATAAATTATATAATTTATAAATTTTGAAACCCATTTTTGGGATGTCTTCCTAGATAGGAAATACATCAGTTATAGAGGCAGAATTTATTTTTTTGACATGTAATATATGAATGCCCATCTCTGCTAAGCAGGTGGAACACATCCTAACCAGATCCTCTCTGACGACACACTCTTAAGAGAAGGACACTCTTTGCTGGGGTGATTAGGACTGGTTGGGGTGAAAGCAGCAAGATTTAGGTGAGCTTTAGAGGATATGATACCATTGGTTATCCCTAAATAATCCGATGAAAGTAACAGTGCTTTGGGGACTTTGTGGCTTCTAATGTAGACCATTTTGAAAAATATAGGATATAAGAACTAAAATTGATTGGCTGTTTCAAATTCCATAGCATAAAATTACAGGTTTACAGTTTTATATTCTCTGTTCAAGACATAGTTAGGGAACCAGGGCAGGGACTTTCTGTGACACCAAAGAATATTTTATCTTCTGCATCAACAGTATTGACATAACAAAACTCAGATCATGGTTTCATTTTGGGAATTAATTGAATTTTTACTTGGTGTTTCTTACATGAACAGACATTAATGTAAGGCAGGAACTCCAACCTGAAATGAAAATACTAAGAAAAATTCAGTGTCCAGACCCTCCGGCTCTCACTGAGACTCTCTTGCCTACAGAAATATTCTGTCTTCCTCTGTCTATAGAGGCCCTTCCAGTCTTGTTTGAAGACCCTGTAATCATCTCTCCTGCACTGGTTGTTGTGTGATGCCAGTTTTTATCCTGTACTAAATAGCAGGACTCACTTTGGCTAATTTAAACAAAAAGGAATTTATTGCTGGCTGTTGCCGTATAGAAATCTGAGATTCTGAGAATCAAGCATAGATGCCACATCACTAGAAGTGGTGCCCAGTATGCCATGTGTGGACATGTAGTTGTGAATTCATGTGTATTTAGGTATGTCATGTTCAGATCCCACTGCTGCCAGTTCCCTGCCAAGTGCTGCCAAGGCTTGGAAGCACACAGTAAGACCTCTGCCACAGCTCCCTCAGCAAAACCAGTGCTTTCATTTGAAGATTTGGTCTCCATGTAAGCAGCCCTTACCTTATCAGAGGAACTTGGGTCTCATGTGGAACCCTACCTGCAAGGGCACCTCTACAAAGGGCAGTTTTTTAAATAAGTACAACCTTTACAGTACAAGAAAGCATGATGAGGGAGGTTGAAGTAAGAGTTGTGTGAATCATTTTCACAATTCCTATCTCACCCATAATCCTACCATCCTGTGATAACCAGGCAATCCCATTTTGGTATAAAACCTGTCAGAATTTTCATTTCCTTTATATAATTATATTTTTTAAAATGTGATAATGCCAGATGAAGAATGTGGTGGCACATGCCTGTAATACCAACTACTTGGGAGGCTGAGGCAGAAGGATTGCAAGTTTGAGACCAACCTGGGAAACAGAGCAAGACCCTGTCTTAAAATAATAAAAAGGGCTGGGGATGTAGTGCAGTGGTAGAGCCCCCCTGGGTTCAATCCCCAGTATTGAAAAAAATGCATATAATGCCCTATTTTTTGTTTCGTGACTTTTTTACTCAACATTGTATCAGGAATATCCTTCTGACAAACTGTTTCTTCAACATGATTTTTAAAGATTGTAATGTGTTCTATCATACGCTAATTGCTGTAATTTAAGTTGCTAGACCAGGTGGTGCACACCTGTAATCCCAGGAGCTCAGGAGGCCGACAGGAGGGTCACAGGTTCAAAGCCAGCCTTAGCAAATTAGCAAGGCCCTGTCTCAAAATAAAATATAAAAAGGGATGGGGATGTGGTTCTGTGGTTAAATACCCCTGGGTTCAATCCCCAGTACAAAAAATAAAATAAAATAAAAAGTCATTTTAAATTCCTGGACATGAACTGCTGAGTTACTCATTGTTCTTTGGGTTCAGTTCATTTTCGTCAAGAAACCTCACTCATTCTTTGCAGTTTTTAGACTAAGGTTTATAGATCGTTTACCTTAGATAATTAGTAATTCTGGGTTTTTTCTCCCTAGAACGAATTCTTGTTCCAAGTCATATTTTACCTGGTCATGGTATTTTATTGTTGTTTGCAATTCCTCTGTAATACATCTTAAATTTTTTGTGGAATAATGTGTGGGACATGCATTTAAGAATTCATACATACATAAGTATATCATGGAAATTTGGAGCCAGTTCTTGATTTCATCCTGGTCTTTTTGTTCCTTTCCTGTTCATGCCTCCCTATTAATTGGTAATATACCTGCATCTTATTTAATATACTATTAAGAATAATACAGCAAACATAACTTTAAATGTGAATGTCTTATTTTGCCACTTAAATTGCAAATATTTCAGGTTATTATTCCTTCATTTTTGCATTATTTGATAGCAGTGAGTGGTCATTTGAATATATTAAATTCTTTTTATTAGGAATGACAGTGATGGGGAAGGAGAATCTGATGATCCTGAAAAAAAGAAACTACAGAATCAACTTCAAGGTTGCTTTAGATTTTATTATTAAACTTACTGTCTTCTTGAAAAGACTCATGGTGAATTGTCTGTTTGAATTGTTTTTTTTTTTTTCTTTCCCTCTATATTTAAATGAGGTTACAAAACTGTCATTTATAATGTATAAAGAACTAAATAACTGTCTTTAACACGTGATAACTGTCTTCCCAGTTATCACATATTGGCTTTGTTTAAAGTGGTTTTGGTA
This sequence comes from Tamias sibiricus, assembly GCA_025594165.1. NCBI lineage: Eukaryota > Metazoa > Chordata > Mammalia > Rodentia > Sciuridae > Tamias > Tamias sibiricus. Next base: position 21,804,629 of record CM046671.1, read on the forward strand.
GGGTTTGCCCTCAGTGGTTTAATATAGGTTTTTCCCCCCCATGGAGTAATAATATTGTATGTTTTTATATCTGCCTTTAAAAGGCTGTCAATCAACTTATTCTCTTTTATTTGCCCCCTTTTGGAGAAGATAGTATTTATAATAGTAGCATATTACAAAATTTGAAGGCATTAAAATTTGCTATTGTCAGAGAAAAAGAATGAATTAGGAATTACAGTTGGCTTTAATTGCCTTTTCTGTGACTGATTTGAAGATGGTTTATTTTGTGTTTCCTACCTGCTCTTCCTCATCTGCTTTTCATTGATCCTATTTACATGTATCTCTTTACATTTCTCTCTCTTTTAACTGTGTTTACATGCCACACCTACATAAGCCCTTTTGTTCTATTCTGTAGTGTAGTACAGTGGCATAATGGAGAGAGAGTGTGGATTCAGATCTGAATTACACCTCAATCTTGGCCACTTAAAAGCTTTCTAATTGTGGGCAAGTTTCCTAACCTCTTAGGGTCCCCATCTCTAAAATGGAAATTTATAATATTTTCCTTTCACGGAAGGAAAATTAATGACAGTGTAAATACCTCATAATATTTTATCTGACAAAATTTAGGGACTTGATAAATGGTAGCACTGTGTATGTAAAAAGGCATCTATTTGGGTCTGGGGTTGTGGCTCAGTAGTAGAGCGCTTGCCTAGCACACGTGTGGCCCGTGTTTGATTCTCAGCACCACATAAAAATAAAAAACGCATTGTGTACAACTAAAGCAAATAAATAAATAATTTTTTAAAAAGAATCTATTTAATCGCTAGCCTTCTAAACTGCTAAAATGTGATTGTTCTTTGATATGTTAGTTAATGTTTTTTCAAATTTAATTTTATGCTCAGCTGTTGGTAGTATGTATTTGTTCATTTGAATCTTAACAAATAGAATACATGACAGGGAATGATTTCCATGATGCCAGCTCAGCCTTCGTTATTGAATGGTGAATATACCTAACTTAACCAGACTTTTAGCCTTGCTATACTAATCTCCATTTTCCCATATTTCTGTCTTACACATTCCATCAAGATGTGTAGGAGAAGACTTAGGATAGTGCCTTGAAAGCAGAACAGTTGATGAGGACAGAGGCAGCTTTATGGAGAAAGACTCCACCCTGCGTCCCACTGCCTGAAGCTGTGCTGCGCACACTGCACGTCAGCATTGTTAGGTTGTTCAGTGGTCTGTGACATGGCCTTATTCCAGTTGCAAAGCAAGACACTTTTTTCTGTCTGCCTTATTGGTTTTGGTTTAGTGTCCCCTCTACTCCTGACCCCCTGCCCCTCTCAAGGGGAAAATCTAATTGTATCTTCTGTTTTGAAAAAGATGTAACCACTTTTTGATAGATATTTATGTAAATTCCCTGACAGAGGCATGAGAAATGTGAAAAAAAGTACAAATGGTTAAAACGTGTAAATGAGGAAATTTGTTTGGAATGTCAGGATGAAATAAAATAAGAAAGGAGTCCCAGCCTTTCATTTATAATGTATAAAGTTTTTTCCACATTTTAATTTAATGATTTGCTAAGGGATTTTATAGTATAATATCCTTTTTCTGAGTCGTCTTCTTTTTTGTGAAAGAAATCTTTATTTCTGCTTTAAATTATGATACTATGTATAGTATATGATTGTTGGAATTAAAAACAGGCTTATGATTTTTGTTAGCTAACGTAGATATTTAGTGACTTTTAAGGTTGAATAATGTTTTGATGTATGTATAATATAATCAAAGACCTGATAAATTTATGTAGTAAGAGGTACATTCAATAATTTATATTCAATAATCCCACCTCACCTTTTTAGTTTCACAAACCACTAACTCCTAGTATTTAAGTGTTCATCAGTAAACATTCTAAAGTCACCTTTAAATTTTAAGGACAAAGGTATTAATTAAATGTAAAAGTAAGCTTTTCATATTTTAAAAATTGCATAAAAATCTTAGTTAGCCAGATAATTCACATATATTAAGTAAATTTGCTTTTGTTTAACATAAAATCTTATTATATGATGTAGGTATTTTCTCCTGTGGAATTACTAATCTTAGTGGAGCATGAAAGAGAAAGTGAAGCTTTATATGCAAAAATGTATATGATTTCATTTAATTTTAGTTTGACAAAGATTTTCATAATTTAGGAAAATAAGTTGCCAAATATAACTAGTCTTAGAACAATAAATAGGTAATATTTCCTAACAAGCAGAAATGACTTACAAAACTAATTCCCTAACCAATAAATTGTGTGATAGTGTTTTCTTATACTTAAAACAACTGTATGTCATCTTAGAACAGGCTGCTTAGTAAAGAGTTTATAGTTGAGCAATTTCTATAATCTAGAAAATTGGAAAAGCTTTTGATGAAAGATAACTAGAAAATTTTGCCAGTAAACTGTATTAAAAGGTATTCTTCTTGGAGTCTTCCTGCAACAGTTGCTATGGCTTTTGAATATATTGCATTCAGCAACTAAAATTATTCAAATAACTTTGTTAATTTACAAAAATTATAACTGGGTCTATTTAGAAGCCACATGTAAAATCTCAGGAAAGTGCTGTTGATATGTAAGGATACATATTCTCTTTTCCATCATTCACGTCTGCTTCCATTCCACCCCTTTCTGTACTCCTTTCCTTCTCCCTTCTGTTTGTCTTCAGTTAAAGTAATTAAGTGTATTTTCTCTCTGTGGTTGAAGAGAACATTAGATCATCTTCTCTTTTGGTTCACAGGAAAAATAGTAAATCAACCCCCATTGAACCAAGTACACTTGATGCTCCAGAATCAATGTAGTCAAATATTATAACCACTTCATGTAACGTTTGGTGCTTTTCCAAAAACTCTTAATATTCATTGTCACTTGATTCTTACACTAACCTAAGTTGGGCAGGTAGTATTATTTTAACAAATAAAGAAGCAGAAATAGATAAGTGTCCTACCCTGGGTTATCTAGCCACTCACCCAGGTTCTTTACTCCTGCTGACTACTCCCAACAATTACTAGTCTTCATTCTATTTTTAAAAAGAGTCATAGTGGGCTGGGATTGTAGCTCAGCGGTAGAGCGCTCGCCTAGAACGTGCGCGGCCCGGGTTCGATCCTCAGCACCACGTACAAATAAACAAACTGTGTACAACTAAAGCAAATAAATAAATATTAAAAAAAAAAAAAGAGTCATAGCACTCCCCCCCCCCCATCTTTTAATTTAATGGTTTGCTGATGAATTTCATAGTATAATATTTTGGAATCTTTTCTTCTTTTTCCTGAAATAATATTTAGAATCTTCTTCTTTTGAGTTTATGACATTAAGTATATGATTTTATAGTTTTTTAGTACATAAAACCTTTCCAGACAGATTTATAATGCATTTCTTTTAAAACATTATTTCATGCTGTTTTCCAACTTTGATGAGATTAATTTAAAGATGACATAATTTTATAGGTGCCATTGTTATAGAGCGGCCAAATGTGAAATGGAGTGATGTTGCTGGTCTTGAAGGGGCAAAAGAAGCACTTAAAGAGGCTGTGATATTGCCGATTAAATTTCCTCATCTTTTTACAGGTGAGATGACTTTTAATTAAATTTTATTTGGTGATTTTTTTTTTAAAGGCATTAGTGACTAAGGTATAAGACATTGTGAATTCTTGTCCCCATATCATGAATTTTTATCTTAATTTCTGACAGTTATAAGGCAGTGATACATCTTATACACAAAGATGTTTTATTTCTTATATGTAACTATGTTTAAGCAAAACAACCTGTATGTCAACCAATAGGGCATAAGGCAAGTCGCTAACATGCAGTGGAGTACAATTCACTAAAATATAGTGTGTATCTATGTTAATAAATTTAAATCTGTACTGTAATTAGTTGAAGGATGTCCACATCGATAAGATCAAAAAATAAGTTATAAAATGCATATAGTATAGCTCCTTGTTTATTAAATAAATGGGTATGTTGAGAAGTGGATTGTCTTTATGTGTGCTAGTGAGTTAAATTAATAGGTGATTTTTACATTTTGTTTTGTCTTTCATCTGAATTTTTTGCAATAGTCATGTGTTAGTTTTTTAAGGTTATTTCCATTTCTTAAAAAGTGAAGAATTAACTTCACAGCTTCAGGTGAAGTACATATTCTCTAGGGACAAAGGGACAGTTCATTATCACTGTAAAGAGAATGTTGCTGAGCCACCATCTGGAGAGAGCTCAAGCTGTGGCTCCGGCAGTCAGTACCCTGTTTCTGCTAACCTTGCCTTCACATCATCCCTTTTGTGACTGATGACCTGTATCTATGATATGGCTACACCCACAGTCCAACAGTCAAGCAGAGGTTTTTCCTTTTGAAAACAAGCTGGTTTATATAGAAAGCAAATCTGTGATGTTGGCCTCAAACTGAACAGGTCCAGACAGTGAAGTCGCATAGAGCAGTGATGAAGAGAGCAAAGCACCTGTGGGCCTCGCGTTGTCCACCTAGCTTCGGGGTGCACCTTACAGCCTAACTTCAGGAACACGAGACACACAGTATAAAAGTTGGCAACATAGTGCTATAAAGGTACAAAAATGTGGTTGAAGTCATTTTCTGTTATGTTACTTTGCCAGTGTTTCCCAAACATGAGTCATTTGTGTATCATCTTCATGAATTTTTCCATATATGTGTACCATTATTATTTTAAAAATATCTTTCTTTAAATTGCTCACTTTTTAGAACAAGCTTTTTATTAAAATATGGCATAAATACAGAGAGACATGCAGGAACCTGTAAGTGTTCAGCTTCTTTAATTATCACAAAGTTAGTATGCCTATGCACTCATTCCCAGCATGAGAAATGTTATATTGTCAGTAGCTCAGTGGTTGCCCTCTGCTTCTGTCCTCTCCAGAGGTCAGCACTCTCTCTTGACTTTTAACAGCATAGATTACTTTGTCTGTATTTGAACTTTAAATCACCTCACTTACTTTTGCTGAGTAACATTAAAGACTGTTCTGTCTACTATAAATGAAAAAAAGTATCTAACACATTAAAAAGATAATTATATTTAAAAAGTATTTGTATACCACTGTAGAAGTATTTCATCTGATATCAGTGGTATATGTGCCCTGGTCAGGGAACACTGACTAGTTTTCTTATATTGAAAAATATAAAACCTGGCATGGTGGTGCATGTCTACAACTCCAGCAACTCAGGAGTGTAAGGCAGGAGAATCACAAGTTTGAGACTAGCCTCCATGATTTAGGGAGACCCTGTTTGAAAATAAATAAAAAGGGCTGAGGATGTAGCTCAGTAGTAAAGCAACCCTGTGTTCAATCCCAGAACCACCACCCAAAAAAAAAAAAGGAAAATAGAATTCAAATAAAAACTAAGATTTTTATAACAATAAAAACAATAGTATTTAGGGGGATTTTTGTTTTTAATCTGGGATTGAGCCCAGGGTGCCTTACTGCTATGCTATATCCCTAGTCCTATTGATTTTTTTATTTTTATTTTATTTTTATTTTTATTTTTATTTTTTGAGACAGGGTGTCACTAAGTTGCTGAGGCTGGCGGTGAACTTGCTATCCTTCTACCTCATTCTCCCAAATAATGTTTACATTTTGTTAGTCATCTACACACCATTCTGTTAGACACTGTGTATCCATTCACAGTTTGTATACCTAGTAGTATTTTAATGTATATTTGATATTTTATTGCCAGCTGTAACAGCTTGGTTTACTTTAGGCAGCATTATAATTTCTTATTAGCAAAATTGATGCACAAAGATTGATTTGTTCCCTTGTTACAAATTAACAAAACTAGATTTAAAATTAGAGCTCCCATATCATTCTCCAACCACCAGTTATAAAACCTACCTTAGCTTCCCTGTGGATTCAAAAATCCAGAACTTTGAAGTCATCTAAACTGTTAGGTTCATTCCTCCAAAAGGTCATACATATTTTTAAAAAATTCTTTCCAGCTGTCCTTCCTTTATGGATACAGTTTCCTGCAATATCCAGGTGCTGAGCAGTGCACACAGCAGATAGTCAGAAAATGACCTTTAGCCGAACTGTTTTCCCCACTAGACTTGAAGACTGCATAGGGCAGAGATCTTTCTGTCTGTCTGTCCTGCACATTGTGGTTTCAATACATATTGGTCGAATGAATGAGCAAGCAAATGAGTTTCTTACTAGGTTTATATTAATGTAAATACATTTTTGACAAAGTAGTCTCTAGGAAAAGCAAATGCATTTAGGACATACTTACCTCAGATTGATTTATTTTAAAATACCTTTTTATTCTTACTGATAAGTTTCGAGTGAAAACCTTTTCACAGCATTCTTCCGTATGAGTGATGTCTATAGTAACTGAGTAACATTCTTGAAATTCTCACATTATTTTTCTAATCAAATTTTAGGCAAAAGGACACCTTGGAGAGGAATTCTATTATTTGGGCCACCTGGAACAGGAAAATCCTATTTAGCCAAAGCTGTAGCAACAGAAGCAAACAACTCAACATTTTTTTCAATATCTTCCTCTGACCTTGTTTCTAAGTGGCTAGGTGAAAGTGAAAAGTAAGTAGTAAATAAATTTTTTTTTAGTTTTTTTCTTTGCCTCATAGTCATTATTGTAAAGTTATGTCATTAGTAGATATTGAAGAAGTAGCATAGTGTAGGTGGTCAGCCAGGCACAGTGGTATACACCTGTAATTCCAGCCACTTGGGAGGCTGAGACAGGAAGATTGCAAGTTCAGTGCCAGCCTTAGCAAAAACAAGGCTCTAAGCAACTCTGTGAGACCCCATCTCTGAATAAAATACAAAATAGGGCTGGGGATATGGCTCAATGGCTGAGTGCCCCTGAGTTCAATCCCCTGTGCCCCCTCCAACAAAAAAAGAGTTAGTTCCATAATGTAGGTGGTTATTTCTCTGTTTTTAGAATTTATTGTGTAAGGAAAAAGTGCATTAGTAAAACTTAGTAAATTGTAAAATGAATTATCTAGCTGTTACAGTCTTGTAGCATTGCTTTGTTTTAGTCTCATACTAGTTTTTTAGATTCTGAAAGTTTTTATTTGTTTTTAGACTAGTTAAGAACTTATTTCAGCTTGCCAGAGAGAGCAAGCCTTCCATTATCTTCATTGATGAAATTGATTCTCTCTGTGGTTCAAGAAGTGAAAATGAAAGTGAAGCTGCACGAAGAATTAAGACCGAGTTCCTGGTTCAAATGCAAGGTAGTAATTCTGATTTTCAAAATAGTTTCTGCCTATTATATACCCATTATTAGAACAATAGTGGGCAACAAATTTAAGTATAATTTCTTTTTTCTAACAAACTTTCATTATGCCATGTTTCATTCTGATTGTTTTCATATGCATACGTAATTTTTAACCAGTTGTAATTCTAGGACTCAATTCATTTAAATAGCAAAGATAATAATATACACACTTATATCAGGAACAATATCAGTCAAGGAAATATTTTGGAAAGAATATTAATAGTATTCATGTTTAATGTAGAAGGTTTGATTCTTGGGGATATTTGCATTATATTATAGTAATATGACATTTGATTGAGCATAGATGGCTTTTTGGAGAGATTCAAGATGAGGCATTTCAATGCTAAATCACTACATTTTTTTAAAAATTTGCTTTAGTTGTACACAATGTGTTTTATTCAATGCATTTTATTTGTACGTGGTGCTGAGGATCGAACCCAGGTCACCCATGTGCTAGGCAAGCGCTCTACCGCTGAGCCACAATCCCAGCCCGACTACATTTCTTAACAGAACATACAGACAAGTTTTTTAAAAACACCAGAATGACCCAATTATTTAAAATATTACCTATTTTAATACAGGGGTTGGCGTGGATAATGATGGAATTTTGGTTCTGGGAGCTACAAATATACCCTGGGTTCTGGATTCTGCCATTAGACGAAGGTATGATATTCAGTGAAAACCCTTCATATAAAATCTTTACATAATGATTATTATATAAGTAAAAATAACATAAGTAGGTTTTTATTAAAGGAAAAAATTATGTCTAATTTTTAAGTTGAATATGAAACTTCAGTTATAGGAAAGGTAGGAAGACTCTTCACTTTTTACTGCTTCACAACTCCCTAATTTAATTTTGAATTAATTTCACTGCTTTACAACTCCCATGAATTTAATTTTGTATGGTAAGAAAAGAACACTTCAGTTCTTGCCACTTTTATCCCATTCATGGGTTGATTTGCCAATATGCTAGATTACAAGTCAGTACCAAGAAAGGAAATGTGTTAGGTACTTTTGAAAAATAGCCTGATTCCAAACCCTCTCTAGAGGTAACAGAAACTTTTAAAATCTCATAGCCATGGTGAGTTACCTGGAGGAGAAAATTGTCCTTCATCACTTCCTCCCTATCTCCAAATACTGGAATTCTAAGAAAGTAAGCAAAATTACTGTTAATAAAAACATAGTAGCCCGGTGCAGTGGCGCACGCCTGTAATCCCAGCACTTGGGAGGCTGAGGCAGGAGGATCGCCAGTTCAAAGCCAGCCTCAGCAATGGCAAGGCATTTAGCAACTCAGTGAGACTCTGTCTCTAATAAAATACAAAAAAGGGCTGGGATGTGGCCCAGTGGTTGAGTGCCCCTGAGTTCAATCCCCGGTACCAAAACAAAAAACAAACAAAAAAAAAAACATAGCATTTATTTATGGTATAGGATTTTCTGAATGTACTCATTAGAATAAAGAGGACACGTTGTATAATAAATGTTTATTCTGTAAGAGTTTGACTAATTTTACTATTTTAAATTTAGAAAATTATTGTCATCTCTTTTTTATATTATTATGCATTAATTCCTTGATCAAGAGGTCAAAGAACAATTTTGTTAGAACTATAATTCTGTAGGATATATCTTTTTATGTCATGAATTCCAGGCATATAATAAGCCAGGTGCAGTGGCATACACCTATAATCCCAGCAATTCCAGAGGCTGAGGCAGGAGGATTGCAAGTTCAAGGCCAGCTTTAGAAACTTAGGGAGACCCTGTCTGAAAAATAAAAAGGACTAGAGATGTGCTTAAGTAGTAAAGAGCCCCTGTGCTCAATCTCCAGTATCAAAAATCAGTGAATTCCAGGCATGTAAACACTATGGCCAAAATTACCCAAAAATTGTATGAGAAAGATTCCAAAACTGGTTTCCTAGCTATTTTGCTTTTACTTTGTTGTTTCTAATGTGTCCTGGATATTCTCTCTTTACTTAACCTAAATGCGAATGTTTACGTCTGTCATATTGTTCAAGTTGATATAACTGAGAATGTTAAGTGTCTGTTTTTTCTTGAAAATAATCCTAATTTTCAGTTAAAATTAAGTATATGTTTTAATATCCTTGATATAATTTTTTTAAGATTTGAGAAACGAATTTATATTCCTTTGCCGGAAGCCCATGCCCGAGCAGCAATGTTTAAACTACACTTGGGCACCACTCAGAACAGCCTCACGGAAGCTGACTTCCGAGAACTTGGCAAGAAAACCAATGGCTACTCAGGAGCAGATATAAGCGTCATTGTACGTGATGCACTTATGCAGCCTGTTAGAAAAGTACAGTCAGCTACTCATTTCAAAAAGGTAAATAACTTCATTGTACCCTTTTGTGTATTTTTAAAATGGAGTTTCAAGACCATCATTGGTTTGTCTTCAAAGGGGTTGGAAAGAGTTCAATGGTGTATATTAATATAATAATTGGGTTTACCAAATAGACGTTTTCTGCTGTGTTGAAAATAAGTTCTCCAATAAATTTATTAATAACCATGAATAGTCCTAAAGTGACTTAAAATTTTCTAAGTAATAACTTTTGAAATTTCTCTGTATAATTTAGACGTAAGCGTAGCAATTTAAATATATAGTTGTAAATCTTCTGTTGATATAACTTGAAAAACCTTGAGCAGAATCTGGTACGTTTATACCTGAAGAACAAAGTAAAAATAGTACAAGCTAGTCTATTAGATATTCCCATTGTCTGGCACTGCACTCTGTTCTTTTCCTTATTATTTCATTTGGTCCTCACAAAAACAAAAGGTGCACATAGCCATTCATCTGTTACTTGGATGCTAACACAGTTTGTCTAATGTATTACAACTAGAATGGGGCAGAGGCGTGATCTGTTCCTAGGTAAAGTGTACTGAAGTCACAGCCATTCTGCTGTCCTGCCTTGCACTTTTCTACCTGCCTAAGGGAGTTAGAGTATAGATGGCTGCGATAACAGAGTTGTAAAAAGACCTGGTCTTGAGATCCTGACTTAAGTAACAGTGGACTAGGTACCTCTGACCAGCCATCTTGAGGCTGAGGACAGTTAGTATCCAGTGTTACTCATAGCAGTATATGTGACAGTCCTTAAAAACTACTAGAAAAGTAATCCCACAGTATATAAGACCAATATACCATAATAAAGTTTTTCTTTTTAAAGTTAGAGCTTGAATTAAAATTTCAACTTAAAGCCAGGAACCATAATTTACCAATTTTATGTCTCCTTGAGCAAATTAAGTTACCTGTTTAAGGCTCATTTATCTAAAATGGAGATAAACGTGACTTTGAAGTGCTGTTGTGAGAATAAAATTAAATAATATTTATAAAACACTGGTTGTGATACCTGTTGTTCAGCCATTTCTTTACCAAGAAACATAGTAAGCTCAGGATTAAGTTGATGCCACAGCCATTATATTTCTTTTAAATTCTCTTTGACATTTAGAAACAATAATTTTTTATCCAGAATTTATCACTCCTGGCCTTACTACCAGTGTTAGCACATATAACCATGAAGCAAGGTCCTTGTTGGTAGCATAAAAGTGAAGCACCAGATTGGTTTTAACACTGGGGCTTTGCATCACCAGCTACAGTAAAAATCTCTGTGGCTCCATATTTTTCACTGGGCCCCACCCCACCCCTGTTCTTTTATAACATTTGGATTCATTTTAACATTATTATAAAAGCATGCATGAAATATAAATTACTCTAGTTCAGTCCCCAGTACTTCCCCTTTCCCTTGCCTCCCCAACCCCCCCACTGCCTGGTTCCCTTTCCTTTCCTCTGCTCTAGTGATCTTTCTGCTATGTACTTACAGGGTTTGGTTTTTTATTTATATACATATATATATGTATTGTTTGTGTATTTTTAGTTAGTGTCTTACAGATGTGCATGATGGTGAGATTCACTGTGGTATGTTTATATATGTACATAGGAAAGTTAATTTAGATTCATTCCACATATCTGGTCCCTCCCTGCCTGCAATCTAGTCCACTGATTTTTTTGGAAAACTCCCCCCAAGCTTCTCCCTACCCCCCACTCCTGCCTTATTTTGGACTAGCCTCTGTATGGCAGAGAAAATATTCAACCTTTGACTTTTTGGGTCTGGCTTATTTCACTTAGCATGATAGTCTTCAGTTCCATCCATTTACCAATAAATTCCGTAATTTCATTATTCTGTATAGCTGAATAATATTTCACTGTGTATATGTACTACATTTTCTTTATCCATTCATCTGTTGAAGGGCATCTAGGTTGGTTCCATAGCTTGGCTGTTATAAATTTTGCTGCTATAAATATTAATGTGGCTGTATCCCTGTAGTATGCTGAGTTTAGATCTTTTGGATATATATCAAGGAGTGGGACAGCTGGGTCATGTGGTGGTTCTAGCCCTAGTTTCTTGAGGAATCTTCCATATTGTTTTCCAGAGTGGTTGCGCTAATTTCCAGTCCCACCAACAATATATGAGTATACTCCCCCCTGACATCCTTACTAACACTTATTATTATTTGTATTCTTGATAATTGCTAGTCTGACTAAAGTGAGATGAAATCTCAATGTAGTTTTGATTTGCATTTCCCTAACTGCTACTGATGCTGAAGATTTTTTCATATATTTGTTGGCCATCATTTTCTCTGTTTTTAAGGCTAATTATTTCAATTAGCAAGAATTGGTTTGCCCTTAGCCGGGCGCAGTGGCGCACGCCTGTAATCCCAGCACTTTGGGAGGCTGAGGCAAGAGGATCGCGAGTTCAAAGCCAGCCTCAGCAATGGCGAGGCACTTAGTAACTCAGTGAGACCCTGTCTCCAAATAAAATACAAAAAAGGGCTGGGGATGTGACCCAGTGGTCGAGTGCCCCTGAGTTCAATCCCTGGTACCACAAAAAAAAAAAAAAAAAAAGAATTGGTTTGCCCTTTTATTAATTATGTAACCAGATGTCTAAAGTATAAATCTGGGTTCAGAGTTAGAAGAAGGTACAGCAGCTGAAAAAGGAAAACAATTCCCGATTCATGCAGCTGAAATTTGGAGGAGGAAAGATAGACAATCAAATATACATAAGTAAACTGAGAATGTGTATTTCTCCATACCTGTACCAGTCCTGAAATAATACTTAAAATTGATCATGATAAAACATACATGAAAGCAACCCCAATTTGATACAAATTTATTGCCATCTGAATAGTGTCATGTGTCACAATGCTGCATTTTCTGGATATTGTTAAAAATTTATTATGTATCAGAAATTGTTAGCATTTAGTTTTGTACTTATATTTGGAAAAGGTTTTGTTAAAAGAGGCAAAAGATTCAGTAATTTCAGACTAAAGTTGTCAGGCATCACATTTCTCAGCCATAAAAAAACTATTTTCATTTTTAATTTACTAACTTAAAAATATTTTTAACTTGTCTATTTTTTATCTCTAAGGTTACTTTCACTTAATAAGCATTCGAGGAAACAAAAGGAAAGTACAACTACTGTAACTATTTCTTCCTTAACCCCCCCCCATAATGCAGTTTATTATAAACACAATCAAAATGTAGAAAAACGTCAAGAAAAAAATTTAAGTCAACCAAATTCTGTCCTATCACCCAGAGATAATTACTGCATTTTGAACATTCTGGGTTATTTTTAAAGTAAAAATTTTAATGCAACATAAAAAAATATTAATACATTTTCACTTTCCTGTTAGTGGCCTAAATCTTTATGTTTATTTAATTTGTTCAAGTAAATATCTCAAGCGGTGTTCTCTTGCAGGCTCGTGGACCTTCCCGAGCTGATCCTAATAGCTTTGTAGATGATCTGCTGACACCATGCTCTCCAGGCGATCCCGGTGCCATTGAAATGACATGGATGGATGTCCCTGGAGATAAACTTCTGGAGCCAGTTGTTTCCATGGTTTGAAATTTTGTTTGTTCTTAAGAAATAGTTTAAAACATCATACTGTGTAATTTGTTAGGCAAAGATAAATTTCTTTAGTTACATAATATTTGCTAGAAATGTTAGTATGTTCAGGCTCGTTTATTTAATACTATGGACTCACTTTAAAAATTATAAAGATAATTGACTTTTTTCGTTTTTGTTTTCATTTTTGTTTTGTTTTTTTGGTACTGGAGATTGAACCCAGAGGCACTTAACCATTAAGCCACATCCCCAGTCCTTTTTTTAAAAATATTTTATTTTGAGACAAGGTCTTACTGAGTTGCCTATTAGGACCTCGCTAAGTTGCTGAGGCTGGCTTTGAACTCACAGTCCTCCTGCCTCAACCTCCCGAGTCACTGGGATTACAGGCCTACGCCACCATGCTCAGCAATAATTGACCTTAATCAAACTTAAAATATAAAAATAGCCGGGCGCGGTGGCGCACGCCTGTAATCCCAGCACTTGGGAGGCTGAGGCAGGAGGATCGCGAGTTCAAAGCCAGCCTCAGCAATGGCGAGTCACTTAGCAACTCAGTGAGACCCTGTCTCTAATAAAATACAAAAAAGGGCTGGGGATGTGGCCCAGTGGTCGAGTGCCCCTGAGTTCAATCCCTGGTACAAAAAAAAAATATATATATATATATATATATATTTTTTTTTTATATTTTTTTAATATTTTTTATATATATATATATATATATATATATATATATATATATATATATAAATGGTCATCTTTAAAATATTTTCCTGGGATGTAAACTTTTAAGTCAAAAAGTTGCTTTTTGTTTTGGTACTGAGGATTGAACCCAGGAATGCTCTACCACCAAACTAAATGCCCAGCCCTTTTGGTTTTTTATTTTGAAAGGGAGTCTCACTGAGATGCCCACGCAGGCCTCTAACTTGGGATCCTCTTGCCTCAGCCTGCTGAGTCTCTAGGATTATAGTCACTGGGGTTATGCTATGGGCAAAAAGCCTACTTCTTAAAACTACACAGTTTTCTGACTATCGGTCTTATAGTTGGATCATCCCCCAAAAGCTCATATATAGTGCATAAATTATTTTTAAGACTCACATTTTTCAAAATAACCAGAAATGTTAATTATAGTATTTATAATGGGTATTTTTCTGTTTTACTTCTCAAGGCTCCATGAGAAGTATAAATAATAAAGATTTTAAAATTTTTAACTGAACATTTTTAACTCTTTCTTTAAAAAAGTTTAATTGAACAGTTTTAACCACAAAAAGTATGTTTCTTTAGTTTATATTGAAGACATTAAAATAATTTTATAAGGTATATTTTTAGAGAATTTAGGGTGATTGAAAAGTTATGTTTATTATGTTTGTTTTCTTATTGATGAATTTTCAAAATTTTCTGCTTCAGCTACAGAGCATTATGGTAGATTGAACAGTAACTTAGAAACTTTCATGACATATAGACAAGATAACAGATAATGTAGACATACGCACATGCATGTTTGTGCACATACATGTATGTGTTAATTATGCTTATCTGCAAAGTTGTTCAGAAATCCCTTTTTGTTTGAATCTTTGATGTGTTGCTATTAAAAGTTTTTATAGTCTGTTCAACAGCTTTGAAGAATTTACAATATCTTAACAACGGTCCTTTTCATCATTTTTCCATACAGTTTTCAGGAGACATTCATTTTTTAATGAAGCTCTCTGATTAGTATATTTTCTTACATTTAAATGTTAAGTATAATTTTTAAAAATTCTGGCTAGTTGATTTTGAAAAAAGTACTAGTCTGCTTCACTTAAAGTATAAATGAATGCCCTACAGAAATGTATTTTTGTGGTAAATTGTAGTAAATTCAGTAAGTGCAATTTAAAAGTAATAATTTTACTACAGCAAAACATTTCTATAGTTTATATTGGAAGATTTAAAATAATTCATAAGATTATATAATTGCATAAGGAATATTTAGAGAACTTAGTGATTGAAGAGTTATGTTTACTATGTTTATGTTTTCTTGTTAATGAACACCCAGTTTTCAAATTTTTGTTTCAGTTTACAGATATTCAAAGAGATTTGTAGTACGTTACTATTTTCCTTTTGAATTAGTATTTACTGAGGGAACTGATCTCTTGCTAAGGAAAGCCATAAGGCCAGAAATTAGATCCTGACCTAGGTGTAGAGAGTCTTAAGCCTCAGGCTGATGAGGTCATGCTTCTCATGGGTTACTGGGAGCATTGGAGGGTTAGATCAGGACCAGGGAAGAAGTCAAAAGTTTCTACACCAAGGAATGACATGATCTCAGATGTTCTCTAGAAAGAATAGGGGAACTTGTCATCAGTAGCTTATGGCACACTGCATATTCATATTTAACCTAGGTTAAAGTTGGTAATGATAATGATGATGCTTCCATGATGTTTGGTTTATTAGATCTGTCATTAATACCATCTCCTCATTCCTGTCCTTTACAGTCGGATATGTTACGGTCACTATCGAATACAAAACCTACAGTCAATGAACATGACTTGTTGAAACTAAAGAAGTTTACAGAAGATTTTGGCCAAGAAGGTTAAACCAAAGACAGCAAGGAAGGGCTGGGGTTGTAGCTCAGCGGCAGAGCGCTCGCCTCGCATGTGCGCAGCCCGGTTCGATCCTCAGCACCACGTAAACATAATGCATTGCATTGTGTACAACTAAAGTAAATGAATAAATATTAAAAAAAAAAAAAAGACAGCAAGGAAGACGTTTACCATATGTATTCTTTCTTTCATAGATGTTTTTGCCTCACTTGGGTGGAATCAGATTATTTCCAGTAAAGCTCTTGTACTACAGCGAAATACACATCTCATTTTCAGATTCCTTTAAGTTTTATACTGTACTTTCCTCCATTACTTATTAAATGTTCCAACTAACAAAAATTGTAAAATAATGCATTTATAAGGAAATGAATAATATGTAAATGGCATGAAAATAGAAATTACCCAGTAAAAAGAATATTAAACATTGATTGACACAGATATTTAGAATTTTTTATGAGTGGTGGACTTAGCAAAGAGCATTTGACTTTTTTTTTTAATAAAATGAAATAGGCTTTATATTTTGAAAAAAATTATTAAACATTCTTATCAATGTAAATTTTACTTTATTAAAAATTTTTAAATAATTGAAACTTTACTCTCAGGGATGGGCAATAAAACAAAGAGTACTGTGGTTGGTTTGGAAAGATTTTTGAATAGTATTATAGCCAGTACTCTTATTGATTTTTAATAGGTTGATTTTTTTTTTTTCTGTGTAGATTTAAAATAATTTCTCTAAAGGCAGCAAGCTTTTATATTTAACTAAATGGTACCTTTTACTGTGTGATCTCAAGAGAAAGACTTTCTAAATTAGGCATTGTCTTTACCTTGAAGAATAAAATGGTCAGTTCCGTTGTCTTTTTGTAGCAAGATTGACCAAAACAGGTGGTAAATAAGTATGAATTTTTAAAATTACTGTCATGAAATACTGTAATAGGAACTTTTACTAATAACGTAGTGGCCTCCCTGTGGATTATGGGAAGTTTCCTGTGTGTGATATGGGTGTGTACATATATATATATATATATATATATATATATAATTTTTTTAAAAAATATAAAGTAACATGGGTCTTGTCTTTCATCCTTTAAGTTCAGGGAACAGTTTGTCCTGGCAACATATATATTATCAGTGTAGCACTTATGAACCTTTAGAAATGAACTTATGTCTCATTAAATAATAAAATATGAACATGATATTATGTTTTTCTAACATCTTCAAATATAAATATTCTGAAGTTATGTGTTACACACTTCAGCATCAACACTAAGTTGTGCCTTGTACATTTGCATTGCTCATACATACAAAAGATTTAAATTAGCTAGAATGAAGTAGATTCCTTAATTCCTATAAATTCTACCTTGCAAATGTTATATAGTAACTTGCATTTTAAAGTATATTTGCACATTTTACATATTATGCTATGGGTTTTACATATTATGCTTTGGGTTTTCTGTACAGATTGTTTTTGTTGATATTAAATGGAAATCATAGACCCAAAATATGCTGTTCTTACGTGAAGTAAATTGATGTAACCTCTATTGACTATATTCTGTGTATGCATCTTTATTTGGGGAACTTCTATATAGGAGAAAATATGATCTAAAGAAGGACAGATTGACAGCTAATCATAGGAATTAATCCTCTCTGGAACACAAATGACAAAATGTTTTTAAAGAAAACCAGAACCACAAAGATAGTTCTCAAACAAATATGCTTCCGAGAGGTGCTGCTCTCCCCAACTGCCTCCCTGGTTTGGGGATGCTCTAGCCTCCCACACACTACAGGAACCCAAGTGGGGAGATCCTGTTTTCTTCATCATTTGGCAGCAGGCATAGGCTCTTGACCTAGCCTTGGCATATTAGAGCTATCACACAGGTTCTTTAATCTTGCACACATAACAACAAAGATGATAAGCTATTCAGACGAGGAATATAGCCAACAGCAGCAGCTAGTGGTAATCTGGGAAATTACAAGACAGCTAATAGCACTAGTGCAGGGGAATCAAGTGTGCAGTGAGGACAAAGCAAAAGCATGAGAACTTCAAGGACAGCTGGTTGGGATCAAGGCACAGGGTTGGAACCCCAGGGATTTTATATGACTGCTAGAAAACATTCCTTGCAGCCACAGTGCTAAAATCATCAAAAGCCAAACAGTATTTCGTTCTGAGTGTTGCCAAATTACATCAGTTGAATTCACAGATTTACCAAGTTTTTATGTGAAAGCAGGAAAAATTGATTAGGAAAAGAGCAAGACCTGTAGTAGTGGAATATGTGTTTGTGAGATTTTGAAGGATGTGTGAGAACAGATTATGTTGGCATACAGAAGAGTTTCAAATTTTGGATAAATTTGAACATATGGGCTCAATCAATGAAAAAGTGGCTTTAATTGTTGGCTTGACTGGCTGAAGAAGCTGAACCTGACAGTGGACACTAGATATATTCAGGAAATAGAAATGCTAGAGTAGCTTTATCATGGGAAAGCCACCCACAAAGCCACTGTGTTCCTGGAGAAGACCCAGAACCCAGTCTGTATCCCAAGGCTTTTGACAGGTGAAAGGAACAGAAATAATAATGTCTAAGGTCAATAAATTGATGAATATAAGAAGACATGGAGGTAACTCCAATTATTGTGGTTCACATCACTGTTTTACAAGGCATCCCAAAACTTTGTGGTTTAAAGTAACAATTATTTTCTGTCAGTTTCTGTGGATCAGGAATGTAGGAAGGGTTGGGCCAGGCAGTTCTGGCCAAGAGTCCCTTGCGCAGTTGCATTAGACACTGACAGGAGCTGGAATAGCGGGGGCCAAGGTTCTGGGAGCTGGTTGCACACAACTCAAGGCCTCTCCGAGTGATCTCTCCCCATGGACTAGCTTGGGCTTCCACACAGCATGGTGACCTCAGGGCAGTCAGGCTGCTATCTCGTGACTGTGACAACTCTACAGGAGCAAGTGTGCCAGGCAGCAAAGCAAAACTGTTACCACCTCCTGTGAGCTGGCCTCACAAGTCTCATAGTGTTACTTCTGCCATAGCCTGTTGGTTGAAATAGTCACAGAAGCCCACCCAATTTCAAGGGAATAGGACAAGGATCCCACTGGTCACTGGGAGGAATGTCAAGATGACATTGGAAGAGCACGTGAGTTGAAAGATAGGGGTGTGCTTCCCAGTGAGATGCAACATGAAATACATTTCATGAAGTGCTCTTACCAAAAATGTTTAATCTGTGTCTAATCAAGCAGTAGACCTAATTTGGGGTTACAGAAAATGGAGAAGAGAGAAATATATAGCACCACAAGGAAGCAGTCAGACAAGAGAATGTAGGACATTCTGTAAGACAACTGACCTGGTTTATGGAAAACGCCAATGTCATTAGGGGAAAAGAAAAGCTGAGGGACTCTTCTACTCACCTAGATTAAATGAAATTGAAGACGATAACAGAATATTTGAACCTTGATTAGATCCTGGTTTGGAAAATACGGTAAAAGAATTTGGGGGCAAGTGAAGAAATCTGAATATGGACTGATATATTACTATGGAGCTGTTCTGAACTGTCTTAGACATGATAATGGCATTGTGATTGTGTTGGTATAGGTTGTGCCCTTAATTTAGGAGATCCATGCTGAAGTATGCACATAAGGGATGAATTACCATGCTAAGATGTTCTCACCTTACTTAGAAATTACTCAGCAAAAAATATGCACACACATACTCACACAAAGCAAATGTGGTTAAATAAGAATGAAGGATGAACTAATTTTAGTAGAGGCAAAGCATGGAGCCAATTTTGAAAACACAATCATAGAGTCTCTGCATTTCCCATACACTTAACACAGATCTGTGAATAATCTGTGAACAAAGTCATGGAGCTCCCTCTGTTACAGACAACTGGACACCATTCTTGGCTGTAAGATATTCCAATGTAGATACTCGAGATTTTAGAATAGCTGTGTCTTGAAACATTGTCAAAACTGTAAGACTTGCATATTCAGTCCTGTTTTCCAAAGACTTCTATAAAATTGTCAGCACATTCTTAAAGGCCTAAAATGTCATACTCTGTGGGGCTGGGGTTGTGGCTCAGTGGTGGAGTGCTTGCCTGGCACATGAGGCACTGAGTTCAGTCCTCAGCACCACATAAAAATAAATAAAGGCATTGTGTTCATCTACAACTAAAAAATTTTTTAAGATATCATACTCTGTAATTCAGAACACAAAACTTTTGAAACACTATATTAAACAAAATGTGATTACCTGAAAAAGTACTGACATGCAAAAAAGCTCGAGATTATTAAATGAAAATATTAAAATGGAAGAGATTGGTTGTAGCTACATGGATATGGGAAGGGTGATGTTACAAGTGGTTAACAGGTATAGTGTGGATACAGCTGTCAATAGCTGTTTCTTTCCAGGGCAATATTTCTAGAAGCTTAATAAAAGTACACACACACACACACACACACACACACACACACACACACACGCACACCTCTTTTAGAACATTACTTTCCCCAGGTTCTTTCTACTATAGATTGGACTACAAAGTAGATAAAACCCTTTGACAATTCTTTTACTGTTAGGTGAGTCTCCAGCTTGCAGTGAATGTTCAAGGCATAGGCACTCCCCAGTGTCAAGTCTCAATTTCAATTGCAAAGTAACGTAGAACAATCCTCCAAATCATCCCTTTACATTATCACTAAATCCAGGTTTGCCATGCTGTCAGGAAAGTTGCTGTTAGTCTTTATTGGACTTCTGCTTTCTCAAGATTGTCCCAGAATCCAAGAGGGTTCTATAGTGCTGGAATGGGAGATAAGCCTCTGATCCCTCAAGTCTGTCACCAACATTTTTGTTGTGCAAGTGCATAGACATCTCTCAGCATTCCACTTTATACACCAGGAATGGAGCGTAAGAACCTCTGTCAAGGCTGCAACCTCAGTGCCTGCTGAGGCCCAAGCCTGCCATCCTATCTGGGCTCGGCTACCTGACCAGCATGCTGCCACTGGGGTAGAGGAGTGATAGATCCAACCTAGGTCATCAACACCCTGGTGAGTTGAGACCTGTGTCCCCTTTCCTTCATTCAAATGTCCTTCTCTCTTGTTGCTCTCAAAGGCATTTATCTCTTTAGTGACTTGGGACAAAGATTTGTTGGTAGGGAGAGCTATGAGAAAGGAAAGTAGTTTATAGGTGATTCTTCTATAGGGAGCACAAAAAGTCCTGTCTACCTTCACACACAGAGGAAAAATGATTATCTAAACCCTTCCAAGTATTATAAGGTCACCTGAAGAAGTATCCTGAGGCAAGTCTGGAGCCAAATGCAAATGGCCTGTCCACCCCCCACTCCTCCTCTCTCTGGGATTGAATTAAGAGGGATTTATATTTTTTTCTTTATTTTCTAAATTTTATGAAGTAAGCATTTGGTTTTTTATTAGGTATATATAATATAAAATTTACCATTGTAACAAATTTTAAGTGTATAGTTCGGTGGCATTTAGTACATTCACAGCATTGTTCAACCACCAGCACTAACCATTTCCAGAACTTTCCCATCATCCCAAACAGAAACTCTGTACCCATTAAACAATACCCCTCCCCCCCCCACCCCTTTTTCTTCCTCTCCAGCCCTTGGTAACTTCTATTCTACTTTCTGTGTCTCTGAAATTTTCTATTTCTACATTGTGCTAAATGAAATAAGTCAGACACAGAAGGCTGAATATTGTAAGATTTCTCTTGTATGTTCAGCTTTTGTTTTTCTGGCTTGCTTCACTGATACCATGTCTTCATGTTTCAGTCATGTTGTAGTTTGGGGCAGAATTTCATTCCCTCTTTTAAGACTGAATACTATTCCATTGTGTGAATATACCATACTATGTTTATGAATCCATTTGCAGGTAAACATTTGGGTTTTTCCCCCTTTGGCTATTGTGAATACTATTGCTATTAATGTTGTTATGCAAGTATCCATTGGAGTTCCTGCTTTCTATTCTTTTAGGTACACAACTAGCAGTGGAACTGCTGGGTCACATGGTCATTCTATGTTTAATTTTCTGAAGATCCATCAAACTTTTCCACAGTGGCTACACCATTCTGTATTCCTACCAGCAATGCAGTTGCTACATCCTTGTTACCACTTGTCATTGTCCACTTGAGTTTGGCTTTCTTTTATAATAACCATTCTAATGAGTATGAAGTGCATTTGTTATTTTCTAAATCAGGAAAAAACTGTAATCCATAATTAATATGGACCATGAAAAGGAGGTGATGGCAGTAAAAATGTAAGTAAACCCATTACAAAGTGGTTTTCAGTCATGTTTAAAAAATTTTATTAACAATTTGGATATTTTCATCATGAATTTTTTGCATTAATTTTGATTTTTATAAAGGCTATTGTCTGAAAATATTATTGATCTTGATTACTGCATGTTTGTTTGTTTGCATCTCCTTGGTTTTGTGCCAGAGTTGACTGAGTGCCTCATTCACCCCCACCCTGGCCTGGTCCTGTGGCTGCTGATGACCTGGAAGCACAACTGGGTAACCTGGGATAATGTCAAGTTTAGTTGTCTTGAGCTTTGGGCTTTTCTTTGCTAGACCTGTCAAGTTAATAGTTACACACATTTTTACACTACAATTGTTCAGAGAAGAGCCCCTGGCTGGTGTGCAGAACAAGACCATTTAATGCTCCGTTAAACAACAAAGGGCCATCTCTTGGGGTTTCATAAATGATTCTAGAATAATACCAAAGGTGCACTTTTTTCATTTCTTTTTTTATTGTAGTTGGATCTCGAATTCTAGATTCTGGCCAGGTTCCTTTTACCTCTCATATAATTCAAATGTAAAAATTTGAAGAAAGCAATTCACATCTGGATTTCATAATAACCTACGAAGGGAGGTTGTCTCGTTCAGGTTTGTATGGTGTATGTTGCCACAGGTGGGTTCCCCAGAAGCAGCTAGGGGTGGAGTTTAGAGGAGGATATTTATTACAGATCAATACCTGAATGGGGAGAAAGCTGAACTGGGCAGAAGTAATCAAAGATGGAGAGTTCCTATGTAGTAGCTCCAAGAGCATCCTCTAAAGGAAACATATAAGGCTGATGCAGTGATCCAAACCAAGAAATTTCCCTTGGTACAACACCAACAGCCAAACTACAACTTGGAGTTTTAACAATTTGCCCTTGCATGTCATTTTTCTGTTCCAGGACCTGATCTGAGATCCATGCCTTAACATACTCAGGAACGAAATACAGTATTTTTTCTTAGCTCAATTATACCAGATGCCTGAAGGATAAGGAAGCTTTCCTGTTTGGGGGAACTGATAGAATCGCAGGAGGCAGGGAAATGTCCTCTGTCCTCTGAAGGTTCACTGGAACAAAGATAAATAGGAGAGAAATCGAAAACATTTTATTCATGTGCAAAAGGGGAAATCAGAGCATAGGGCTTGTCACTGGAGGTAGTTACCCACTAGGTCAGCATGGTTCAGAACTGTATACACCCCCTTTTTCTGTAAGGGAAGGGGAAATGAAGAATGCGGACAATTTTGAGGAGTTATGGATGATTATTAGGGGAGAATAAAACAGAAAATAGCTTATAAAAATATTCTTTTTGGAATGTCAATGGGCCTGAGACACAGCTGTCATGTGGGAGTCCATCCAGGTGTGGTTACTCTTCTGTCTTCTTTCCTGAGATAGATGATGGGATTTAGGGTGGGGTGGAAGGCAACTGTGTTTCCTTTTGCAGTCTGCTCTGAATGCAGATAAGGGTATTCCACAGAGCCTCTTCCTAAGCTTGGGTGGGCGGAAGCAAGACAAGCTTTTCCTTTTGGACAAATTATTACTGTGCTCCAAAGTGCCATATTCTTTGAGGTATAATTCTCTGAGCCCCAACAGGGTCAAGTGGAAACTTGCCAGCCTGAGTGGCACTGTTCTGGGAGATACTTTGGTTATATGCTATGATGATGAACTAGACCAACTATTGCTAGCTGCACAGAACCACTACTTTTTGACTCTTATTTTTGAGGTTATGTTTACTACCATATGGTGATACATGTCACACTGGCATTGTTGGTGAGATTATAATACACTGGTGGTCAAATGTATTGGGACATTGAGTTAAAAGCCTCTGACTACAAACTGACTGTTCTAAGTGTTAGGCACGTGTTTGTTTTGCTGTAAGAGAACTTTGGCCAAAGGCTTGTGTAGTTAAGAATTCAGCATTGTCCTGAGAGAAGGTCTGGTCTCTGTCCTTGGCTTCTGGGAGGCCCCAGTAAAAACTCTTGACACAGAGGCTCAGGTGAGCTTCCCTGGTTGTCAGTACTTCAAGCATCAATGCTGGGAGGGTAACACATCCTGATTCCATGGGAGACAACAGAAGGGCTATGTTTAGAGCCCTGTAGACCTTGCCCTATGTACTTCTTTCCTTGGAAGATTTTGATCTGTGCCCTTTCCCTGTAATAAACTATAATCAGGAGTGTAATAGCTTTCAGAGGGTTCTATGAACTCCTCCAGCAAACCATCAAACTGAAGGTGGTTTGGAGACCCCCTCAAACTTCCAACAGGTTTAGAAGTCTTGAGGACTTATACCCTCGAATCTCACAGTTTAACTAATTCTGGACAGTAAGTCAAGAAAGAAGAAAATTAAATTCCTTTCTGCTCTTTTTTTAATATTTATTTTTTAGTTGTAAGTAGATACAATGTCTTTATTTTTATGTGGTGCTGAGGATGCTCCTTAGTATTTGCAAATATAACAGATTTTCCTGTTTTGTTTTTTTTTTAAGTAAGCAAACAAAAATATGTGCCTTATGAACATCAAAACCACAGTGTGACCACAGATAACAAGCATGGGTGAGGATGTGGAGAAAAGTATTGGTGGGAGTGCAAAATAGTACAGTTACTTTGGAAAAGTCTCTAATCCCTCAATTGGTTAAGCAGAGGCCCTGTGAGATCTGCTAATTTCACTCCTAGATCTACACCCAAGAGAATTTAAAATGTATGTCCACACAATAACGAGTACATAAATGTTCATAGTACCACAGGTGTGGGGGGCGGGGCAGGATATACTGGAGATTGATCCCAGGGTCTCACACATGCTAGACAAAAGCATATACACTTGTAATGCATTCTGCTGTCATTTATAACAACTTAGAATAAAAAATAAATTTTAAAAAAAGGATAATCAAAAAGCATATACACTAACCCTGAGCTACATCTCCCATAGTAGTACATTTTAAAATCCCCAAAAGTGTAAACCACCTAAATGCCCACCAACGGATGAATGGAAAGATAAAACACAAAATTGTCCCAAAATAGGATATTATTTGGCAAGAAAAAAGTAATATTACACATTGCCTACCACGAAATGAACCTGGAAAACATGCTAAGAATCCAGGCACATGGTTACATATTATTATGATTCCATTTATATGAAATATCCGGAGTAGACAAATCTATAGACAGATTAGTGATTGCTTAGGGCTGGGCAGGGTTTGGGAGAAAATGGGGAGTGAGTGCTAATGATTAAGGCGCTCCTTTGGGGGTGTAACAAAATGGTATCAAATTGTGATGATAGTTGCACAACTCTGTTACATGTCAGTTATCATGCACATTAAATCGGTAAATCGCATATTTATGGTACCTGAATTAGATCTCCATAAAGCTGGCTTGTTTAGTTTTGAACCTGCCTTCGTAAGTTGAACTCTGAGCTCAACGAAACCGAATCCTCTGAGTGATTTTTCAAAACTCCATGCCAAGGCTTTCCCGGTCTCTGAAAACACGAAAGCGGGCTAAGACCTTTCTCTAAGTACGCCAGCAAATGTGAACTGGAACCTAGGATTCGGCGTTTAATCTGCGGGCCGCACACCGAGCACGATCCGGGATCCTGCAGCCACAGTTTAGAATGCTCTCGGGCACCCGAGGCCGGGCGGGCCGGACCGGGAGGCGGCGGAACTCCCAGGTTGGCGCGCTGGTGGCCCGCGGCCTCGCGCCGGGAGAGGGACGGGCTGGAAACCTACTCTGCGGGGTCCTAAGGCGCCACCTCAGCGCGCTCCCGGAGCGAGGCTCCCGGGCCCCTCCCAGCAGCGCTCCCAGGCGGCGAGCCCGGGGCGCGCTCGGGCTGAGCGCGGGGAGGCCCCACCTGCGAGGGGCGGCTGCGCGGTCCCCAGGTTGCGCGGTGTGGAGACCTCAGGTTCCCCGGGGCGAGTCTGCAGGCCGCGGCCGCCTCCTGCGCCCCCCGCCCCTCCCCTAGCCGCCCGCCCCGCCCCGCGCCGGTGCGCCCCTCTCCGGCTCCTCCTCTTCCCCTCGGCCTGCGTCCCGCCCTCGCCCGCAAACCCAAACACTTCGGCTCTCGCTGCGCCGGCCGCGCGTGATCCCCCGCCGCCGCCGCCGCGGCCCCGCCGCCAGCGCTGCCACTGCTGCCGCGCGCCTGGGCGCCCGAGCCTGCGCCGCTCCGCCCGCCGCGGCCCGCGGTTCGGCCGAGCGATGCTGCTGCTGGCCGCCGCCTTTCTCGTGGCCTTCGTGCTGCTGCTCTACATGGTGTCTCCGCTCATCAGCCCCAAGCCTCTCGCCCTGCCCGGGGCGCACGTAGTGGTGAGTGGCCTCCTGTTGCTGCGCCCAGACCTCCCGGTCCGCTCCGCCAACCCGCGACCGAGGCCGACGAGCCTTCCTCCAGGCCGTGGTCCCCGGGAATGGAAGGCAGACGGGGAGTCACCTGCCGCCGTCCGCCCTGGCACTGCCCCTCCGCGCCGGGCGCCCGGCCTGGAGGACCCGCCCTCCGTGGCATCTGGCTGTTCCCGGGGCCAGGTTGCGGTGGACGGGATCAGCTCCAGCCAACCGGGTTGTCGGGCCCCAGGGGCTCAGTAGCTGCTTCTTGGTGCCCAGAGCATCCCTGGGATGTGGATGTTTTGGTCCTCAGCTTTCCCGATGAGTCAACAGAGGCTGAGAAACTTTGCCAAGGACGCAGCGGTCGGCGAAGAGCAAGGTGCCGCGCCGACACCGGCGAGGGCAGCCACTCCTCGCAGGGTCCTGAGGGTGGATCTCAGGGTAGGGGGTCACGAGCCATCAGGACCCGCTGAGGAGGCTCGGGGCTGGAGGATGGCCCGAGGGATAGAAAGGACCGTTGCCAAAGGAGTGCAGGAAGTGACTCACCTGGGGCAAACTTCCCGAGGAACCCAGTGGTCTGGCTGGCTCGGGCGTGAGGACGCTTCTGTCCTGTCTGCACTGCCTGTCTGTGAGCTGCTTCAGTGAGATTCTTTGCCATTATTTCATAGTCGAAAGAATGAGCTAAATGACGTGGCCAGGGCTTCAGGACTGAAGGAGCTGTGAATAGTTTAGATTCTTACCGGAAGCTCCCTTGTGCAAGTATGGCACCTTTCGCAAACCCGGAGGATACCTGTCCCCTTCGCCCAGCGCTGCACTGTCAGCAGTGGCTTTCTTGCCAGTTTTCTTATTTGGACCCCACAACCTGAGGCTCACTGAGGCCTGGAGTTATGGATAAGGAGAGCTAGTCACTAAGCTGGCAGTATATATCATCTTAGTGCCCGAGGTGACATATACCTGTTGCTGCCATCTCACCTCTTCACTGGACTTTTACAAAATCAAAATAGGATGGTTATTTATTTTAGTGTGCTTTAAGTCTGAACAAGGGTTTGTGAATGATAAAATGTATTTTATTTCTTTATTTTTGGTTTTTGAAAACTATGAGACCATTTTCAGCTTCTGCTGTTCCTGATGTGGAAGATGAGGAGTTGGGTGTAGATTGACTAGAGAGAGGGAGTAAAACATGATAATCACACCAGGTTCTGAATGGTTCACATCCACAAGAGAACTTGTGCCTCAAAAGCTGGCTTTAAAAGTTGGATTCTTTCAGAACTTGTGCTTGCAGAGAATAACTTATGGGGAAAATGCAAAACCAAAATTGGAATGAAATTTTTAATTCAGCATTTATAAGAAAATTTAGTCAACCTTGATGCTAGTCCTTCTTTTCTCCATCAAGCTCTAGGTCATAGGTAAGATAACAAATGCCCTGTCTGTTGGGATAGACAAGGAATTTCTTGTCCCACTTTAATACTATAAAAAACATACACATATACCACGAAAAAGGATGTGAGGTTGACATGAATAATTCACATGATGTCACCATCTTTCTTTTTTAATGTCCTAAAAAGAGTAAAGTGTAATTTACTTGAGATTTGTTAAGAATAGAGCAGGCACAGGAGCTAATCTTCAGGCTGTTGGCCCATGTGGCATCATGAAGGATTTGGAGCTATTTACCAATTCTAGGATGATTCCTCTGCGCTGGTGCTGTCTATGAGTAGTGACCCCCTACAGCACATCTCACACTCTGGTGCATGTTACAGTCCTCCCTATTTTTGGATGATGGGAAGCAGCTTTGGTGGCAGCGAGTCAGCTCCTATTACTCCTAATAAGAGCTATATGGTATAATTAAAGAGAGAGTAAAATTGAAACAGTATTTGCAATGGGCAGTAAGAGGGAGTGATACAGAAAGGAAATTAAACTGGTCACTTTAGTGTCCCCCATTTGGGTTACTACTTGTCAGACAATATATATTTGCCATTTTTTTTTACAGCCATTGTGAAAGTCCTTGATATGTATTTACAACATTCAGAGTAACACAGCCCAGAGTTGGCCTTAGTGTGTTTTTAGATACCTTCTAAGAATTAGGTGGCTTGACTAGAAGGTAGTTTCCCAAGAGACTTGACCCAGAAATGGAAGTCCTACTCCTGTTGTACAAAAGTCTTATAAATTATAGGGCTTAAGCCTTGTGTTTTGCTTTGCAGTGAATTTACATAGCTAACTTCCCTACATATAGCTAATATCCACATAGCATGTAAATTTTGTCAATAACTTATAACTTCTACTTGCATTAATTGATTTTATAATAATAAGCTTACAAGTTCTTTCAGCATCCTGTTTTCAAGGGAAATGGCATCACATTCCATTTTGCAAAATAATGTAGGCAAATGTTTATTTAGTGACTGCTTCTTACAAGGTTCTGTGGTAGGAATGAGAGAGCTCAAGTGCACTTGGCATTTGTCCTTAAGGAACTGAGAGTCTGGAGGGAGCCAGGATGTCAGTAAAGTCACTTCACAGGCAGACAGAGACAGGTAAGGACAGGACTTTGTGACAGAGTCAGGAGACACTTCTTGAAGGAGGGGACATTTGAACTGAGCTCTGGAGGGTCAGAAGAGTGTGTTTGGAGGTATAGGTGTGTGGGTGATATAGGGTGGAGGGACAGTTTAGCAGCAAGGACAGAATCATAAAACAGGGACCTTTTTAGGGCCCTTTCTATTTGCTAGCTGGTGAAATCTAATAAACAACCCATGAAACATCCTGATAGTAAAGACTTCCTCAGAGACTGCTTTCAGCCCAGGCACGGGTTCATTTTTATAATAACCTCCTATAGATAATTGGTTAATTATCCACCAGAGAAATCTCTCCACTGGTGGCAAGTTGAGGTTAGAAGAAACAAAAGGTGCCTGCAAGTCACAAGGAGATAAGTGTCTGTGTGGGAGGGGTTTCATGGGGTTGAAGTCATGGGATGGGAGCATGATTTATATCAAATTTATATCCCTAAAGCATGATTTATATCAAATAGTAAAATATCCAAAGTGACCTGAAGGGCTGACTGTGGGGAAATGGCTGTATTTTGGAACTTCTCTTTAATGTAATGTTATAAAGTTTTTAGTTTTTTGTCATAGACTTTATGACTTTTTTTTTTTTTTTTTTTTTTTTTTTTTGGCAGACCTGGGGACGGAACCCAGGGTCTCACAATGTACCACTAAGCCACATACCCAGCCTTGTAACATTATCTTTTAAAAAGCAGGATGTAGTACCTTGAGATATATAATTTGCATAGGGACAATGACTAGAAAGATAGCGCTGCATTTGTCTCCTTAAGTGAAATATGTATAGAGTCCCCCCTGTGCCAAGTGCTAGGAATATAGTGTAAAATGGAAATAGAATTGGTATTTCTTTTTTTTTTTCTTTTTTTTTTTTTTTTTTTTTTTTTTTTTTTTTTGTGGGTACCAGGGATTGAACTCAGGGGCACTCGACCACTGGGCCACATCCCCAGCCCTTTTTTGTATTTTTATTTAGAGACAGGGTCTCACTGAGTTGCTAAGTGCCTCGCCATTGCTGAGGCTGGCTTTGAACTCGCGATCCTCCTGCCTCAGCCTCCCAAAGTGCTGGGATTACAGGCGTGCGCCACCGCGCCCGGCTTAGAATTGGTATTTCTATGGAGTTTGAGGGATGGTGGTAAGAGACATCATTGTGAATCAATGACTGTTGGATTGTGTGAGTACCATAAAGTAAAGAGAAAAGAACGCAGTGTTGGAAAGTGGGCTGGAGGTGTGGGAGTACAGTGAATGCTTACCTGAGGAAGTAGTGTTTGAGCTGAGATTTGCTGGGTAAATAGGTGCCAGCTAGATAAAAAGAGCAGGAGGAAAGCGTTGGTAGCAGGAAAAATAGAATGTGCAAAGGCCCTATGATTGAAGGGTAAATGGAACTGAAAGATGGCCAGTATGGTTGAGCTATAGATAGGAGGAATAGAACACTGCAGGGAGAAAAGTTTGGTATTTCAGGGTATTCTGATCATATATAATAAGGAGTCATTTAAAATACAAGATACACACAGGTGACCACTCTTTTAATCTGTTGTAGATGTAGTATTATATAGATGTGCAGTAAGGCAAGAAAATTCATTTGGATTTGGAATTAAAGGCAGACTAATATATTATTTATTAGCTGTGGTTATAGAGTACTTTCCCTCTAGAGAACTCGAAAATTATAGGTGTGTGTTTTATAGTTCAGTACTGAAAACAAAGCAGTTGGCTCTGCTGACAGTACAGTTCTTCATCCCTGCACTAACTCCACACACTCAGCCTGGTGGGAAGAAGCCACAAGAGCTGGGCAGTTCTTGTGGAACCCATAATAATTACTCTGTTTTATTCTATTCTGTTCTGTTCTGCTGGGGGTAGAGCCCTGGGCTTCACGCGTGTAGGCAACTGTTCTACCACTGAGCGGCACCCCCCAATCCCATCATAATGATTTTAATAAACTTCCTATGGAGGAAAGATTGGAAGTGCTAAGATGTCATTATTTTGTTCATAGGTTACAGGAGGTTCCAGTGGCATTGGAAAGTGCATTGCTATTGAGTGCTATAAACAAGGAGCATTTATAACTCTGGTTGCACGAAATGAGGTAGGTGTTGTGGGTTCATTATTGCTAACTTATTCCGCTTTAAATTAAGCAGAGAGGCTGTGCCAAGAATCCTGGTACTTAGAGCTGTGCTGGGACGTGCTCACCTCCCTGATGTGGCTGTGATACTTGAACTACTGGTTCTTTTTTGTGTTTAGGCCAAGGACTTCTCTGTTGAAGTCAGATCAGCTCACCAAGTATATACTAAGTGGCAGGAACGTATCAGACAGCATTATCATAGACATTGCAGATCTTGAGATAGGCTGAGGCGTGGTTAAGCAGGACACATACCCATAGGAGGCCCGAAGTGCTGGCAGCAGTGATTCTGAAGCCGATACCTGAAGGTGTGTAGGTGTTTCACATTCTGAAGCTGAAACCCGGGGGCATGGAGGTATTTGTCTATGATTTGCTTATGACATGATGTATACATCTCTAGTGAAACCACACACCACGGGACTCTCATCCCTCCTGACACTTAGGTCGAAACATATTTTCTATTTCAGGTTGATGTAGGGTCTGTTTTCTCTAGTCTTTTTTTTTTTTTTTTTTTTTTTTAGTCTTGCCAGAGTTGTTTTAGAGCACAGAGCAGTTAACAGTGTGTGCACAAAATCAGTCCTAAAGTCCTTTTGCCCCCATGCGGGGCCGAGGAAGGGGCTGTGACTTGTGTCCACTGCTCTTGGGTGCAGAGCGTAGAACGTAGTGCTGGGCATGCAGCAGGAGCTCAAGGTAGATTTGCTGAATTGAAGAAGTGAGGGAAGGACGGAGGGGATGGCAGGGCCGACATGACCTTGTGGCTTTGGGATGGACTGCTTCAGTAGGGGTGGTCAGCTGAACAGGGCCCCTGGGCAGGGCAGGCCAGGGTGGACCTCAGGGGACAGTGTTCAAATAACAACCCAGAATTAGGCTTGGCCTCCATATTTTTTTTTTTTCCCCCAAAAACTGGGAAAGGCAGAATTAGCTACCTGTCTTTTATTTATACTTTGACTCTCTAATAATTAATTTGCTTTGTCAGGGAAGCCACCTTATGTGAATGGAAGCACAGATTCAATAAGATGCATTTTGTGAGCTTTTTAACAAGGCTGGTCCTCGATGCAAGATGAATGAAAGAGTAGGTAGGGGAGGCCCGTGCAGCAGGTGTCAGGGGTCCTCGCCCTGTGCTTGTGGGGTTCTCGCTTTGCTAGAACTGAATGCCCACAAGAGCCTTCTGGGCTTTGAGAAATTCTTTATCTTTGAATGTCATTTTCATACCAATCTTGGCAGTCCTGAGTGTTTCTTTTATGAATAGAACGATGTCATTTTATTATAGACACACACACACACACACACACACACACACACACACACACACACACACACGATTGGAAACCTTGCATGTCCTTGGGAAGAATCCTCCTCCCTTTTTGTTCTTTTCTGTTTTCTCAGGATATATTTAAGTTACTTCTTAGACTACGATTCTATAAACTATATCTTTTTCCTAAAAAATAAGCAAAACAAACAAAATTGGAACCTTGGAAAAATTACTCACTCGCATGGGTAGCTTGGTTTGTTGAAGAGTAGTGTTTTGAAATGGGCCAGGCATAGCTTTATCCCATCAATTTAAAAAGCGAGTCTTACTCTCATTGCCCGCTTTCAATGATGGCTTAACAGCACACGCACACCTGTAGCTGTGTGAAGCCACTCACGTTTTCTAGCACTAGTAAATAATGTCAGGTCAAAACATTTGTTAGAATTGATAGAACCACACCATCAGCCATCGATGCCGTGTATTCGCAATTTGAGTTCATTTATTTTTCTATTTCTTTGCAATAAATTTTAAAATGGGCTATCATGTGTTCATAGCTTGAAATATTTTAATTCATTCTTTCATGGACTGTGGCCCGTAGCTACTCAATGAAGGTGCTGTCTTATGTGGTTTATAGAATTTAATAAATATTTATACAAACAATTGCTTTTTCTCTCCTTTTCAGCAAACCAGCAGACAGGCATGCAGTCACCAGCTCTAATTGTTCTGTGTTGCTTTCAGGACAGGCTGCTGCAGGCAAAGAAAGAAATCGAGAAGCACTCTATTAACGACAAACAGGTAAACCCTGTGTTAAGGAGGCATTTCCTGTAGCATCAACACAGTTGGAGAAAGGAAAACCAGGGTTACTTCACCTGTATTGCTGAAAGCAACTATGATTTTCTGACTCAACTACACTAAATCAGACTGTTTTTGTTTCAGATGGCTAGGAACTCAGGTTATTACCAAAAAAAAAAAAAAAAAGTATAGACTCTTGCACACTCCACAGATGGTCATTTCATTTCAATTATTATATATGTATATTTCTTTTTGTGGTGCTGAAGATTGAACCCATAGGCACTTTATCACTGACCTACATCCCCAGCCCCTTATTTATTTATTTTTTTTAAATTTTGAAACAGGGTCTGGCCAAGTTTTCCAGGCTGGCCTTGAACTTGAGATCTTCCTGGCTCAGCCAGAGTCACTGGCCTGTGCCATCATACCAATTCAGTTATTTATTTAAGTAACATTTATACAAATGCTTAAGAGGATATTAAGAGGGTATTTAAAACACTTTTGGTTGTGGAACTTTTTGGTGAATAAAATGGGACACATGATGTATATTTGAGTACGAAGCATGATGACAAATTAGTAACTAGACACCTGTCATTGAAGTTATGGAATTGGAGTTTAACAGAGTATCCCCGACACCAGTCTCTCATCCCTAGAGGCCTCCTCACACCTGAGTTTTGTGTTGATCCTTCTTTGCTTTTTTAAAAACTTACCGTTTATAGTAAAATATGTATGATCTAATAGTAGTTTTTTTGTTGTTGTTTTTAAAGTTCTGTTTTTTCTTTTTTAACTCTTTTCCTTTCTTTTCTTTTTAACCTTTTTCTGGCATCCTTCTTTTCTTTTTAACCTTTTTCTTGAGATGTTTGCACACCACACAGAATCGCCCCATTTGAAGTGTGCAATCCATTGCTTTTGAATATAAATCACAGTTGTGCAACCATCACCACGATCAATTCTAGAACACTCCCTTTACCCCACTAAGAATCTCCACACCCACTGGCAATCTCTCACCTTGCCTGCTCCACCCACTCTCGGTCCTGGGCAATTACTTATGTACATTCTGTCTCCATAGATTGACATGACATCATTCTTTATGCATTTTTGCCCAACTTTTTTTTCAATATTATTTTTAAAAAGCCTTCTATATTGTTGCATAACATAGGAGTTCACTTAATTTTTCTACTCCTATATGGTGTTCAATTAGAAACTACCTTTTGTTCACTGGTTCTACTGTTGGGTGGATTTTTAGGTTGTTTCCAGTTTTTTTGGTAGTTTGTTTGGGGTTTTGCTATTGTAAGAGCACTGCCTCTTTGTACACATGTGCAGGAATGGTACATACTTAGAAATGGAATTGCTGAGCTGTTGTACATGTAGCCATGTGTCTTTACCCTCACCAAAGTGGTTTCACTCCCAGCAGTCAGTGGTGGTTTAGGTTGCTCCACATCCTTGTCGACACTTGGTATTAGCAGACTTTGAGTACGAAGCATGATGCTTTGCCTTTCAGATAGTTGTTTTTTTTTTTTTTTAATATCTTTATTTATTTTTATGTGGTGCTGAGGATCGAACCCAGTGCCTCACACATGCTAGGCAAGCGCTCTACCGCTGAGCTACAACCCCAGCCCCATCAGATAGGTTTTAAGTATTATTTCACTGTGGTTTTAATTTTAATCGCTTTTTCCCCATTCGTGAATATAATACAGATCTTTCCATGTCAATAAAAATAAATCTCCCTCATTTTTTCAGACTGCTATAGCATATAATATGGGGGCCCCAGAGTTTGTTTAATCAAGTTTCCTATTGTTGAGCTGTTTCCACTTTTCTGGGGATGGGGTGGGGGCGCTGGTGCAGCCTATGCTGCAGGTAAAATTCCTGTCCACAGAGTTCTTCTCTAGGACCATGGCCCCTGACTGTACCCCATTCTCTGAGATATCAGAAGGACACCAGCTCTCTAGCTCCTTCCATTTCCCCTGTGTCCATAGGGCTTGTGATGGAGACGGGAATGTGGTGTAAGCTGGAGTGTGGTAGCTGAAGGCCAAGCTGCCTGTCTCCGCTCTGGGCTTTAGGTCAGGTGGAAGATGCTTGTCTCCATCCATGCAGAGGGGCAGTCATCAGGGCTGGGCGGGCGGGTGAGAGCTTGATCCTTCTGCCTGGACTGGCTTGTTTTTCCCACTGAGGAGGCCCTGCAGGGGGGGATGGTTTGTCCTGGTAATTCGTTAATATTTTTCTTTGAAATTTCACTTGTCTATGTCATAGGTTTTATACCACAGATGGTCTGATACTTTATGAAAAGTATTAAAAGACACATTTTAAAATTAATCCTATGATTCCTATCCTCTTTTTTTAAAAAGTTTTTTATATGATACTTGGAAATAAAATCTACTTGGGGTATATTACAACCAAAGGCAAAGCCCTCTTGTCTAGAATGTTCCAGGTTGTGTTTGTGAAGGGGGCTGTTTCCTTTTCTAAGGAATTAAAATCTTTTGGGAGCTGGGGTTGTTCCTCAGTGGCAGAGCACTTACCTAGCATGTGTGAGGCACTGGGTTCGATCCTCAGTACCACATATAAATAAATAAAAAATAAAGGTACATCAACAACTAAAAAATATATTTAAAAAAATAAAAATAAAATAAATCTTTTGGCGGAGTTCCTTCTTGCATTAAATAAAATTTTCTACCCTCCCTGCTGTGTCAAATCCTAAAGAAATGGGTCTCTCGCTTTTTTTTTTTTTTTTTTTTTTGGCACCAGGGATTGAACTCAGGGGCACTCGACCACTGGGCCACATCCCCAGCCCTTTCTTTGTATTTTATTAGAGACAGGGTCTCACTGAGTTGCTAAGTGCCTTGCCATTGCTGAGGCTGGCTTTGAACTTGCCATCCTCCTGCCTCAGCCTCCCAAGTGCTGGGATCAGGTGTGTGCCACCGTGCCCGGCTTTTGTTTATTTGAGATGGAATCTCACTATATTGCCCAGGCTGGCCCTGAAATTCTGAGCTCAAGAGATCCTCCTGCCTTTGCCTCCCACATAGCTGAGACTGCAAGCACATACCACCACACAGCTGCTCACCTCCTGGCACGCAGGAAGCAAAGACAGAGGAAGAGGCCCGGTCCCAGTATCCTCTTCGAGGGCCTGCTCCTGGTGGCCTGTCTTCCTCCCCACAGGCTCCCTCTTCTAAAGGTTTTCTACTCTCTGGTAGCACCACAGGCTGGGGATCAAGTGTTCAACACATCAGCCTTTGGGGGACACTCAGCCAGAGTGAAGCACCAGGCATTCCAGATGCCTGTCTATGCTCTTCCA
Organism: Tamias sibiricus; assembly: GCA_025594165.1. Lineage (NCBI taxonomy): Eukaryota > Metazoa > Chordata > Mammalia > Rodentia > Sciuridae > Tamias > Tamias sibiricus. Next base: position 21,840,916 of record CM046671.1, read on the forward strand.
ACCCCCATTCCATCATTCCTGGGTACATCACTAACCAGTTTCAGTCACTGATCTGTACATTCAAAATCGGCCACCTTTATCAGAAATAATTGCTTTTAATTCAAAATAACTTTAAAATTAATTTGAACACTTGCATATTTCTGACATTTTTTTTTTTCTTTAACAGGTGGTGCTTTGTATCTCAGTTGATGTATCTCAAGACTACAACCAAGTAGAGAATGTCATAAAACAAGTAAGAGGTGGGGCTGATTGGAATTAATGTACTTGACTTTTGATTGGTTCTTCCCATTTTGCTCTATGACTTGGAATTGGTAAATCTTCCCTGTATGTTTAATAGTTTTGTAGATTTCATTTACTGGCCTTGATTTGCTGCTAAGTGATCCTTTTCTTCTCTCTATTAATTTCACTTTGTTACTTTTTTTTTTTTTTTTTTTTAGGCTCAGGAGAAACTAGGCCCAGTGGACATGCTTGTCAACTGCGCAGGAATGTCGCTGTCAGGAAAATTCGAAGATCTCGAAGTTAGTACTTTTGAAGTAAGTACGAATGTTTGCTTCCTGGGGCAGCCCAGCTACAAAAAGCAGAACAAGGCTTGGGTAAGGGCTTTAGGAAAAACGTGGATGAATGCATTCAGGCGTTCATAGAAGACTGAGGAAGGCTGACAAGGGCTTGGTCCCAGGGCTGTGACTGCTGAACCTTAAGAGCATGGACTGGTCTCTGAACCTCAGTTTTCTCAGCTCTAAAATGAAAATGAAACGTCTCCTATGACAGATTACTGCAGTGATTCGCTGAGATCACATCTTCCAGACAGTACTTTATAAAACCAACAGATGTTGGGTCTTCATGTCAAGTATCACTATTATTAACAAGGAGAGACAAAAAAGGTTGAAGAACAGCCTCACTAGAGTTCTCAACTCAAGATCAGAAGATGATGCATCCTACTTATATTATATTAAGCAGGTTTTCCAAGGAACCTCTTTTAATAATTTCTTTCAGCATCAAAGAAATAGGCATTAGATTTGAAATCTTTTTTAAGGGCATAGTGCTTTGCAATAGTTAGCAGTCCATCTGCCATGTCTTCCTGCTCAGCCTTCGTTGTGCTGATGGTTTTGAATGCTTGACTCTGAAGTTAAAGTTTTATAGAAACGGAGCCTACTGGGGCAGTGTTGTGGCTGTCTTGCTTCTGGCAGGCCGTGGGAAAGCACGGCCAACTCTGATTTACTCAAGGCAAGCAGGAGAGTCAGGGTGTAGGTAGTAGCACAGTGGTGGGATGTGTCTTCAGGCTCCTTTATCAGCTTGGCATTAAGAAAGAGTTGTCTAGACTTGTGTACCTTCATCTGGAAGGAATGGAAGGGAGATCTGAAGATTATATCAACAGCTGTGTAAAGAATCAATCTGGGAAAACAGTTATTGTAGTCTAGGCATGAAGTGATGAAGCAAAGGATTTGGGAGGTAGCCAGAAAAGGAGTAGGTATGTGAGTGTGTCTGTGTGTCTGTGTGTCTGTGTGTCTGTGTGTCTGTGTGCATGGTTGACATGATAGGGAGTGAGAACCCACAGACTCAGCTTGACTAAACATGGGGACAGAGGGTGGATGGAGGCAGACATAGTTGCATGGTTGTGACAAACACATAGCCAGGACCCCAAGAAGGGGGTGTGTGTGTCGGGACAGCAGGTGTAGGCATGGTTGACCTGAGTGTGTCTGGTGGTGGAAAAAAGGCAATCAGTGGGTGGTGCGTGGGGTTGTTTGATTGTGAACAGGAGTAGAGGAAAGTAAACACTCACGCCAGGTGAAAGTGTGCAGGTATCAGTGACAAGCAGAAGATGTGAAGCATGTGTTGTTTCAACTCATTGTGTAAGAGTCAGGCAGGTCCCATGTGACCCCCTGGGAGGGGACTGTGGGAAACCTGCACCTGGTTTCTTTTGGACTTTGTCCCGGGTTTCTTTTCCTCTACTGATTTTGTTTGTATCTTTTCCCTGTAATAAATCTTCGTTGTGACAGTGACTATAAGCTGAGGATTGTGAGACTTTCTAGGGAGTCACCACGCCTGGGGAGGTCTTGGGGAGCCCCAGCCAATGCACATCTCTTGATTTTCCTTTTTCATGGTTTCTTCATGCTGTTTCTTCTCTCATCCCGAGCCCCTGGATGCTGAGAAGTCTTTTTAAAATTTTCTTTTGTCCTTTCATTCTCTCTGCTTCATTGTGTGTGTTTATTTCTTCTGAGACGCCAGGGTGTCTGTTTCGTGTTAGGGGCTTTGCTTGGGTGGCTGCTGATCCCTGGCCATGTCTGCACATTGAGATCAGGACTCTAAAGGGCCGGAGGGGAGTCCTGTGCTGTGGCTAGAGCTGTCTGATTAGGGCCCTGTGTACAGGGATGGGGCCAGATCTTGGGTGGGGCCGGGTTCTATAGGTCTTATTTATTGGGTTGAACAGAAGCCATAACAAAGAATCCTGGCCTCCTGCGTGGGAGACATGCACCTGTCTGCAGTGTCCTGAGGGTGACAGTGGTGGGGAGTGGGGGTCTCCATGTTCTGCAGACTTTATTAAACCTCTTGCTTCATCTGGACTGGTCCTCTCTAGGAGCTACACCTCTGTCTCTGGCCAGGCTGGAAGAGGAGCCCACATCTGCTCTGTGGGGAGGGGAGGCCTCTAAGATCTGACTGCTCTCTCTTTTTTTTTTTTTTTTTTTTTTGTCATTGTCCTACAGCAATTTCTTTCAAGTAAGGTGAGGTTCACATAAAAATAAGCCACTTTAAAGTAAACAGTTGAGAGGCATTTACTGCATTCACACATTCACAGCGTTGTATAACTGCCACCTCGGTCTAATTGAAAGACATTTTCATCATCACAAAAGGGACCCCATATGGGTACCAGGGATTGAACTCAGAGGTATTCAACCACTGGGCCACATCCCCAGCCATAGTTTGTATTTTATTTAGAGACAGGGTCTCACTGAGTTGCTTCGCACCTCGCTTTTGCTGAGGCTGGCTTTGAACTCATGATCTTCCTGCCTCAGCCTCCCCAAGCTGCTGGAATTACAGGTGTGCGCCACTGCACCTAGCTCTGGATGGTTTTCTGAGTGTAACGCTGAGATCGGTGCCCTCGTGTCTGGCTCCTTTCACTCAGCATGGTCTCTGAGGTCCCCCGCGTTGTAGCATGCATTATTACCTCCTCCTCTGCATGGGCTGATGACACTCCACTGAATGGGGTACGCTTTGTGTTTATCCATTTGTGGTTGATGGACATCTGGGCTGTTTCTGACCTCCTGTCTCTCAGCCCTGCACCCACCCGGCCCTCCCCATCCCACAGGTGCTCGGTGCTTCTTGAGCCTCTTGGGGTCCAGTCCTGTTTTGTTTTGTGGTGCTGGGGATCGAACCCAGGGCCATGTGCATGTGGGGCAAGCACTTTGCCAACTGAGCTATGTCCCCAGCCCCCAGTCCTGTTTTTAATTTCTCCACTCCTGCCAAGAATTAAGTTGTCCGTGTTCTGCTAAGTTATTCCTCACTGGTCCTTCCTGTTCTTCAACTTCCAAAATGTTCTTGCTGTTATTTTCATTTCTATTTTCTTTATTCTTATGGGTTTGTCCAATAAGTGGGCTCTCTAAAGGTGCCCAAGTGAACACCGTGGACCGCCTTTTTTCAAATATTTTTTTTTTAAATATTTATTTATTTACTTTAGTTATACACAATGAAATGCATTTATGTTTACGTGGTGCTGAGGATCGAACCCGGGCTGTGCACGTGCGAGGCGAGTGCTCTGCCACTGAGCCACAACCCCAGCCCTCAAATATTTTTTAAGGACATTTTTATTATCAAAACAATATAATGATACTAAAACACATTTTGGGGGGAAATGGGAATACCACCATCCTGACACAATCACTTATGATTTTACGTATTTCCTTGATTCTATGCTTATATATATGTTCTTTGATTCATTATTTAAAATAGTTATAGCCACGGTCTAAATACGCCTGACCTCTGTTTCTTAAAAACTAATGGCACAAGTATTTCCCCATGTCACTCCTGCTGTTTTGGGCCATCTTAAACATATCATGGTTGATTTAGTTTTACATCATAGTACAGCTAATATTTCGATAAGACTTTTAATAGAGAAACATTTAAATGCAAGCATTCTTAGATTCTCAAGTGAAAGTTTGAGGTTTCAAGAGTGTTTGGTTGAGGGACGCAACCTGTAAGTGCCCACATCAGCCCTTGCCCATGGCAGTATAAGAGCCAACGCGCATTGGCTTGCTGTGGGCCAGGAGCTGCACTAGCACTTAACTTGTATTTTCTCTTTTAATCCCTGTGGTAATTCCAGGATTAACTTTCTTTTCAGCTGAGAAAATGAGCTGAGCATCTGACTTTCTGATTCCTTGTCAAATAGGTACCAAATGGTAGAGCTAAGGATCGAACCCCCAAATCTGAACTGGTAACCTCTGTCCCTCCTCTGTTTATGGTCCTTCTGTGGCATAGACCCATTAGGACTAGAAACGTTTGGAAGCTCTTTCCTAAAATTGCCTTTCAAAAAGTATTGCCTGCAACATGCCATGTATTTTATAAGAGGAAAACTAATTTTGACCAGTTTTCAGCGAAGATCTTTTTTTTTTTTTTTTTTTTTTTTTTTTGGTACTGGGGATTGAACTCAGGGGCACTCGACCACTGGGCCACATTCCCAGCCCTTTTTTGTATTTTATTAGAGACAGGGTCTCTCTGAGTTGCTAAGTGCCTCGCCATTGTTGAGGCTGGCTTTGAACTTGCGATTCTCCTGCCTCAGCCTCCCAAGTGCTGGGATTACAGGCGTGTACCACCGCGCCCGGCTTCAGCGAAGATCTAATTGTCATCAGTTGTGAGAAGGCAAGACAGGGTTGAAATGGGCCTCCAACAGAAGGTGCTGGGCCGCGCGTCGCATTTGCAGCACCACGTAGTTGTTCATTCATTCATGGACTTCCACTGAAGAACTTAAATGTGGAAAGAGGCGTAATTCCCCTTGAGAGGGACCTTGAGGCTATTGACCTGGTTCCCTCCTCATATGGCTTCTCTGTTCCCTGCAGAGATTAATGAGCGTCAATTTCCTGGGCAGCGTGTATCCCAGCCGAGCAGTGATCACCACCATGAAGGAGCGCCGGGTGGGCAGGATTGTGTTTGTGTCTTCCCAGGCGGGACAGCTGGGGTTGTTTGGTTTCACCGCCTACTCTTCATCCAAGTTTGCCATAAGGGGACTGGCGGAGGCTCTGCAAATGGAGGTAAAAGTTCAATTCCGAATTTATTCCTCTCAGTTCAGCACTGCACAAGCTTTTTGGTTTCCTAGCTTCTTTAGTGCATTAAATTAGAGACTCGTAGATGTGATGTTAAATTTAATTAGAGAGTGCGATTCGAGATTTGTAGATTTGACATTTAGAGAAAGAGAATTGACTCAGCCCTGAGTTCTGAAGTTCACCTTTCTCGTTGCACAAAGATTGTACTAAACCAAAATGATTATGGGGTTTTTGCCTACTGAATACACAAAGTGCTAGTAATATTGTCATGGTGTTTTGGCCTAATACTGTGTATATGTAAAGTTAACCACATATTTTATTCCACAGAGGTCTTCTTTAACAAAAAGATCTATCCTGATGTGTAAGTAACAGAATTAGCAAGCCTTGAGGGGAAGACCTTGAATCAGCACTGACCCTTGGCTCTTAGACAAGACATTAAACTTGGTGTCAGTTTCTTCATCTGTAAAATGAGAGGGATAGAATTTTAAAAAAAAAAATCAGTTTGGCTCTTCTAATACTTGTGTTTTCACATCCTACAAAAATGTCAAAGAGAGTAAGAGCTCTTTATTTTCACAGTTGTTAGAACAGTTTGTGGAAGAAGGGTGTAGCTGGGATTAGCTTCACAGTAAGTGTCATATGAGTGTGCACCTCTCAGGTGTGGGTGGACTCATACATTATGGTCCCACAGGGAGACTCAGAGAGTGTCACTTGGGGTGTATCCAGGACCACATAAGGTAGAATTCCTCCTGCCACAGTCTACACTGGAATGTAACACTACCTCATGATTTTAAAAGCCCCGAAGAGAACTCGCGTGGCCAGCCCCCTTGTAATAAGTGTGCTTTTGGAAATCCTGGTTAATCGTTTAGATCAGTGGTGAGTGATTTTTTTTTTTTTTCTGTAAAGGGCCAGATAGTAAATTGTAGGCTTTTCCAGGCCAGATAGTGCCTGTCACACCTGCTAGTGTCAGCTGTGATAGCAGGAAAGCAGCTATAGTCTAACAGTACCTAAATAACAGGTGGGACTGGGTCCCAATAAAACTTTATAGTTGTTGACCCACGTGGAGAATATGCCAGAAGAAACCTTGATGGCGTGTAACAGAGACCCACATGGCCTAAATATTGGAAAGGTTATCAGGCCAGTGACTGACTGTGTTGTTTTCCTACCAAAGGAACCAGCCACAGATTTCCTTGTTACCAGCTGGATTGATATCTTAATCAGAATAGATCATTTTAGTACACTTAACCAATAGGGCATGCATAACTGTGAAATTTCATATGAGAATACTGTTTGTTTTTTTTTTTGTTTTTTTGCAGTTTTTACTTAGAAAAGTCCCTTTGTGAATAGCCTTTTTTTTTTTTTTTTGTCAAAAATTTTTTTTAAAATACGTGAGGCAGATGTTGTTAAGCCACCTTATGGAAAGAAAACTGAATTTTCCATGATTTCAGTGAGTTTCTCAAAGTCATAGAGTTCCTTGGTGAGAGAAATAATAAGAAGGCCTGAGTCTTCACCTCCACGTGTCTGGGTCTTCTGCAGTAGAGGATGTGTCTGTGATTCGGGTCAGACGTGGTCTCCTTCGTCCGACTGCTCGGCTCAGCCCTTCACTGAGGTCATAGAGTCCACGTGGGTGAGGAGGAGTGTCTGGAGATGAAAATGTTGCTCACTGGGGCTTTTCCTCTAAATCTGGTCTTGCAGAGACAAGTCTGGATCCACTAGTTTAGGGCACAGTGTGTGTTCTGGGTGGCCTGGCTTCACTTCTGGTAGAACAGAGACGCCAGTTCAGAAGAGGGAAAAGAAAGCTAGTCGCCAGTACAGAGTTCCCTCAGCCTGTTGACAGGTGTGATTTGCACACCTCAGATCCTGGGTTCCCCAAGTCTGCTTGACTTCCATCCACATTTGGACTCCATTGAAAATGTCCTTACTTAAACAAAAAATAAAAAACAGGTACCCTGAAAAACAGTCTCTTCTGTTTGGGAAAAAATAAATCCTGTCTTCAAAATCTGGTTTGTTCATAGTTGAATGTACACCAAACCAATTGTTTCCCTACAAACTGATAGCTGTTTTTTTAAATCTGCATAATTCACTCAGTTTCTGTGAACGAAACCAATATAACTGCTCAAACTGAATCCGTGCAGTAATCCTTTTGGTTTAATAAACTTTCAAGTCTTCCTTCCCCTTTGCTTAGCCCCCAGATTAAGGTGGGGCCTTGAAAATGCTGTAGATACAGTGGGTAATCTTGAAAGAACACATATTTTTCTTAATATGTTAGATACAAATATATCATTTAAAGATTTTAATCTTTTTGGAAAGTAGCCTTGAGGTAGGAGCCAAAGGTGGGTCAAAAATAAACCTGATCAGGCCCCGCCCCCCTCCCTCCATTCTGCCCAGAAAATAAGCTGAAGCTTAAATTCTGAAGTTTCATGTAAATAGTCGTCTCTCCAGCCCTTGAATCTTTGTTGTAATGGAATGAGGAACAACACCTCTCAGGTGGGATTATTTTGATGGTAAATCAGGTCGTGAGTGAGTGGTCAGTCTTTCTGTTTGAGGTTGAGCCCAGGTGGGAGTGGGACACAGCAGGAGGACAGAGGGACCGGAGAAGCAGGCAGTGGCTGCCTAAGCAGGGCCTCAGCGAGTGGCTTGTACACTCTTGGAAAGAGTGGTGCTCTCAGGGGTCCGACTTGTCTTACCAAGAACAAGTGAACCCAGAAAACCCTCACTGCCTTTTCTGATTGCTAGGAGGTCAGTAGTTAAACGAAGGAGTGGAGATGCTTAGTGTATTCAGCTGTCAGCTTTTAGTAAATCAGGTGACCAAGGGTTTCAGGAGACCAGACGTTCCGCGAGTAAACTTTATTAGTAAACTTTGTTCGTGGCTGTATGCTGCATTCTGCTTGCTGCATTCTAGGAACGATATTGGCCCATAGTAGGAATTCAATAGGTGTTTGTTGGATAACTGAATAAAAGCCTGCATAAATGGTTAACTTTCTAGCCATGGAAAGTATCCAGCCTTTGACTGGGAGAGTCATTTGGCTTGATAATTATAGAGAGGATACCAGCCCAAAAGGGGATTGGCCTGGTTTCTCTCAACCCCAACAATCTATGGTCCCACCCCATGAGAAAATGTTCCGAAAAGCTCTGTTTAACCACTGCAGCCATGGCCTGAGTCTGAGGCTCCACTTTGAAATACTGTCTTACCTTAGTTTATGGTCCTCACTGTGGGGGAGGGGCAGAGAGCTGCGCAGAAGTGACCAGCCTGAGCAGCTGGGGTCAGTCTTTAAGGCCTCTCTGATTACCTCTTCTTGGTCTTTTGGTGCTGTTTTCCCTTTGGTCCATGCACAGCGGAGGGCAAGGCCGTGGGAGACAAGTTTTTTTAAGTCACTGTCTCAAAAACAAGTGGAAGAGAAATTGCTTGCTCATCAACCTCGTGGCCTGGCCCCCATCCAGGGCCATTTCTGAGCATAGCTGGGCCAGGACGATGAGCTCTCTCACGCCCTCGCGGTGGCGCTGGAATGGAACCAACAGAGGCATCTTTTCCCTGTTGCACTCTGCAGAGTGGCTGGCCAGGGACCTCTGCTTCTCCTGACCCTTGCAGATCCCCATGTTGGACTTCAGAACTGTGCTTCACTGAGAGAAGCTGGGAGAAAAGGGCAGCATGATGAGGGGGGACCCTGGGGCACTCCCCGGGGCTCTGCGGTAGCAGCCGCCTTGGCGGTTTTCAGCCTTTTTGCCCTCTTCAGGGTTTGCAGTCCTGACCAAACCCCAGATGTCTTTGTGGTGACAAAAAAGTGACCAGTAGTAAATAGAATCATAGCAAAGAGATTCTGATGGCACGGCCCCTTGCCCCAAGAGCTGCTGGCTACCAGGGCAAGGCGGGGCTGGTGGCTTCCCTTACAGAATCACCCTGTCGCTCTGCCCACCTCCCGAGAATAAGGGCAGCCAAGGCTGGTCAGAGGGGCAGGATGCAAGATCGAGTGCCCTTGACGGAAGGTGTGAACCTTGCTTCTCTGCTGCAGGTGAAGCCGTATAACGTGTACGTCACGGTGGCCTACCCGCCCGACACCGACACCCCTGGATTTGCGGAGGAGAACAAAACGAAGGTCAGTGCCCCCGCCTGCGCACACATCTTCAGCGTTGTAAACCACTTTTTTTTTTTTTTTTTTTTCTGATTTTCCATTCTTCTGCTCCAGCTCATGGTTGTTTGTCAGCCACCGGTGTCTGTGTGGTGTCCTGCGTGGGTAGAGTGCTGCTGCGCCAGGGCCTGAGGTCCTGCCAGGGGTTCTCCGGGGCAGTCTTCCTCTTTGCTTTCCCTCACACCCACCTCCTCTGGTTCCTAATGTTGGTCAGGGTGGCCTGTCCTACGTCATCTGTCACTCAACGTGAGTCTTTGCCTTCTGTCTCCCACTCCTGATTCCCTCCTCAGGCTTCCCTCATTTATCAACACTTCTAAACTGCATCCGTTTGTTTGTTTATTTATTCATTTTTAAGATTTAGAAATTATGTATTGGCTTTCTGCAGTGGAAGATGCAATCTAAGACTCAGATCTATTCCACACTCCTGTGTTCTCCCTGCATAATTTGGTTAAATCAGATCAGTGTCTATATTATCAGTGACTTTATAAATATCATTCATACCTGAGCGTTTCTAAAATGACATTTTCCTTTCTTGCCTTTTCAGCTGCTTAACTTTGTGTGTGTGTGTGTAAGTTATTCAGTCTCAGACAGAATGAAAACTCTCCTTTTGATCCCAAACTGGGTTCTCTATGACTTTCATCCTGTTTTCCTCAAAGGCGTTTCTCCTGGGCCTCCACCTCTGGCCTGACCCAGGCCTGCAGGTCTGCACTCCTCTGCTCACCACATCCCTGCAGGTTCCCTTCCCTTCCTTTGTCGGGGCTCAGGCTTTCCATTTTGTTGCTGCCGTAGGTGACCTGCCCGTTTCAGATGAGCTTCTGTAATTTCCTGAGGAAGGGCACATCAGATGTCACCTGTCACCCTGCTTAGAACCTGTGTGTCTGAAAATGCCTCTCTTTTCTCTGTGTGCCCTGTGGTTGTTCTGTAGGGCAAAGAATTCTAGGTTGGAAATGAAGCCCCCTCTGATTTGGGGGGCATTTCTCCACTGACTTCAAGCTGGCATCTTGATAGCCCAACCCTTGGTATAGAATCTGGGTTTTTTTTTTTTTTGGTTTATTTTTGGAAGCTTTTTGTCCCTTTTTATCTCTGCTTAATATATTTTGATGCAGAGTGTTCTCATTTTATATGCTAGACACTCAAATGAGCACTTTTATTCTGACAACTCATGCACTTCAGTTCTGGAACATTTTCTTAATATTACTTGTTTGATGATTTCTTCCCATCCAAAGTATTTTTAGTGTTCTTTCTGGAGCTTCTGTTACTCAGATGTTGAACTTTCTGGACTGGTCCCTTAATTTTCTTTTTTTTCCTCTCATTTTTTTTTTCTTTTTCAACTTTTCTGTTGAAATTTTTATTTATGCTGTCACATGTAAAACTTTTTAGCTCTTTGAATATTTTACATGTCAAAAATGAACTCCACTCTCATGTGTAACTTTAATGCACTAATAAAAACATTTATAGCTTGTCTTCCTTCCTGGATTTTGTTTTTTTATTTCTGGGGATATTCATTCTGGGGTCTTGGTCTTGTTTTATCTTTGTGATTGTTTGGAGTTCTGTTTTGTTTTCATGTGTGTTTCTGTGAGTGGTACTGGGGATTGAACCCAGGGGTGCTCTACCTCTGCGCTAGCTACATCCCCGTCCCTTTTCTATGTTAATTTTGAGACAGGATCTTGCCAAGTTGCTCACACTTGTGGCTGATATTAAACAGGAGTGTGCCATAGCGCCCAGTGGGTTGTTTTTTCTTTTGTTCTTTTTTTTTTTTTTTTTTTTTAATTGCCTTCTGTATCTGTTATCTGTTTCCTCCAAGTTTCTTTTTTCTCGGTCACTGTGCTGTTGTTTTAGGCATTCCTCAGATGTCTGGCAAGCCTCCCTCGTCCACATTTAAGCCAGCTGCAGAGCTCTGGCTTCTGTCTTCCACTTCACTGCAGGGCCACGAGGGGGAACTGGCTGTTTTTGAGGATCCCCTCATGTCCGCATCCGCTGTCCCTGTCTTATGGCTGGATCCGTTTCCCCAGTGAGGAATCACAGAACCAGCTCTCTGCGTTGTGAGACCCAAGCAGGGCAGGAAGTCTGGGCACTCACCATTTGGTGCCAGCCTTTGCTTGATTTTTCTGTTTCCAGCAAGGTGCCTCATAGCTGCCCCGAGTGGTGACATGTTGTAGTCCTTGTTGTAGTCGTTCTCTGATCCCCAAATCCCAGTGACTCTGGAGGCTGAGGCAGGAGGATCACAAGTTCAAGGCCAACCTCAGCAACCTGCAGAGGCCCTAAGCAACTTAGTGAGACCCTGTCTCAGAATAAAACATAGAAAGGGCTTCGGATGTTGCTCAGTGGTTAAGCGCCCCTGGGTTCAATCCCCAATACCAAAATAAAATAAATAAATAAATAAGGTGGTGGGAAAGGACTTAACCACCTCAAATTGAGGGTGATCTTACCTTTAGATTTTTTTTCATTTTATTTTTTAGATCTTTGTTTTCCTTTTTATAGTATTTCTCAGTAAATAGGAATCTCTGCAGCATAAAAATTGACACAGTTCATCTTCTGTATATTTGCAAAAAAAAATGTTTATGATTTAGAAGGTCTTCTCCCCCATTCTTTTCTTTTGGCTCTGCAATTTTTAAAATTACTACTGTTTCAAAGAAGTAAATTCAAGCCAAATGTCCTGCCTTGGAACAAGCAGAGGCCTGCTAAGCAGACCTTCAACATTTGGTCTGCAGTCTCCTCGTCTGAAGTCAGAGCTCACAAAGCGTGGCGATTTCCCTAAGCTTTGATTTTGTGTTAAGTCGGTTTTTTTTCCTTCTATAACATACTGGGCTGACTTCAGGTAGATCCAATTCTGCATTGATCTGTGGACCTTTAGGGGGCGACATAGCACCTTTAAATCTCAGTGCATCTGGCTTGGTTGTGTCAACCTGGTGGTTGGAAGAAGGAATGATGGCCCCTTCAAAGAGGCCTTTCTCTTCATTCATGTTCATCAAGAACCTGTCAGGTTCATCCTGACTGTTATGAAGTGCTTTGCTTTCTATTTTAAGAAAATATGTTTTGGCTCTTTTTTTTTTTTTCCTTAGCCTACATGGTAAATAAAATCCGCAGTCTCCTCAAGATTAAGACTTCAGTTTGAAACGCCCTTCTAAAAAATTTTTAAAGAATCTTTTACACATGTGTGAAGTGCCACAGGAAGAGCCAAAGATAAATGAGGGGAAAAACAATTCTTCTTATAAGCTACTTAGGAGATCAAATGTAAATGCAGAAGTCACTATAATATATGTTAAGGCAGAATGTTCAAAGATGAGATTACTGTCAGTTGAGGATTCAGGAAAGGCATTTTGAAATAAGAGTTAAGAGGGCCTTGAGCCACCTTTTGAAGAACCAGAGGTCAGGATTTGGGATTGAAGCGCCAGCCTTGGAATAGCACTTCATCAAACTCAGGGCCACTCAGTGTTGTCTTGTGAATGGCTCCTCTTTCAGCATCCTCTTTTTGCTGCTGCTGCAGTTCCTTTAAGAAACACCTGCAATTCTTGACCAGGGGCTGGGCTGGGACTGTCCCTGTTGAGGGCCTCAGTTCTGTCCCCAGGTGTCAGTCATCTGCTGGCCTGGGAGTATGGTTAGAAATGGGTGCAGATTTTCCCAGACATAGGGTCAGGTATCCAGCCGGCGATGAGGAATCAGAGGGTCCTTCCTGAATTGGTATCCAGGGATGTGTTCTCACTCCAGCTTTGACAGTCCTCATCGAAGCTGAGAACACACACATCCTATAGACAAGGCAGGGGCCTTCTTGTCTTGCCTTAGCAGCTGGGCTGAATGTTCCACAGTGACCAAGAAGAAACTGATTAAGAATCAGATAGACCTTATTCTAGAATTAGGAATCTATTTGAAGGTACATAATCACAATTACTTACAAATTGGGGTGCTGTAAGACTGCCTTATTTTTAATGTAATGGTCAATAATGGCATTGATACAAGCATATTTTTCTCTTTTAGCCTTTGGAGACTCGACTAATTTCAGAGACCACATCTGTTTGCAAGCCAGAGCAGGTGGCCAAACAAATTGTTAAAGACGCCATAGTAAGTGAAATCCTTGTTTTGTTTTCTGTATTATCTGTAGTTACACTATATTTCTGAAAAGATATTTACTCAAGGACTTATTTCAAAAGAAAAATTATTTTAACTCTGTGGTCAGATTCATCATATCTAATATCAGACTCTATTTTTCTTCCCCAGCACTTTACTATATGATATATACCTTAACCTTAGGAACAGTGTCTTTAACACATGTTCTTTAAATGAGACTCATCAATATGGTTTAAACCCAAAATGCAGCCTGTTCTCTTGTTTCTTCTTTCCCACAGAGTTTTCAGTTTTTAGATTATTTTAGGGACTTTATTGACAGGGCCGTTGATTCTTTTCCCTTGCTGCGTCCTAATATCATTTTCCCAAAAGATAACTAATAAGAAAATATAGCCAGCCTGCTGGGCCTCTCATCCTGGTATCCCAGCCCTTGTGCTTTCTCAGCTACTGAGTTTGCTGGGAATCAAAAATGGTGTCTTTAGAAATCACGTACTGTTTTGGGGAACAACAACCCATGTGCCGCATGTCTTTTAGCAACATTCCTGTTGACCCTCAACCAGAAAGATGTACCTTTCTGAGGACTGCCTGTGATCCGCAGTCCCACTGTGGCTTTGAAACATCTTTAGGACCATTGGAGTGAAGGTGTCAGCACAGTGTGGTGCAGCCTCAAAATAGGACAGTACCGCTGTGTGAGGCTGAGCTGACAGGAGTGAAAGAAATACTGACCTCTGTTAAAATACATACTGTGTGAAGAGCTTTGGCCAGGTTGCCTTAAAAGCACAGGAGAGGGTACAAGTGGTTCAGATGGGATTTTTTTTTTTTTCCCAGCTCATCTCAAGTCAAAGCAAATGGACCTTAAGTTCTTAATGACCCTGAAGCGCTCTTCCTGTTTTGTCAGGATTTCATGAGGTGGTTTTTCAGATTTTTTCTTTAACTACCTTACATTCTTGTTCATTGGAGCCCTAGAGAACTTTTAGTTACCTGGGTTATACTTGTCAATAGTTGCCATATTAGAAATTGAAGCTGTAGTTTTAAAAAATTGGTTAGGAATTCATTAAAAACATTAAAATATGTCACATTAAAATCCATTGTATTTTAGGCTGGGGTTGTGGCTCAGTGGTAGAGTGCTTGTCTAGCCTGTGTGAAGCACTGGGTTTGAGCCCCAGCACTGGGTTCAATCCCCAATACCACATAAACAAACTAAATAAACAAAAATAAAGGTATTGTAAAAAAAAAAAATCCATTGTATTTCAATGTGACATATTTTACAAAAATAATGATTTTCAAAACAAAATTCAGCAAGAAGAGTGGCATTGTTTTATATTTTCACCAATCTCTTTAAGGTCTGCATAATAGAGGTCAGCTGGATTCTCTTGTCCATTTCTGTGGTCAGTCTATTGTAATATTTTGTTTTGGTTGAAGCAGGTGAAGAAAATCTGACCATACACAGCTATGTAGTTGGAAGAGGAAGACATATTTTATAAGGCTTTTCAGATAATTTTGGATATCATTTTCTTCTTTTGATATTAAAATTCAAACAGAACAAGTGGTCATTTCTTAAAGGTTAGCTACAATGTGAAATTGGAAACCACATCAATGAACTTTTTGTTCTCTGTGACATTAAAATCTGTTGGTCTCTCTTGCACTTTGAATGGATCTTTTACCCATTCATGATTTGGTATCAGGAATTAGTCATTTGGAAAATATGGGTTCACTGAGTTATCAAAAAAATCACATTCCTCAATATCACTGCTGATCTTACCATAAAAGTATGTGTTGAGAACTGACAGTCTCAAGATGGCGGACACAAGTTTTTGCATATCTGAACTTTTCCTTGAAAGCTCAGGTTTTAATGTTACCCACAAATGCACCAAGTTGTTTTCCTCCAAGCGACAGGCTCACACGGTTCACTTAGCTAGTCTGCTGTAGCCAAGTGGAATCACCCTCCCTGCCTGTCACGGTGCTTGGTGCTTTCGTATGGAAACAGTGTTCCTGGGAAGGCAGCAAGTTCAGCTCCGAGCAGTGGCACAGGCTTTGCATTCAAGTGCGGCAGAGGCACTTGGTGCCAGTTTCTTACTTGTTAACTGGAGCATGGTAGCACCCCCTCATCCTTGAGGGATCCTAGGGACGCCTGAATTTGCAAACCCTCTACATACTGTTTTTTTTTTTCTCCCCACATGTATTTAGGAAAACTTACATAAGTTGTGTTCATGTTTGCAATTATGGATATATTTTTCTTCTTTTGGTATTAAACCCAAACTCAACAAATGGTCATTTCTTAAAGGTTAGCTACAATGTGAAATTGAAAATTGCATCAATGAACTATACAATTAAACTATAAAATAGGGTAATTTATGAATTTGGTTTCAGATATGCTGGATAAAGAGATAATTCATGGCCAGGGTGGGACAGAGCTGGATGGCATGAGATTCCATTGTGCTACTCAGAGCAGTGTGCAACTTGAAACTCATGAATTCTTTATTTCTGGAATTTTCTATTTAATCTTTTCAGGCTTGGTTGACTGTGGGTAACTGAAGCTGGGGATAAAGAGGGCTACTGTATTGAGGAGACGTGTCTTCAAGGGTTGTGATTTTATAAAATGATTAACTTTTCTTCTTTACCAAGGACATTTTTAAGTAAAATGGACATTTAAAATTTTTTTAAAGATTTTTGAAAGTTGTGTTTTCTTTGTGTATTTATTACTGCAAATGCATGTGGCAAAGGTGGTGACAGTGATTTGTAGTCTAGTTTGGTGAGAACACTGATGGAGTTAATGCCCCAGTAGTCTTGCCCATTAGTACACATGTCACTGTGGTGGACAAGGCAGTGAATGCCTTAGTATTATGACAGTCATTTTTTCCCTGTGGTCAGGGCTCCCAGGGGTCTGTGGATTCACATCTCGAGAGCTGCCTATCGGCCAAGGACAAGTGTCCAAGTTCTGATGTTTGCCTTGTTACCATCCTATCCCACCTAAAGCCAAAACCATACCTCATTGCTGCTGATATGTTAAATTGGTTCCTTTCAAACTTACAATGGATCCCTCTCTCTCTCTGCCCTTTTCCTTCTCTTTTTTAGCAAGGAAATTTTAACAGTTCCATTGGCTCAGATGGGTACATGCTCTCAGCCCTGACCTGTGGGATGGCTCCAGTAACTTCTATCACTGAAGGACTCCAACAGGTAAGCTTTGCCTCAGCCAGCAACCAGACAGACAGATGGACAGATGGACAAGACAGAAATTGCCCTGTGTCAAACCTCCATGGGAAAAGGCTAAGAGTGGACTAGTAACTGTATTTGGGAATGTGAAGAATTTTTATTGAGCTGTCGACTTTCTCCCTTCCTCTACTAGAAATAAGATAATAGGAAGTAGGTGAAGGATATAACCTAAGGAATGTAGACTGGGAACAAGTGTTCAGTGCTGAGCCCTGCAAACAGATGAAGCACTGTCTCTACTATTGGGGTGTTAATCTGGGTTTTCACCTAAGCCAAGTCTTGCTTCAAAGAGTCTGGGAAAATGGAATTCTCTGTCTAGTTTACCAGTGGCCTGGCCTACAATGTAATGAGCTATTAGACTAGGACACCTTTTCCAGCTAAGTCAGGTTACCCGTATCTAAGCTTTTGAAGGAGATGTGAGTGGAGGGCTAAAAGCATTCCCTACCATTATGGCATTTATAGTTTTGTCCAGGACACACAGAAGTTACTTACTGATGTGCATGCTGGGTGCTGTTTGCTTTGGAGAATCAGATGTAAGGCAACCTCTCCAACCTCAGGGTGCCTGCAGTCCAGTCTTCTTTTCTTTTCCTTTCTCTTCTCTTGTGGTACTGGAGACGAACGCCGGGGTGCTCTACCACTGTGCCACATCCACAGCCCTTTTTAAATTTTTTACTGTGAGACAGGGTCTCACTGAGTTCCTGAGCCTGGCCTTGAACTCATGATCTTCTTGCCTTAGCCTCCTGAGTTGCTGGGATTGTAGGTGTGCGCCACTGTTCCTAGCACAGACTGCTTTTCTGAGTGGCAGATGAATCTTGTGTAAAAGCTTCAGCGGCTCCCCAGTGTCACCCAGATGAAGCTTAAATTCCAGCACATGTAGCAAATCCTCTGACCTGCTGGCCTGCTAACCTTTCTAGCTCTTTCTCTTCCTTCCCGAACCTTTCTTTCTCTTTCTGCGACTTTCTTTATGTCCCTCATCCCAACTTTCCTTTGTCTAGCCAATATTTAATCTTCCTCAGGTCACATCTTCGACTCTTTGTTAGACTGTCTCATAATTGCATTTTCTTGAGGCTTATGTATGTGTAAATATGTATATCTACATACATATAATGGACTACTATGTATGTGTGTGTATACATATATATGTGTAATTATTTTTTAGAACAGTTTTAGGTTTATAGAAAACTTGAGCTAAAGTAGAGTTTCCCTATACCCACCACCCCACCCACAGTTTCCCTTTCTAATATCTTGCATTAATGTGGTACCTTGAACCAACATTGACACATTATTCTAAACTCAAGTCTACAGTTGAGGCTAGGGTTTATTCTGGGTGATATGCACTTCTGTGGGTTTTGACAAATGCATAATGTCATCTGTCTACCAACACAGGGTCATGCAGAATAATTGTACTGCCCTAAAATTGCCCTGGACTGCAATTTTCATCCTCCCCAGAGTCCCTGTCTACCCGTGATCATTTTACTGCCTTCCTGGTTTGGCCTTTGCCAGCTTTCCTTTGGTTTTTGCACTTTTGCAAGTTATCCTTGCACGCGTTCAGAGAGTCAAGTGATTTCCAAGCGCTGCTAAGGAGATCGGGGACCCTCGCTTACACTCCTGCCCTGCTCTGTACCTCCACAGCACACCCCTCCCCCTCCCCAGAAGCTCTCCTGTTCCCCTGGAAATGGGAGCCCTACGTGCCACTCCTTCAGGGTTGACACATCGTGTTATTGCCTCCCAGGATGAAAGATGAGCACTTAGCTCTCCCCCACACCTTCCCCTCCCCGCCCTCATTTTGTGACATTACTTATACTGTCCTTTTGTCTCATTGTCATCTTGGTTAGATCCCTATTTGGGAAGATCATTTTGGTGACTGTTTAGATGCTCCTTACAGCTGAATGTTACATGCATATGTCACGTATGATGGTTACTTATTTAAAAAAAAAAAAAAAAAAAAACACAACTTCTTGTTTTTCCTAAAATTATTTTTTGCTTTTTGAATGTGTTTCTGAACACTGTTCATTCACTGTTCAATTCTCCTCTGACCTTCTTCATCTCCCCTTGAGATGTGATCAGGAAGGAATTCCTCCCGGAAGCCCTGGACCTGCCAGGCCAGACCAGTCGCCCCATGCCTGGTGCAGAGCTGATGCCTGGCTAACCCCCTTCTTGGTGGTCATGGGGCAATCCCTCTGCCTCTTGTGTTAGGTCCCCTCTTCCTGTGTCATATGACAGCGTCTTTCTTGACCCTTCACGTCATTTGCCTCTGGCCATAGCTTTCTGGAAAAAAAGGGTACCTGGAAAGCAAATTTGCTGAATCCTCGCATATACGAAAGCACCTCTTTCTCTTCGTAGTTTAATGTCTTTTCAAGATCCCATTTAGAGTTGCGTTCGCGGGAGTCTGCTAGTGGAGAGAGCGAGGGTGAATAGATACGGGCAATTGCTGCCGCGACCCCGAAACAGAGGTTGCCTTTTTGCTTGGTCATCTTTCTAGTTAACAGATAGGCTCCAGCAGAGCACGGGCCAGGAGGCTGAGGCAGGAGGGTCATTTGAGCCCGGGAGTTCGAGACCAGTCTGGAAGACACAGTGAGACCCCATCTCAAAAAAGAAAGCTCAGAGAGGGCAGGGATATACCTTGCTCATCACAGTCCTGTCAGCCCCTAGTGTGGGGGCTTTCCCTTGTGCTCAGAAGATAGATCTTAAACCAAAGAAGTCTTAATTACACATCTCTGCTTGGGATGCCAAGTGGAACTTCCCTTGCTATTATAGCTCTATTCTGTGAAGAGTACCTATTTTATTCTTTTTATGGTTGGAATTTTTTTTTTCAATATTTATCTAGTTGTAGATGAGCACTCAGTATCTTTATTTTATTTGTATGTGGTGCTGAGGATCCAACCCAGTGCCTCAAACTTGTGAGGCAAGCGCCTTACCACTGAGCTACAGCCCCAGCCCCATGGTTGGAATTTTTTAATTGACCAAATCTTGTCATCTCTGGTAGGCTCAGTGCTGAACAGTGGTACCGAGCCAGCGTGTTCTGTTCCTCGGGATTTACTGGCATTTATATATTTTCATTATACTTATCCTTGGAGCAGATTAGAAAAGGTGTCCTAGGAACTACTTACAAGAGACAACAAATACCTTGCAATGAACTGCTGTGTTGAGCTGTCGCATGAGCTGAAAGGTCTCTCTACCTTGCAGGTGGTCACCATGGGCCTTTTCCGCACAATTGCGCTGTTTTACCTGGGAAGTTTCGATAGCATAGTTCGCCGCTGCATGATGCAAAGAGCAAAATCTCAAATCGCAGACAAAACTGACTGATTCGTGGGAAAACACTGTTTCCAAATGATCTGAACAGCTTGCTGCTACATGGGACCCACCTTTTGGCCTACAGACACTATGTCTTGTCTTCAAATATGTGGTTGGACCAGTGCCCTTCAGAAGCAAGAGGATAGAAGTTCATTCCAGACCATGTTGTTACACTATGCAAACGTGGACCAGGTGCGTTTGGTTTCTGGCCTCCGAGGTGGCCCGGTGGTAGTGTGAGAACCAACAGCACATGAACAGGGTAAAGAACGGAATGCGAACGATAACTTAGATTGTTTCTATTTATTCTTTTTCCCCCATAGAGATCAAGTCCGGAAATGTACTTTATGGCACATAAGAATATATCTTGAGGCCTTTTTAAAACTTTCCATGAAAGGCAGTTTATGGATTTCTGGGGCTTTTTTTTCCACTTTCTTTTTAACTTGGTGTATTTTACTCGAGATGAGTTTTGCTCATTACCAGTGAGTCTGAATTATTGAGTCGGAGTGTCGCGGACAGCTCTGCGCATGCTCGGGGGGTCTGCGGCTGGGACAGCTCTGCGCATGCTCGGGGGTCTGCTGCTGGTGGGCCCTCTCTCCCTCTGATCCCGTGAAGCTACGGGGGATGGGAGAGGGCAGTGCAGCTAGAGGTAAGGAGATCAGTCTTTCCCAATCTTCTTTAGACCCTAATGCTTAGGAACTTTTCATATTTTATTCATGGGGAAGGCAGCCTCCTTAAATGTTTTCTGAAGATAAATAAAATCTTAGAAGCTTAAAAGTTTACAGTTTCTTCAATAGCCATGGTCGTGACCTGATTTCCCCTCTTCCATTCCATTTTAGTGTCTGCTGTTCCTCCCCTCTCTCCCTTTCCAGTTTTGCTTATACTACTGTAATATTTTTGTTTAAAAAAAAAAAAAAAAAAGACCAGCTACGATTTTTTGACTTTTCAAATTAATTCATGAATTCATTAAAACAAACAATTAAAAAGTGTGACATTCTTATCCTTGTAGCATAGATGTAGCTTTTAGGAAAGGCTGATGATTGTCGAATTAAATTGTACTCATTAAGGAAAAAAGATGGCTCATTCGGAAGATATTCATTTTTGAAATAAAATGATCACCTGTTCTCTCTAACTCCACCACTGACCCTGAGAACAGGATCTTCAGGCCACCTTTAGTTAAGGACAGCCACTCAAACCTCTAGCTACGGAGCCCTGGAAGTCTTCCCCACCCACAAAGGAGGTTGGGTTATAGGATCGCTTGTCCGTGGAGTGGATTCCCACAGTAAGTGCCTCTGAGGAGTCTCAGCCACTGTTCCCCATTGTCTCCTGTTGGTTGTACGTGCTCCTCTGACTTCAGGACAATGTCCTTCCTCTTGATGTTTTGTCCATCCCTTCCTCCTTGCAAGTATGGTAGCACATTCCAGTTCACTGGGAAGAGACCTCTACTTTTGAAGAAGAAACTTTTTTACACCATTCCTTTTTTTTTTTTTTTTGTGTGTGTGTGTGGTACTGGGAATCGAACCCAGGGCCACTCTACCACTGAGCTACATCTCCAGCCCTCTTTTTTTTTTTTTTTTTTTTTTACTTTTTTGAGACAGGATCTCACTAAATTGCTGAGGCTGGCCTTGAACTTGCGATCCTCCTGCCTCAGCCTCCTGAGTTGCTGGGATTACATGTATGCACCTCCACCCAGCTTGAAGAAGAAACTTTTTCATTATTAAAACAAAAATGATCAAAACCCTAGAAACATAGCCAGGCTTTTTTTTTTTTTTTTTTTCCTTTTGATTTTTTGAAGCTCTTGACTTTAAAGTGACTTAAGTTTTAAACAGTAAGATGTTTAATGGCTCCATGATGTCTTTTTTATTAAGATCTACATATGGCATATTTTAAACACTGATAAATACAGAAGAAATTGTTATTTAATATATGAGTTACTTGGAATAACTTCATTACAGTTTACAGGAGTGGGTTGATGCCAAACGGTCTCATAGATATTTCGTCTTATATAGCCAAAGTTTGCAGGCAATGTTGAGTCACATTGTACAGCTGCAAAAATGGAATAATGGCTGTATTTTTCTAATTCACAGAAAGCAAGTACATTAATATCTGGATGTTCCTTAAATTTATTCTTTTCTTATAAATGTTCCTTGAATATTGGCACCTTCTACTGCTGGTCTGTAAAAATTGAGTGCAAGATGGTGTCTGATTAAATAAAATTAACTATTTAACAATAGTTATTTCAGCACACTTTTTTTTTTTTTTTTTTTTTCAAATTATCCTCAGAGAGAATACTGTTACTGTAGGGAGTCTACTGCCTTAACACATTACTTTTTTTTTTTCTTTTGTGGTGCTGGGGATTGAACCCAGGGCCTTGGGCATGTGAGGCAAGCACTCTACCAACTGAGCTATATATCCCCAGCCCCTTAACACATTTAAAACCCCATATTCTGTGGTGAGAGATATTGTTCCTAACCCAGTGTAAGCCTAGGCATGAGAGCAGATTTGCAGAGATTGTGATGCCCTGGAAGGAACCTTTGTCAGGGATGGCTAAAGGCCCACAGTGCCTTATCGGAAAACCTTTGAAAACAAGTTTTTTTTTTTTTTTTTTTTTTTCTAAATTTTATTCCACAATTCTTTTGTTAGCAAAATTTGACTTGAACTAATGTGAGATTATTGTAGTTTATGCCATTTTGTTTGCCTGTTTGTTAATTTTGCCTGAAGAAATAGCAATAGGTACAATTCCAGGTATCGCCAAGACTTTGGAAGTACACTGTCATGCCCACAGTACCTTTCAAAGATCCCACAAATTATGAATTCTGAAACATCTGGCACAAAAGGTTTTGGATAAGGGATTATAGACATTTAAGCAACATCCCCCAGTGCTCTGACATCATCCCAAACATGACAATATTAAAAGGAAGATTCTACTTTTTGATCTGTTTTGGCTTGATTCTTGTACAACTTGCTTTTCTGCTCAGGTGAAAAGAAGAAAAAAAAAAAAAAAGGAAAGAAAACCTCAGTCTAATTGTTAAGAAAAAACTGTGAATTTTTTTCTTTTTTCTTTTTTAAGATCATGTTGATTCAGGGCTGTGGACATAGCTCAATGGTAGAGTGTTTACCTTGCATGTGTGACACCCTGGATTCCATCCCCAGCAACAAAACAAACAAACAAAAAAAACTCACATTGATTCAATATCTGCTATAGCCAAAAGTGGGTGGATCTTCCTTATGGCAGCAGAAGTTTTAATTTTTTCCCCTTTGGTGCTGGCGATTGAACCCAGAGCTTTGCACCAAGTTCTACCACTAAGGTACACTCCAGCCCTAGAAGTCCAGTAATGATTCTGTTGAAATGTTGACTCTATGTGACCATCAACAACTTCTGTGAATTTCAGTTCTGAAGTGCCCGCTCTTCTGGGCTTGGTTGTTCTATTTTATTTTAATGTACTGGTGAGTGTATTTATTAAGAATTAACATGCAGCCATACAAATTCTAAAATATGTTCAAGGGCCCTTCATAATTGAAAAAATGTAAACAATTCTTATTTCTTTTTACAAAAACAAAAATCATGGATTGGGGATGTGACTCAGTGGTAGAGCCTGGCATGCCTGGGGCCCTGGGTTTGATCCCTACCACCACAAAAAAAAAGTTCTTTTCTATATTTTTAAAAAATTTAATAATTTGCACAGTGAAAAGAATAAAATTTAAAATTCTGTTGTGATATTATCAATATGTACATATATTTTAGTTTTATTTATCTGGATCTTTCAAGCCATATGTTATTGATTCTTGCAAGTGAAACTTTAAGAGACTTTCTAATACTTAGATGATGAGAGCATTTTGGTAACAGTTGCTTCAATTCAAAGAATTGTATTTTTTGTCTTTCTAGAAGAGGTCAGTACATAATTTTTTCTGAATTATGTCATCAGATTTAATTTTATTACATCATGTTCTAATTTCAATGTGTATTGCTCACTTGAGGACGCTTTTAAATATTCATACTTTTGATGTAAATGCTTTGTATCTTATTTCCTTTAGTTCTTAATAACTCAGCTTTAAAAAGTACCTGCTGACCATAACCTTCCAGTTGTGGACGGAATCACTGTTCACGTTACAGTTCAGGGTAGCTATGGATTTGATATTTTGAAGAGGAGAATAGTTGCTTTTATATTTTACACTTGCTTGATGTGACAACTCTATAGTCCTTTTTAAATCGAAAAAAGAGCACATGGCTATTTTGATACATTTTAGAACTTGTGTTGGCTACTCTAGAAGCTTTTGTGGCAAAATTGTAACCTAATTTTCATATCTTGTATTTCTGAATCACAACAAAAAATAAATGAGGAACGAGCTTTACAAATCTGAGAACTTATTTTCCTAGATATTTGTTTTTTTAAGAGGCCACTTAACAAAACATGAACTTCTTCTATAATGTTATGTTGACTTTGCATTCTAAGCTATCACAAAGCCTGATTTTTATCATTTTTTTTTTAAAGAAAGTGACATTTTCAGTAAGTGGTATTGTATAACTTGGTATTCTGAGTTATTTCAAATATGTTCTGTTTGTAGGACTCTGATATAGGGTATATGAGTAAATGTTCAAGAAATGTGGAATTTGGTAAAATATAAGTAACTGTTTCAGATAAAAAAAATAGATATTCTGTACTTTACATTATATGTGTATTCCATCAGTAAACTATCTCCTAGCTCTGAGGGCAGCAAATGATACAAGACTGATACTAAGAAGCACACACCTTGACATTCTTTTTTTTTTTTTTTTTTTTTTTTTTTTTATTCTAATTTGTTATACATGTCTTGATATTCTTTTAAACAGAAATTTTGGTCACATCAAGAAGAGATTTTTTGTACTTCTTGGTTGACTAGCTTAACCTTTAAATTTGAGTAATTTTTATTCATAAATGGCATATGATATCACTTATTTAACTTATGTTTGGATGTCAAAAAGAAAGAAGTTATTTCTTGGTTTCTATTTCACTCCCGATTTTATATCCTCCGTTTTTCCTCATTCATTATATTTGTTGAATACCAGCGGGGAGCCAGGTGCAAGGGCGCACAACTATAATCCCCGCTGCTCAGGAGGCTGAGGCAGGAGGGTGGCAAGTTCAAAGCCAGCCTCAGCAACTTAGCAAGGCCCTACGCAAAATCAAAGGGGCTGGGGATGTTGCTCAGTGGGTAAGCACACCTGGGTTCAGTCCCCAGTACCAAAAAAGAACAAAACAAAACAATGGTGAGCTGCATGTCCAGACACTGGGGAGACAATTCTGCATACGTAATTTGTTACTTATCCTAGTGACTGCATTTCTTGTTTCTCCATCACCTCCTTTCCTTAATCCCTCTGATAGCTCTACTATATGCTTACAAGTTTTTTCTGGAAAAAGGGGAACAAGCTCCCAACTTTTTCTTTGGCTTGAGGCCTCTGAATGTTACGCCAGAAGTGTTTGCATGCCAAGTACACTGTTCTAGGCTGGGATTCCACCAAGGAAAAATGTGGTCCCTGCCTTCGAGTAACTTAAAATCTAGTGCAAAAAACATGCCAGAAATTGCACTCAATTGACAATAGGTTGAAAACAGGTGCCCATCACTGTTGAGTGCTGGACGTGTTTTAAATCACTGAAATTTCACAATAACTCTGAGTGGTATTTTTATCTCCCTGTGTTATGAATGAGGGAGCAGACACAGAGGTTCAGTAACTAGCCCAGGTCACAGCTGCCAAGCAGTAGAGCCAGGATTCAAACCCAGGTTAGTGGTTTTTAAGCTACCAGTCCCTGTACCAAGTCACATCTTCCAGCAGGTGGACTCCAAAGGCTGCCCAGGAAAGTGAAGGATGGGCTCTCAGAGAAGTTCTTGAGCTGGGACCTGAGGAATGAGTGTTGATTTATCAGGTGAAAAGGTTGGGTGCATTTCAGGAAGACCAGCTGGTGTGTGAAGTCAACAGATATTGGAGCTGTTGGCATGTTCCAGAAACCACCCGTGAGAACTTAACCTACCTGTGAGAAGGGAAAGTGGAAGGGAAGGGTGGGCACACCTGGCCAGGTCATGCCACGCAGAGGAGTGGAAGAACTTTGAACAGAAATACAAAATCATGATTTTTTAGAAAGGTCGTGGTAACCCTTGAAATTCAGTTTTAATGTTGCTCAGTCCTTAGGCCTTTGAGTAGACAATCCTCATGAGTTTGAAAGATACCCCATTAGATACATGACTTGAATTGTCACCCCAAAAGATGTTGGAGTCTTTCACCTTATTCAGAAATAGGGTCTGTAAAGATACGATCAAGTTAAAGATGAGGTTATGAGGATGGGTCCTCCAATACGATGGCCTGGTGAGAATCCAAAGCAGACACCAGGAAGAATGCCATCTCAGGTGGGCAGAGATGGAAGGGATGTAGCTGCCAGCCAAGGAACATCAAGAATTGCCAGCCACTCCCAGAAGGCAGGAAGATCCTACCTAGGGTCTCAGAGGGAGTGGGGCCTTACTAACACCTTGATGTTGGACTTCGAGTTTCCAGAACTGTGAAAGAATATATATTTCTATTCTAAGTCACCCAGTTCGTGGGACTTTCTCAAGGTAGTCTTAGGAAACAAACAAAAACTTTGATTATTTTTTTCTAATTAAGTTCAGTAGCAATATCTGGGGAGATAATTGTGCTAAATATAGACCGAATAAGATAATAAAAGTTATTGCACATAGGATGCAAATTCTTTGCCAGGTGTGGTGATACATACCTGTAATCCCAGCAACTCAGGAGGCTGAGGTAAGAGGATCTCGCATTCTAGACAGCTTGGGCAACTTGGCAAGACTGCCTCAAAATAACAAAAAGGGCGGAGGATGTAACTCAGAGGCAGAATGTTCCTGGGTTGTTACACACACACACACACACACACACACGTGTAAATTTTTTTTTTTTACCTATTCTGCCTCAATATGATGGTGTTGTAGTTTGGTTCTATGACTGCAGTTTCAATCCAAGGAGAGTAGGCATTTGAAAAATGTAAGACAATTTCCTACCCTTAGTTTATTTCACTTTTAGAATGCCAAGTCATTAATTTGGGAGGGGAAAAAAAATCACAAGTAAATTTCCTATGCTTTCTTTTACAAACCAAAAATAAACATTATTTGTCCACTGTTAAACTTGCACTACAGCATGATTTATTTGTAGTTCGTTGCCTAGTTTTAAAGGTTGTTGTTTAATTATTCTAACATTATTTTGAGGTTTAGGACCCACCATAAATTAGTCCGGTCGGTTTCTAAGTTAAACCGAGACTTGTTGTTTTAGATTTGACAAAAGCGTTTCCAGATTACAAGAAGGGTTTGAGAGTGCAAAGCAGACAACTGGGAGGTGATCATTTACAGCAGAAGAAAGTTCTAAGCACGAACAGATTGAGAACACTATCACTGGGCTTATGCACTGCTTGCCTACCAAGTATTCAAGGTATTTGAAGAGCATGCACTATTCAGCATGAGAGTTCATAATATAGAAGGTACTTGAAATTAGAAGCTAGCATTTTTGAATTGCTTATCAGGCCTGTGAGATGTGATTATTTAAGCAGTTCACTTTTCTTTTATGCAGGCTATATGGACTACTAGCTTTCTAGTTTTCTCTAGTTAGTTCATTTGGTTCATGTATTTATTTCCACTTCATTCAGGGTCATGGTTTTTAACCTAATCTGAAAATGGTTATATTTTGAACTCAGCTTTCCATTAGTAATCAATTCCCTCTGAAAGTCTTCCTTCCCTCATTTTAAATAAAAATTTAGTGATCTGATACATACTTATACTAAACATTAGTATGTTCAGATTAGAATAATGTTCTTTTAAATTTTTATAAACTTAGGGAACATCCACACTGATGATGGGAGAACTTTTGAATAATGCTCTAAACATCACCAGCAGGTGGCGAAAACTGGCAAAAAAAATTTTTTTTTTTTAAAGCTTTTTGTTTGGCAGACTGGAGAAAAAAGGAAAACAGGCCTTTCAGACTCTTGATACACTCTCCATTCCCTTCATCTTGCTATTTCTCCCTGGTGCCACCCTACTGGTAGACTCCAACCAGATGGAGCTGGCAAAGGGTGGTCCCTTGGTCCTAAGAGATAGAGGCCATCTTGGAAAGTGAAAAGTGTGTGGAAAGTCTCAGCACAGATGGAGTCCAGGACTGACCCAGACCTTTCCTGAGCTGCTGGTTACAGCCAAGCTACCACAAAAGGAACTGGTGGTCCGGGAGACCCATATAGTGAGACTATGGGAGCAAAGAAAGAGAGAGGTCAGGAAGTTTTCCTTTCTCTAGGAATAGGGGATCCATTTTCTTCTGGCTGCCTCCCTTGCAGAAGTGCAATTTCTTTTCCAGCTCCCTCCTTTGGTTTCCTCACCCACGTGCTGGGTATTAGAAGTACAAAGGCTTTGAATTCTTAAGCAATTTGGGAGGTTTAAGACAAGGGTATGAGATTACTAAACCATAATGTTATGGAATTAATATATTTTCTGCTATTTCTATGAGAACATATATCCCAGATCAACTGATTCCCAGTGTCTACATCCAGGCAAGACAACCTCCCCACCACTATCCAGGGGTCAAAGGAGACTTTCTCACAACCATCAGAAGGGCATCCCTTCGTTCCCTCAAATAATAGAATCGTAGCAAGGCATGGGTTCCTACATGGCACAAGTTGGCAGGATGGCTGAAGGGATATTGCAGGTGAAGAATAACAATGGTGTGGTGTGCTATTTCTTAAGAATAAATGCCTTGATTTTAGACTAGGAATGAAAAAATAGACGGTGTTAGAATGTACACATTGTAGTACTCATTGGTCATGTTTCTTTGACCACAACAACCCGGTGTGCCTATGAATCTGTACTGGAGCCTTAGCTGCTGTGCTTTTACTAAACACTTTTCCCCTCCTTGGTGCTTTATTCGCCAAAGATTCCTAATGATAAAAATAGTTACACACATGCAACTTGTTTGTCTTCTTTTCCTTTTCTCTTAGGGGCTATTTAGGCTGGTGAATTTAAAAATATGTCTGGTTGTGGCACAAGGATTTGCTTGTGGAGGTGTATACGTTCATCACTGGTGAAGGTGAGGCCATCTGGGATTGGCTGCTAGGCAAGGTGGAGACCCTTAAAAACCCACGGGCCCAGTTAAGACTGTGGGCTTTAAAGTTTCCTGACCCAGTGTCCCAAGTGTTAGGGCAGAGGAAAAATATCCATTCAATTATTTTAAAGGCCCTGAAACAGCCTCTCCCATCCTCTCCACTGTTGAGTTTGGTCTGGCCGGGGTCGCTCAGGTCTGCTCAGGTGGAAAAGGGCCAGGGACCCTGCGCGTGGTCCGCGTGGGCACCGAGTAAGCGGCTTGAAAGTAAACACGACGCCCGGGGCTTCCCCGGCATTCCTTAGTCCGTGTGCACAGTCGTGTCTCTCCACCGCAGGGCAGCGCTGAGGTCCCACTACTCGGGGGTCAGCACCGGCCTCGATTCTCTCCCAGGCGACCGAGCCCCGGCGCCGTGCACACACACACACACACACACACGTGTACACGCACGCACACGGTCAGCAGGCACCCAGCGATTCCCGGTGCTGTCCGGCCCTTGTTTTCCTGGCGCGATCGCCCAGCTGCCGCCGCTCTGCGCTGCGCCGCTGCCCGGCTCCCCCCGGCGGGCCGCGTGCGTTGCCCCGGCCCCCCGCGAGCCCCGGCGACCCCCGAGCGCGCGCCAGGCCCGCCGCAGGCCCGAGGCGGCCGGCCGCACACCCACCGCGCCGCGGCCGCGCGGGAGGCCTGCGCCGCCCGCGCCACCCACCGGCCTGGCCCTGCGGGCGGAGCGGCCCCGGCGGGTGGCCGCCCCGAGCGCGCCCTCCCCGGCCGCGGCCCCGCGCGCCATGTGTCCCCGGCCGGGCGCGCCGCCTCCGGGCCTGCGGCGCCTTTAACCAGGGAAGGGAGCGGGCGGAGGGGGCGGTCGGGCGGCTCAGAGGAGGGCTCTTTCTTTCTTCTTTTTTTTTGAATGAACAGTGACGTACGTACAGGAAACCAGGCGGTTTGTGAGGAGAATGAAGTAAGAGGCCAGACCCCCCCGCCCCGCGCCCGCCCCCTTCCTCCCCGCCCCCTCCGCGCCCGCCCGCCCGCGCGCCCGCCCGCCCGCCGCGCTCCCGCCCGCCGCTCCGGTGTCCCCACCGAGCCGTCGCCGCCGCCGCCAGCGAAGGTGCCCGGGAGCCGGGCCCTCCCCGCCGGCAGCCGTCACCGCTCGGAGCGGGCTGCGCGGCGGGAGCTCGAGGAGGCGGCCGCCGCCTGCGCCGCCGCGCAGGAGCAGGAGGAGGAGAAAGGGTGCGCAGCCCGGAGGCGGGGTGCGCCGGTGGGGTGCAGCGGAAGAGGGGGTCCAGGGGGGAGAACTTCGTAGCAGTCATCCTTTTTAGGAAAAGAGGGAAAAAATAAAACCCTCCCCCACCACCTCCTCCTTCTCCCCACCGCACCACACACGGCGCGCGGGCTTCTCGCGCTCGGCACCGGCGGGCCGGGCGCGTCCTGCTTCATTTATCCAGCAGCTTTTCGGAAAAGGCATTTGCCGTGCCGAGTTTGATCCGAAGAGGATTCCTGCCCCCGTCCCCGGCTCTTCCATCGTCTCCCTCCCGTGTCTCTCTCCCGTGGAGGCGTGAAGCGGTCCCGTGGATAGAGATCCATGTCTGTGCCCGCGCGTGTATGTGCGTGTGTAAATTGCCGAGAGGGGGAAAATCACAGGACTTCTGCAAATGCAGGACTGAAAATTGTAATTCATCTGCCGCCGCCGCTGCCTTTTTGCCTTGTGCTCTTGAGATCTCCGGTTGGGATTCCTACGGATTGACATTTCTGTGAAGCCGAAGTCTGGGAATCAATCTGGAAATCCTCCCAATTTTTACGTCCCCTCCCCCAACTCCTGATTCATTTGGAAGTTTTAAAGCAGCTAGGAACGGAGAGTTCTGAAGATTGATGGGATCGTTGCCTTATGCATTTGTTTTGGTTTTGCAAAAAAGGAAACTTGACAGAGGAGCTGTCCTTAAAAAATACAAGTAAGTTCTTTGCACAGGATATTGGTTTAATGGTAACTTTCAATGGACACATTTGAGGTTTTCGACTTTGAGTGCATTCGAGTAAATTTAATTTCCAGGTAGTTTAATACATTCTTTTTAGCCGTGTAACTTGTAGTATGTGTGCCCTGCTTTCACCCAGCGTATTAAGGAAAATGCACCTGATTTTGACTTAACTAGTTTTTTTTTCTTCCTTCTAACCTTTCAGCATCACGGAGGAAGTAGACTGATATTAACAATACTTAATAATGTGCCTCATGAAATAAAGATCCGAAAGGAATTTGAATAAACATTTCCTGCATCTCATGCCAAGGGGGAAACACCAGAATCAAGTGTTCCGCGTGACTGAAGACACCCCCTCATCCAAGAATGCAAAGCACATCCAATAAAATAGCTGGATTATAACTATTCTTTTTTCTTTCGGGGCTGTGGGGTGGGAGCGGGGGCGAAAGGTGCTGTTGGTCCCCGGCTGCTTTTCCTCGGGGAAAGGATGGCTCACGCTGGGAGAACAGGGTATGATAACCGGGAGATAGTGATGAAGTACATCCACTATAAGCTGTCACAGAGGGGCTACGAGTGGGATGCTGGAGACGTGGGCGCTGCGTCCCCAGGGGCCGCCCCCGTGCCGGGCATCTTCTCTTCCCAACCCGGGCACAATCCCCCGCCCGCTGCGCCTCGGGACCCGGCCGCCAGGACCTCGCCACCACCACTCCCGACTGCCCCCGCCGCCGCGGGGCCTGTGCTCAGCCCGGTGCCACCTGTGGTCCACCTGACCCTCCGCCAGGCCGGCGATGACTTCTCTCGTCGCTATCGCCGCGACTTCGCCGAGATGTCCAGTCAGCTGCACCTGACGCCCTTCACCGCAAGGGGACGCTTTGCCACGGTGGTGGAGGAGCTCTTCAGGGATGGGGTGAACTGGGGGAGGATTGTGGCCTTCTTTGAGTTCGGTGGGGTCATGTGTGTGGAGAGCGTCAACCGGGAGATGTCGCCCCTGGTGGACAACATCGCCCTGTGGATGACTGAGTACCTGAACCGGCACCTGCACACCTGGATCCAGGATAACGGAGGCTGGGTAGGTGCACGTCGTCGGGTTGAATGAGCCTGGGCTTGAGCTCTGGGGTCTGGGATGCCTTGGTTGGAGTGTGGGTGGATCCTTGGGTCAGGGGGAGGCCGTGAGCCAGGGAATAAAATCGGGTATGTAAGTTCTGTTCCCTCTACCTCTGGACAAAGTGCGCCTTGCCAACCGGACCGTGATAACTCCTTTCTGCTGAAAGTGTTTGACTTGCTTGCCAGCCGTTGAGGATCATTTTCAACCCCATAGTATTTTGTGATAAATGGTGTATCACTTCTGTGTTTCTCAAACTGGAGGCTCAAGGGTTCCCAGCATCACAGTAGCTTGTTGAGATAGGAGATTTCAGGGACTGCATATCAACCAGACCCCAAGGGTTGATGTATGTATCCGCAGCATGTATCTTAAACAAGCTCTCCTGGTGGATTCTTCTTCCTACTGAAAATTGAGAACCATCCAGTTAGTAAAGGAACAGACTCCACCAGACGACCAATGGCATGTCTTTTCCAACTCACTTGGTAAAATTCTCCCAGAGGAGAAAACCAATATGACTCCTTTTCCTGGAAAACTTAGAAGTGTCTGTAAAAAGGTTGACATTCGCTGAAGTTGGTACACCCCAATCTGCAGTACCATATTCCCAGTGGGCAGGATGATGCCTGTGCTGAGAAAATCACTAAGCTGTGGCTGCTTGACTATCTCATCAGTGACAGAGTTAGCATCAGCCCCACCCTTTGTATTTTGTATTCTGTATCTCGTGTATGATTTAAAAGCTTATTGGCATTTTACTTCTCACCACCTAGAATCCACATAATTCTGTGGTTGATCCACTCTGCTGGAAAAAAGGGGAAAAAAAATCCTGCATCTAGGTATCTATGTAAGAAGAAGTGATTTTTAGCAGTGGATTCTCTCATGCCCTGACTTCAGTCGAAATGACTAACATGTGTAGCTTTAAAGAACATTTGTGAGGTGATATATTTTTTTCCTGGTAATGTGGTAGATAGAGATTCCATCATTTTAGCATACAGTTCTACTATTCCATGATCCTAAGACTTGAGGTTTGTAATTAAGATCTTTACCTTGTATTTAAAATGATTTATGGAAAAGTAATAGTTTTTGTCTGAAGGATTATTTTTAGACTTTTTGTTTTAATTTGAAGAGTTATCTTTGAAAAAGGGTGCAATTTAGTGCTTCCTTTTACAGTCTTTGGGGAGAATGACTAATATTATTTTATAGGCCCTAACAGGAGCAAAAAGTCTAGAATTAACTACGTGTGGATTAAATGTCATGAAGCATGTTTTTACTACAATTTACAAAGTGTACTAATATTCAGGGCCCTAAAGAGAAAAGGCCAAGAAAAGTAGATGATTGATGGGAACATCTGATCTTATTTGACCAAAGTTGACAAAACATTGATGCCACTGTACAATGTTTAAAAGTAAACTTAACCAAAATATCCTAATTTAAAATCTCTAAAA
Organism: Tamias sibiricus; assembly: GCA_025594165.1. Taxonomy (NCBI): domain Eukaryota; kingdom Metazoa; phylum Chordata; class Mammalia; order Rodentia; family Sciuridae; genus Tamias; species Tamias sibiricus. Next base: position 21,874,460 of record CM046671.1, read on the forward strand.
TCTAAATGCTCTTTGTGAATCCTTTGTGTGTTGAGATCCCACATTCCTGCAGAACTTGCTATAGGATGAAAACATTTTTGTTAAGTGTTAAGTTAAAAATAGGTAGTTTGATTTTTAGCTTCTGTATCCAAACAGGTAGGGACCTCCAGACTCCAGAAGGATCATTTTAAAGCCAAAGTAAAACTGGTTTAAAGTTTTTCCTATTTCATACTATGAAAAAGTTATATTTGAAATTTTTCTGTCTAGTTGAAAGAAATCCAAGGCAGTAACTGTCATCGATCAAGAAAATTAATAAAAAGGTGGGAAACAGGGCCATGTTTCTGATAGAAATATATATATAACCTTGACCTTTGTTCTTGAGTTCCAGTATGTTAACCTCTCATACAACTGAAGTTTCTTGTTAAGTGAAGGATCACTTTTTTCTCCTTTCACAATCAGGTTTTCATTGGAGAGCCTATCTCTGTGGTCAACAGGTATCTAAGATTGATAAATGTACAGGCTACATTTTATGATGCCAAACCACAACGACATACTGTAGAACATGATAAAACTTTTTTTTTGACAAAACCTCTTATAGTAAAAATAAATCATATAGAACCACAAATGGCTGATGGTAAAATGCATAATAGTTTTCAGAACAACACATGGTTGGTTGACTATGTAGGAAAACAAAGGAATTTGGCCAAAAAAGAAAGTATATATCAGGAAATGCAATCATGTGAACACTTTTGTCTAAAACTGGTAGTATTTGAGACTCATAGATGATTTACTTATCATTTTAACTATGCAGTTATTAATCTAATTTTTTTATTTTAGGCATTTGGCATATAGGTTTTTCTTAAAATTCGCACCCATCAGGGTTTCAACTCTAATGATATGTTGCATTAGTGCAGTGTGGTTTTATTAACAACGGAAAAGTTTCAGAAGAGAGCTTCCATGTTTTCTTCACATGCGACAATGCATTATTTCCAGGGCTTAATTCATTTACTGAACACTTGAGGTTTTAGATTTGAAGTCACTTTTTCTTTTTTGCTGCAAAGTCAGAACTTTCTGAAGTTGAGAAGTGTTTGCAATCCATGTTTCATAACATGGAGGAAGTAGTCCTTGGAATGATTTGCCTCTGATAGATCCCAGAAGCCTGCAAATTAAATAAAGTCTAAAGAAGTAGTCGGCGATCGAGTGGTATGTGATTTTATTCCTAAGTTTGAATAAGGCATTGTGTGGCATCCAGAGAAAGACAGGAAAGGGAGCAGTAAGACAGCAACAGTTCTGAAAAATGTCTAAGACCTTGCTGCTGAAGAATGGCTCACAGACCAGAGCTCGGCATCACTGGAGCTTCCTAGGGATGTGGAACCTCAGGTCTCACCTGAGTGCTACTGAGTCCTTCAGACTTGGTGGTCTATGTGCACAAGAGTCAAAGGTGCTGGCTACCTGCTTGATTCCCTGGGGCATCTTTTGAGAAGAAACACATCCTGGGAGGGATTCTGCAATGCCCCTGTCCTGTGGTCTCTCCCAGGTCTAGAGCATACTCAAAATATTTCCCAGTTTTCACTAGAGCAATTTGATCCTAAGGAAGAAATAGATTGGAATGAAAGAGAAATTGGAGGTCAATTGCCAGAAGCCCAGTCTTCTCAAGATTGTTTTTAATGGTAGTTATACAATTGGTGCTGGCATCACTGGTCCTAATAAAGTGACATAGCTTTCCTACTTCAATTAAAGGCAAGAAATTAGCTCTTTTAGTGGCTCTGTTAGTTATTATTTTATTCCCTCATAACAGTGTGTGAATTCTGTAAATGGGTTTAGTGACCCTGTGATTGCTTTGAGAACAAAGGGCCTCTTGTAAACAAAGGGCTGAGAGATGGGCAACGTGGTGGTGAAGGATTGTTAGCACCCTCCAAACTGCGAAGTCTGATGACATTCAGCCTCGTGTGTTAGGCGGGAGTGATGTGCACGTGAGGAGAGGGATGGGCTGCTTCAAACCAGAGACTGTAGGAGCTGGGCTTCATTCTGTTGATGAAATGGTGGTTTGGCATTTTGGGGGGAGAGGGTGTCTTTCAGTATTGGTAGTTTGGGGAAGATGGGAGCTTCTCCACACCCAGTAGAGGTCAGCTTCTTTTTTTATTAGTTAGGTCGGCAAGCAGTTTTCTCTTTTCTGAATGCAGCCCACATCCAACAAAACATTTGATTAACTGGAAAGCAGTGCCATTCTCATGCCAGTGTACAAATTACGTTTAAGAGCATCATTTTTCTAGTGGCTGAGCATCAGCTGCTTATGGCCAATTTTGGCAGCAAGATGATAGGATTAAAAATAGCATTACGATGATCCAGTCTTAAATAATACATTTAATGATGAACTTTCCTTGGGAAAGTGCATCTTTCTGCCTGCTAAGAATCACATGATCCCAGTCAATAATTTATCTTGTAGAAAAAAAAATACATGATTGCTCTTAGAGTACTCAGTCATGTGCTATTGAGTGATTATATTTCTGGACCTTCACAAATTTTTTTAGTTCACTCAGTTCTGTTTTCTGTTTTTGTTGCTATCTAACATCCATTGAAAACATTCTTTGGTGCATCCTGCTACTTTTGGTAGTACTAGTGAGTTCAGATTGCTCTTTTTAGCAATCCTTGATGGAACTGTACACATATGTATACCAGGTACCACAAAGTCACCAATTAAAAACAGAAATAAACCAGCAAGCCAAATTCTTACCATTTTTTTTTTCTTCTCTCTGTTCCTTCTTGTTCTATTTTTTTTTTTTTTTTTTTTTTTTTTTTTTTTTGGTAGGGATGATAAATTTACCGGTGAAACAAGCATGTGGGTGCTGCATTGCTGCCACACAACAAGTCTGTTTGTGAGGTCACCTGTCATGTTCTAGCAGAGGCGTAGCAAAGCAATTCTAGCTGGAGAGCATTCATGCTCTGTCTTTGTGGCAGATGAGTAGAAAGTTTTCTTTTCCTCCAAGGATATATAATATTTGAGGTTCAAAGGTTTTGTTGAACCTTTTTAAAGTAATATCACCTTATTCAGGTATGGCAGTAACCCCTCAATCTGGTCACCTTGACCCCTAACTACATAGACCACATAATGAGTTCATTTTCCTATGATTTTTCTCTTTTGTTACTCTTGGTTTGAGTCAAACAACACGAGCATCTAATGTATAAACATGATTGATGATACGAATCTTTCACGGATTGAGACAGTTATCCGACAGACAAGATGGCAAGTCTTGGGTCTTGGGTTAGATTGGGGCGCTGGAAGGGAGAGTTTGTCCCTCCCCCAATGAACTCACAAGTTAGAATGGTAGGTGTCTTGATAAACGCATAGTTCCCAAGCAGTTCACAAGCTTGATCCTGGATTCTAACCTACAGAGGGAAAAAGAAAAAAACTAATGTTATTTGCATGTACTTCAATAATTGTATAAAAAAGTCATTTTAACCATATGGCTATTCATGTGTACATGAACTTAAATAAATGGTAATATGCAGATAAATTTAAAAATACTGTACAGTATAGAACTGAAAGGCACGGGTGGGGGTGGGGAGTTCCCTTTAAAAATAGTAACCCACTAAGCACTTTTTATGCATATTAAGAAGACAATAAACACCATTTTACAGTTTGTCAAGAATTTCATTAGTGCTTTTTAAGTATAAGACAATCAAGGGTCTGATTAGAATGATTAGAACAGGGTAATTTTTTTTTTTTTTTTTTTTTTTGGTACCGGGGATTGAACTCAGGGGCACTTGACCACTGGGCCACATCCCCAGCCCTTTTTTTTTTTTTTGTATTTTATTAGAAGCAGGGTCTCACTGAGTTACTAAGTGCCTCGCCATTGCTGAGGCTGGCTTTGAACTCACGATCCTCCTGCCTCAGCCTCCCAAAGTGCTGGGATTACAGGCGTGCGCCACTGCGCCCGGCTTAGAACAGGGTAATTTGAAGAACTCTGAGATAACTAATATGCAGAACAATACAAGTAGGCTTTGAACCAGAACAGAGCCTCTTCCTTTGGAAGAGAAGAAAAATACTTCTATTTTGTTTTGGTTTAGGTACTAGTACTGTTCTGTTATCACGTGTTTCTCTTCTAATATACTACTTAAAATTTACAGAAAATCATAATGTGCTAAAACACCATGTTCCTAAGAAGTGGGAGCTGGGCTTTTAGGAGACAGACATATGGTCCTCTTTCTTTAAATGGAGATGGTAAAAAATTTTTAATTACAGCAAAGCTATTTTACTTATTACAAGTGTTTCTCTGGTTGGTTGGTTGTTCTGAGCTGTGCCCAATTCTGTAGTGCCAGCTCTGGATTTCTGCTGTGAGCCTACCTGTCCTTCAGTGAGAATGAGGATCTACCATCATTTCTATTTCTCCAAAGCCATTCAGGTTTTCTCATAGGTACTGGCCCCCAGGGCCATCGCCTCCTGCCAGGACATTCTGTGGAAGGCCCACCTCCCAGAGTTAGCTCCTGGTTACCATCCTACCTGTGAAGGGTAGGACTAACCTGGAGGGAACCGCAGTAGGTCTAGATTTCAGCTGCAGGGAGCAGAATGGGGGTTTAACTAAAGCCGCATCTTACTCCACTCTAATCTGGCCACCAGCAGCTGGGCAGGTAAAGATTCTGTCCCCAGATACTGTCCTTTTCCTCCAGAGATCCTAAATTTCAACTCCAAGCAAAGGAAAGACAGGGTCTATTGGCAAAATTTTTGCTTGCTGTGGCTCCTGTAGTACAAGGTTACTGTGGGGTATAACTTGAGTTGTAGATAAATTTTGACTAAATTAAAATAACTTATGGTAAGGACTACTTCCTCAGACACTCTCTAAAACGTGTTAAAAGGGAATCTCCCTGACATGCTAATGTGGCTGCTTGGTTTGGCTCCTTGGGTGATTCTCTTGAGGGGATGGAGCAGATTACATAAAGAGGTTAACCTTGGAAGGCACTTTGTCTTAGGAACAAAGTGCTTCAGTGGGAAGCTACTGGGAAAATTTGCATTTCCATTCTGCTGCTTGTTTTGCCTTTAGAATTTCAAGGATAGAACCATATTCTCCTTTTGGTTAATAATCAGCTCTCTGGGGCTTCATTGTAATGAGTCAGAAGCTTATGACTGACTCCACTCTGCTCTTTATTATGTCTCCCCAAAACAGCCAGAGAATCCACTGTGTCAAGCGGAGCTTTAATTTTTCAAGGGAGATTTTTTCCATAGAGACCAATACATCTTTGTTTGTGACAGTTCCAATTACTATATTTCTCTATTTTTAACTGTCAAAAAGACAGTTAAGCTACAAAAGACTACAGGAGAGTTTACGAATTTTAATGCTTAGAGCCCCAAACAAGGTATCAATGTTACTGGTAATCTTTTCTTCACTTTTTCTAGTTCTTCTTAGCAGATTACTAAGATTTCTTCTGCTTTACAACACAATGAATGTTATGTCTGTGAAATAACCCTGAAATTGAATTGCAGCCAACTATTGCTCTCAGCTGCATTAGAATTTTCTAAGAGAATATGGACAAAATACTTAGCCTTCTTAATTCAATGCCTATTTAAGATATGACATATATCCTTATTACAATTAGTATAGAATGGGCTGGGATTGTAGCTCAGCGGTAGAGCACTCACCTAGCAGGTGCACGGCCAGGGTTCGATCCTCAGCACCACGTAAAAATAAAGGCATTGTACACAACTAAAACAATTAGTATAGAAGCAAAATTAATTAAAAACTATATCATCAGCTTTGGATACTGATTGATCTCTTTGGGGGTGGGAGGGGGAGAGCCCATGAAGGTTTGGCACCTCCAGGTTTTAAATTTCAGGCTATCTCCTAGCCATTTCCTCTATGGATTCCTGCCAGTATCTTTCCTTTTTCTTTCTTTTTTTCTTTTAAATACTGAAAACACAGAGAAGAGGATTTAAAGTATTTTATAAATACTTCAGTGAGGCAGAGAGCCACTTACTAAAGTAGTGGTATAAGAAAATGATCTGCAAAAGTCTTGTTTGAGGGAAAACTAGCAATTGTCACAAAACTTACACAGGGTTTCCAGAAACCAGGGCAGTGAGGGACAGGGAAAGGGTTAGAAGGACTTGGTTATTTAGGGGAATATGCACACTAACTTTTTGAACTGGGGAAAAGAACATTTATTGGGGGCCTACTATGTACAGCGCTCTATGGTAGGTGATTTAGTTGAGTGAAAAATGTGTGAGATAACCTTTGACTTTGAGGAACTTGCAGACCAGTAGGAGACTCTGATAGGTATGTAAATTGCTGGAGTCCTTGATCATCTCAAGTATCCAGAGAGATCCCATACAGCTAGATGGCAACCCATCAGAGTTCCAGTAGGAGATCATTTTGAGGCAAACTTTGGAGAACAGGTAGGAGATGTGGGAGAGGACATTTCAGTTAGTGGGAACCAGAGGGGTCAAAGCAAGCAGAATGTGTGAGACCTGTATGGAGAACTATGGAGTCTGCCTTGACTGGGGCATCAGGAACACTGCGGTAAAACCTGAGTTTGAGAATTTATCATTTGGTCCTAAATTAAAAGATCTGCATTTAAATTCACAGATGTTCAAAGGGCTGTGAGACAAGGCAGGATGTGTGGGTTTGAAGATCAGGGATAATGGAGGCAGGATGGGGAAGACCAAGTAGGAGTCTGACCCACATTAGCAGGTGGGGTGGGATGGAAAAGATAGGGTGGATGTGAGGAAGAGTGCATTCCTCTAAAGGAATGAGGGAGGGAAGAATCAGGGCTCAAGGTGTCTACCAGCTGACTCAAAAAAAATGGCACCATCTTTCAGAAAGATGAAAACTGTTAGATCTTGGTGGGGTAAAGGTGATGAATTTCATTTTGGACATTCTCAACTTGAGCTTTCATTGGGATATCCAACTGGGATGCTCAGTCAGCAGTTAGACATAGGATCTGGAGCTCAGGAGGGAAATTGAGGCTGGAATTTAATATGCCTTTTCCCCCAAACCATGTGGCTTCCCCTTTTTCCTGTTCATTTCCCAAAGTGGTCCTAACTGTACTGCTGATTCTACCACCTTTTATGACTGCAGTTCACATACCACCTTTGCCCACAAGTCCTCTGTAGCCCTCCATGAATTGGAGTTAAGATGATTAACCTGAAGCCTTACTGTCCAATGGTTGGCTTCCCGTTACTAGTTTGTCAACTTAAACAGTAATCCAACTTGATTCAAATTAGTGTTGTTCTAGTATCTTGTTGCTACTCTCCATTTATGGCTCTAGGCCTTAGAAAACCAAGACATTCCTATGCTGGGACTTCCTCATGAAATATTTCTTCTATCAAATTCAATATGTCAGGTAGTATAGTAAGTAGTAGGCACACACAGTGACCATTTATTGAAGAAATAAATTAATAAAATGATTATGTTAGAAGCACTTTGGGTATCTAACTCACCCTAACCAGCTAACATTCTTGCATTTCTTTTGTCATTGTGTGTGTGTCCCAAAGGTCCCATCCTACTAGTTTTTTTTAATAGCCAATAGAAACTAAAAAGAAAGAAAGATATTTATTTTGTTTCTTCTTTTCCATTGAATTGGAAAAGTGTATCATTCATAGCTACAGAGAAATCTTTTGGATTTTGCTTCATAGTAAACATTCAGCAGTCCTCAGTGCTAACATGAGGCACCAGCTTGCTGGGTGTCACATTCTGTTGATACAAAGGCTGCATACACACAGTCTGCACAGATGTGCCTACTTGCTCTCATTCCTTGTGTTTCATATCTAACCCAGACTGTGAAGGTCTTGAAGTCCAAGATTATTCATCACCTTATCATTAAAGAGAGCAACGCTTGTGCAGGGTTCTCGCAGCGGTAGCAAGGTGGATTTTAATTCTGATCAGCATTGTAGCTCCAATATGAAAAGAACAGCATAGAAGTCGCAACGATAAATGATCCCCTGGTTCTTCCGTAAAAACAAACAGCCAGTTGAAGCTGGAGTCAGTATAGCTCAGCATTCCCAGAGGTGAGAAAACCTAAGATTTCATTTCTAAAGACACGGACCAACAAGAAGACCACCAGGGCTGTCACAGATAAAACTGTTGGCCTGGCAGCATTGAGCTCTGTTCTCTGTTCTGGTTCAAGCAAGCCTCACAGCTTATCTGTGGTTTTAAGAACTGGTGGAATTTTGAGACTCCTCATCCCTTGGCATGAGGCAAACTCAAAGCATTGTTGTTCATCATTTGTCATCTGTTTGAGAAAGATCATATGATTTGTTTACTTGTAATGAAGCCTGACCATACTTCTCCAGGGGCTTTTAAAAAAGACGGATGTGTCAGCTTGCAGATTTGTCCCCATGAATGAAACCACAAGCAAATTCTCTCCTCTCTCCCATCCCCCCCCTTCCTCCCTCTCCTCTTCCGTGGCCATCTGCGCCTTAGGTTCCCATTGCCAGCCCCTCTTCAAGTGGCTTATCTTTGAGTGAATTCAGAAAGTTCAAATTATAAAGGACACCCAGATAATTGGCCTGGTCTCCAAACTATCTGTCCCCTGTGCTGCTGCCAGATTCCTTCTTAATGAATACATCCAGTGACAGTGGGATTCTTGAGCTTGTCCATATCCATGAGAAAATGAGCTCCCCTGCTTTGTAACAGCTTGCAGCGCAGGGGAAAAAAATGACAGCCATTGCACAAGTTTTCTTTGCATGTAGTTTTCTTTCCCATAAATGATACTTTGAGAATGCAGTTAAGGGGTTATTAGTTTTCTATTTCATGCTTGGCCTGTGTGTGAGAATAACACAAGCTGTCACTGCAAATCAGTAGCTAAATACGCTTTGTCTGGTTAATGTGAGTATTTAATATTTGGCGCAATTAAAAATTAACTGATGAAAGTACATGCCGTTGGAATTTGAACGTACCTCTTGTAAGGAATATTTCAAGGGCATGACCATTGAGTAAATTAGTGGGTTTAAAGTACAGAGAATTCTGGAGAAATATAAGGAGTGTGGACATGGACTCGTCCTTGAAACCTCTACCTGTTTGGCACTGCAGGATATTGGAAAGGAGTGTCGGGTTGTTGTTAAGGACTCACTTGTATCTCAGCATTTTTGAGTGAATAATAATTTTGTTCTTATCCATATGGTTTAAGCATGTAGGACAAGGGCTCAGTTAGTCTTTTATATGGCACATTTTTCTCCTTATGCACATGATGTAGGCCAGGGACTGGAGAAGTGGGAAGCGGAAGCCATCAGATAGGCCTGGCTGACAGACCAGGGAGAGTGGGGATCCTAAAACAGCAAGTGCAGCAGCAGCATGCGTGGGCCCCGGAGGAGAAAGGCAACTACAGCAGGGCCATTTGTGAGAGCCAAGGAGGGATTCCCAGGAAGGGGCTGAAGCTGGAGGATGAGCAGAAGTTAACCTAATGAAGTGGCAGGAGAAGGGAACAGAACTTCTACAGAGGCCGAGGCCCCTGGAGGGCTGCACTTCAACTTGAGCTTGGACATTTGCAGAGTGCAGCGTGGCTGGCGTCGGTCAGAGAGGGTGCGGGTGACTTGCCACCCGAGGGGCTTACACCAGACAGGTTACTCTGACTCCACTCAGAGATCAAGGGAGACTGGGGAGAAAGAAATGAGTGACCCGATAGGAGTGTCTTCGAGTACAGCCAGGAGTCGGTGCATCTAGCTGGAGGGATGGCAGTAGGAGTGCCAAAAATGGACAGCTTTGCACAGCTAAGATGCAGAGGCTTTTAGACGACGTAGTGATCGGCCAAATGCTTCAAAACACTGTTCATTCTCTTTTCTAGCTGCCGTCGTTTTTATGACCATTTTGAAAACAGTGTCGTTCTTGTTCTGGTTATATATGAGTATTTTTTTTTTTCTTCATTTTACATTTTCTATAATTAACATGACCTGCTTGAAAACATTGTTAGAATTCACATTGTCATAAATATTCATTAACAACTGGTTGATAAACGTGTATTTAAAGGAATAATTTAATTATGACAGGCAGTTTTCATACAGTTTTTCTCCAGGAGATAAAAATGACAATAATGGTAGGTAGGATTTTGAAGTTTCCAAAGGAATTCCATGGTTGTTGGCTGGTTTGAGATTCACAACACCCCTAGGTCAGGCCACATTCCAGCTTCCTCCTGCCTTCTCCCCACACGTTACAGTTGTTCATTCCCATGGGAAGAGGAAACTCTGTAGCAAAGCTGTGTTGAGCTAGGAGGCAGAGGAGGAGCAGGCCTGCGAGTCCCGTGGGTACTTCTTTGCACTCTTCTGGGTGTGCACCTTGTTCTATCAGAGCTTAATCAAATATATTTAATTTTGAAAAATAGTATCCTCTACTACCCTCCCTCTCAAAAATTTTCAGAAAAATTAAAATGTGGTCTTTTGTTTCTGGCTGTTTTCCCTCCTTTGGTTGGTTCTGCTTTTAAAGTGCCTCTGAGCTTGGAGCAGAGGGACATCTTAACTGCTTGCTATCAGATGCCCTTGCATTAGCTCAGGACCCTGTGGGTACTTTTGGGCCACATAGCCTTGGATGTGTTTCTCCTAGTAAAGGGGCAGCTATGTGCTTGATGGGTGAATTCTGCACACTCCAAGAGACGCTTCCACAAATCAGCCCCCTTTTCAGGGAGAAAGTAGAACTACATGGACACACACGATTTTTTTTTTTTTTTTTTTTTTTTTCGGATTGTCACTAACTAGCAGTGGTGTTTGTATTTACTTCTAAAATTGGTCTCCTCTCCTTAGGTGACCAATGCGAATTTGATGTTTATTGAATTTTAAAAATGGTGGAGCCTCCATTAATAGGGATTCCGTGGTGTTAAGGGGGATATTGGTCCAAGTTCATTGACTCAACCAATACCGATGAAGAGCTTACTATGTGCCAGGCACTGTTATTCTAGGGGCTTGGGGCTGTATCAGAAAACATGACAGTCAACAATTGTCTCTCTCTCTTGAATCCAGTGTTATGGGAAGTCAAAAGCAGGTAAATAATTATGTAAATAACAGAAGAGCTACAAAGTAAACCTAGCAAGGGTGCTGGAGGTTGGGGGCAATATTAACTTCTTTGTTGGTCTTGGAGTGCTATGGCAAGTACATGGATGGGGCTAATGGCTTTTCTTCTTTAACAGCAGGAAACCATGTTCCACCTTAAAATTAACATATTGGTAGAAAACTGCCCTTCCATCAGCTGTGAGTTCTGTGCAGATACAGAATCAAGAGACAGCTACTATTTTTGGCAAGATGATTGAAGCACTTTTTCCTTCACAACTCCTTCTCATCTTTCCCAGTTCCATTTATCACAGCATTGGTCATTGGCCTCTGCTACCGAAAGGAAGAAAGGAAATGAGCATTTATTGAACCCCTTAAATGCCAGACCCCAGATTTAACATTTATGGATAGGAGATTATTTAACCTTAATAACCTCCCCTGAGGGTAGGAAGTGGAGTTATAGATGAGGAACCAGGTTCTGTAAACTCTAGTGACTTCTCCCAGTAAGAGGCAAAACTGGGATCCTTTTTTTAGGCAATCCAAGTGGTAATTAAGGTCCTCTAGAACTTGAAGAAATTTTTAAACATTTAAAACAGAACCCTATGAAAAATAACAAATTGGTGCATGTGACTTTTTGGTTTCTTTAGAAAGCCAATTATTCATCTTTATTTTGGTAACTAGGAATTGAACTCTTTCTCACAACATGGACTTTTTAAAGTTCTCTCATAGTTCAGAAAAAATGAAACTTTCAAGTGAAACTTCGGTCTCTTCCCTTTGACTCCAACAGTCTGTACAAATAACCTTTGAAAAAATAAGTAGTAATCACTGCTTCATACGAACCAGACACCTGCTTCCCAAGCTCTTCCAGGGGTCTGAGCTGTTGGAATAACAAACCCCCAGTGCCTCCCGGATCCCGAGCCATGAGCTCACTGTCAAATTGAGACCTGCCTCACGCCTTTAATAAAAAGGTGGGAAAAGACTGTGGTTTTACCTCTGGTGCGATCCTCACCCCTCTCTGTTCTTATTTTAGGAATGACCTTAGTGTTTTTTTCCAGAGCCCAGAGGTGGAATGACATGTTACTCAAGTTTACAAGATGATGATGTATCTGTTTTTAGAGTTCGCTGTAAATTTTATTCTACTCATAAACAAACCCACCTTCAGCCACTGCTGTGTATCAGGGGAGGGTTATTTCCATCCCCTGAGTTTTAATTTGGATATTTTGGCCTAAAAAAGACACAGTGTTTCCATCATAACATTGGAACAGGATGCAGTTGTGTTGACTCGGAGGGCTAAGGGGGTTCCAGCAGGAGCCAGGAAGCTCCTTTCTCGAGAGAAACTTAAAACACTAAGTTCTGACAAGATAGGAAACTCTTCCTGCTTTCTTACTAAACCTTTTTTTTTTTTCCTGCTTTCTCATTCACTGATTTTTTTTTTGTTATTAAACACATATAGATTGACTATTTAACTAACTTCAAGTTCACATGCAGAATGCAAAATTCAAAGTCAGAAGGAAAAAAAAAAAACCAATGTTCTAAGAAACTTGTTTAATAAAGCATAGGTAAATTTTAAAAATTAAATGTTCTTCCCAGGCACATGTTGTGACTTTTTAGAGTAGAATTGCATGGTATTTCATAAGAAAACAAACAAGGAGGGGAAATTATTGTTCAGACAAAGGGACAATGGTACGCTTTCATTGAGCGAGACAGTTCCATGCGAGACTCCGCCAAGCTCCATGCGCTCTCTGTTAGTTGAACTGAACAAGCCACCAACTATTTCCTCTCTCTTTTATGACCAGACTGCTTTAAAAATGTTGGTCCAATATAACCTAGAATGTTTAATTTATAAGCTACAACCCAACAGTGTAATGTTGGAAAGCCTGCCTTATGTAATTTTGTAAATCCTTAAAATTCCAGTGAATTTGGAAGATCAGCATCTTGATTCTTTTAGCAGCATTTATGTGGCCTCTTAGTTGCAGATTGCTCTCAGGACAAGGGAAGAGTAGTTTGGATTCTGTGCCCCGCTCCCTGACTTCCAGTGTGAAAAGAAGAATGTCCACCCTTTGATGCCTGAATTTTCCTTGGGATTATTCCTAATGTCTACCCAGAAGTTAGGCATGCCTATCTGTAATTTGTGAGTAAAAGACCTTTATGACCACAAAGCATATTAACACCCTTAGATATCTCTGTTTAATGGTGATGATTCGAAACACAACTGGGAACTAGGAAGTAATTTCAGTCCTTTGGTGCAAAGGATGTTATAAAGTTCACATGCTGAAGTTCACACCCACAGCTCCTAAGAGCTTGGCCATCATTGCTTTAAATAAATATATATTTCAAAAAAGGTATATAAGGAGCATGTGTGTGTGTGTGTGTGTTTAAAATATAAATAACACCATTTTAACCTTTAAAATTGTTTTTGCAATGCTGGGATGGAGCCCAGGGTCTTATGCATACTAGGCTGATACTCTACCATTGAACTACATCCACAGCCCCATTTAAACCATTTTTAAATGTACAGGTTGGTGACATTAAACACATTCATAATGTCATACAACCATCACCACCATCCAATCTTTAGAAAATTTCATCATCCCAAACTGAAATGCTGAACCATTGAATACTAGCTGCCCATTCCTACTCCAGCACCTCTAGGTAACCACTATTCTACTTCCTGTCTATGAATTTGGCTTTTCTAGCTACATCACAGAGGTAGAAGCACACAGTGTTTTCCTTTTGGGTCTTGCATATTTTATTGAACAGAGCCAGCCCATGTTGTAGCATGAGTCAGAATCTCATCCCTTTTTAAGGATGAATAATATTCTATTCAATTTGCATTTAAAAAAATCTTTTCCCAAGATTATCATTTTTATCCTCAACTGGTAGAAATAGCAAATACATTAAATCAGAACTGAGTTAGCAGAGGTGGTACTGGAGACCAGAAAATTACCAGAAAAATTATTTTAGAGTCTGACAGCAGGGAAGAAGACAAAAGTGCTATTCACAGCAGTCCAGGAGCTAAACTAAACAGCCATGTGTGGCTGCTGGGTGTGGGGTGGATGGCAGTGAAGGTCTCGACAGCCCTCGAGGTGACCGCTGGACAGTGGCACAAGGCAGGCTCAGTAGTTCACCACCCAGGATGCTGCTGAGTCACCAGGACAAGCCTATTTTCTGCAAGAACAGTTGGAGAGTTCAGAAAAGTGGGTAATCAGTTGTGGAAGTATCTCCATCCCAAATGGTTAAAATTTTTCAAAAGTTTAGGCTTCAGTCATCTGAAAAATTCACTTATGTGAAATGATTCATCCCAGAATGTAGTAAGAGGAAGCAAAGCTACATATATATAAATGGCATTTTCTTACCTTCTGAGTTTTTTTTTTTTTTTTTTTTTCTTCTCATACCTTGCTTTTCAGAGTAGAGAATTAGTAGGAACTTGACTGAAGTCTGTATGGATGGTATATTTCCAAGGGAGTGTTTGCTCTGTTGCTGTATCTAAATTACTCTATGCATAAATTAAATTGCACACATCATTAGAATAGCTGGCCTGCCCTGCTCCATGATGCTGCAGAAGCTCCTGTGAGGCTGCTCTGCAGTGTCTGAACTCTGAGCATCTGCCTCGTGATTTCATTTTGAAACCACTGTGCGGTGAAATATGGTCATTTGTTCATTCAGCAGTCTCTGTGCCTACTAGGGTTCTGATCACCATCCCCAGCCGTGTGGAGGGATGTCTCCTAGGGAAGCAGACACCCAAGCAGATACATTACAACACAGGGAGCTTTTCCTGGGGAAGTTAAGGATGGGTCGCAGAGGAGATGCCTGCCATTGGCCTGGGTCTTGAAGGATAAGTAAGAGCTTGTTTAAAAAAAAAAAATAAAAATAGAAAGGAGCTTGCCCTTTGGAGAATGGGAAAGGGTACCTTATGGAAATAGAGTGCTTGAAGGACTTGGTGGGGTTAGCAATGGCAAAAAGGTCTGAGTGACCCGAAGGATGGAAGAAGGTAGAGCTGGGGAAGAGGGTGACTCTTGTGTGTCACAGTGAGGAGTTTAGACTTGAGCGCTCTGCCCTGGCAAGCCAGTGAAGATGTCTAGCAGGATGGTGAGTGGCAGGACCAGGCTCTTGGTAGAGGGGAAACACTGCTGTCTGTGGCACATTGGTGGGTAGAGAGGGCATCAGGGAGGCCAGATGGGAAGATGGGGCAGGTGTTCAAGTAAGGTGCTGAGCAGCTGCATCCAGTGGGGGGAGTAGGAGCAGGCAGCACAGGACAGGCTGCAGGCGCGCTCAGCAAGGCTGTGCACAGGAATTGAGGAAGGTGCATGTGATTGCTGGTCTCTGAATACTCAGTGCTTAGACAGGCAAGCATGCAGTAGGTACTCGATAAACAATGACGGACTGAATGGACAGCTGGCCGTGTATATGTTCCTGCGAATGTTGAAGGGACACCCCTGCTATTCTATGGCAAGGATAGGGCAGATGTTCCTGTGGTGGGTTCTAAATGTTCAATCTCTATTAACATGTTTCTTGTGTCAGTGGTCCAGGCAGACTGGTACAGTTTTTGTCCTTGTCTTGCACGTGAGGACACTTAGGCTGGGGGGCGGGGGTGACTCTAGCTGGTTGGGAGGTTAAGCTGGAGCCTGAACCCAGCTTGTCTTGGAGATCCTGGGGCTGTGAGTGACAGCGCTCTGCTGCTTCTCTGCTTTTAGAGTTTCCGGGAAGCTGCTTCTATCAAGGTCCCAGAAGTGGTGACTCGGGCAAACATACTAGAGGCAGGATGCAGAGAAGCCTGTTTAGGAAACCGTTTATCTCACGTAGACATAGCATCTGCGATGACCTTAGCAGAAGTGACAATGGCTTGATAACAGCCCCACAGCCTTTCCCCCGGCATAAAAAACCAGTGTGGTCATGAAAGTGGAATTTCTCTAGGGAATAGTCCTAGAAAGAAATACATGGTTGAAATAAAAATAACAAAATATAAAATAATATCCCATGGTTTTCTGTGTTGTCCCTGCCAGACTTGGCCTGTGTGCTTTACCTTGCTTCCCTGCCACCTGTAGGTTGGGTGTCACTGTAATTTGACCCCACTTGTCCCTTGATCCAAAGGAAGAGAAATAGGTGTGTGCATATCGAGGAGGTAATCAGTAGCACCTTACCAGGAGTGTGCCCTCAACACACCTGGCTGAGAGGAGGGGGGCTTCTTTAGGGTAAACTGTACTATGGGGATGGAAGCATGGCTTTCTGGAATGAAGGGGGGTGAGTTTGGCTTCCCACGTGGCCCCGGGCCAGGAATCTGAGCTCCCTGCCTTCAGGTGTGTGTGTGGTCATGGATCATTACAGCCTCAACTGAAGCTGTGTTTTCATGCCATAGGTCAGTCTTGTAAAATAAGCTCTTGTCATAACAAAGGATGCGGCAGCCAGATTGCATCTCAGCATACCTCCTCTGCTTACCCCAGAGGACATGGCCCCAGTCAGTGTGGCAGAGAGATTCCATCATTAGGTCGATTCTGTGTCTTCTCTGGGGCTGTGTCTTGCTGGACCATCTCTTCCACGGCTCTAAGTCGTGGTGGCCATAGCAGCATGGGGAGAGTGAGGTGTGGAAACCCAGCCGAGTTCTCTTGGCTCCAATTTTATGCAAATTTGCTTAACAGAATGCAAATGACTTCTCAGTAATACAGGGTGCAGAGGCGCATGTTCATCTGCTTGCAGCAGTCCTGGGCTTTTAGATGCAGTCACTTTTAGAGGCAGGGTGAGCGTCACGAGGCAGGTTAAAGACACCTTGGGAAGGGCTCCTGCCACCAACAGAAGCTGCCTGGGATGGCCTCAGGAGCAGCAGATTCTTCTTGGCAGTCCATAGGCCAGGACTTGGGTGTTTGGGGAAGAGAAGGTCAATACAGACTAATGCCTCATCAAAGTCTTTTATTCCTCTTATCCTGAAGAGCTTCTGTGATCATTAAATATATCCAAATATTTATTAATCCCACACCTCTTGGTTGGGCATTTATTTACTACTAGGCACTGAGAAAAAGGTTAGCATGTGCCACCAAAGTGTACAACCACGATACTGTGACTAGCTCTACTCCTACACTGTCCAGCATCGTAGTCACTCATTACCTGTGGCGATTTGGCGTGCAAATGTGGTTAGTCCCAGTTGAGATGTGATTGGAGTGTCAAATATATATCAGATTTCAAAGACTTCATATGAAGAAATCAATGCATGAGTATTTCATTATTAATTTTATGTTAATTAAATGTTAAAACAATATTTTGGATATGTTGGTTTAAATAAACTGTATTAAATGTGGCCACTAGGAAATTCTAAATTACATATGTGGCTCCCATTATGTTTCTGTTGGACACACTGGTCTAGATGGCTAACCGTTTATTGCACCATGTGGTCATTTTTTTATTCCCATATTTGGATATTATTATTCAGGGATGATAGAAAGACTTTCTCTTTTTTCCATAGGTGTGTTACAATTTAGATTATTTTGTGGCACTTTGACCCTTTTGAAAATGTGTTTGTGTCTGTGTTATTGCTGATCCTGTTGTCTGTCCACTGAGGTAGGCAGGGGTGGACAAGGGAGGGACCTGCAGGCCTGCAGTTGGAGCTGGGTTAGGAGTACAACCTTGGCCTTTGACCTCTACGCCAATGCCTATTGGAAATATACTAAAACCTGCCATGGAAAAAATATTTAAATTATTTTATGTATTTTGATGTGGTGCTAAGGATCAAACCCAGTGGCTCATGCATGCTAGGCAAGTGTTCTGCCACTGAGCTATAGCCCTAGCCTGCCCATGGAAATATTTACTTTTATTTCTGTACCAAAGATAATAGAGCACAGCCTGTTTAGAAGAATGCTTGTGTGCCTGCAGGTGGCTGACGTGCATGTGTACACACACGTGTGCAGCAGGGGCTGACACAACAAATTAACCCAAGGTCGCAGTGGATATCCACGGTCCAGGTGCAACTCCTGTTGGGCCTTTAGGCTGCTGGGGAAGGGCAGGGTCAGGGTGGCAGGCGTGTTGTCATGACCAGGGGACACTTCCTTCTGTTGGAAGTCAGTGGCTGTCACGTTGAATTCCTGGCAGTGTGAAGTGAGGTTGGAGAGTCCTGAGATTGAGTTCCAGTCATTGATGGGACAGAAGCACAAGGTAGCTTCCCTGGACTACAGGGGCAGGGGATCAGATCCAGAAAGTCACCTGATGTCGTGAGAGATGGCTTAGGACTAGGGATGGGGAGCTGCAGTTCAAGGGAAGAGGAGAGACGTACTCAAGGCCAAGAATGAGAGGCGGACATGGCAGGTGAGGTCTGAGCGGTGGTTGAGGGCAGTCGGGCCAGGGCCCTGGGTGTGTCCTCCTGGCCCTGCCAGGGACTGCTGTTTGGGCATGTCACATACTTTCCTCAGCTTCTGTTTCTTCGTGTACAAACAAAGGAGTTGATATAGACTCTCACAATCATTTTATAATTTCTTTTTTTTTTTTTTTTTTTTTTTTTTTTTTGAGCTTTAAAGGCCCACGAACCAGCAAGAATGGCATTAATAAACTTCAGTTGCAGCATAGAGGTTAGGGGTTCTTCTCGACGTTCCCTCTGCTGCCTGAAGTACCTGGGACCACTGAGACCCACGGTCTGTGTGATCACCAGCCAGGGCCATTTACCTGGCCCTGACTGAACACAGGTTGTGTGTAGGATTACTTTACAGTGGTCTCCAACGTGACTGTTGTAGCAGACCATCTAAACACACTCAACCCTACTTGCTTTTCCAAGCTCTCTGTTCTCCTCGTCCCCATACCTTCTGTGAGTTCTAGTTTTTTATCACCCATCTTCAGACAGTGGTGTCCCCCATGTAGTAATTCGCCCACAGTGACCACGTGCTTTAGTAAATAGCAGCCTGTTCTTTGTCTAAAACTATTTCCTCTGCTTTACGCTTCCTATGAATTAAAAAGCTTGAGGGCCATGGAGGAACGACATAAGAATTTAAATACTTTTTCTTTTTTTTAAGCCTATACTTAATTGCTTTCCCTACGTGCTGGGAGACAAAGGCCCCTGGGTCTTGGGGTGGCTTTGTATTCGGTAGAGAACCATCCTGAAGCACATTCCCTCACTGAGGGCGGCAGCCGCCTCTTCCGCCTCATTATACTTCGCTTAGCACTGGGAAGGCTGGCATGGTTTCTGTTGGAATGAAAAGATTGGCAGAGCCACCCGGGACAACAGCACTGCAGAACACTGTGGCAGAAGGTTTGGTCTACATACCAAGGCAGCCAAACTATTAATTGCATTCTCTGTGATCACAAAAAAAAGGTGCTGAATTATTCTCTTCGTGTTTTAAGAATGACAGGCTTCTGCTGTGCCAGCTCTAAGCCCTGCATCACAGAGAGAGGAGAGGCTAGATTTGAGAAGAGGAAAATAAAAAAATAAAAATAAAATAGCTCCGGAGTGAAGGGAGCCCGCTAGTTCTTTAAAGAAGATCTAAAGGTGAACTGTTTCGTGATCGTTCGCTGGAGAAGATCAGAAGTAGGGCGAGGATGTGTTTCCATAAATTTACATAATTTAATTAAGCATTTTCCATTTGGAAATCTTACTTCACGTTTTGAAATGGGACTTTTCAAGTGGCCTGCTTCTTTTTTTTGCTCCCGTTTCCTTTGGTGTTGGCGTGTGCTGGCAGGACGCTGGCTGCGGCATCTCTGTGGACCTCTCTTCCTCGGCACCTGAATGGAGACACACTCGTGAATATACTGAACGTCCCAGCCCTCCCAGCTCCCTGCTGCCTTCCCCCTCCCCCCCCCCCCCGAGCCTGTTGTTCCTCTTTCCAGGGTCATAGCCCCTCCGTGGCCCACATGCACAGGCACACTGCCCCACACACATTTTCTGGCTCCTTCAACCTCTGTGCACCTGCGGAGGATATTTCCTGAAGAACTGTGTGTGACCACCTAACTTGGTTGGGAGAATAGACAAAGCAGGTGTCATCCTGTGTTTGCGGGATTTTCCTATGCTGAGCATTGTTATTCTGTGCAGCACCCCACCCTGTCTTCACAAACCCCCCAAAAAGAGAATTGCGGCCGCTGCTGGTATTCAGGGTTTGAATATGTTTTGGTTTAAAATGTTCAGTGCGTCAGAGAATTTCATTCTGGACAGTGCAGTCTGGCTGGAAGTGTATTTGCTTTCTTATTTCTCCATCCCTGCTGTCCTGGGAGGGGGCGTGGCCTTGAGACCCTGGCTGGCCCCACAGGGCAGGAGTGCTACATGAGGTCTAGGGGATCAGCTCAGAGCACAGCTTGAAGTTGCAGGAGGCTTTGAGCGCAACTAATTCTTCTGAATCAGACCTTTCTTAATCTTGGGTATATGAAGATGTTTTATTCAGGGGATATTTTTTGCAGCAGAAACCTTTTCTGACTGTCCCTGCCCTCCTCCCGATACTCTTTCACCCACAGAATCAAGGAGAACTGCTAAGCCATTTCTTAGTGTTGGCTCTCATGGCTGAAGAACCATTCATTTAAGACACTGGTAAAAAGTGGTTCCTTCATTGCCTTCTTTCAAAGACCATTTCTTCTGCTTCCCATGTCCTGAGCCCGTGGTTGGTGTTACTTCTCCGACCTTTTCCTGCAGTATGCAAGCACCGTTCTGTGTTATCAGAATGCAACTCCCAACCTAAAACTGTACATGTTAGTGCAGTATACAAATTCTGGAATGTGTATGAACATATGGCACAATGCAGAAGGAAAGCTTTTCTGAAAGTATTCTTAGTAGATCCCCATCCTTTCATATCTAGGACAACCAAGCTGAGATACTTGTGGGAGTGCAAAGGGGTATTAGTTGTCATTACACTGGGATATCAGAGTGAAACAGGATGGTCCCAAGCAAGTTGGTGCCTAATGTGATAACCTTGAACATATCAGTCTTTTTCAGGATGGGGCATGATTGGTGGTAGTTGGGAGGGGGTGGAGATGGGTCCTTCCAGTATTTTTCTGAAAGCCAGTGAACTATTTTATAGGTCTCTATTGTTGCCGCCTACAGCAACGATACTGCGGGAAAGAAATCGGAGGCAGACTGGGAATGACTGGTTCCTTTATTCTTGCTTCTTCTTCTCTGCTCTCTCTTCTGTATTCCCCATCCTTCTCTCCCTCTCTGACGCCCCCAGCCTGGTTAAACACTCTACACCCATCAAGCATACACGTGTTACAAGCTCAACTTACAGGTGCGGCACGCAGTGTTCACGGGCACAGAAAGATTCTTAGTTAATTACATTAATGCCGGGTGTAAACCATTAAACGCCTCCTCTTTGGCTCTCAGCCAGCCGCCATCTTGGCTACTTCCTCATACAAGGCTCTTACACTCTATGGCTTTGCAGACGTGTCCACCAGAAGCACTCTGGTTCATCTACTGAGTGGTTCACTAGTCTCATCTGCACCTGCCTCGCTGCCACCCTTGTAGTCAGTTCTCAGGCCCCTTTCCTGTTCTGAAGCCCTCCTGTGAGCTCAGCACTGCTTAAAGGTGGTTTCTAGCCTTCTCAGACTGCAACTGAACTTCTTTCCCATGGAATTTTTATTTCCCTAAACCATCTTCTGGGCATTCATTTCCATGATCAGGAGTCTAAGAACAGGAAGAAGAGACAGCTTGATGTCATGCACACGTCAATAAAGTTGTCTTCCACCTCTTTTTCACGAGAAAGAAATGAATGCGTTTAAAACATTATTTCAGCAAAATTTTCCATTTTATTGAGAAAAAAAAAAAAAAGGAATGCTTATGAGTACTCCAGGGGCTTGTGTGATAGTGTGACAAGAACAGTTCCAACTGAACCAAGTAATTCAAGGTGATTCACTTCACCTCGGTACCCTTTAAGGTGCTCTTGCCTGTGCTTCCACAGATTGGATTAATGCTTCTCTGTTTAAATTGCAAAGTCCCAGGAAACGGGAGCCCTGTTTGTTTAATTTTTCCTCAATGATCGAGAGCAGGGCTGTGGACCAGTTGATCCTTGATGAGGACTGGTGCTCATGATGGTCTTTTGAAGAGCAAAAGGCCATCTCTGAGGGTCTATATCCAACTAGACATGTTCCCACATGTGCTGTGTAATGAATCTTTGGTAAGACTAATAACCTTTTGAAAAATGTAGTGTTTCATTTATTTATAACCACAAACTTCAATTTCCCCCGTCAAAATTATAGTCCATTTGGGGAACGATTTAGAGATTCTTTCAACAAATAAGAGAAGACTGAAGATCAAGCATGAGTGTCTCAAGAATTTGACACTGGAAGAAATGCAGCTTCCTCTTGCTAAGTATCTCTTGTGAAAGCCTTATCCATTTTCACTCTTTTGCACGTCTCAATCTGCAGCTAAATTAGGCCACAGGAAAAGGATGGTGTACCTTCAAAGAGCCAACGGGCTGGCTGTGCTCAGTCTATTCGCGGAAAGCAGCTGTGGGCGCCAGCGCAGAGGTCGAGCTTTTGTTCCATGCAGAGGTGGGAAGGTGTGGTGTTGAGGTGATGGCTGTGCCGTGCCGTGGAGGCGTCTCAGGTGCTGAAGGGCTTTATCTGCATCTCAGAGGCTTTTGAAATGTGTTGACAGCGACCTGGGAAAGAGCCTGGTGGGATGCGGGTGGGAGTAGCCCTCCTACACTGTGCCTCCTACAGGGCACTGGTATCTCCTCTTGTTTTTGTATCTGTGGTGACTGCAGATTGAATGAACAGGTTACTCCTTTCCCTCACCTTCCACCCAATAGAAGTACTTATTGGTTACCTTTACCTTAGTGGTCACCTTTTCCCACCAAAGCATGAATTCGGTTTAGGAGAAGAGATCTGTGCAGAGCAGGATCGCGTTTCCCCCACTTCCCTCCACCCTGCCATCTCTTTTCAAGTGAAATTCCCGCAGTGGAGTTGATCCTTCACTTTGTCATACTGGATGACAGCTATTGCCCTTATTAGGAATGAGGTGTTGAGGTATTTTCTCTACCTCCGGTTAAAAGCCAGCTTTCGGAACTTTCTTTTGTTATGAAAAACGTTGGACACCCGACTTATCTTCATTTCTACTTGTGTGTTGAGGAGGTCCGGGACCGATGTTTATCTGGATTCATTCTCTCCCTTTTTTTCTGACTCTGTTGCAAGTTACCTTCTCCATCGCCCTTGCTTCAGTATCCCCTATAGCCAGCTGATTCTTAAGTGGGTATTTCCACAAGTCCCAGTGCTGCTTGTGTGCTATTTCCTGATGAGTCTGCCTGTCTGGATTTCTTATTGACTACTCAAGTCAAACATGTAATCAACGTGTTGAGTTCAGGAGTGAGTTTATCATCGTCTCTGCAAAACCTTTCTCAGGCTCAGCAGTTTCTCTTCATGTTACTGTCATTACTCTGATCACTCAGGCTCAGAGCCCAGGATGTTTTGTTACAGCTCCTGCCTGGCTCTCTGTACTGGGAGTCCTGTGGCCCTGGGGTGGCCCTTGGTGTGTCTCTGCACCCGCTCCTTCCTCACTGCCTCTCTGTCACCGTCCTCAATGCTTGTATCTGTGACTTCATTAACCTGCCCTAGTTTCTCCTTATTCTGGTTTATCTTGTGCCTTTATCAGATTTAAAATTCTTCCCTGATTTCAAAAAAAGAAATGGTCCTCTTCTCCTGCAAGGCAGCCTTCATTTCCTTTAGCCTACTGCACCAGCTCCCCAGGTGAGATGGGGCCAGCATGGTTCCCTGTCCCTCATCAGTGGTTTGGCTGTTCCTTGAATCTACCCTGTCCTCTCTGCTCTGAAGATCTTTCTCCTGCTATTTTTTTTTTTTTAAACATCCCAATATGTTTTGCTTCCATCCAAATTTTCCAAAATTCTCCTTCCCTTAAGTCTCAGATCTGATCTCACCTCCTGGATGAATGGTATGGGAGTGACCCCACTGACCTTTAAATTTTTACCTCCTTTCCAACCTTTTTATGCCACCCTGGGCTTGGTCACATGCTGATATTGCTTTGATACACGAATGTTTACCATACTTTTCTTTCTTCTTTTCTTAAGAATGGAAGTGTTGAGGCCCAGGGCCACGTCTTCTGCGTGCGTGTATCCACCATCATGCCTAGAATGCAATCTCCAACTAAGTGCCCGCAACACTTGCTGAATGAATGGATGAGTGGGTGGATGAAGTGTAGTGACTTGACTTTGCATCTTGCAGTACATTTGTTCACTTCTCTCCTAGCTTCATCCATTCATTCAGCAAGTATGTATTGAGAGTCTATGTGTGCCACACACTGGGCTGGGTGTGTGACTCCAAAAGTGCACCACACAGGACCCCAACTAAAGGTACACATATGTCCGTGTCTTCCTAAGATCCACCATTTTTCCATGTACCCTGCTCAGCTCTTAGAGAAACAACAGGCACTGCTTTTAATGCTATTAGCTTTATATTTTGTTATTCTGGGATTAAACTTTACTGCAAAGAACATGATGCCTTCTTGGTAGTTTGCAACTCTGAGGTTCTGGTTCATAAAATTGGTTACATATCCCAGTGGCCCCGAGGGTGTTGAAAACGCTACTCCTTTTCCCTCCCCAACTACTAAATCAAGTCATTTTCCAAATTGCTCTGAAATATTGACAAAGTCTCCTAAATTTCAATCCTCTAGGCAAAATGGAAACTCTTGCTAACAGCAATACCCATCTTCCCTTGTTTATTTACTTAACCATGTAGTATAAAACAAAAACAAAAAACAAAATAGCAGTAGATTATAATCTGGCATCAATAAGAATGAAAACAAAAACTGCTTTTCAGTTTGGTTTGCATTATTACTGACAAGGAATAAAAAAGCTTTTTTTTTTTTTTTTTTTTTTGTATAGATGCATGAAAATAAGGTAGAAGGAGTGTCAAATGCATTAATAGAGAATGTGCCTAAAATCTTTATTGGATAAGTATCATTCCTTCTTTGTGATTTTGAATGACTGTTGGTCGTAAAACAAAAACTACTCAGCATAATCTAATGAGCCATCTTCATGTAGGAATCCATTGTCATGTGTTCTTTTGTATTTTAGCTGCAGAGAAACCATATTTGTGGAAAGATAACTGCGTTCAGTGCCAACACCCAACAGTTTTGTTTTCAAATTCCTGAAAACTAAAAAAAGAAATCTTGGTGACATAAATGTTCCAAATTCAAAATATCCAAAAGTGAACTCATCAACTTCCTTCTCGGGCCTGCTTTTCTGCGTCTGTTCTGTCTAGCTAATGATATCACCGTCCACCCAGACAAAGTTCGGAACACTTAGAAGAATTCCAACTCTGTTTTCTCTCTGTGAGACAGAGCTTTCCTGCATGGTTTGTGAGGTCCTCTCTGATCAGGAGAGAATCTTCCCCATCTACCCAAATCCCACTTCTGACATCTCTCTCCCCGAGATCTTCAATTCTTACTATGACCATTTATTCTGCTACTGCTCTGAGCCTCTCGTGACTTCTTGACTATTCCATAACCTCCCAGCTGGCTTCCCCATCCTTTTTATAAACATATTATTAAGTTTACATACAGTAAATAGTCACTTTGGGATACATTTTCGTGAGTTTTAGTAGAAGTAGAAGTAAATCACCACCACCATAATCAGGACAGATCCCTCACCCCTAAAAAATTCCCTCCTACTGCCCCTTCCTACTCAGACCCTGGCCCACGCTTAGCCCCTGGCAGCTGCTGATCTATTCTCCATCTGTGGAGTTTTCCATTTTCCAATGTGTCATAAATTGGTCTCCTTCCTTGGAGCACCTGTTCCTAGGCCATCTATCCTCTTCATCAATGCCAAAGTGTTTTAAAACATCTCTGTTGGAGACCATGGGAAACATGTAATTACTCTTAGCTTCACTTTCCTTGTTAGCGTACGACCCAGCAAGAGTCTAAAATTATGACCATGAAGAATTCTAGTACTTTCTAAGGAGGTTGGCTCCTGACGAAGATCCTTAGTCTTGCTAATTGAGGTGACTGATGGGGCAACCAGAAAAGCGTAAGTCATTCTGAGTAAGAAATGACGTCCTGGAGCTAATGAGAGAAAAGGAAGAAAGAGAGGGAGAGATAGCTAGGGAATGTATTGCAGGGCATGATGTAGATAGACTCTGCAGTCACCCTTCCTCCGTGGCCTCAGGAACCTGCAGGAGAGACTTGAGTTGTGTGGCCTGCCTTTTGTTTTTTTGTGTGTTTGTTTGTGGTGCTGGGGATCAAACCCAGGGCCTTGTGCATGGGAGGCAAGCACTCTACCAACTGAGCTACATCCCCAGCCTGTGGTGTGTCTTGCGAATGGGTCTTCATGTCAAGAAGGCAGTCAGGAAGCCCAGACCTCTAGTGGGTGTCATGAGGATACGATGGGGTGGCAAGCTGGCACCACGTGGAAGTGCTGACCCTCTCTTTCCACATCCCCTTCCTTCTTCCTCCTCCTCTCTTCTGCCATTCTGTCCCTCCCCCGTAACTGCTCCAAATCCCAACTCTAGCATGCAGGGACCTTCTGGCGTGGCCTTCAGGCATGGCGCCCTACCTTCCAGCTTCCCTCCCTCTAATGCTCTGCCCTCTCTACTTCCTGCTTCCCATGCCACCCCACCCCTACCCCAGTCTCATGTTCCAGCTGAATTCAGCTTCTTCACTGAACCCTCCTGACTCCCCTTCAGTCCACATTAGCTTGTTCTTTGTCTATGCTCTTTTTGTCTTTATTATATAAAGTCCAACAGGTAATTATTCATGTGTGTCTTGATCCTCCCCTGAACAGTGTAAAGGCATTCAATTTGTTCATGAAATGAAATTATTCCCTAAATAAGTACAGCAACTTTGAGAATAGCATAGGGAACATTAAGACATTGCTTTTATGTTGTGCTTGCATTTTTATATGTAAGCAGCAGGCTGTGGGCTGTGAGGCAGGTTTTATTCTTACAGGTTTCCTGCATTCGTGAATGTGTCAGGCAGTCTGTTTCCAAACAGCTATCACACGGTCAAAGCTCCTCAGGTGACACTTTCATGCACACAAGAGTAGGACACAGTCCAGATAGGTCCAGGAGGAGCCAGGCCGTCGAAACCTGGCAGGCTGCTGGTGCCAAAAGCAGAGGAAGAACGCCCTGCTTGGAGGCGGGAGCTGGGCACTGCTGTCCCCTGCTCCTTTGTCACCATTAAATAGTTGGTATGCTATCAAACTAAAGTCACTAGTAGAAGTCTGGAACACAGAGACATGCTTACTATGTCAAGTCGAGGGAGATGCACTTCTAGCACCTTCCACACTCATGCCCAGATATGGAGCACACCCCCCCAAACACATATGCCCCATGTGGAAACTTGCACCACCTTCACACAACCATCTCCCCCTGTGCACGCTCTGAGATGAGAGCAGACGGGCCTGTTTGTGAAACCCAAACTCAGGATTCCCATTCTTGTGTAAGAGCCTGGCCATGTGGCTGACATATGTTCAATCTGTGGCCCACACAAGCCTCTAGAACACATCTCCCATCCAGCACCTTACCAGTAATTACCCATCTTGTATTTGCATATGTTCCCCTTTCTTGAGAATCTGGGCAGGTTGCCATCTGCAGCTGCCCCCTTCCCCAGACACAGCTCAGTGAAGGCTGTGCACCCTTGGGGAGACAGGAGGAGAATGCCAAGGGCTGCTTCCATCCCCTGCACTGCAGTGCCAGAGGTCAGCAGAGAGAGGAGCAGCAAGGACAGGCCCCCCTGCCATTCCTCGCCCCACCCATCCCATCTCCAGGGCGATGGTCTCCAGCAGCGAGCCAGGACCGACCCCCCCCCCCCCACTACCTGCTGGGGAGCTGAGTAACACACAAATTGTTGCATGGGTGAAAAGTTCCCCCAGTGATCTTTACTTTTCCACTTAGAGTGTTTGATCCAGCTCCTTGCCTCCCCACTGCTTCACATGAGCCTTTCCCTGTCTCTCAGGCAGCTGCAGGTGAGTGGCCATGGGCGGCTGTCCCGGCTGGGAGACTGTCCCAACTGGGAGGCCTCTGCTCTTGGGCATGCTCCGCTTCCACAGCCAGCAACAAGCCTTCCATGCCCGACTCCCCCTCTCCCTTTGTTCCTTGGCATCTATGCTAGCTGGAGGGCAGACTGGGGGGAGCCTGGCCCTGTGGCCTTCCAGGATTCCCATCATC
The DNA here is from genome assembly GCA_025594165.1 of Tamias sibiricus. Classification (NCBI taxonomy): domain Eukaryota; kingdom Metazoa; phylum Chordata; class Mammalia; order Rodentia; family Sciuridae; genus Tamias; species Tamias sibiricus. The sequence continues at coordinate 21,902,469 of CM046671.1, forward strand.
TAGAGCCAGAGCTGTATGCCTGACCTGGGCCTTGCGGGGAGAGTGGTTTTGAGTACAAATCAATAGCTCCCACCGGTTCACTGCAACCAAAAATGCACTCAAGATGTCCTCATGCCACTTTAAAATAGAACGTTCCCATTCCAATAGTAATGTTCCCATTGCTAGAGCTTTCCTCTCTGAAACTTCATGCGCTTGAGCTCTGGATTTGAAGGTACCATTTATTTATTTATCTGGATTTTAAATTTCCAAATAATGAATTTGTTTTAAGTTCCCTGTTGAGCGCCCCCCCCCCCCGGGGGGGCACTTAAGTGTTGCTGTGTACATGCTGCCTCCAAGACATGTTGCCTGCCTGCCTTTGGGCCCTCGCTCGCATGGAAGCAGATGACCCCAGGGCACACCTAGCCAAAGCCCACCTGGTCATGATCCTTAGGAAGAGTCTGTCCACATTTGGTGCAGCTCAGATCTTGGGAGTGTCAAGGTGTGAAACCTACCTTGGGACGGTGGGCGGCATTAGCCCCAGGAAAGGGTGGCTGACTGTGTCTGCCTTCATTCTTCAGCCTCAGAAGGTCTCCATTAGACCCAACCAGGCAATGGCTACAAATCCAGTGCCCAGGCCCCATCTCAGACCAGTTTAATCAGAATGTCTGGGAGAGGCGGGACACCCAGGAATTAATATTTGTAAAGTTCCCAGGCCAAGGCTGTTGTCAACACATTCAGAAGAGCGCTTGGTGGGACATTGGTGTCCCTTGGGTTGCTCTGTTCAGTTAGAGTGACAAAAGCCGAGTTCTGATTGCCTAGAGGCTTCTGTGCTGTCACTGTGGAGCCTGAGGTCAGACTTTCCATTGGAATAGAAAGCAACTGCCAAGTTTATTTAAAAGTGCTCTTGATCTACCTAAAACTAGGAAGTGTAAAGAATCCTCTGGGAATTGTTTACTCTCATATTTGAATGGGTTTTTACTTCCTCCGAACCAAACCTTACAGTTTTTTCCATTACCAAAGTTACCCTGTGACTTCTAAGGAATACAGTTGAACTAAAAATTCTGGAGTTGTGCATGGAGCTGGGAAAGTTATTTAACCAGTTTTTCACCGAAGAGCAGAAAGTGATTTGGAGTTAGGACCAATCTCTTCATGCTCATTCTGGGTTGAGATTCCTGTCTCCTGGGCAGGGGATTGTTCCGGGATGATTATGTTAAGTGGTTATTTGTTTAAGACTTAAAAGAAGAACAGATACAGTACATTTGTACTCAGCTAACTTCGCAACATTTTTAGCTTAAGAAAATAAGCAACTAAAGTGGCGATTTGTTTTATTACCAGACTGATAAGGGCAGGAATGAGTCTTATCTCCCAGACTGGAGAAAAGGTTAAATGATTTTGTCAAGAAAGATTGAAAACTCCGGAAACTTTATTATTGGTTGAATTTTACTGAAATCAAAAAGTGATCATTTTAGGGCAAGCGACCAAAGACCCTTAGAGGTGACCTGGAATGCCTTTAATTCTGAAAGATGGGCTTTTCAGGATTCTGCAAATGACATTTGTTTTGACATTTGGTACTTTGTTGCCATATTTATTGCCTTTAGTTCCTAGTGGGAGTAGTTTTCTGCTCCTAATTTGCCCAAAAGGCAAGAAAAAATAACTAGATTTTTTTTTAAAAAAAAAAAAAAGAAGAAAAAGGAGAGGGGAAATATGTCTTGAAAGTTTAATTAATTGCAAAATGAAGTTAAATGGAGCATTCAATAAAAGTACTTCTCAGAACCGACAGGATTTCTGAGAAAGGAGCCTTTAAAGCTGGATTCTCTAAAGCAGTGGAAATCCCAGGAACAAAAGCCAAATGCCTGGGAATTGAGTTTCAGAAGAATTTTTGAATTGGTGCTGCTCGGTAATTTACAAAATGGAATGGAATCACTGAATGTTCTAAAATCTGTTCAGTTAAAATGGTATAATAAATTCAGCTTGTGCAGACCATGAACATTTAACTCATACTATTATTATATCTATTTTAATACCATTTGTTGAGCATTTTCCATGGGCCGGGGCCTATGTTTTGACATTCATGGTCTCACTGTAGAGGATTATAAAGATTCAGTCCTTTTCATAGAAGTCATTGGTAGATTATGGAAGGATCCTAATGCTGATGCTTGTATTTCAAGCAAGTAAAATCTTTAATGACATTTGTGACATTGATGTATATTTGTTAAAGCTACCCTTGCAAACAAGATTTCACTTCCATCAACAGACTTAACAAATCAGATCTCCATTCAAGAGGGAAGAAAGAAAAATTAATGAAGTCAGCTTTCTTTATTGCTTAAGCCACGGCCTAACACGGGTGTTTGGGCAGATCATATTCAAGGCCACAATATTTATTACACACAAATATGGGTTTTTGAAACTGGAAATCAGTTCTGATAAATTTTCAGGGTAAATTCTGATCCTTTGGCAAGTGAGAGCAATAACTACTAGTTGTGACTCATGAGTTGAAATTGAATTTGAAGATAATCAACTTTGCAACTTAAACATCATCAAAGGGTGACCTGTAGCTTAACTTTCTTAATTATATGTATCAAGAACTTGAGATAACAGCCCTGATTGAAGTGAGTTATTGAGTCAGGTAAGATTAATGTCCTTTTAACCAACTATCATCTTTAATTTACCCAACCAGCAGTAAGCTCACCTGAGCTAACACGGGCGATAGGCTACAGTTGAACTACTTACAGAACACTCAGTGTGATAATATTAGTTTGCAGGTATGAGTTACTGCTATGGACTAATTTTCGCATAGTCTCTACCATAAGAAGTTCCTGTCGATGTTTATGTTGAAAGATGAAATAACTTAGGGAAGTTGGTAATGAGGTATTAGATAGTATAATATGAATAGTGTAATGATAACTACCAGTAGCCAAACTTCTCAGTCTACAGTGGACACGTTGTTTTCTCTCTGTTCTGAACATGGTATAATGAACTTCTCTGGTTTGTGGAGGTGCCTTACAATAACAATTGCTACCCTTTTTAGAAGTACTTTTTAAATTGTGGTAAAATATTTATCATAAAATTTACCACATTTATGTGTATAGTTCAGTGACAGTAAGTACATTCACCATGTTCTGCAGCCATTACCACCACCCATCTGCAGATTTTTTCATATTCCCAGACAGAAATTTAATACCCATTAAACAATTCAACACTAACTCCCCATTCCCTGTGCGTCTAGTTTCTGGAAACTACCCTTGTTTTCTGTCTACATGAACTTGACTTCTCTAGGTGCCTCGTGTAAGTGGGTCACACTTTGGCCTGCTTCACTTAGCTTGTCTACGGGGTTCATCTGTGTTGTAGCCCGTCAGAATTCCCTTCCTTTTTAAGGTTAATGATATTAGGTTGTACTACATACCACAGGTTGTTTATCCATGCATTTGTCCACGGACACGTGAGTTGCTTCCACCTGTTGGTTATCATGAGTAACGTTGCGACGAATGGTGTACAAAGTCTAAATCTGCTTGAGTCCCTGCTTTCGATTTTTGGTTATATACCCAGCAGTGGGAGTTCTGGATCATCTGGTAATGCTATTTTTGAATTTTTGAGGAACCTCCATGCTGTTTTCCACAGCTGCTGTGCCATTTTACATTACCACCAGCAGCACACATTCTCTACTTCCTTACCAACCTTTGTTACTCTCTGTTTTTTGGTAATAGCCATCCTCATGATGAGAAGAGGTACCTGATTTTGGTTTTGATTTGCATTTCCCTAGTGAATAGTGATGTTGAGCATCTTTTGCTGTGCATATTGGTTCTTATTAAATCTTTTTTAGAGAAATATTTATTCAAGTTTTTTACTTACAGTCATGGTGTTTGTTTTGTTGTTGTTGAGTGTAGGCATTATTTGCATACTTCTGATATTAAGCCCCTATCAGAAAAAATGATTTATAAACGTGACCATTTCTTGAGCCTTGCAGTATTCAAAATGCTCTGCTAAGTGCTTTATACCCACAACCTTAATCCATTCTATAATCCTGATGGTGATCATTATTACCTCATTGAATAGATATGGAAACCAAGGCTTCCAGAGTTTAAATAACTTATTCAAGATCATACAGTCTATAGGTGGCAGAGCCAGCATTATTACCTAGGTGTGTCTTACTCCAAAGCCTGTGATCTCATGTAGCTCAGTGTGGAAAGTCTACCTTTTAGATTGGTGACTTTCTTTCACTAATTTTTTTTTAATTTGAAGTATAATAAATATACCATAAAATTATAAACAATAAGTAATCATTCCACAGGATTAAACACCCTTCAGCCATCATCTAGGTATAAGAAACAGTATTGCCTGCACCCCAGAAACCATCCACAGGTCCCTTGACAATTGGTCCCCTGCCTCTCGCCAAGGGGAAAAAATTTTTTATGGTAGTCAGTTCTTTGCTTTTCTTGATTCTGTTGCCCCTAACCGTGTATCCCTAGTTGTTTTTATGATTTAACTTTATATACGTGAGGTTTTGTATATTTTGTTTGGTTTCTTTTGTTCATAGTTAAGCTTCTGAGATTAGTGAAGTCAAATATTTTTCATTTTCCTTGTTGAATTCTGCTATAAAACTTTACCCACTGTATTAATCCATCCTCTTGTTTTAGCTATCATATATAATGCTGATGGGAACATTATTGTACCTATCCTTAGGTGTCTCAGACATTTCTGTCGGGTACACAACAAGTAGTGAAACTGTTGTAGATGTTATGCCAAATCGTTTGTATTGTGTCAATTTATACTCTCACCACAGCGTATGAGAGTTCCTGTTGTTTTGCATATTCTCCAGATTTAGAATTCTTAGTCCCTTTAATTTTAGCCATTCTGGTGTTTTCTTAGTAGTATCACATGTGGTTTTAATTTGCATTTCCCGATGACTGATTACTGATACTAATAATCTTTTCCTATGTTTATTGGTTATCACTTTTATGACATGTCCTTGCCCATTTTTGAATGGTGCTGCTTTTTTCTTTATGGATTTCTGGGAGTTCTTTACAGCTTCTGGCTGTGAATTCTGCGTTAGTTATATGTGCTGCAAATATCTTCTCTCCCTCTGTGACTTGCCTCTTTACTCTCTTAAGGGAATGTTATGATGGAAAAGATTTCCTAATTTTAATGTAGTGTGATTTATCACTCTGTTAGTTAGTGCTTGTTGTGTCTTGTTTGGAAATGTTTCCTACCCCAAGGTCATGAAGATTTTCTCTTATGTTAACTTCTGAAAGTTGTATCATTTGCCTTTCATGTCTATATCTACATAAGCATCTGGAGTTGAGTTATGTGGATGCTTCCAGCCGGGGGAGGAACCGAGTGTCCCTTTCTCGCACAGGGACACCCTGTCGACTCAGCCACATTTTGGAAGGAGTAGGGATATCTTTTTTCTCATGCTCTGTAACATTTTTCAAAAATTAAGTGTCTGGGTATGTGTGAGTCTGTTTGGGGGCTCTTTGGTCTATTTTGTTTGTCAATGTGCCTGTATTTGTCCCCATGCTACACTGTCTTAACAGCTTGATAATAAGTCTCAATATTGTTAAAGAAAAAAAAATTATTTATTTATGACACTGGTTAAAGATGGTGAGGAAGATTTCAATCAAGGGGGACTGTTGATTTCAATGGGTATAGAGACCGATGCAATGGAATTTTGGAGTGGGAGAGAGATTGGGCTCCATCTTGGCTTCAGGAAGGACAAGTGAGGATGTAGATAGCCCAGGAGTAGGTGGGATCAGTGGGTGGAAAATCACTAAGAGGAGCATCAGGGCTCTTGTTAGGCTAACTAGAACTCTTGCTGAAGGCACGAGGACAGATACTGAGGGTGGGGATGTCACTAAATGGACTTAGTAGAATTCTTGCTCTAACTGGATTCTACCAGGATAGCAAACGAAGCCAAAGGTCAGGGACTGGTCAGAAAGAGGACTCACAGAGATTGATCCAAGTTTGACCAAAGGAGAGCATCTCTGCCAATGTCCAGTAGAGAAAGTTCTTCACCTCATTTTCTTTTCCTCAAATGTGTTTTGGCTACAGGTGGCCTTTCAGAGTCAATTTATCACGATCAAACGTACCTATCAGGATTTCACTTTGAATAGCACTCCTTCCTGATGATTTCTAAACAGAATTCATTTCAAGATAGCAGGTGGGGGGGGGGGCTGGGATTGTGGCTCAGCGGTAGAGCGCTCGCCTAGCACGCACGTGGCCCGGGTTCGATCCTCAGCACCACGTACAAATAAACCCATTGTGTACAACTAAAGCAAATAAATAAATAAATAATACAAAAAAGATAGTGTGTGGGGGGGGGGAGACAGTGCCATGACAAGAAACAAAACCCAGAAAATAATCAGGAAAGACATACTTTTGCCATCAGCAGCTACTACTTAGTGATCTCAGAATTATCTGGTTTGGAGTGATGTTGATTAGGTATGGACTTACAGAAGTTGGTTACTTTGGGAGGGATTTCTACCTTTCAAAATCGAACCTCTGCTTCTCCAGTGTAGTTCTGAACAGTGAGCAGAGAGGACGAGCAGGGGGTCCCCAGGTCTACAGGCAGCACGCCTGTCATACACAGAGCTGCCTCACAACACAGTTATTTTAAGAAAAAATTCACCCCCTGCTCTTCCCTGGAATCTCACTTTTACTGTACTGCTACCTAGCAGAGGGTGGGGCTTGGGAACACAGTCAGAGGAGGGAAGAGCCCATTTTGTCACAGTGCTCACTGGGTGGTAATGGAATGAATGTGCCAGTTCCCAGGGAAGCTGGGCCCTGTTGGTAGGACCAGGCCAACATGTCTGTTTGTTTCCACCTTGATTTGACATGTGTTAAGTGCCTTTTGTATGTCAGACCCTGTCCCTGGTGCTGGGGGAAGAGACCAGATTGTTGGTCTCATGGATAGTAGTAGAGAAAAGTCAACACATAAATATAAAAATTAATGGAGGACAATGGTACATTCTATAGAAAGAAAAAGGAGGACCAGGGTGGAAGGGAAAGTAGGAAGGAGCCTGTGGGTATCTGAAAGATGCACTTTCCAAACAGATGGCAAGTAGAAGGCCCTGGAGCAGGAGCTGGGCATGAGGAAAGGGACCAAGAGGTGTCGCAGAGTGAGGGAGAGTGGCAGGAAGTGAGAGGGAGAGAGGGAGCCCTGGCCAGACCCCAAACTCACTTTTTATAGTAGATATTTAGTAACACTCCTTTTATTTTTCTGCAGTGAAATTCGTAGAAACCATAACCTCCTGCTCACATAATTACATACCGTCAATGTAATTTCTTAACTATAATAAAAAAGGAAGTACCAAAGAGAAGAAATTTGTAATAAAATAATAAGTATTTCAACACTTCAGTGTCAGCATGCCTATACCGGAGAAAACAGCAGTGTGGTCATGTCTTGTACCCGCTTGGAGATCACTGCGAACGTGGCAGCTATAAATACAGAAGGCTGCAGATGTGTTACATTGGTGACTCAGATGATATAATTGCTGTTCCATCTAGTGGTGTGATATTTCTGAAATGTTGACTGCTTAGTAAAGTTCTAAACAAAACAAAGTGTATCATTCTGTCTTGCATTCCTAGAAATTCAGTGTTTATGGAAATCGAGGAGAAAAACCCTGTGTTGACATGTAAATTAGTGTTAGGTTTGTCACCAGAGCCATATTCAGGAGAGGCTGGAAAGTCACAGGACATAGGCCATTTCTGGATGGTTCTGGACCATGCCATGCATTTCAGGTTGTCCAACCTGTGTGGTCTGCCACCCTCTAAATGCCACAGATGCCCCCTAATTATCCTGTGACTACCAAAGCAGCTGCTTGGATGTCTACAATGTCCTTGGGGGTGGTTCTGTCCCCCTAGAGAACCACTGCAAGGGATGATGACCCTTGCAAGAATTTAGGATTTTGTTTTGAGTGTGATGGGAGCCAGAGGACAGTTTGCAGCAGGGAAGGGGCATGACCAGACTTGGGCTTTAAAGGGATTGCTGTCCATAACTGGAATCAAGCAGAGACTGAGGTCTCTGAGTTCCTCAGCGGGAACCAGGCCCCCTCGTGTGAGCTGCAGAGGTGTCAGGCTGGCCTCAGACTTCCTCTGTCTCAAGCTCAGGCTGGATCAGAAGTCTGTCTGTCTGCCCAGAGCTAACTAAATCACCCAAAAAAGGGCGTCCCGATGGTGGGGCATCCCTGTGGTATCCTTTGACCGTGCCCCACACCCTTAGCAAGAGCAGATGTTGACTGACACCTCAAGCAGGTTTCAACCCCCCTTCACACCCCCAGTTTTCACTCCCCTTCCTGTAATAAATAACAGATTCATGCAAGGTGGTTAGAAGCAGTTTTGTAGTTAAACTTCACACTCAGGTTATTTTGCCAGGCGGCCCCCCTTGGAAAGTAAGTTCCCTTCCAACAGCCAGCACCCCGTTGGCTCTGCTGCCATCGCCCAGGCTTTGCTTTGTGCCTGCAGGCCCTGAGATGGCAGAAGCATTTCCTGTAACTGGAATCCCCCATGCCTGGCCTTCCAGACAATTGATAGATAATTGGATAAATCCTAAACTGGAAACTGCAAACAATAAAAAAAAAAAAGAAAGAAAGAAAAAGAAAAAGAAAACTGCCCATAATGTAGTACGCACACCACTCTGAAGCTAGGCAGTTGAAAGCTAGGCATATGAAACTACTTAAGCAAGTCGTGTATTTTTTGACAATGAAGCTCATTGAGTTGTGAAACTCAGGGCCACTCTTAAAACGTGCTTAAGAAAAGGATCATGGGTGTATAGTGCTTGGCACCAGAATGGACACACACATTCCAAGTTCTGTACCACGGGGTCACTGATGGGTTTAGGGGTGCCGAGGAGGACAGTTAGGGTAGGGCCACTGTAGTTTGCCACTGCTGGGTGCAATATTATTGCTGCATGTGTGTGTCTGAATGTAACCTAAGCTTATTTAACATGGCCTCAGTAACTCAATGGTCTCCAGGTCACACAAATCTTGGTCATCAAAAGTCATTTTCCAATTTCTCTATGTACAAGGCCGCCAGAACAATAAGTGGCCAATAAGTACTTCCTCGGGGGGCCACACCCAAAGTTATGAAGGTGGGATCTAATCCTGTCCTTTGGTGTGTTGAACATGGTAATAGCAGTGTTGTTCTGTACGGCATGGGTATAGTTGGACTGAGATTTTTTCTGTTTAAAAAATTACATTTATGAATTACAAAGACCTAGATTTGGCCAAATGCCTGAAAATTTCTTCTTTTGGAGGAAGGTGGGGTTGGAGGCAGAAATTCCACTACAGTCTCCAGCTTCAGTGTCTTTGGCTTATAAGTGACAGTTGGAACCAGGCTCAATGGGTACACCTGTAATTCCAGCTACTGGGGAGGCTGAGGCAAGAGGATCACAAGTTCCAGGTCAGACTGGACTACTCATGAGACCCTGTCTCAAAATAATAATAATAATAATAATAATGAAAAGGGCTGGGGATGTAGCTGAGTGGTAGAGCACCCCTGGGTGCAATCCCAGTACCTGAAAAAAAAAAAAAAAAGAGGAGTTGAAGAAAACTTTGTTGCCCTTCAGTTCTATTGGCTTCAGATATAAGGGCAGGCCAAGTTCATACACAGACCTTTGTGCATGTCCAGTGTGGGAAAAGTGTCATTTAAAGGCCAACTCCCATGGGTAGATGGGCCTAAAAATGTTTGCCAAAAAGACTCAGAAATCAGCTTCTGAAACTGTAAGTGTGTGGAGTGATCCAAATCTGAGGGTAGATAGGAAAAATATCTTCCCGTCCTTCTTAATCTCCAGGGGATTGAGAAATAAGAATCAAACCCTCAAGAATGAGGATTGAGGAAGTAGGATGTAAAAATGGCTTCCTGGATTCCTTGTTTGAAGAGGAAGCCTGAATTTCCTAAAGCAGGAAACTCTTCCTTTTTGAGGAATCCAACCTCAGTAGTCTTAGTTTAGCTTTTTTTCATGTCTTTACTATTCATTTTCCCTGTGATGCTTACAAAACAAAGAGACAGGAAGCATCTTGATGAAAAAGTTCTCACGTCGTCATGTGATGTGCAGAAAACAGTGCAGCTGGTTTTAGAAGAGATGAGCAAGGGGCACAGTTTAGGGGTGGGGCCAGGCTGGGGGCGGGGTCCGGCCTAGCCAAAGCAGTTGACCTTGAACAGTGGACAGTTGCCAGCCAGAAAGAACCTTGGAGTAACCTTGTTCAGTGCTACCTCATTTCATGAGTAAAATAAGGTCTAAAGCGTTAAACGAGACTGCCACGGTGGCACAGCCAATAGGCAGCTGAGCTAGCAGCCCAAGAATAGATCACTGAGGAGGGACTTTCTTCAGAGAGTTTCATATACTGACACTGAGAGAGTCAAAAGGCCCTGAGGGTTTCCTAGGCTATTTTAATTTTAATTTATTTATAGTTTAACTTATTTTTATTGACCAATAATAATTGTGCATATTTATGGGGTACAATGTGATGTTTTGATCACTCTACATTATGGAAAATTGAATCAAGCTAAGTAAAATATCCATCACTTTGCCAACTTTTTTTGTTTGTTTGTTTTTGTAATGAAGATGCTAAAAATCTATCCTTTCTGTAATTTTGAAATATGCATTATTATAACTACGGTCACCGTGCAGTATGATAGGTCACTAAACTTACCCCTCTAGCCTGAGATTTAGTACTCTTTGATCAAATCTTCCTGTTGCCTATCCATCCCCCACCCCCCACTGCCTCTGGTAACTACCTTTCTGGTCTCTGTTTCTATGAGGTCAACTCTTTTATATTCTACATATATGTGAAATTACATAATATTTGTCTTTCTATGTCTGGCTTACTTCACTTGCCATCGTGTCGTTTAGTTCCATCCATTTTGACAAATGACGATGAATGACAAAATTTCTCTATTTTCCAAAGTTGTGTAGCAAGTATTCCATTATATGTGTGTGTGTGTGTGTGTGTGTGTGTGTGTGACAGTATATATCACATTTTCTTTATCCATTTGCCCCTGTACACTTAGGATGCTTCCATATCTCAGCTGTTGGCTGAATTAAACATGGAGGCACAGATAATGCTTTGACATATGAATTTCAGTTTCTTGGGATAAATGCTCCAAAGTGGGATTGCTGGGTCATATGGTAATTCTCTTTTACATTTTTGAGGAACCTCCATGTTATTTTTCAGAATGATGGTCCTAGTTTATATTTCTACCAACAATGTATAAAAGTTTCATTTTCACTAAATCCGTGCCAATACTTGTTATTATTCATCTTTTTTTATAATCGCCATCCTTATGTGTGAAGTGATATCTCATTATGGTTTTAATTTGCGTTTCCCTGATGACCAGAGATGTTGAACATCTTTCACATGTCTGTTGGCCATTCATATCTCTTCTTTTGGGAAACATCTGTTCAGATCCATTGCCTATTTTTTAATTGGGTTGCTTGTTGTCTTGCTATTGAGTTGATTGGATTCCTTATATATTTTGGATATTAGCCTCTTCTCAGATGCATTGCAAGTATTTATCATGGTCAGTTTACTTTGGTTTGCCTTTGACCTTCACCACCCCATCTGGTAAGCATAAATTGTGGTTGCTAATTGGCTTTCCTTGAAACATTTGTGAAGGACTCTCTTTGAAAGCAGTCAGCAGAGTTTAGAAGGGAGGAACTAACAGTTGCTGTGTATTTCATACCTCTACCCTCAGACTCCATCCCCAGTGGCCTTGGAAGTTCTCAGTAGGCTGACACCAGGCAGAGGCTAGACTTTGATCTGAAAATGTTTGCATGATGTAATTTCACGTGCAAGGGGTGATTGGTTTTGCTGGAAAGTCTAACCAAGAGAAAGCTTTCTGCCTCTGGCATTAGCTCACTCTTCACCTGTCCATCCACCTGATACTTCCTACATTTTTTTTCCATATAAAATTTGCAACTTAAGAACTCTTTTAAAACAAGCGGACTTGATTTTTATATATAGCATATATCATTATGGAAATGTTGCTGTGCTACCAAAACCTCCTAAAAGGTTGGGAAGCTTATTCTTATTTGATTCCAGTTTTTCTTGTGCTTTTAGATGAGGTTATAAACAAGCCATGATGCAGAGAGGCTACCGAGAGATGCACAACAGAAGCAGCCTTAGAAATAGAAATTGAATTTATAGGCAGTGAGATAGGATAATTAGTTTTTATATTTAAAAATATTCTCCATCCAGAGGAGCCTGCTGTCTCGGATAGAGAATGGAATTAAGTTTGAATCCCAATACCTCGAATAATATAGTGGAAACTGTCAGCTTTGTATAAAATATATACATAAATCTGCTGTGTGAACACATATAAAACACACATACATACAATATTATGAATTAAAGTGTGCATTCAAGTCCAATAATTATGATTCACTAATCATTTAATTCTTATAAAACCTTAAAAAATCTAAAAAGCTAAATATAATCTGATAATCTTCTGCCTTTTATTTCATTTTATTTATTTTTTGTTTCTGAGTAGTTATTCTGAGTCCAACAAAATCAAACAAACAAAAACCTGCTCTTTGCTGCTTTTTACATAAAAAGCAAAAATTGTATCTGATGTTTACCCTACGTTTTTATTTTTGATCTGACTGTTATTCACCACAGAATGTACATTTAACACACTTTATGTATGTGAAACAAAAAACAGGAGAGTGTGAAGCGTGTGCTGATGTTAAATATCTGTAAATTCAACGTGCCTTCACCCTTGATCAGAATTGGCAGAAACCAGACCTGGGTTTGGATCTTGAACAGACCTTTTTGTTCAGGGTTGCATCATGACTCTTGGGAGGGCATCCTGTCTGCAATGTGCTGCCGGCCCAGCCTGGGTCAGTGGGGACAGGGAGAAGGAACATGGACCAGCCATGCTGAAGTCACCAACATGTGGAGTCAGTTGCTGGTTCCTTGCTGAGGGTCAGGCCAGTGGAACTGCCGAGTCTTGTGGCTTCCTTGTTTCCACAGAGGATGCCTGAGGGTGGGATGAACTTGAAGACAGAGGAAGTGGCACTGAGCCTGCCACTGCTTTCTCTAGTTTGATTTTGAGCATGGGGGAGCCGGAAGCAGGACTCTCTCAGTACCTGCTCTGTGGATCATAGGAGGGTTTCATCCACTCGGCTTCTCTGGCTCCTGTTCTAAATCTCTTTCAAAGGAAGAAAAAGACCTGGTTGTTAAAGCATGAACTTGCAGGTCAGCTTTTCTTACATCAGACTCCAAGATGATGTCCAAAGCCTTTTGTTGAACTGAAATGCTAGATTGGTTTGAAATAACTGAGCCATTCCTTGCCTGGGCATAGGAAGTCTTTCTGTTGTCCAGAGGTTGGTTGGTTGGCATGGGCATGTTTGCATGTTTGCATATGTAGAAAGCGGCATGGCTTTGGGAAGGCTTTGCCTTGTGGGGACAACACTGCAAGACCCGGCTGCTCCTGAAAGCTAGAGGGAGTTGACTAGGGAGTTGGTCCTCACTCCTAGAGCCATTTCTATTCAGGTACAATTTCCTTCAGCTGCCTGAGGTTTTCAGTGTCAGATCAAGTTTTCTGGTTTGCCATCTGTCCGTTTCTGTTGCTAACTGATCTTTACACAATGTGACTCCATGTTAATTAGACATGTGTCTCTTTGTCATTCATCTGGGGAAGGGGTTAATGATGATTTATGTTACTTTAATTGGTTTTCCTCCAAACTGTTATATTTAATTTATTATTTTATAAGAACTCCAAGAGACTAGGAAAGAGGAAGAACAGCTCAATTCTATTTTTCATAGCCCTAATCATATGACTTGGAAAAAAAAATCTCAGCCTACATGTTTTGGGGTTTAAAAAGCATCGTCCTTCAAATTCTTGTTAAAAGGTAATATGTATGAGTATGAATTTACTGCTTACCAGTGCACAATTTATTAGTCACATTTGTCAATTTACATTAATTTAATTTTTAATAAGTAACATGTTTGCAGGGTTTGAAATTCAAAAAATCCTAAAAGGTATGTAGTAGAGTCTTCTCCCTATTATCCTCAGACATCTTGTTTCCTTTCCCAGAATCTGTATCGTTAAGGTCTTGTGTGTGCATATATTTGTACTTACATATACACATATGTACATGCACGGGTATACATGTATGGATGTTTATATACTTTTCCCTTTTCTATGCAGTGTGGATAAACATACGTGTTGTTTTGAATATGTTATTTAAATACATGTTGGAATTCAGCACATATCAATAGGTTAAGAGCCTCCTCTTTTTTTGGTAAGGCCACACTGATTACTGCTCAGTGAATTGCAACTAGTCCCTTCCTGATAGACATTTAGCTGTTCCCAGTTTTTGCCAGGACAAACAATGATGTAGTGAATAGCTTTGTATTACATTATTTTGTATATATATCTAGGGAAAAGATCCTAGGAATGGAATGCTGCAGCTCAAAGTGAGTATGCTCGTCATTTTGATTGATTCTGTCAAATTGCCCTCAATAGAGGTTAACATTTTATAGTTCTACCAGCAGTATGAATAGTGATCAGCCCTTTTTATATTAGTGAAAATGATAGATGAAATAGCTATCCCAGCTTATAGTTTTAATTTTTCCTCTCTTATTTTGAGCGAGTTGAATATAATGAACACTCTGAACTAAAAAGATGAATTCTTACAATTGGATGCATGCGCACGTGTGTGTGTATGTGTGTGTGTGTGTGTGTGTGTATGTGGTTTTCAAAGATGGAAGCCTATTTGTGCATTTTTCCCTCTAATTCTTCAAAGCACTAGGAAATTATATCTGGTTTCTAGCAAATTAGATAACTAATTTCTATATGGCTGTATATGAGGAGTAGATATGCTACAAATGTTAGAAGATACATAATATTCTTCCTCATATGATTACCAAAAACATTGCTGAAATCTAATTTCAACTGAAATTATTTTTCAAAATAATGCATTTTAAATTAATCAAATCAGGTTTTGATTCGTAAGGGTACATTGCATGATATCTTCTGAGATACAATATTACAAGGCCATGAGACTCTGACATGTGTTGCCATTTACTAAAATATACAGATTCTAGAGAAATCACAATTTGACTAACATGATGGGGGAAATGGTCTTTTAGATAAAAATGACCATCTTCTTCTTGATATTTTTTCTTTGTAGTGAGCTTTAGATGAAAATACTTGTGGTTATTTTTATTATTTCCTTGTATAGCAGTACTAGAGATTGAACCTAGAGGCACTTTACCACTAAGCTGCACCCCAGCCCTTTTTATTTAATTATTTATTTTAACAAGATAAGGTCTCACTAAGTGGCTCAGGCTGGCCTGGTACTTGTGATCTTCCTGCTTTCAGCTTTCCTCCTGCCTCAGCCTTCTGAGTGCCTGGGATTACTGTGCCCCAGCCTTTGTGGCTATTTTTAGCAACTAGAGCTTGAATGCATCTGGGTGATCAGCTCATGGCTCCTACCAGAAAGAGAAGTCTGGGGGTCTGGTACCGGTGTCCATCTCCTTGTTCGTGTTTCTTGCTTGCACTCACAAGTCACATAAACCTTTGATGAAAGTGGGAAGATACATTGTTGATTTCTTGGTAGAATTAATGCTCTCTCTTATGCCTTAACATATAAGCCTTTCACTTATGTACCTAAAAATCAATGAACAACTCCGTGGTCCACTGCTACTTTCTCTTCCCTGTGAGTCGACGCCTATACTTTCTTCAGGCTGTGAAAAGACGTGGCTTCTTTGGCAAACATGGAATTTGAAAACTGAACATCTGCTACAATGTCATACTAGGGATTTCCCTTTGGGATACACATACTTGCCATTTCAACAATTTTGCAGTTAATACAATGATAACCATTTCTATCACCCAGTTAAGAAATCTGCTTCCAAAATGAAATTGCCTTGAATGGCTAGTGATAGTTTTGAATTGTTGTAGTATTCCACACTGTCGCAAAATCAATTAACAGCCCTTCCTGAAGCTAAACTCACAAAATTTTAGAGCCAGAAGGAGATTTGGAGCTGGTCCAGCAGTTAATCCTAGTTTTCTAGGTGAGGGAACTGAAGCTGAGAGGTGAGGGTCACTGCGGTGAGGGAGGAGAAAGCTGGCCCTCTTCAGTTCCGGCTCCAGACCTCACTTGGCTAAATTGTTCCAGAATCTTACTTGAACACGATTTGTTTTTTTTTTTCCTGGAAGAAAAACGTATCAATCCTAAGGTCTCTTGGTAAAGCCTGTTGGTAGTTCAGCCTTAGGTGGGGGTTGATTTTGCTGAAGACCCCTCAGCAGAGAGAAACCCACGGAGTGCTCCTTCTGAGAAACAGCTGGACAGCACACCTGGCACAACCCCCTCTCTCTTGGGAACTGGTTGAAAACCAATCCCCTGTCTCAAAAATAAGGTCGTCAGGATGCTCACGCTGGTGTGGAGACGCACTTACACAACTGTGGCCACTTCCTGGTGGCTTCTACTGTGTATGAATAGAGGCACAAACTGGGAAAAATCAAGGCATTGGTGCTGATGGGCTGGGTCTGGTCAGAGTGGCCACTTCACATGAGCATGTCAGGAAACCTCATGTGAAGACTGTTATCATTTTAGGAAGGAAGAAAGCTGTGGGGAGGGGTGGGCAGGACAGAGGGAGGCAGAGAGGGGAGAAGGAAGGGGTGAGGAGCTACCTGCTTCACAGGTAACACTTCTCCAAAGTGTCTTGCTTGAACCAAATCCTGTAAGTATTAAAGATGTGCCTGATACCTCCCAAAGCTGCGTTTCCAGGTCTGGCCCTTCATCTGAAATTTAGATCCCTAACTGATCACCTGTGAGACACTTGAATCTCAACCCATCTAGGACGTATGTCACCATCTCACCCCTCTTCCCTCCAGGTCTTTTTCCTGCACTCCTTGTCTCAGCTGTGTCACAGATCTCCAAACTGACCAAAGACCAAATCAGAACTCGGAGTCATCCTTGATTCATCTTTTGCCCCACCTCCAGCCTCCATCAGGTCACCCGCCTGGTCCATTCACCTCCTTCGTGTCTCCCGACTCCTTCCCTCGTCCTGGCTCACTGTCATGGTCTTAGTTCACAACCGCCTCACTTCTTCCCTGAGTTGCTGTGACCATCTCCAGGTACCTCTCTCACCCAGACAGTCCTGTAGACTGTGGCCAGAGAAAGTCTTTCTAGAAAAGTCTGTCCAGTCGTGGAATTCCCCTGCCTGAAAGGCTCTACTGACTGCCCAGCCACCTCAGGGGAACTGTTGTGACGGGTCCCTTGCAGGTCAGTAGCCACAGCTCTGGCTGTACCCTGCCCTCCTCCCTCCCCCCTCCCCCAGGCTGTCCTGGTGCACCCAGAGCATTTCCCACGCCTGACCTTTGCACGTGTTAATCCCACTGAGCCATACGTCCTGACTCACCTGCTTACCCCTTCTTGTCTCATTCCTACTTCTTTCTGAGGTGACCTTAGATGGCACTTTTCAGAGACATCTTCCTTGACCAACCCTTATTTAACAAGCACTTGCGCTTGCGTTTATTCACTGTGTACCAGGCACTCATCTAAGGACTTTGCATAGATTTCATGTGTTCCTCTTAGCCTTGGGAGGAAGGAAGGATGATTGTCTCAATTTTATGAATGAGCAAACTGACCATTTCTAAATAGCGAAGCAACCACTTACCTAAGGTCACACAGCCTTGAGGGCCAGAAGTCTCTTTGGCTACTGTTTGGCATTTGATTTTGATTTGTAAGTGGTGTAGGGGAGTGTGTGTGTGTGTGTGTGTGTGTGTGTGTGTGTGTGTGCGCGCGCGCATATGTGTGTACCTGTGTACATATGTGTATATATATGTTAATTTATTTTTGAATAGGTAATCTAAGCACATATTTTAAATGCAGGAGATTCAACGAGTGCTCAGTACAGCACCAGCAAGTCTCCTTCCTGACCTTGCTTCTCCCTCAAAGCACCTACTGTTGCTGGTCCCTTGTGTACCTTCCCGGGGGTGCACACAGATATGCTTGTGTCTGCGTGTGCTGTTGTTTTTCATTCGTGATGACACTCTTTGCTTGCCATTTTTAATTTGCTTTGTTTGGTGAACAGTGTGCCTTGCGGCTTGTTCCATATCAATATATTAAGAGCTTCCTCTTCTCTTTTATGTCTAAATAATAGGCCATCATAGGGATGCCATCATTTATTTATCAGTGTCCTTTTGTTGGGCATTTAGGTTCTTCTCAGAGTTTTGCTAGGACTAACAGTGCTGCAAAAATGGGCTTCCTGCCGACGTCATTGCGCACACTTCCGGGTTCACTGGCAGGATAGAATCCTGGAATGGGAATTTTGAATCCAATAGTAAGCCTGTTAGTGATTTGGGTAAATAGTGCTAGATCATCCTTCCTGGTGGATGTATTGTTTCTTCTTTCATGAATAATTTATGAGAATGTTTCTTTCTGCATAGCCTTACCGTTGCATATCCTTTTTTAAAATATTTATTTATTTGCTTTAGTTGTACACAATGCAAAGCATTTATGTTTATGTGGTGCTGAGGATCGAACCCGGGCCGCGCACTTGCTAGGCGAGTGCTCTACCGCTGAGCCACAACCACAGCCCATTACCGTTGCATATCTACCAAACATTTTGATGTTTGCCATTCTGAGAAGTTTAACCTGCATTTCTCTGGTTATTTGAAGTATCTTTTGGTGGGTTTATGAATTGTTTTGATTTTCTGTGAGCTCACTGTCCATTGGGCTTTGTTGGATTTTTTTTAAATTTATTTATAGGCATTCCTTATATTTTTAAGGAAATTAACCTTCTATCTATGATTCATGTTCTAGATAGTTCCTCTGGTTTGCCATTGTATTTTGTCTTTGTTTATGGTGTTTTTTTTTCCCGATGCAGGAAATCTTTATTTTCATGTAATCAAATCTATCAGGCTTTTTCTTTTATAGCCTCTAGGGTTTGAGTCATGGTTAGACTGACCTTCCCCACGCCTAGACTATAAAATTCTCCTCCGAGTGCATGCCTGTGTCTCTGTGAAGTTGTTGCAAATAGGGAATCACTATCATAGTTTAGAAAACAGATCCCGAAGTCAGACTGACCCAGCTGCCCTGGCTCCATCTCTAACTAGTTCTGTAATCTTGGATGAAATTTTAAAACGGGTTAGTAAGAGCTGCATCTAGGGTTACGGGTTACCGTGACGATCCAATGCGACACCATGGGGACGTGCCTGTGCAGTTGTGAGAAATGGTTCTCCCAGCCCGTTAATAGCGCCCCGCTCCTCCCTCCGCCGAGGACCTCTCAGCCCCGAGCCCTTCCTCGGGACCCCACTCCCCAGCCGCCCTGCACCACCCAGCCCTGCTGGCAGGGCCGAGCGCTGGCTTTGAGGGCTTGGCTGTTTGTTTTGATTCCAGAGCGGAGACCTGGCTGCATTGCCGCAGGTGCTTCTCCCACCGCTCTGGGGCCCTGGCGCCTCAGGCAGCTCATCCTATCCACGGGTCACTAGTGAGAGTCCCCGGTCTTCCCTTTGAGCGCCTCTGCAGCTCTGCTCTGGGGACATGGCTGCCCTGTGGTGCCTCGGGGCCTCAGGGGGCGGCCACCTCAACTGGATCTCTTGCTCATTCTGACCTGAAACAACGTTTGCCGTGTGCAGGTGTCCCGGGAGCATTTTTGCCCAAGTGAGCTGAGAGAAGCAGGGGCTTGGGGCGTGGTGCTGGCTGTAAGAGGCGGTGTCACTCCGCTCTCTCCTCCTTCTCAGCCACCTTCAAAAGGCATTCCTGAAAGTAAGATCTTTTTTCAAGTGGATAATCACCCTAAAAATTTCTATGCGTCAGCTTATGTTAATACTTATTAAAAAGTTTTAGTTGCCGTGATTTTTGACTCCTTAAATATGCTTAATATTATGCATGCTGTTCAAAAGCACCAGTGATTTGGAGACCAAGCTGAGAATTTGACCTTCCTGACTTTTATCTCTGTTGTTGCCTTCTCTTCTCCTTTACCTCTTCAAGTATTTCCTTTGTATATTTTAACAAAGGCTCCCTGAAATTTCTGAGGTAGGACATGCAGCCGGGGACGTATGTACCATCATCTCATATCAATTTTGCCACCATCCTGGCCATTAATTAGAACAATGCTTGGTGCATAGTGTCACACTTTATAGGGAGGGTATGTATAATGGTCTCCTGCCTCATCTGAAGTGTGCTTGTTCAGAGACAGGGAGAGAGGTTAGGGGGAAAGGCAGAGGACGTATTATCAGGAAAACTAGAGGAAATAAAGTATTTTACTGTCTTATTAAATTTAACATGCGTCTCTGCTGTGGCAGGTGCAATAGAAGGTGCAGTGGTGGGCGAGGCAGGACCCTGCGTGCAGACGCTTCTCTTTATTATTTATGACACTTTGATCTGCAAGGAATCGAAGGAGGGCGTCTTTACTCCAATTTTATGGATGAGGAAATTGAGTTGAAGGAAAATGGAGTAAATGGACACTGATTCCACAGTGCAGTGGGCCAGGACGAAGTGGGGTGAACCTGGATTCCAAGCCTGGCATCTCCATCCCTGTTGCACTGCCTTCCAGAACCTTCTTGTTCCATACAGGGGAGAGGATGAAGGACAGTAATGTGGCTGTTTTCAGTGGAATCGTTAAAAAGTAAGGAAATGAAAATAAGAGGAAACAAATCAACACCCTCGAGTTTTCTTTCTGGTTGGGGCTTTTGGCTCTTCCTTTTGTAAAGCATGGACATTCAAGAGAGGTCACTTGTCAGCCATCCTGCTCCCTCCACACCACCTTCATAAAGGAGGTCTCCTTGGGATCAGTACTAAAGGGGCGCTGCACGTTCCTTTCTGGTCAAAAATCCCAGTGGAGGTGAAACTATACCAAACTGCCTGGAACCCTGGGCCCAAGGGGTTAATTTATTTTCTTTCCATTTTTATTTTTGGTGGTGCTGGAGTTGGAACCCAGGGCCTTGCGCATGCTTGGCAGGTGCTCGACCACTGTGCTACACTCCCAGGCCTGCAAGGATTTTATTTTTAAAAAGTGCTTGAGGTTCTCCAGTTCCCATGCTCTGTTACTAGAATGTTCTGTTGCTTTAAAAACTCTCAGGCCTGCTTCCTCCCACCCCATACTGCTGCTTCCCCAGATCTGGGCACGGGTGGGCTCACCATACGCGCTGGCTGCCCTGCCCGCAGACGCCCACGGTCGCTCAGAGCATTGCGTTTCCTTGGAAGGATCTCAGCCCCTCTGTGAAGGATTTCAGCTTTCTCTCTTGTTTCCAGAAGAAGCTTCTTTACCCCGTCTTGAAATCTTGCTGTATTCCTTAGTGTTTTGGAAACAAAATGTTCAGTGAGAGAATTCTGGCTTTGTGAACACTGGACCGCGCCGTTCCCTGACACAACAATCCCTCCTTTGTATTAAACATCTGAGAACAGAAGTTCTAAATAACATTTTTATATTCCTGTTGATGTGAGTTTTTTATTTGGGGACAACAGTTTGGGGCCTGTTCTTCTGTCAAGTTCTGATGTACTGTCCCCTTCTTCAGTGACAGGGATGCCACTGGCCCATAGATGGGGACTATACTTATGCCAGGGTGGTGGTGAGTGTTCATCTGCCCCCTGGAACTTTCTCACTGGGTCCCTCCAGGTTCTGTGAGTGGCTCGTGTCAGAGTGGGATGGCCGGCTGAGAGAGGAGGCACCTAGTCACTGGCCTGGCCGTGAGCTGAGTAGCTGACCTCACCAGCCACAGGCGGACCAGATGGGCAGACAGACCAAAATAGCCACTGTCCACCTCCTTTCTGGAAGGCAGAAGGGCTGCTCCTGAGGTCCAACAAGACCTAATTTGGTCAGAAACCCAGCGCTTACTCTGCACAGGAGGTTGAGCTGTGACCCTGGTACTAGTTCCTTACCTCCAGTTCTGGATTTTCATCAACCATGTTTGCACACCTTGGGAGGTGACCCACCACACCAGCGCCAATTAATTTGATAGCAAATACCCTTACTGTGAAAGCACTTCTGATTATTTTCCCTTATTTTGTACTTGTACAAAGTACTTGCACTTTGAGTCCAAAGAAAATACGTGGGTGTGTTCTGATCTTTAGGCGAACCCCATATTACAAAAAAATCCAGTTTTGTATGAAAAATAAGACTTTTATTTTTCGAAAACTGTATCACCACATTCCTTAAGTGGCATAGTTAGTATAATAAAAACTACAATTTAGCCAGGCGCAGTGGCGCACGCCTGTAATCCCAGCACTTTGGGAGGCTGAGGCAGGAGGATCACGAGTTCAAAGCCAGCCTCAGCAATGGCGAGGCACTTAGCAAAGTGAGACCCTGTCTCTAAATAAAAAATACAAAAAGAGGGCTGGGGATGTGGCCCAGTGGTCGAGTGCCCCTGAGCTCAATCCCCGGTACCAAAAAAAAAAAAAAAAAAAACCTACAATTTGCTCCCCCAAAATGTTTTTATTTCTAAGTTTCAAAGCTGTCTCTTTTTATTATTCATTCAACAGACACAGGTTGAGTTGTCCTCCAAGAGGGGAGCTGCCCTGCTCAGGTCTGTTGTGGCTCGTGGTAGGAGCACTGTGGCGCTGGTGTTTTCTCTCTTTGGATTGGAGAACTATCTCTTGCTTCCTGTTCCCTCTGTGAATATTTATTTTGTGTTTCCTGTGGGCTAAGCATTGTGCTGCTGTTCTCTGCCTTTTCTGGATGGGGGTGCTTGGGATGGGGGTGCCGTTGTCCAGTGGGGAAGATGAGGTAATGCTGGTCTCCTGGCCACCAAGCAGCTGGGCATTGGTGTGGCTGGTCCTTGGCTCTTCCAAGCAGGAGCAGCAGCAGAGGCCCAGGGAACCTCGGGCACTGGGGTGGATTGGATTATTTTCTAAGTGAAAGAACATTCTACTCCTCCTGTCTAACCTTCCTTTGCAGACTAAAATTGGAAAAATCACTCACTCTATGAACAAACTCAAATGATAATAAAAAGTGCCCTTTCCAAGGCAGCCTGACCGCACCTGTGAAAGTCAACCACGTTTGGATAAGACGAAGCACCTCAAGGAGAATGGAGCCCTTCTCCAGACCTTAATTGATTTTTGTGTTTATTGTGCCCCTTCTAATTCTTTGTAGAAAAGTGATTTGCAGCGCACAGTGCTTGACGTGTTACAGGCGCTGCATTATGTAATGCCATTCTTATCCAGAGATCATTCCGCTTGGTTTTGCCCTTTTCTTCTGATCAGCTTGTGTTTGCTTTTTCTTTTCCATTTCTTCTTGTCTGGGCAGTTATTGTTCCTCTTATTTCTCCCTCTTCATCAACTCCCATCCTCTGCCAAGAAAATGGGAAGAGATGTGGGCACTCTGTCCCTCTGTCCATTTTTTTTTTTTCTTTTCATTTTAAAGATCAATTGGCTGGATGTCTCCTGCCACCTTTTCCTGAACGAGCTCATCAGGTAACAAGGATCTTGACTAGTTATGAGACTGCCCTGTAGGAGCTGGGCTGTGCTTATTCCTTAGGACTGAGGAACTGTCCACCCTGCTTGTCTGTGATCTGATCTGTCAGTGCCCAGCCCTGCTGGCTAAGGTGAGCTTGGCCCTCGAACAGGACAGCTGATGCAGGTGCCCTGCTCTGTAAGAAAGTTCTTTAGACTCATGCCTACTGAAATATCTTTGGTAAAACAAGGTCTTGAAGCCTTCAGTTATGTACCTCTTAAGCAATTCACATAGTAAGTCCAGAACTTGGAGATCCAAAGGGCATTGCCATGTTTTCAGTTATGTTGCTGAGGAACTCTGGTGGTTCTAGGAAAGTTCAAATAATCCATGGCTGTGTGTGTGTGTGTGTGTGTGTGTGTGTGTGTGCGCGCGCATGTTTGTACATGTGTGTATGCACGGAATGAGAAAAATCAGATCTTTCATGTTCCTGTACTATAGTGAAAGACTGGTGAAGCTCATTCGATGGTGACCTGAACGAAAGATACAGACTTTGTTTACAGCAGTGTTCAAGTGACCAAGAATAAAAGCAGATGAGAAGTAGCCAGGCATGTTCAAGGCACAACTAATATATCAGGTTTCTGGAACATCTGAGTCTAAGGGTTTGGTCTTCCTCACGATATGTTGAGAGGTGAAGTTTTAAACGCGAGAAAGGGGAGGAGGCCAGCCGCAGGGGACAGTACAGAGACAATTAGAAAGCAGATGTGTGTGACTGAATGTAGCCAGCTTTACACAGGACTTCGGTCCCTTCTGCATGCGGGGTGGATGGGCGAGTTCTGTTCAAGGTCACATAGTGAACACTGAGCCGTTTGATTCTCTTTGTGCAGTAGCGACGCAGGCATGCTGGGGGGTTTGGATTGTGACTTGCTTTCTCCTTGGCATGGCTCCCACCTGTCCTGGAAGTCCATTTTGAGGTGACCTTGCCTCCTGCAACATTGAAGCCAGGGAAAACACGGAGTCTAGACGTCTGATAACCAGGTAGGCAGGTAAGGTAATCACCTGGACGGCTGGAAGGTGTTATCCAGGGAAACGGAAGGCTAGAGAGAAAATAAAAGCAAACGGTTTCCCCTTGGGCCATGACTGCAATCCGGATCCTACTGCTGATAAAATGCCACCCCTTTGTTCTGCTTCCTGCGTGTTCATCCGTACGATAGCCGTTGGGCATTCCCTTCAGGTGCCACTCACCTGGCCCTTCCTCCGTGCCAACGAATGGCAGGGTGCTCCCCAGCTGCTACGCGGAGCTGTGCGCAAACAGACCTCCTCAGCAAAGCCCTTCCCACGCCTGTGTTTGTCTTCTTCCAGGGACACTAGCAGGCCGCCCTGCGCTCTGTGATGGGGGCTGGGGCCCCTGCACGAGATCCCCACAGCCATCAATAGGCCTGTTCATGTGGGAGGTGACAGCAGCGTCTTGCCACAACATTACAAGCTGCTGGGTTCAATGCGAGCAGAGGGCATGAGGCTTCTCACAGCCAGGAGAGTCACAGCCTGCACCGCCAAGCGAAGGCGCCCGGCCCAGGCCATGGGGGGAACGCTTAGAATTTCTTCTTGTGGGTACAGTAAACACGATGAGCCAACGTTGGTGATGAAGTGCTCTTGGGAGGTTTTCTGATAAAGGCTAACCGAATTACTGAAATCTTTGCCGGGCACTATTTGCATTTTTAATCTACAAAGGAAGTCAGTGATGAGCTCTCTCAGTGTTCATTGTAGTTGATGCTTCATCAGCCAAGTCAGTAGGGAAGATCACCCTCCTCCAGGATACAAACCCACAAAAAGTCCAGAAATCATTTGTGTTTGGTGTTGGGTTGGAGTGGAGACAAGGGTGTGGGCACACACGGGATCAGATGGCAGCCTCCTTCAAAGTCCAGGCTGATGCTGCCCCGCCCCCAGCCTCTGTCAGCCAGCACCAAGGTGGGTGACACCTGTGTTCTTTTTTATTCTTACCGGAATGGTTAATCCTCTGTTCTTTACCCTCCGATGCAGAATCAATATTTGACTATAGCGTCTACAGAGAGGCTCTAAAAGTAGAAAACCAAGAGTAGTTCCATTCCTTATTATTATGACCGAAATGTATTGCATGATCTGGCCTTTGCATGCTCTGTGGGTTTTAATTAAAATTCTTAATTCTACTTGCAGAATGGCAGTATAGTTTCTGTTTGTATAGTGCCTTGGAATCTACATTTCCTTCAATTTTAGATGGAGCCTACTTTTCTAGCTCTGAATTTTGGAAGTTCCATTGATTAGTGCATCTTGAAATCCTCTCAGATTACATCTTGACATGATGCCTTGTGTCCTAGGAAACACTGGATCACATATGAGGTTTTAACATAAGGTAACTGAGGTAGTACTGACCCAACATTTGGGTTTCAGAACACTTGGTTTTCTTTTTTTTCCTTTTTCTATGTAGAAATACTTTATTTTTATGGTTTTTATTGGTGCATTATGATTATACATATTCATACTTCATTGTGACATATTCATGCATGCACATAATGTAATTTGTAATGTAATTCCCTAGTACCTCCCCTTTTCCTTGCCTCCTCCTTCCCCATGATCTATTTTCTCTACTGGTCTCCTTTCTATTATTACTTTTTTAGTTGGTGCATTATAATTATATACAAAAGTGGAATTCACAATAAATGGGATGGAATCAAACTAAAAATCATCTTCTCAGCAAAGGAAACAATCAATAACATGAAGAGAGAGCCTATAAAATGGGAGAAAATCTTTGCCACCTGCACCTCAGATAGAGCATTAATCTCCAGGATATATAAAGAACTCTAAAAAACTTAACAACAAAAAGAAAACAAAAAAATAAATAAATAAACCAATCAACAAATGGGCTAAGGAACTGAACAGACACTGCACAGAGGAAGAAATAGAATCCATCAACAAACATGAAAAAATGTTCAACATCTCTAGAAATTAGAGAAATGCAAATCAAAACTACTCTAGGATTTCATCTCACTCCAGTCAGAATGGCAATTATCAAGAACACAAGTAACAATAAATGTTGGCAAGAATGTGGGGGGAAGGTACAGTCAGACATTGCTGGTGGGACTGCAAATTGGTGCAATCACTATGGAAAGCAGTGTAGAGATTCCTCAGAAAACTTGGAATGGAACCACCATTTGACCCAGTTATCCCACTCCTTGGCTTATACCCAAAGGACTTAAAATCAGCATACTACAATGACGCAGCCACATCAATGTTTATAGCAGCTCAATTCACAATAGCTAAACTATGGAACCAACCTTGGTGCCCTTCAATAGATTAATGGATAAAGAAATTATGGTATATAATACATAATGGAATATTACTCAGCCATAAAGAAGAATAAATGATGGCATTTGCTGGTAAATGGATGGAGCTGGAAAATATTATGCTAAGCGAAGTAAGCCAATCCCAAAGAACAAAAGGCCGAACATTTTCTCTGATATGCAGATGCCAATTCACAATGGGGGGGGGCGGGGTGGTGGTGGGAAGAATAGAGGTACTTTGGATTTGACAGAGGGAGTGAAAGGAGGGGAGGGCATATGGGGTAGGAAGGATAATAGAATAAACTGGACATTGTTAGCCTCTGTGCACATGTGACTACATGACTGGTGTAACTCTACATCATGTACAACAAGAAGAATGAGAGGTTATACTCCATTTAGGTATGATGTGTCAAAATGCATTCAACAGTCATGTATACTAATTAGAACCCCCCCCCCAAAAAAAAAGTGGGATTCATATATGGAAGTCAGAGAGATAAAAAATAAATTGAATGAAACTAGAAGGGGGACCAATAGAGCAGAGGATGGGTATCATGAGGGAGGGGGAAGGGAGGGGAGGGGGAGTACTGGAGAATAAAATTGACCAAATTATGCTTCTTCCCCCCCCCATTTTCTAATTTTAAAGACCAATATGGAAGCCCTAACTTCTTATTTTGCCAAATCGGGATGTTAATAAGTCAGCTATTTTTTACTTTTACTGGCAAAATAATATTTAACATGAAATAGTGGTAATGACAAAATATTGAATAAGCTGCACCATTTTAAAATAGGATGAATTAAACTTTGAAAAATAAAAAACTGCTTTCCTTATTTTTTCCCATTTGGTGTAAACTGATGAAAACAGTCTAGAAAGAGGTTGTCCTGGGTCAGCCTTGGTTGGTTGATATGTATTTGATTTTAATAAATGGGGAACATGACTGTTAATTACCCCTACCTGTTCTGTGTATGGTTAAGTTGATTCCTTAGGACCTGATTTGGAAGACTGGGACAAGGGTAGGCTGGTATGGGTTGATTCACCCTATTTTGTGACCTCACACTCCTAAGTAGACCTGGTACCCTTAACTATATACCCCTAGTGCTGGCCATCTGAGCCATCTCATAAATGTGTGGTGTTGGGCATGAATCTAAGAGGATACACGGAGCTGTCACCTTTATAGCAGAACGCGTGAGTGAGTCATACTTGAACTCTGTGTTAATTTCTTTTTTCCAAAATGTGATCACCTGTCTGTGCATATTTTACCAAAGTCATTTTGTAACTTGAGTTAACAGAACTGGTAAAAAGTAAACATCCAACCAATATATGATGACAGCATTTTCAGTCTTCTCTAAACTGAAACAGAATGAGACCACTGGATTATATTTGTCCCATCAAATACATTTGATTAAGGAACCATCAGGGTAAGTTGCTACTCTCCTTAAAGAACCTGTAGATTGAGATAGCACCATTAGTGTTAGTATGTTTACTTGCCACATTCAATTAAATCTAGTTTTTAGAACATTCATGTTTTCAATGTGACACTTTGTGAAATCCCCTCAAATAAGAACAAAATTAATTTCCTTTTGGGGGTAAGATCAGAAATGTGGGAGTGTGTGTGTGTGTAGCCAACCATTGACGATGTCGTGGTGGTAGTATACAGCACCCTGCACTTTCCTAGGGCCGTGTGCTGCGACACATTCATTAGGTGATCTTCGCAACACCTCTGAGAGGTAGGTGGACCTTGTATTCCCATGGTTTTTGCACCCGGGAAACCCAGTTAACCGGTTCTTAAACAGTTAGGGTTAAAACGTGAGTTGCCCAAGTGTACCAAGCCACCAATACAGTTGCAAAGAAAGAAAAGAAGTCCAGGCTCTTTAAACCACACCGCCTCTCCTAGCTGGTAAATGGCATCTCTCCAAGTCCAAATTCTCAACTTCAGAGTTTCACACGAGGCCATTTTGGTATCTGAAGACTTAAATGTTCAAATAAATCAGACGTGGTTGTTTTAGTTAGAAGTATGGACAGTGTGTCCTGCAAGAGAAATGAGTCAAGGTAACAGTTAAGCGCTGGGACGCAGGCTGAGCCCCCTAGAGGAGGAGGGGGCTGTTTATCAGAGGTGCCCCATTTTATTGGTGACCAGTAGCGTGTACCACAGAGAAGGTCTGGTTAAGAGTTCATGGAACTGGAGTGGGTAGCAAGTGCTGTCCTGTACCCGTCTAGCTCCGGAGACTTAACTTGTTTGGACCTCAGCTGTGCCATCTGTAAAAGGAGATAATGACACAAACTGCCAGGCCCTTCCCTTTGCATGTGTCTTCCAAATTAATAGGAATGGGGCTTGCAATCAGATACTGTTAGGTCCGTCCATGGCCCCCAGTAAGTGGGGCTATACAGTCCACAGGCCAGATCCAGGTACAGGCCCCTGTTCTGCCCACAGTCCATGCGACCTTTGGAAGGCCTCACAGCTCTGGCTTTATGTTCTCCTCGGATGGTTTGGTGAAGATCCAGGGAGCGCACTCCCTGTGGGCTGCCGGGAGGGTGCCTTTGACCACCCGCTTGAAGATCTGATCCTCATTTCAGTTGAAACCTAATCCTCAGAGTGAAGAGTGAGGGCAGGGCTGCTACATCTGGTATCTTTTTCATAACCCATATTTTGAATACATGTATTAATTTATAGTACAAACATTTGGCCGTTTCAAATAACACTGGACTATTAAAAACTGGCCTTGATAATCATGACCCCAATTAAGAGGTGCACTCTTCAAAGGAAGATGGGTGCCGTCTGAGCACGCCCTCGCTTTGGTTCAGTCACGTTACGCAGGGCCATTGTTACAAGGCAGAAAAGCCACTAGGCAGGCATCCCTTTATCTCCCAAGCAAACATTCTCCGTAGTGGGGAGTTTGTTGTACATAAAAGGAAGCTTTCTCTGGTGCGGAAGCTTTCCAAACAAATTGCGACTCCTGAAAGTCAAGACCAAAGAAAGAATAATTGGAGCAAGCTTTCAGTGGGTGGAAGATAAACACTAACTTTATGTGCATGTCAAGAACGTAAAAGACACAGGTGGGAAACGATCCTCCTTGATAAGAGAGGACTGCTCAGTAGATGGAAAGAAAGAAAACACAGAGCAGCTTTTGGCATTGGAACTGTGCAAGTCCAGAATTTCTTTTTTCTTTTTTTTTCCTTTCTGGTTAGCTGCTCACAGCCACAAGTATGTATATTATTTCCTTTCTGCCCACAATTTACTGAGAATCATCTTTCTAATATACTGGGGAATCCCAAATAAAAAAACAGACAAGTCTTTTAACTCTAGCAATTAAATTATTCATATCTAGATCTTGATAGAAATAAGCAAATTCCTAGAATAGCAGTCTCTCCTGTCCATCCCGAGGAGCACACCCCACCCCATGTGTACTGTAACTGGCTTAGGGTGTTAGGGCGGGAGCTTTGCACTGATCCCTGGTGTTTGGAAACGGGATTCAGAAACTTCAGAGGTCTCTCCAGTGATTAGGTTGTGCCATGTAGGTAGTGGTAGGATTATAGAATATTTTAACCCTTTTATGAATGCTGCAATATAGTCTTACACTAGAGATGACTTCTAATTGCTCTGAATATGCTTCTTATCAGCCAGTTTCACAGTTGGCCAGGATAGTGTCAGCTGTCGGTATGGACTCAAGCCAACTTCCAGGATTCAAAACCCCAACTCTGCCTTTTTCTACCTGAGGTCTTCTTCGTGGCTCCTTTTCCTCATTTACAAAGTGTCAAGTAAACGGCACCTTCCTCTTAGGGTCCTTGTGAGCTTTGAGGAATGAATGTGAGCCAAGTGCTTAGAACTGCACCCGGTGCATAATAATGCTGTATACGTGGGAGCTGCATAATGAGGAGACAGACCCACACTGTGTGCATCCTCGGGATAATTTTACTTACCATTAAAATATGTTTTTGTTTCTAGAGTTGGTTTCTGTTGTCTGTGAACACACTTAAATCAGGTCTGAAATAGCAGATGCTCGGCAGCTATTCGTTTCTCCTGTTCTTCCTCCTGCCTTTCTGCCTGCTGCCTCTTGTATCCCTGATCCAGATCTGATGCATTTATCTGTGCACCATTTCTCCTGGGCGGAACTGGTGCAGGACCAACCGACCCTAACACATTGGCTTGAATACAGAGGAAGTAAAACGCTATTTTTTTAATAAGAGCACATGAGGGCATGTGCAGAAAGTGAGTAAATGAAGGGAGTTTGGAATGCTAATAAGAAAGTGGCAAGTGAAAGTGCTGACTTTCAATTTGCTTTCAATTAACTTAAAGCAAATCTTCTGCCAGATAAGCCATGACATAAATATGCAAGATTCAACACGTTCTGTTACTTTGTAAATATTCACTCCTTCATCATTTCTAATACTCTTAATGAATAAAAATCTCATTGATGTCTTTTTTAAGATACCAAGAAGATTATCATTTTATATTTGAGGAGCAAAAGATCAGTAAAGACATAAAGACATAAAGTCTTGTAACTTGTTTTGGTTTTATTTTCTAGACGTAAATCTAATGCTAAAGTTCACTACTTATGATTGACTGAAAATTGTGCCTTGACGGTTAAATATAAAATCTCTTTCTTAAAACTTCTTTCCCCATAAGCTTATACAGTTAGAGTTGTCTTTTAAATATTAAAATTAAAAATTTCCCCCTCCAGCAATATTGAAATTTCATGGTATCCATGAGTCTGGTTCCATGTTATTTACTATAATGAGCAACATAAATCCTTTCTTGCCAGTATTTTACTTAATTTGATTATTTGTTGATTTTTTTTTTTTTTTTGTTACCATTATTATTTGCTTGGACTGATGGACCACAGGTTTGCTTCAGAAATTCTCCAAAAGACATTAATTTCATAAACAGTGTTCAAAGCACCTAAAAAGTAAAGAGGTTTGAATTTTCAAGTTTGGGTAATGGAAGGATGGAGATGAAAAAGAATACTCAATTACCAGTTATCCCTGCAGAAAGTTCCCATTACCCATTAGGACCATAGCACTTGGAATAGTAGATTTTGTGGATGAAATGAAAATGTCTGACCCCATGACCACCTCTGCCAACAGCACCCTATTCACTGGGCTTCTGCCCATTCATGATTTCATAAAAAGTAGCCAAAGTGAATTAACATTTGCCCAGTTGTTAACTGGTCATGCACAACTTTGTAGACACGTTATTTGTAATGTTCAGCCATACCATAACTTAGTTCTTATTACTTTGTTAATGTGATTCATTTTTCATGAGTAGTGAAAATTCATCATCTCCCCCACATTCACAAGTGAGAGAATATTTTGATCTTCCTTGTGGTAGTGATAGCACAGCGCCACCAAGTTCAGAGATGCAAATTCCTGATTTAATATCTAGTTCAGCGTGATTTGATCAAGAGCTTCTTTGTTGAGCAGGAGTATGATAGGTAGCAGGAGTATCGGTTCCAATCCTAGTGAGCCTGCTTGTTCTTGGTTCCAATCCTAGTGAGCCTACTTGTTTACTGGGTGGTTTTGAGTTTCCTGGTCTGTAAAATACCTCCCCCACAGGGTTGTTGAAGAGCTGAGTGGCAGATGCATATACAAGTGTTGGGCGTTTGGTGGGTGCTTTGTAAGTGTTGGCGTCCCTTCCCTCTCCTCTGGGGGCCACTGCTGTAACCCCTGTCCGCAGAGTGGACAGGAGGCAGAGAGGAGTCACTCAAAACCACTCTTGTCCTTAATGAGTCAAACACATGATGTTGTGATATCATAGGCCAGTCCCTTCACTAAGGGGGACTCTGTTAACTCTTCTGTTAAATTTGGGGTTGACCTTTAGTGTATGACTAAACAGTCACAAAAGATCACTTGAGCCCTGACCTTCTGGGAATCTATGATATCGTGAAGCCAAGGGTTCAAGAACAGGAGATGAACAATAGAGTGTTAGGTGGGTAGTACCAACCACAGTATGTGTGTGTGTATAATACAATATACATAATATATTCTTACATGCACATTCTTGTATGCATAGTATATTTATATATATATATATATTCTCATTCATATACATTCTTCAAGAAGGAAGAATCTGCTGGACTTAGTGATGCATTAGATTAGATGTGATTAGATACAAATCAAAAACTCTTCTAAGGCTGCCTTCCCCAGAATGCCCTCTATAAAACCTTAGTTCCTAGGAATGGTAGGAGGTGTTCATTGACAAGTGGTTCTGAAGACCACTTGGGAAGGGGCTTCTTTCTTGCGGGACCTGGCAGAATCCCTACTCTGTCCC
Source organism: Tamias sibiricus (assembly GCA_025594165.1). Taxonomy (NCBI): domain Eukaryota; kingdom Metazoa; phylum Chordata; class Mammalia; order Rodentia; family Sciuridae; genus Tamias; species Tamias sibiricus. Next base: position 21,935,367 of record CM046671.1, read on the forward strand.
TGTGCATTGTGATTCCCAAACTAAGGAATGTAGTGACTGTATGAAGCATTTCCAAAATTAAGTTCATCTTGGAATCAGAGTTCTTTTGCACCCAGGTAGCATCTTGCAGGTCCAGCATTTCACAGGAAAGACTTTGCAAAATGCTGCCCTGCTGTTTTAAACCAGGAGTGTGGTAGAGTATGGGTGTCATTGACTCCACTAGTCAATATGCTGAGTCTCAACCGCTGGCAGCGTCCCAGGGAGGCCAGAGGTGGGTAAGATCTCATGTTTGCAGCACGTCTTGCAACACACCCCAAGTGTGGCACTGTCTTATGGCTAAGAGCTAGCATACTTTGGGGGCGACAGTATCCTACCAGATTGTTGATTCAGAATCAATTGAGACAATATCCTGAGAGAGAAAGAGAGAGAGTCCTGTGTCTACCTTGGATGTGTTTGTTTTCTGTCTCTCTTCTAAAGCTCCTGCAGTTAGCATCCTGTTCACCGCAGAGAACTTCTGTAGATAAAACAAACATGCAGTGCCCAACCTCAGGTGGCTGGAGTTCAACTAGTTGCAAGTTTCTCTGGAGTCCACAGCCTTCTGACCCCTACATCTACACCTGGATTCAAAATCAAAATAGAACCTGAGGAGAGGAGCCTGAGGAACTGAACTACGGGCACAGGCAACCTCCCTTTCTTCTGAGGGAAGAGGGATCCCAGTGTTGGTTGAAACTGATGGCATAATCCGTGTTTTCATTTCTTATTGATGAAATACAAGCAAGAGGCCCGATGGCCTTTCCTTCTTGCTGCTCTGCTCTGTGGACTGTTTCACCACTGGATTTTTCTGCCTGTGGGGCCTTTGGAAACGGTTTGGCAGGTTGAGCAGTTATTTTGCTCATGTTGTGAGTAGCATTTCTCTGACCTTTTGTTATTTACTGAAACAGTCCAGCCTGTTTTCTTTTAAGAGAAGCGTGAAATGAAGGGGGGTCACTCAGCACATGCTGACTTTGGTATCAGAAGACTAACTTTTGGGCGGCTTGGCTCCACGTATTCTTCTAAAGCTGAGGGGTCACTGGCCTCCTTGTTTCTTATTCTTGTGATTTTTAAAGGAGTCTTTGGGGAATTTTTTTTTCTTTCCTTGCTAACGCAGATGCATGTGAGGTTAGTAATTTATTTAAAGCGCTTCACCACATCTGAAAACACAACCCTGCTATGAGTTGTTTCATGAGGTCCTGGGTTATCTGAAGTCTCACCTTTTTGAGCAGTGACGTGACATGTTCCAGGGGAGGAAAGCTTGACACTAGACAGCTCAGTGACATGGTGACAGAGCAGTCCTCACACCTGACCTCTTAAAACCCTCCAGTCAGTGGAGATGATGACACCATCCAAGATGGCTTCCCAGGTCACATGGCCTTGCTTGGGGGGCTCCTTCTCCCTCGTTCTCTGCCTGCCTGTGTTCAGAGAACCCATCTCCCCAGTGCTTTTCTTGGTGAAGGATTCCCCTCAGTACAGGCTGACTTAGAAGAGTAAAAGAAGCATCCGGATTGGATTACATCCTTGAAGATGAGGAACGTGCCTGTGTGTGTATGTAGTTTGTTGCTCTCTTCCCATCCATCTCCTTACCTACTGATGTCGTTCCATCTCAGACAGAAACCTTTAGCAGGAATCAGACCTTTCTGTTGGGAACCTGTAGGACTTGAACTTGGTGGATTGTATTGAAGATACTGCTCAAATTTGTCATGTCCATTCTCTCAGCTAGATAAAAAATGGTCATCGCATACACAAACTAGTGTGGGTGATGATTAATTAAGGCTGTGTGTGATTGAGTAAGGATCTGCGTGTTGGAGAATTTCCATATTCTCATAAAGGGCCATGACTTTGGAGATGTTTTTCAGTCATCTCTTCAGTCAGTCAACAACTACCTTACTGTCCTCAGCTCTGGGGACACAGTCATGCACCAAAGAGACGAACTTCTCATGGTGTTGATATGGCAAGGTAGAGACACAGACAATAAGTAGTAAACCCCAAGATAAGGTCGTAATAGATGCCAGAAAGGATGGTGTGGGGAGTGACGGGGGGAGGAGAAGACTTGTTTAGATCCAGAGTCTAAACTAAAGAGTTGCTTTGGCCAGGGACTCGTAAGATGAGGAGCCAGTGTGAAAATCCAGGCAGAAAATTTCTGGAAACAGAAGGAAGAGCAAAGTGTTGGACTACGCTGGATTCCGCTTTCTTATCACATGCCCTCATGTTTGTCACTTAAGGATTACTCCTTAAACCTTTAGGTCCTTGGCAACACCCCCAGAGCAGCAGGAAGGTACTGTCTTGGTGGAATGTGGGCTGGAAGGCAGGACCTGGATGAACTTTTCAGAACCTGGTTATCCCTCCCCACCCCATCTCTATGGCCGCCATGTTCAGAGACCTACGTTTTATAGATCGGATGGTACGTTGACTTCATTTCTTAGAGAAAGGCAATGGGAAACACTTTAAAATGCCACATCTCGAGAAGAGAGGGAGCGTGGGCTTCAGAAAGAATCAGGCCAGGTCGGACAAGCCGCTGTCAGTCACTCACATTCTCACGGAGCTTTTCAAACAACTTTTAATTATTTTATTTTAAAATAATTATGGACTCACAGGAAGCAATAAAAGGAGTGCAGGAAGTGCCCTTCCCCCTCCTTCCCCCAGGGCTAACACTTTGCGTAACTCGAATGTATAGGGTCCTGGGTGGAGTATGTCCATCACCCACACCAGGAAATTGACATTAGTATCATCTCCAGACCTACTTCAGATTTCACAAGTTTTGACACACACTCAATTGTGTGTGTGTGTGTGTGTGTGTGTGTGTGTGTGTGTGTGTGTGTGTGTTTGTTCCCTGTCTAGGTTCCTGTGGGTCCTCTGCCGTCAGGTGGAGTATCCATCACTACCAAGACACCCTCTTGTCTTGTGGCACTTTGTGTCTGACGGACAGCAGCAGATGCTCTCCAGCTTTTAGTCTTCATATTCTGGATGAATCTGTAGTGAGAGAGGTTGGGCAAGTCTCTGCGTTCTGTTGCTTGGTTCGGCTGCCATAGAATCCACTAAACTGACATGCAAATGGAATTCCTTGGTCTGACTTACAAGAAGACCTGATGCAAGCCCAGAACAAATAGCACATAGGATTGAATTAGTAACCCTGACCCCATCTTGGGAGCCCACCAGTTGGCACCAGCAGTGAGGCCTCAGCAGTCTACCTCTAAGAACAGAGCCCCTTTCTGGTGCCACATAACTTGAGGACTTAAATCATTTCTATGGGGAATTTTCTACAGTGTTTCTAGAAGATGGCTGAGAAAGCAAACACCAGTAAGGGGTTAACAGGTTACCTGAAGAGTGGTGCATTCCTTGTAGAAAACAGAACAAATGATAGAAAAATACTCCTTTGTGTGCGGAGCAAGAAACCTTTTGCACGTGCAGTTTGCTGTGAGAACTTTAGGTGCAGGCTGAAATGGAAACACACTATAAACAGATGGAAGGAGAGACAACAGATTTAAGGAAAAACATCTGTCTGCTGAATCTGACATCCAAAAGCTGCATCTGTGGCCTAGGATCAATCTTGTAATGCTTAAAAAAGGAATGCGAAGGGGCCCAAAGCAGGCTCTGGAAGTTTCTTTCCTTCCTCGAGATTTTTCTGTTTGCTCTGCTCAGAGTGCCGCAGGGACTGCTGAAATGAACTCGTGTGGTCCCTTATCTCGATGCTGGAGTAGCATCCTTAGCATCCGTTAACTTGAGAATGATGGATTGAAAAGACATTTTACCTGTATGTGTCCTAAGCACACCCATCCAAGGGGCCCATGTATTTTGCCAAATGAAACCTCTGGAGATCTTGAGTTGGACTCTTTAAATATTTTGCATTTCAAATACAAGTTTTTAGTAGTAACCAAGTTGGAAGCCAGAAGAAAGGAGCATACGACGTTCTCCTGAAGCCCCAGAAGGGATGAAGAGCATCATCTCAGTGCTCGATGAGTTCGTCACAGTTATCCCTCGACGTATTCATCATACTTTCTCTTCATGCCATTCTCCTGTATCCTGTCGACACAGCCTAAGAGGCCAAATCGAAAGGAATTAGAGATCACCTGTTCTCCATGGACATGCCAGTCCTGGATTTCTCTGAGGGCAAGCAAAAGAGGGTGATGGGTGGTCACCCCTCCCCGGGATGTCGTCCTTCCTCATCAAGTCTTCTCAGTGGGACGGCAATAAATTTATAATTCCTTCTTGGGGACTTTTCCCTTGAAGAACTTAAGTGACCCCACCTATGTTACCTGAAGATTGCTATAACTGGAATGTGAGGGCTTGTAAGCAGCCTTTTGGGAAATTTCACAATATCCCATCACCTCATAGCTCCCTTTCACTGTCTTCTCTGCATATGGTCCCTTCTTTTAAATCTTGTCTATATTTTGATACAAAATCTTATGCCAAGCAAAAGATTCCCACGTGCCATTGCCATGCATGTTTGAGGCAATTGAAATTTAACTGGTACGAAACGAGCTTGTATAAATTATGGCACTTGAGGTCCCCGGTGCTGTGGCTGAATGGCTGTGTTTTGAGCAAGGTTGGGGTAGACGGCCTATTGAGGGCTCACTGGTAATGAGGAGTTGTGGCGAGACCCGAGGATAGGAAATGCAGTAACCAGCAGAGAGGAACCAAGGACCAGCTGGCGCTGGAGTGTTGAGGCAAAGGAACGGAGGGTGGGTGCTGTCTAGTCGGGCCAGGGTGGTCAGCGGCGCCGTCGAGTTTTCATCAGATCCTCATTGCTGCTCTTCATCGCTGTTTGCCCCGCTATGGAGATTCTGTCGTGTGTGTGTGTGTGTGTGTGTGTGTGTGTGTGTGTGTGTGTGTGGTGGTGGTGGTGGCTGATGTTATCCAGAAATCACCCAGCAAAGGAGTGTCTTCTGCATTAGTAACCTCGGGAAGAGTTTTAGCAGGAAAATCAGAGAGCAGATGGTCTGGTAGAGAGTGGGACCTTTCCTTCCCTCTTTCCAAGGGAGTGTCAAATTCAGGGTGACGCTGCCAATAACGAGGTTACGCTGAGATCTCATCAGACCTGGTTATCTCCATGGTGGTGATGATGCAAATAGTAAAACTCCCACCCTTATTTCTTGGGATAAGGATTGTTCCTTTGGCATACGATATACAAATTAAGGGACCATGAAGTATTCTTGGTAGAACAGCTATTTTCCAGTATTTTCATGTTCTTTGTTTCTTAGTGGCCTCATTACTACAGAGTTTCAAAATAACATTTCACAATATATATTTTTTTTGCTCTCTACCTAATTATTGAAAAACATAGATGTCATATGAAAATCTAATATGCTGAGATTATGGCAAGATAAATATCATGGACCAGAGGTCAGAAAATGATGGCCAAAGGAGGATTGGAAGTTTGAAGCCAGCCTCAGCAACTTAGTGAGATCCTGTCTTAGAACAAAACATCTTAAGGGTCAGGGATATAGCCAGTGGTTGAGTGTCCTTGGGTTCAATCCCTAATACCACATAAATTAATAATTAATTTGATTTAATTAAAGAAAAACTATGGCCCATAGATCCAGTCTTGCTCTCCCCTTGTTTTGTTTTGTTGGTGGTGCTGGGGATTGAACCCAGGGCCTGTGCATTCGAGGCAAGCACTCTACCAACTGAGCTATATCCCCAGCCCCTCACCTCTTGGTTTTGTTGTTGTTGTTGTTTTACTTTTTTTTTTTTTTTTTGTAGGTGTAGAAGGACAGCATGTCTTTATTTTATTTGTTTATTTTTATGTGGTGCTGAGGATCGAACCCAGTTGCCTAACGCATGCTAAGCAAGCACTCTGCCACTGAGCTACAGCCCCAGTCTCTCACCCCTTGTTTTTATAAATAAAGTTTTATTGGAACATAGCCATGCCTATTTGTTTATGTATTGTCTATGTCTGCTTTCTTACTACAACAGCAGAGTTGAGTAATTATAATAGAGATAATATTGCTAAAAACATTTCCTGTCTGGTCCTTTACTGGGAAAAAACTCCAACTCCTGACATAGTCTCATGATAATCATTCATTCATCTGTTCATTACTTTAGTGGCACCAGCTCTGTTAACGATGCTGGGGAACATGAAGACGAATCAAGCAGTCTCTTATGCACAAGGATGTACAGACCAACAGACCCAGGTCAGCAGCCCTGTGGCCAGGCAGAGTGCCACACACATGACAGACGAGAAATAACGAAAAGGCTGCGAGTGCCCCTGGTAAGGGGAAGGAATTAAAATATGCCCAAGGATGCTGTTTCTATAACTGCAGCTCACAGGAACTTCATGAGGAACAAGAGTCACTTCCTTCATGGAATTTTATAAATTGTAGGATCCAAAGGGTGGAAATGATTTAGGATATTACTGTGTGTCCAAATGTCTTTATCTGGATGAATGTTTCCTCTGTCACTATGGGGATAATCATATTTATAGAAAATGTTCAAAGAGTTGAAGGAAGCTTCCTCCTTCAGGGTGGGAAAATAGAGGGAATTCCTTTTCTTTTCTACTGACTGCTCATGCAACAAATAATAAACGCTATGGCTCCCCAAAAGAGGATCTCGAAGGGTAAGTCCTCAAATATCAAAGGGGTTAAAAAACAAGATAAAATTGTAGAACCCCCACCGTGAAACAGCATGACTCGGTGACAGTGACATCTCCTTCTTCTCTGGAATGCCATATGTGTAAGTGTGACCTGAGCTCTCGGCAAATTCCTTTGGCCTGTTGAAACCCTTGACTGGTGCAGCCCCTATCCTGGGGAGATTCCATGCAGGAAGCCTGCTCAGTGCTTCCGGTTGGAATGAGTATCTGCCTCAGGGTCAGTGCCTTGTATGACTTTTGTATCACCAATAGTGATACATTTTGTGTTTTTCAAGTACCTATCGAATTAACTTCAATTGGATACCGAGACACTATGCCTCCAAAAATCTAGGTGGCTGGTTTGGTAAAGGATTCTAGAATTTCAGGTTAATTTAAGAGTGAAACAAATAAGATTCAGTGCGTTCTGCTTCCAGCAGGGTATCAAAATTGTTGGCCAACTTCCAACCACTTATTCTTTCTATTTATACCAATAAAGGGACTGCAGTGTAGCTGGGTCTTAGAGTGCGACCCGATGAGGTTTTGCCCACAGAAGCATAATATTTTGACTGATAAAGTGAGCCTGTTTGGTGAGAAAGCTACTGAAAGAAAATATCAGGCCTTCACTTGGGTAATTTAAACGTTTTAGAACGCCGAGCCCAAATATTTCACTTTTCCTCCCTCGGAGTCGGAGAGCCCCTACAGTCAGCCATCTGGCCGTGTCTATGGGCCCAGTCTCCCCTTACCAAGAAGCACATACCAGCTTGGCCCCAGTGCTCTTCGGTACCCTCTGAGCAGCCTGGTTGCCAGTAGACCAGAGTGGCCCCCGTAGAGCATCAGAGGGCGACAGTCCGGAAGTTCATCTTGTGGTCCCCTCTTCCTCCCGGAGCCAGAAGAGGGGGATCCAGCCCTCTGTGTGTGCAGAACACACTTCGGGGCACTCCTTGACAAAAACAGGTAGAGTTACTGCATACCCATGCGGGGGCTGTACTATATCAACACTGTCTAAATAAACATCGACTCTGCCGGCTCCTTCAAGCCCTGCCGTGTATTTATGAATGGAATCGCTTCATCATTTTCCTTTAATGTCAGTAGCAGGGAAGCCAGAAGGCATCACCTCTAAAATGGGGAAGGAGCACTGCAAACACGTGCATTGCCAGCCAGCTGCGGCAGCGACCAGCAAACAGAATGACTTTCCCCGTCGTCGTCACGGGCCCCATCCCTGTGGGGTTTTTCCTTGAGTTTCTGATTTATAAGGATCACTTTTGAAGACCTAGAAATGCCTAGGTGCGATTGAATTACTGATTGCTCTCTGGTCGTGTTTTCACTGGAGGCTTTCTGGAGGGCCGCTGATTCCATCCCATTTCAAGCGCTCGGTGGCATGAACTCACTTGGGTTCTGCCCACATCACTGCATTCCTGGGATGCCGTTCACAGGCCTTAGCAAGATCATCTGACAGCCGCCTGTGAGGTCAACGAACTTTATACATAATTAAACACTCACAGTTAGGAGAATTCTTTTTTCTTTTTCTTTTTTTTTTTTTTTTTTTTCTGCCCTGAGAAGCGGGGAAAGAATACATGTTAAACTGCCCTCCATGCCTGGGTAAAAAGTTATGTGGAGTCATCGGGCTAGTTTCACATGATTTAATGCTGAACCGAGTCTGAAAGTGATTGCATCCTCTGCTGGGCCCCACAGAACAGTCACCACCCACACTGTTTATTCAGACTGGGATCTTGGCCATTTGGGGTTTAAGCCAGAAGAAAGGGGGAAAAAAACCAACCCTGGAATGAACGCTTTTGAAACTCTGTATTCTCGACGAAATGCAGCCAAGGATTCTTTTAAAAATCTATTTAAAATCAATTACTGGGATCATATTTTCATTTACGATGGATTGTTAGCAACAGCTAATTTTCTGTTTTCACCCAGATTCGGAGTTTAGGGTGGATATGCCAGTGCTGGAATCTTCCCCCTGTTTTGCCTGCGTGTCTGATGCTACCAGCAAACTATGTGTGGGCAATTGGGCAACCCTGACCTTTGACCAGCTTTCCATAAAAGAACAAGGAGAGGTGTGAGGAAGAGAGGGACTGAGAGAAAACAAGCCTGGACTGCCGTAAGGAAGCAGACAGGAGGGGAAGAGGAAGCAAGAGGCAGAATCCCAGGCCTTGGGAGGGTGGCGTGGGCCACCTCGTCCCTCTGTCTCCAGTCAGGGCTGCAGAAAATCATCTCAGATGTAGGAGACTGTATTGCAGTTTTAAAGATCTCTAGAGGAGATTCCGGAACCTCCCTTGGTTACCCACCCTGCTATTTAGCAGTTCCTCCAGCCAGGAAATTCTCTCTTATTTCCAGCCTGAAATGTGCATGTGGTGGGTGGGCTTCAGGGGAGAGTCGCTGGTGGAGACCACTCCCACCTCCCACAGTGTGTTTACTCCTGCATGGGATGGAGCATATCACTTGCTTCTCCATTGGCAGTCTCTCCGACCTCCTTCCAGAGGAGGCTGGGTGAGGGGGACTGGGCCAGGGTGGGCCAGGGGCCCCGGGGAGTAGCACTGATGGAGGTTGAACAGGTATCAGGCACTCCTGCTGGGCATCTTGTGTACTTACCAGGGATGAAAGAACATAGCTGGGAAGGGTCCAGGAGTGAGCCTCAAACCACGTGCACAGATTCGATGAGGAAGCTGCTGCTTTAAAACTGAAAACAAGAGAAATCCTGGAAAACAGAATGGAGAGTCTAGAATTTCACTGGCCTCAAGGTGGACATCTACATCCTTAGTTTTAAATAAGAGCTAAAAGACAGAGTAAAGGACAGGTCCCAGACAAGATCTTGGGTCAAGTGTCCCCGAAGGCAGCACCCCGTCCTTAACTCTGGACCTGAAGGATGCTGGCACCCCGGCCACCGTTCTCACTTCCTCCAGTCTCTTCCTCCTCCCCAGCAGTTGCACAGTGAGTGCTCAGCTCCTCCAAGAGTGAGTGACGGGTTCATTGAGGAGCTGTCAGATGACCCGAGCAGCCGGGCTTCTTCCTTTTTTTTTAACTGAATTATGTCATCGCCCTTCCTTAGGCTGCGGTTTGTTCCAGAAAGGAAGAAGTCATCTTCTGCTTCATCCGCCTGCCCTACATGGTTCCCGGTGTGAGATGAGCCACTAACTCAGTGGGGTTTAGCTACTGTGATGAGTGGGCCTTCAGGCCCTGGAACCCTGACCCTGGGCCTCTTCAGCTTCATCGTGTGCCAGTTGATTGATGCAAGCACTTGTCCTGCCTGCTTCTGGGGGGCTCCTGAAGAATAATAATACAGGCGTGCATCACCCACTGCTGAGGGTACGCTCTGAGAGGTGTGTCTGTGAGGTGACTTCATCATCGTGTCAGCCCGATTGAGGGGCTCGCACAAGCTCAGACAGCTCTAATGTCACTAGGCCACGTGATCTTGTGGGACCACTGGCTCGTTTGTCGTCCAGTGTTGGTCTGAACGTCATCAGGAGGAGTATAACTGTATTGATGGATGTCTTTGAAATGGGCAAAGCAGTGTTTTTTCACGATGAAACATTTCAAGCAAACAGGAAATAGAACAGCATTGTGAACACATGTGCACCCGCCATGTTTTGCCATGTCCTTATCCATGTTTGCTTCAGATCTTCCCACCCAGCGTTGCTTGCTAAAGAACGGGGGCGGGAGAGGGAGAGAGAGAAGTAACTCCCTTCTCCCTTCCGGAGTGTCACAGCATCAATTTAAAACATGATGATTATTATCATCAGGCATGGTTTTCTCTTTTACATGTCTATCGTATATCCATAAACAATACAAATATTTAAAATATCTTTCTGTATCTAAATGATGAAATAACAGGATTAGTGTTCTGTTGGTAGGACTTGACTGTTGTGAAGCACATTCCTCTACTGTATCTCTCTTCCATTCTGTGTCATATTTCATTGCATGAAGAACATTAAAGTTGTTTCTAACCTTTAAAGTACCTTTTAAAATTTTTTAAAATTTGTTTTAATTACTCATATACGACAGTAGAAAGTATTTATGCACTATGATACATCATACATAAATGGGATATAATTTCTCATTTTTCTAAGTGTACAGGTTGCAGAATCATATTGGTCATGTAGTCACATATATACATACAGTAATAATATCTGTTTCATTCCACTGTCTTTCCTATCCCCATATCCACTCCCTCCCTTCCCTTCACTTCCCTCTACTTAATCTAAGGTAACACTATTTTTCCCTAGTGGCGTCCCCCTTATTGTGAATTAGAGAAAACATTCAGCCTTTGGTTTTGTGGGATTGGCTAATTTCACTTAGCATGATATTCTCCAACTCCAAGCATTTACTGACAAATGCCATAATTTCACTCTTCTTTAAAGCTGAGTAATATTCCATTGAGTATATATACCACATTTTCTTTATCCATTCATCTGTTGAGGGACACCTAGGTTGGTTCCATAGTCTAGCTATTGTGAATTGAGCTGCTATAAACATTGATGTGGTTGCATCACTGTAGTATACTGATTTTAAGTCCTTTGGGTATAAACCAAGGAGTGGGATAGCTGGGTCAAATGGTGGTTCCATTCCCAGTTTTCTGAGGAATCTCCATAGTGCTTTCCATAGTGGTTGTACCAATTTGCAGTCCCACCAGCAATGTATGAGTGTACCCTTTTCCCCACATCCTCGCCAACATTTATTGTTGCCTGTATTCTTGATGATTGCCATTCCGACAGGAGTGAGATGAAATCTTAGAGTAGTTTTGATTTGCATTTCTCTAATTGCTAGAGATGTTGAACACTTTTTCATATATTTGTTGATCAATTGTATTTCTTGAAGGACATTATAGTTTGGGCTTTTTGATGTTAGGACAGTGTTACCACACATGGTCTATGCACACTGTGGTCATTTCTCTCAGATGTGTGGCCAGAAGCAGAGTGATACAGCTAGCACATTCTCATCTTGCCTGGATGCCGCCAAATTGCTCTCCAGAGTTAAAGAACCAATTCACTTGCCCATTAGCAGGGTCAGAGAATTCCTCTTGCTGTATATTCTCACCACTATAAGCTACAGGAAGTCACAAGATTAAGCATCTTTTGCAAAGATGGAGCATCTTTCCCTTTGATTACTCAACAGTCAGGAGTCCTTCTTCCTGTCCTATCTTTTATTCTTTTGGTTCATTTCTTTTCTTATTTATTTATTGGAGTACGTAATGTATGCTGATACCAGTCTCTTGTCCACTGTATGTCTGGCAAATTATTTTCTTTTTGTCTTGTCATTTTGTTAATGGTGGTGTGCTAAAAGTTTTCTTTGCTTTATTTTGTTTTATTCTCATAGCAAATCTGAGCTAGATGCTATCTTTGTTCCCATTTTATAGATAGGATGGTACATTTTAGGAAGTTTAAGTAAATTAAATAAGTTCTCATGTGGCAAATAGTAGGGCTAGGAATCAATTTCCACATTTTTAAAAATTTCCACATTAAATAAAAAGTTTTTAACAGCAAATGTTAGTTAAACCTTCTTTTGTGCCCCACTCTGTTTGCATTTTGCCTCACTTCTCCCAGAGGTAACCACTGTGCCAATGTTGTGTGGTTATATATCTGTTGCTGCATTTTCTTTATAGTTATGTGTCATGAACAACACCTAGCATCATTTTGCAAGCTTAAACATTTATAGTAATGTTCTCTCTGAATAATCTTTCTTCAGCTTACTTTACCCCTTGAAATAATGTCTCTGAGATTTATCCTAACTCATTTATGTAGATCTAGTTCCTTTAACTGCTATTTTGTTGTGGATTAAATGTATACCTCTAAAATTCATATGTTGAAACCTTAACTTGCAATGTGATGAATGCTATTGGAAGGGACTTTGGGTAATGATGAGATCATATGAGTGAAGTTTTCATTGATGGGATTAGTGATTTTATAAAAGTGACCCAGAGACCCACCTTTTACCCCTTTTGTCAGTGGGGACACAAAGAATAGGCTATCTATGATCCAGGAAGTGGGTCTTTGCCAAATCCAAGTTTCTTGATCTTAGATTCCCAGCCTGCAGAACTGAGGAATAAATGTTGTCATAGTCCCCCAGTCTATGGTGTTTTTGTTACACAGCACAAACCAACTAAGACATATATCAATTCTTTTCTATGAATATATCATAATACATTACTCCCTGATTGATGGGGGAGTTTAGATTGTTTACAGTTTTTTACTTTATAAACAGAGCTCTTGAGAACTTCTTTGGACATGTTTCCATGTGGACTTGTTGAGGTTCTCCAAGATATAGAGGGAAGTGGGATTTCTGCGTCTTAGAATGAAAGCCTGAAGTTTGGTGGATGTTGCAAATTATTCTCAGTTAATTCCAGCAACAATGTGAGAGGGTTCTGCTTGTCCTGCGTCTTCTCTAGGATTTTAAGTTTTGCTGATCTATGAATTGAAGAGGTATGTCATTGTAGTATTGATATATCTTTTTCTAGCTACTCTTTAATGATATACCTTTAGGCTATTTTTTGTTTTTTAAACTTCTTTTGTTATTTGAATTTATTTTTTCTTCTTGTATTGTCTATTTGTAGACTTAGCTAAATTTTTAATGTTGTTTTTTCCTTATAGGTTAGTAAAATAGATATTTTATGTATGATAGATACTTTTTAAAAATCTGCTTTTTTGTCTTTAAACTTTGCATTTTGGGGGCACTGTTTGTTGTGAAATAAAGTTTAAAATCAAATGTATCAAAGGTTTTCCTTTTTGCTTTATGGTTTATATGTTTGTGTTATTCCTCAGCCTGAAATCGTAAAAATTGTGTCTAAAACATTTTTTTCCTAAGGGTTGTAAGTTAACTGTAATTCTGTTGGGATTCATTGTTGGATACAGTGAGAGTTAGAAACCTATTCTTTTCCCATATGGACAGCAGTAGCCCCAGAACCACCGTTAACATAGTTCATTCTTTTCCACACACTGAGTTTGTACATGTCCTGGTATTTTCTCTATTTCCCTGGTCTAGTTATCTACATCTGCACCAATGCCATAGTGTCTTTTTAAAAATATTTATTTATTTATTTTTTAGTTGTACACAATGCCTTTATTTTTATGTAGTATTGAGGATCAAACCTGGGCTGCACATGTGCTAGGCAAGCACTCGACCACTGAGCTACAACCCCAGCCCACAGTGTCTTAATTATATATATAAATGTTTTGATATCTGGTAGGGTAAGTCAATGAGAAAAACCTTTCTGAGATCGTCAAAAGAATTTAAGTTTATATATTAATCTGAGGAATTGATGTTGATGTTGTTTAATCTCCCTTTATTTGGGTCCTAAGACTTCCAATGAAGCTGTGTGTGTGTATGTGTGTGTGTGTGTGTGTGTGTGTGTGTGTGTGTGTGTTTTATCACATATCTTGTACCTCTTTCTATAGATTTATTCCTAGGTACCTAAGAGTTTATTGCTATTGCTAACAGAATTTATTAATTACACTTTTGAATAGGTGGCTATGGATATGTAAGGATGCCATGGATGTTTGTATATTAATCTTGTCTCCAGCGTCCTTGCCAGACTCTGTTGTGATTAGTTTCTCATGAATCCTTTATGTGAACAGTCTTATCGTCTGCAAATAATACCACCTCTCCCCTTCATTTCCAACCATGATTTCTTCTGCTCCTTTGTTTTATTGTATCAGCTGGATATCTCACACAACGATGAATGGAGTAGTGAGAGAAAAGCCATATTTGTTCAGTTCCTGAATTTAAAGGAAATGTTCTTACAGTTTATTGTAGGGTTCTTAGTAGAAACTATTTCTTTGTAAAAACATCCTTCTGTTTCCAGTTGGCTGGGCATTTTACTGTACATTTCAGTTGTGAATCAGTTAATTTTTTATTAAATGCCTTTTCTGTATATTGAAATAATTATGGTTTTATATTTTAATCTGTCAATGTGATGAATTACATGAAGGCTTTCTAATATTGAATATTCTTTAGTTTCTAGAATAAACCCTATTGGGTCATTACTTTCCCCTCATATATTTATCATGTGATAAATATAAATGGTATATATGGTACATATATACCAAATATTTATTAAAGGCTATATTTTAATGCATACCCCACTCTGCTAGAATGTTTATAAATACCTGATTTAGAATTTTTGCATTGGTAATTTTTAGCTGAGATCAAACTATTATTTTCCCTTTTTTGTCTTTTCATAGTTTAATTCTAAAATCTAGGTTTAGTCTGAACTCATAAAAGTACATACAGGAGCATTCATCCTTTTTCTATGTTTATTATGTTTTTTCTTATAACATAATCTTATAAGAGTTTTCCATTTTGCCTGTTTTTAGATCTGTTGCTTTAAAACAGAGTAGAATTCTCCCACTTTAAGAAAATTTTCACTATATTTAGTTTTGTCCTCCTTTCATGCCTAGTAGTGTTTATTTGTGACTTGTTTTTTTTGCTCAATCTTGTCAAACATTTACCTATTTTTCAGTATTTTCAAAGACTTGCCATCTGTTTTTTCCTAATCTGTAGTTTTGTTGATTTGTCTTTATTATTACCTTCCTTCCACTTGATCTCTATCCTTGGGTGGAAAAAGAATTTTTCTATTGTTTTTGTGTTTACTTTGTTGCTGTATGTCTGACCTCTTAATTTTAAAATTTTCTTCCTCTTTTTTTTTTGTATAACATTTTATCATTTAATGCTAAACATTTTCATGTACTGAAACCTAGGGCTTCATTTACTATTTAGTTCTAAATGTTTTTTTACTTTCATTTTGACTTCCTATTAATAAGCTAGCAGTGTGTCTTTGAAATTTTAAAATGTGCTTGGGTTTGAGGGCTGTAGTTTTGTTATTGATTTCAAGTTTTATTGTATTTTGGTTGGAAGCATGTGGTTGGTATAATAGGGTTCTTTGAAATTGAGTTAGACTTGTTCTGTGACCTAGAACCTTGTTGGTTTTCATAAACATGTCATGTACACTCTCTGTTTATTGAGTAGAGAGTTCTCTTTCCATGGCCATTAGTGAAGCTTTTAATATGTATTATTCAAATCTTCAATTCTTTTCTATTTTTAACTTTGTCTATTGATTTCATAGAGATGTGTGCTAAGATCTCCCATTATAATTTTGAATTTTTTACCTTCTTAGAGTTAAATCAATTTTTGCTATATATACTGGATATTGTACAATGGGGTATTCAAAGGATGCTGATGAGTACATCTTTTTACCATTAAGCAATTATTCTCTTTACCCCAAAGATGTTCTCAGTTATGAAGTATACTTTATCCAGTTCATTAATTCATTTATTTACTGAGTCGATTAAAACTAATATCTATCATATCTTTATTATTTGTAGGGAGCATTCTAAACCCTGGAGATACAATAGTGAACAAAATGAGAAAGGTCTTATAGATATTATAATTTGAAATCACAGACAATGGCAAACAAATAAGAAAATTTTCAGGTATTACAGGGCTACAGAGAAAAATGTGCTACTGGGGATGTGACTCAGTGGTAGGACACTTACCTAGCACATGTGAGGCCCTGAGTTCCATCCTCAGCACTGAAAAAAAAAAAAAAAAAAGAAAAAGAAAAAAAAGTAAGGCAAAGTGAGGCGGTCATAGTATGCTGGGAGGTCTTGCTGTTTTATGTAGTGTGGTCATGGGGCAGCTCTTGGATTAGATGACATTTGAGCAGAAGCCTGAAAGAAGTGACCCACCTGATGTTACTATTGCTGTCATGGACTGAACATTTGTCCCTCCTATACCCAACTTCAGACAAATTCATATGTAGAAGCTCCAACTCCCAGTGTGATGGTTTTGAGAGATGGGGTCTTTGGGAGGTAGTTGGGGTTAGCTGAGGTGAGAATGGGATCAGTGGCTTCATAAGAAGAGACCTGTGTACCTGAGGAAGAACCATTGAGGACACAGGGCAAAGGCAGCCATCTGCAGAACAAGAAGAGAGTTCTTGTCAGAAATTAAATCAGACAGCACCTCCATTTTGGATTTCCCAGGCTCCAGGATTGCAGGAAATAAACTTGTATTGTTGAAGCCACCTAGTGTGAGTACTGTGGTATGGTAGCTTGAGCTGATGAGCACATTTTGCACTGGATCTTGGTGTTTCCCTAGAGGGCTGCTTTCTCTCCCTTTACTAGTCCTTCTCATGGCATTGTGTTTTATGTTTCTTGTAAATAACTAGAGGGTTTTTTTTTTTAAATCCAGTCAAAGCATTTCTGTCTTTTAACAGGTTAATTTAAGCCATTTACATTTATTTTGATAACTCATATTTGGAATTAATTAGAAGCTCCAATGTTTTCTATGCACCATGCTTCTTTACTTGCTTTTTCTTCCTTCTCTCTCTTCTATTAAGTTACTTGAGTTATTTTATACCATTTTCCTATTGGTTTTGTTGTCTTACAGTATTAGGGATACCAGGGATTGAAGCCAGGCAGTTACTACTATGAGCTACATTCCTAGCCCTTTAAATTAAAAAAAAAAAAATTTTTTTTTGGTGGGGGGGTGGAAACAGGGATTGGACTCAGGGGCACTCATCCACTGAGCCATATCCCCAGCCCTATTTTGTATTTTATTTAGAGACAGGGTCTCACTGAGTTGCTTAGTGCCTTGCCTTTGCTGAGGCTAGCTTTGAACTTGAGATCCTCCTGTCTCAGCCTCTTAGCTGCTGGGATTACAGGAATGTGCCACTGCACCCAGCTAAATTTTTTTTTTTTTTTTTTAATTTTGAGACAGATCTCATTACGCTGCTGAACTCACAATCCTTCTTTGTCAGCCTCCAGAGTAGCTGGGATTACAGACCTGTGTATTATTTTATTGTCTTTTGATATCTGTAATTGACAAAGTGTCATCTGCTTCAGTATATCATTTACTTAGAAGTATTTTTTAGTCTAATTGCTCTAAAGTTTTT
Organism: Tamias sibiricus; assembly: GCA_025594165.1. Taxonomy (NCBI): domain Eukaryota; kingdom Metazoa; phylum Chordata; class Mammalia; order Rodentia; family Sciuridae; genus Tamias; species Tamias sibiricus. The sequence continues at coordinate 21,952,835 of CM046671.1, forward strand.
GTGGGTTTGTTTTTGTTTTGTGTTTTGTTTGTTTGTTTGTTTTGTTGTCTTTGTGTTGAATAATCTGTAGTTTCATCACAGTTCTGCTTGGGATTCACTCTGCCTTTTGACATAGGATTCCTAACATTTCAGCAATTCAGAAACATTCTGTCCTAATCTCTGAATGTTGCCTCTCCCCAGTTCTCCTTATTATATCTTTCTGAGTCCTCTGATGTATGTATATGTTATGACTTTGTTGTTTTCTCCTTTGTGTCTTTTAGATTTTCCAAGTCTCTATTTTTCTGTGTTTTTTTCCCCCTCAGTCTTTTTCCACCTTTCCCATTCCTTTGCCTCAAAGGTGAACACCTTTCCAATTTTCTCTGCATCCTTCCTTGTTTCTCCCAAGTTCATGTAAACACAAGCACATATATTCATATAAATTAGATGCAAGTATTTTGTTGTTACTCTTGCAGTTTGCACACACACACACAAATCTGATCATGCCATATGCATTTCCTTATGCCTTGTTCTTCTTTTTTGATGGTACATTAAGAATACCCTTTCAGATACATGGATACAAACTTAATTCAACCACCCATGTTGGTGAGCACTTGGCTGTTTTCAGTTCTGTGCACCAACAAATACTGTGGCTAAGAACATCTCGGACCATATTTACTTGTGTGCTGGTTCCGGAATTTCTGTGGAAGCCAATCTACCTCACCCACTTTCCTCAGGTCCCCTGCTCAAAGAACATTGCTCTCCATTTTAGCTTTTTCCTCTGGCGTAGATACCTGTCCACATTTCTAGATGACATGCATATCGGTGTGTTCTGTTTTGTCGATTTTATTTATATCTTCACCTCCTATCCTAGCCAGTCCAGGCTGAGCCTCTTATATGGCCACACCCACTGCTTCACCTCCTCCTTTCTCCCAGGACAGTTATATTACAATTTAGGGGTAAATCAATCATCGGTGTTTTCACCATTTTGCTAATGTAAATAGCGCTTTGTTAAAATAAAAGTCAGCATCTGTCTTGCTCGTGCGTTTCCTTAGTGCTCTCTGTGCTGGTGGGGTTTCCTCTAGTCTCCGTGGTCTCTTGGTAGGCTTTCCCACAAGCTGATCACATCAGCCTCTGTCAGTTCTGCCTCTTTGCTTGGTGCCCTCCCTCCCTCCTAGAGCCCTTTTCCTTCTATCTGGACTTTCCTCTAGGCCTGCTGCACAGCTCTCATCCCAGGACTTCCCTTCCTGGTTCTTCTAGAAGTTTCCTTTGCCTTTCTTCTGGTTGGATGTCTTTTCTTGATTTGCTCCTTGGCTGGTGGTGGGGGGGTGCACCTCCAGCATCTCAGACCACACCTGGGCTCTATGGTGACCATCTTGGTCCTCCTGGGCCACTGTCCCAACTAGATGTCTGTGCCCTGTGCCCTGGCCCAGCTGTCATCCTGAGGGACCTGTTTTACTACCACCATCCTTCTGCTTCAGTCCTGTGTGGGGCGTGGTTGCATAAAATTCCCCTTTTCTTTTTTTTCTTTTTTTATTTATAATATTAGTATGTATTACAATTCATAATGCACATATATAGCATCTTTTTACATACAACTGTTTGTATACAAAGTATATAAGTACCATTCAGATCTTCAATCATACATTTAGGATAATGATATCCATCTCATTCAAACGCCAATTTTTTTTTCTTTTATTTCTCCCCTCTCTCCCCCCTTGCACCCTCCCTTCCCCTCCCTTTCCTTTGACCATTCTAGTGTTCCTCTAATCCTCCTATGTACCCCCATCGAACAACACTGTGAACTAGCCTCCTTATATCAGAGAAAACATTCAGTATTTGGATTTTTGAGATTGACTAATTTCACTTAGCATTATATTCTCCAACTTCATCCATTTACCTGCAAATGCCATTATTTTATTCTCTTTTATTGCTGAGTAAAATTCCATTTTGTATATATACCACATTTTCTTTATCCACTCATCTACTGAGGGACATCTAGGTTGGTTCCACAACCTACCTATTGTGAATTGTGCTGCTATAAACATTGAAGTGGCTGTGTCACTGTAATATGCTGTTTTTAAGTCCTTTGGGAATAGACCCAGGAGTGGGATAGCTGGGTCATAGGGTGGTTCCATTCCCAGTTTTCCAAGAAATCTCCATACCGCTTTCCATAGCGGTTGCACCATTTTGCAGTCCCACCAGCAATGTATGAGTGTGCCTTTTTCCCCACATCCTCTCCAACATTTATTGTTGTTTGTGTTCTTGATCGCTGCCATTCTGACTGGAGTGAAGTGAAATCTTAGAGTAGTTTTGATTTGCATTTCTCTAATTGCCAGCAATGTTGAGCATTTTTTCATGTATTTGTTGATTAATTGTGTATCTTCTTCTGAGAAGTGTCTTTTCAATTCCTTAGCTCATTTATTGATTGGGTTATTTGGTGTTTTTTGGTGTTAAGTTTTTTGAGTTCTTTATATATTCTAGAAATTAGTGCTCTATCTAATGTGCACATATTAAATATTTGTTCCCAATTAGTTGGCTCTCTATTCACCTCACTGATTGTTTCTTTTGCTGAGAAGAAGCTTTTTAGTTTAAATTTATCCCATTCATTAATTCTTGGTAATAATTCTTACGCTACAGGATTCTTATTAAGGAACTTGGGGCCTAATCCGACATGTTGAAAATTGGAGCTTACTTTTTCTTCTGTTAGGTGTATTGTCTCTGGTCTAATTCCTAGGTCCTTGATCCACTTTGAATTGAGTTTTGTGCATGGTGAGAGATAAGGGTTTAATTTCATTTTGTTGCATATGGATTTCCAGTTTTCCCAGCACCATTTGTTGAAGAGGCTATCCTTTCTCCACTGTACATTTTTGGCACCTTTGTCTAATATAAGATAGCTGAAATTATATGTATTAGTCTCTGTGTCCTCAATTCTGTACCATTGGTCCACCAGTCTGTTTTGGTGCCAGTACCATGCTGTTATTGTCACTATTGCTCTATAGTATAATTTAAAGTCTGGTATGGTGATGCCCCCTGCTTCACTTTTCTTGCTCAAGATTGCTTTGGCTATTCTGGGTCTCTTATTTTTACAGATGAATTTCATGACTGCTTTTTCTATTTCTTTGAAGAATGACATTGGGGAAATTCCCCTTTTCACTCTTATTTTTGTGGCAGTAGCTATCAGAAATGGATCCAGGAGAGACACGTTCACACTTGGAGTGTCTGAAAACATCTTTATTCTCTCAACTAATGGCCTGTCTGTCTTGGGCAAGAAAATCTAGGTCAAAACTCTGTTTTCTTCAGATGTTTGAAGGCACTGCTCTAGTGTTGCCCTTAGAAGGATAGCCCCATTCTGATCCTTTATGCTTTATATTTGACCTCTTTTTTTTTTTTTTTTTTTACCCCCTTTCTGCCTAATACTTGTAGAATCTTTCCGTTTCCCTTACATTCTAAATTTTGCAAAGACTTTTCTAATTGTGGGTCTGTTTTCATCTCTTGTGCTGAGTTATCAACGTGTACTCTTTAAAAAAAAAAATTTTTTTTTAGTTGTAGGTGGACACAGTACCTTTATTTTATTTATTTTATGTGGTGCTGAGGATAGAACCCGGGCCTCACCAATGCTAGGCGAGTGCTCCACCGCTGAGCCACAACCCTGGCCCTCAATGTGTTCTTGTAAAGTGTCAGCTGTCTGTTTCTCTCTGTAAGTGCTAGTCTGTCTTTCCAGAACACTATTATTTAGGTGTTGTGCTTCCTGGACCCAGTTGTCTCATTTTCTCCTATTTTATCTCCAGTTTTCCATCTCTGTATCTTTTTGCACAACTTCTTTAAATTTAATTTTCAATGCATCTATTGGGTTTTAATTTCTGTTATTGTTTAAATTTTGTCTTTAGGTTTTTTTTTTTAAGCATCCTTTTCTATTTTCAGAATGTGTTCGTTTTCTGCAATTTTATTTTTCTTGTGTCTTCGCCCTCCGTGCTGCCTTCCTTCTGTCTGTCTGGAACTCTGTCCTTCCTTCATTGACTTTCCTGGCCTGTGGACCATCTTGGCTACTGGCTGTATTCCAAAATGAAAAAACTGATCACTTATGGGAGGCTCTCAGGATGTGCGATGGCGCCTTTACTTAGAGCATCGCTGTAGAATTATGTGTTCATGCCATTTGTTGGGGGAATTCCCAGTACAACCCTAAAGCCTCCCCACGGGGAATTTGGGGTGGGGGGTGTTTGGATTCTCCAGAGAATGTTCTCCCTAACTCCCACCTATCGGGCAAAGACCTGCTCATCCCTGTGCTATTTGCCAAGATGAACAAGGAAGGGAACGGGAGGGTTCAGTGTTCCTATTTTTTATTTGAGTCGACGCATGGCACCTGCCTGTCTGGGAACCCTTTCTCCAGAGACCAAACTCCAGGGATGACCAGATGAGCGCAGGCTGCCGCAGAGTGGAGCTGAAGACAGGGTCTGTCCCTGCTTCTTCAACAGCTTGCAATCCATTCTTGTTTTCTGGACTCCTCCTCCCACCTGAGCTCCAGAGGTGGCGGGTGCTGTCTCTTTCTGAGCGTCTGATTGCCTGCTAGTTGTCTCACCTTCCCTGCCCCTGGCGGAGGATTCAGCTGCCTGTGGTCTTTGCTGGTTCTATTAACACCCGGCCGTCTTCTAAATCCTTGTTACTATTGTCCCTCTGCCATTTCTCCTTGTCCTTGTGGGCCTGTATCTTTTGAGAGGTCACCTTCCTTAGTTTTGGTGAAGTTTCAGGTGAAACCAATACTAGCTACGGTGTGTTCAGTTCTCCATTTTAACTCGCATGTCCTCGGTTACATTTGGGGTTGATTTCCTGGAATCTGTGTTCTAGTCCCCTGCTAGTCTGTTTTGTGTTGCTCTGCTGGCTAAGCTTGCCACTGAGTTATTTATAGGAGTTCTGTTCTGTGTTTTTTCCTAATCTGCTTACCCTTTGCTTTTTCTTTCTCGCGTAATCCTATTTTTCCATTATGGCTTTTAACTTTTCTTCGATCATTGCGATACTGGTCAGCAACCTTATTTTGTAGTCCACCTCAGATTGTTCTAGTTCTAGTTCTTAGGATTTAATTGTTAAGTTTTCTTCTGTGTGACTGTCCTTCATGGTAGTGTGTGTGTGTGTGTGTGTGTGTATGTGAGGCTGTACATGTGTTGGTAAGTTCATCTTCACAGAGATTAATTTCTATGGGAAACTGTAAGCCCTGAGTGGTGGAATTGTCTCTACATGGTGGCCACATATTTGTTTTTTTTTCTGGAGGTCTAAAGAGGCTGGAGTTGTGTTTATGCTAATTTCTTGTCATGGGATCCCCATATCCTGATACACAGGTGGGATGGACTGTGATCCTACAGCTGAATGTGGACCATGCTCTCAGGGCTTGGGTTTCCCAAAGGTGCCCTGTGCCAGGGGGACGAGGGGATTTCCTGTTCTTGTCTGAGAACCAGTAGGCAGTGTTCTTATTCCTCTTGTCATGGAGCCTTTTTGAGGCTTTGAGATTTATGAAGGGGGCTCAATTCTGGCCCCCCTTCCTCCTACAGAGCCAAGGTCATGTCCCTGCATGGGCATTAGAATCTAACCACTCTCCCCAGATCCCCAGGGATAGTGTGGGTCTGAAACTCCCCTGGATACCACAGAGTCAACCTTCTGCTAAAGCTCCAGCTTTGGTTTGTATCTTTATCCTGGGACTTATGCTTTTCCCTTTTCCTTCCCTACACCTCCTTCCTTCCCACCCTCCCTTCCTTTTCTCCAAGTTAATATCTATGATATTTCTTGAGCATTTCACTGTTTCGTGGTGGGATGGGACCCACAGGATCAACCCCGTGTTTGCCATTTTGTTTGAAATGAACACTCACGTCTACTTTTGAGCTAAACCTAAAACATTTTAAACTAACCCTGGAATTGACTTTGAAGGCTCATAGATTGTTGAAATCAAAAGATTCCTAGAGAATAATGACAGAAGGAATTAGACATCAATATCCTAAGTACATGTATAAAACCACAAATGGTGTGAAAATACTTTATGTAAAACCAGTGACTTGAAAAACTGTGCTCTTTATATGTAATACGAAAAGAATTGCACTCTGCAAGCATGTATAACAAATTAGAATTTAAAAAAAAAAAGAAAATGCAAATTAAAAAAAAGAAAAAAGATTCCTAGAAATTACTTAATCATGTCCCAGCCTAAGGAAGCGCAAGGCCAAGAGCGGTTGAAGCCACTTGCCCATAGACGCATGGCCAGAGAGTAGAAAGGCCAGGACAACTCAAAGGGTGGTCACTCTCTTCCTCACCACCTCACAAGAAGGAGCACTGTCATCGATCAGCTAGCTCTTGTCTGGTCATCAAGACACTCTGCTTTGGTGGTTGTAGATCCTGAAATTACGGCAACACTTTGGGAAAGCCACAAAGACTATATTTGAGTGTGTTTTGTTTTATTTCCCTGTTCTGCAACCTAGAGGAATAATACTTGGTAACATCACACAAGTGGTTTATTTCTGCCTCAATTTTGTTTGTTTTCTATTTTTATTAGTTTATTTTCCCAAGAAAAATATCTTTTCCTCTCCTTTCTGCCTTGTTTCCTCCTTTAAGGCCCCTTTAAGGCCCCAGTTAAGATCCCCGACCTTTCAGAAACGTTCTGAACATGGAAGCCTGTGGAGTCCCCCTGCCCACTCACTCTGAAAGGATCACTGAGCCACGGGATTGCCACCGTGTCATGAACTTACGTGATCCTCTCTAGTTGTCGAGTGCGCATGTGCTATCTCCCTGACAAGCCCGAGTGCTGGCTGGCAGGCACCGTGGCTGTGTATCTGTTCCATTTCCCACAGTGTTTTTCGGTTGATTAGTTGATGAAGAAACAACCTAGAGGAAATATGTTCTTTTAGATAGAGCCTGGGCTGGGTGTCAGGAAGCCCGTGTTCTGGCCCTTTCTTCTGCTCCGAGTTGTACTGGGCAAACCCTCATTCCTTTATGAAAAGCTATCAACGTCTGACCAAGTGGTCACATAATTCACCACTCAAACCAGGACAGTTTTGAGAGCAGAAGGGGGCACTATTAATAATTTTTCAGGGGCAACAGGTGTGAATGGGGACTTTCCCTGGCAAGCTGGGGCATATGGTCCCATTATGTTTTAGATCACCTTGAGCTTTTCAGAAAAAAATTGCACAGCTGCTCTCTAGATACTAATCTTCTAAACAAACAAAAAAATTAGCATCCCTTACAAAAGTTTTCATCCACCATCCCAACTTCACAGGTAATATATATATATATATATATATATATATATATATATATATATATATATATATATATATATATTTAGTTTTTCAAGAAAATTCCTGTTTTCTCAGCTACCTTCAAGGCTTTAAATGCTTGTAACTGAAGCAAAAGTAAAGATTTTAGAGTTGAGGAGTAGGACCGTTGAGAGACGAAGGTCTTCATTCTCAGTATCAACTCACTCTCTGTCCCACAGGGAAAGAGGAGTCTCGATTTCCCGAGTTCCAAGCCATCTTTTGTTGGGTGTTTGGGAAAGCAGGGGCTCTCACCCTAGTGCACCCAGCAAGGTGAATGACTGATGATCCACAAGACTGGGTTATGTCCTCATTATAATGGTGTGTTTGGTGGCTCAGCATGTAAGGGGGTGGGGTAGGTATTTAAATAAGATGCACTGTAAACTCTGTTGCTTCCCAGCTCCTTTGCCAATGCAGCACCTGCCAAAGTACTTTGAACACCGTAAGTGCTTCATGAATACCAAATACCTTTTCACTACGAGGCACTCTTGGAAGATGGTGGTGGCTGGTCAGTTCGTGATCAGTGCTGGTAATGATCATGATCATGGCTGGAGCCTGGTGCTGAATATGAAGCAAAATAGGAGTTGATATCCAGAGACAGCTTCAAGCTGTAAGCAACTGAAGCTTGGAAGGCTTGGAGAAAGAACCATCACTTTTGACTTGGGGGCGTTAGGTGGCAGTTGAGCTGAGTTTGAAGTGTTGGATTTTTCTCTAGGACAGAGGAGAGAGAAGCCCATTGCCCACAGTGGCATGAACAAAAACCCACCAGAGTGGAACTGCGTGGCACGTTTGCAACTAGAAGTTCTATGTTTGGAAGATAAGACGGCACAGGTGGCAGGACAAGGAAGGGAGAGGTCTTTGAATGTTGGAGGAAGGAGCCTGGTTATCTTGTACAGACTCGGAATCACGTAAAAGTTTAGATGAGTGTTGTGATGTCAACCAAGTCGTGCTTTAGAATGGTGACTCGGTTGTGGTGAGAGCAGAAGCCGGGCCACCAGGTCTGAAGAGGCTTTGGTGTTCTGGAGAGGTGTAAAGGCAGGGGACCACAAAGGAGGAGCTAGCTATGAGATCAGAGTTGCAGGGGATTGGATGGAGGGCTGTAGTGGGCAGAAGCACCCAAGGTGACACCAAGAGACTGAGTGCAGGGTGCTGGGTAGATGCTGAGGCTCTGAGTGACACGGAGAGGAGCAGGATGCCCGCGGCCCAGACTCTGGATTTCTGGGAGGCTCGTGGAGAGATGAAATGAAATAGAATATGGGAGAATCCTGAACAGCACTTTGCATCAAGTAGGTGTTCAATAAATGACACGTTGAAAGAAACAGGGGAAGGAGCTCTGCCCTCTGCTCATTTGCCACAGCCGGGGAAGACCAGCAGGTCTTATGAGATCCTGTTATTTCATGTTAATTGAGTATGCAAACAGGAGGGGACGCAGGGAGAAAGAAAGATAAGAGGTTGGTTGGTGTCAGACAGAGAAGAGATGAGCTTTGAGCCAAACTGGTAGGAAAAGAGAGAACTGGGCTGGTGACCAGGCCATGCAGAGACTGCAGGAGTAGCAGTGGCAAAGATGAGACTGGATACAACACCCAGGGAAGGAAGAGGAGGGTGCCAGGGGACATTGGAGGTGGTTTCCGCATGTAGAGAAATGTCCTGTGTGGACTCTGGAGCTGATCTGAAGGAGGACAGTGCTCGCCCTCTGGCCACCCTACCCCCGGGCAATCAGGGGAACCCTGCTTCTCTAAGAAAATGAGCCCAACTTCTCCTAGTGCGTTTCTAACCGTTGGAAGTAATAGCAGAACAGTCCTTTCTGTGTTTGGAAGCTGTCGCCTTGGTGTTTCTGGGGATGACACTCAACTGGTTCTTTTATTGGAAGTTCTGTCCAGTATTTTGTCTCACAAAACGCCTGTTGGTTTCTTTGTCTCCGTCTCTGATTATTTGGTAAACATTTGAGTTCCATGATTACATGGTATTTAGATGGATGCATGAGTTGCATTACTAACATTGTTTGCCTTCAGTGGCCTGACATCAGCTTCAGGAATGCCGTAGGCATAAACAGTTTATTCAGTTAAACTACCTTGGTGAGAGCATCCGAGAGGGGGAAGGCGTAAGATGTGGGTGGTTGGCGTGGTATCTCATCTTGAGTCAGAATCCTGCAGCTGGAGGTTCTTGGAAGTCAACTCCTGCCACCCTCCCCAGCAGGATGCCACCATCCTCTCTGAACTCTCTTCTAAGGAAGGCAGGTTCCCAGAATGTGTAAACAGTCAGACAAAAGCAAACCACAACCGAAGAGAAATATTTGCATTAATTTCTTCAAACACTGATGGACCTGTCAAGTTGACTACCATATAAAATGAATCAAGCCAGAAATTACCTGGGAATGTTTTTATTTGATCTACAAATCCTAACGTGTGTTGGAGGCAATGTTTTCCAAGGATGCACATGTTTTGTGTGGGTCAAAGCTTCATGCATCATCTAAGTGTGTAATTTTTCTCCATTTTTGGTGGCTTCCACCACTTAGCTTGTCTCTTCCCTTGGGTATTACACCTTTATGTGGGTTCCAAGTTGTGGCTGTATTTAGAGACTTGATGTTAAAAACGAGCCAGTCTCTATAGCAATTACAATTCTCTGTAATTTTTGGATCCAATTGACTGATGTCAGCACTGGCTATTTTTGCAGGCATCCATATCAACTTAACAAAGGGTCCGAGAATTGGAAGTTCTTCTTTATCAGTGTATCACTCATTCATTCTTTTATTTAGAGACCTTTCAAGACCAACTAGATCCTGTTGCATGTCCACTGTTTCCCCTTTATTTGGGACCCTTATCAACTTACACCAACACTACTGCTTCATACATGGATTTTGCTTTCTTTTCCTGGGGGCCTCTGTAGACTAGTATGGAAAACATCTCTTTGATGGTGACCTGCTCCCACTCAAAACTCCTCACTGCATTATTATTTACATAATACTTTTGTTCTGTTGACAAAAGCAAGATGTGCTTTGATTTTTTTTTTTTTTTTTTTTTTTTTTTAGAAAATCTGAAAAAGAAGAGAAAACATCACTCAGTCCATTGCCACACACGCAGCCCCACTGCTACACTCCATGCCCCAGTTCCCTCCTGTCTGCCGGGCACTTAGAACCTTCAAGTTGGCCTGGCTCTAACCTGGCTTCATGCCTCTCCCTGCCTGCGTCTGCCCTGGGCCCCCACGTTGCCCTGCACAGCATCTTGACTTTCCCCCTCCACAGTTTATTTTTTATTATATAAATAATGCTTGTGGATATAACTGTTTCATTAAAGTACATATAAGGATAAAGGAATAATTATCTTTGAAAACATCTCACCATCCTGTAAAGGGACAGCATCTGTTCACATACACAAATTCACACACACATGATTTTCCATGAGTGAGATCACAGCACCCAGGTGGTTTCTATGGTCAGCACCTTCTTTCATTTTTCACATCTTCCTCCCTCCCTCCCTCCCACTCTCTCTCTTTCTTCCCACTCCTTTCCTCTTTCTATCCTAATCCCAGATACCTAGTGTTAGCAACCTTATATCTGCCCTATCATGCTTTACATTGTTCACACAGAACACCCATTTTAGACATAGTTTGGCAGCTAGAAATATATAGATACATTCAAAAGTTTGCATATGACTTGTGTCACATTTTATGAAAAGTCAGATTGCCTCAGATGCCCCTTTCTACAGCTATATTCTCACTGAACAACATACATTGTTGAAATCCTTCTAGTCCTTATCTTTCTGGACTAGGTACTATTCCTTGGTTGACGGTAGCAGTTTTTTAAAATGTCAACGTGTATAATTTTTGTTTGCCCTGTGAGATGCCAACAACTTGCTAAGATTAAAACACATTGGAGGAAAATCAAAGAATTTAATAACTTGGAGTACATTAAAATTTAAAACTTCTGTAGAAATAATGATGAATAATAATAGCAAAAGCAGAGTAACTGGAAAAAACAAACAGAAAGGTTGATGTAAATATGTCAAAAAAAAAAAAAAAAAGCAATAAGAAAAACACTGAGATTTTGATCAGACAGTTGGCCAAATTATATGAGAATGAGTCCACAAATGTGAACATAGATGTGATTAATAAACTGGGAAGCCTGCTCCAAATCACGAATAATCAAAAGAATGCAGATTAAACAAAACAAGATAGAGTTTTCGCTACTAGAAAATATTTTAAAACTAATACCAAATCTAGTATGTTTTGTGGTAGGCATCTCCGTGATCATATCGGCTTGAGATGACTTGATCAAGGACAGTATATATTTTTAAATTAGGATAGATATTCCCAGACTGCACTGCTATGGCAATTTCTATCTCCACCAGCAGTTTACACAAGTACCTCTTTTTGCATCCTGCCAAGAATCGGGCCTTTAAATTTCAGGCAAGGACAGGATCTCTTGTCCTCTGAAATCAAAACATGAAGACAAACCCAGTTGGGGGTGGGGGTCACAGTACGACCCTTCCAATTGCACGGATGAGAGAACTCGTTGAGAGGTGGCTGGTTTACTAGAGTTAAGATTCTGGGGAAGTGTTATTTATAGAAACACACCCTATGGCCTGAAGGGTGATTTTATTTTTAGGGTGATTTTTTTTCTTTTTTAATATAACCTGACATTATTTGGTTAGTGTAGCACCTAAAAATTTCCCTCTTGGCTTTAATTTGCTTCTTTACAGTTTTCGTCAAAAGTTCAAAAGGGAAAGCACATCACACAGGACTTCTGAACATTTGAGTCTACCTCGAAATCACCCAGATGGACGGGGGCTGTTAAGGTGGGAGCCACTTGAGCGTTCCCATGAACATGGTTTATGGTTTTACAGCTTTTAAAACAGCTGCATGTGTGTGGGGTCAGAGTCTAGAGCAGGTGGAAGGGCTGGGTTTTCCAGACCGTCTCCTGGTCTCCGCCCTCCCCTCTTCTCCTCCTCACTGAGTGTCCTCCTGCAAGTCACAGACGATCTGATGCCTTCTGTGCTCACCTTACAGCCCCACCGGCCCCGTGTCTGTGGTCCTCCTCACTTTCTTCCTTCCTTGTTCCTCTGTCCCCTCCTTTCCACTTGGCTCAGCTTTCTACAGAGGCCTTTGCAGCCACAGACATAGTAGCATTTTTTGGTCAGCAAGCCCCGCCCCCCCCCCCCCCCCCCCCAGATCATTTTGGCTGCAACCTCAAGGTCACTGACCTGTCTTAGATATTTCCATCTCTACTTTTTTCTATTGATGGGCTTTCTAACCTTCAGAAATGCTTCTCCCCGTCTCCTTTTAGTTTTTCTTTCTTTCTTACTTTTTTTTTTTTTAAATGTGACTTTGTTTGGGGACTTTAAGGTCCCTGAGGGCCTGAGGCTTCCTTGTACTTCGAGGTAGACCACACAGATTCTATCAGTGAGAGGACTCAGACCAGCCTGTTCTGCAAAAGGATGTGGCAGTCAGCGTCCCTGCTGGTGACAACCTCTGGATCACAGTGGGGCCATTGAGGTGTCAGGGAGCACCTGGGGAAACCCAGAACGCCCCTTCGTCACTCTTACTGTATGCTCAGTGTCAGGGAAAGTCCTGCGTGGGATGCTGGTCTCCACTCCCTGATTCCGAATTCACTCACATCTGTGGATTAGATGAAGCCGACATGGTTTTGGTGGAGTGTGTGTGGTTTCGTGTGTACAACGCGTCTGAACACAGTAGCTCTGTGGTTTGTGTTTTACTGAGAACTGCTTTTTTTCCTTCCTTTTCTAAGAAAATGCTAGTTTCCTAAACTAAAGTCTTTCTTGTGAGTTCATGAAACAGGGAGGGGTGTCATGGGAGGACCCGTTGGTGATAGCAAGATCACACCATCCCCCGATTCAGGTGATGTGAATACAGATCATATTGACTAAAATAGTATTAAGCACGTGACGCTGGCATGTGACCTGTGACTGTTCGCCAAGGAAAGCACCTGAGTGTCTACAACTGCCTGCAAATGGAAGAGATTTGCCTGTTTTGCTGTTTTTGCACTTTTTACAAACATTGTTATTTGAGAATCTGAAACCAACTTTTATAGTTTGGGGAGGGAGAGCGGCATCTGCAGCCGGCCTGGGTCTGCTTCCCTGCTTTTCATTTCCCCTCTTGGTAGCATTCAGGCCACTCTGGCTCCAGCACCTGGTCCTAACCAGGAGCAAGGCACACCTTTGGGGACAGGTATGTTAACAAAGCTGAACTTTCCACATGTTCTCTCTCTCTCTCTCATACTGCATTCCTGAAATCTTTTCTCTACTTTTTTCACTCTCATGTAAAAGTAGCAACCTTTATTTGAGAAAGCTTGTCATTGGGACCTACGGTACCCGGGTTCCAATTGTGGACTGTGGCCACTTAATGCCTGCACAGCCATTCTCTAGCTTTGGTTTTCTGATTTAGAATGAGGCATCCTGTTTCATGTGGCTGTTGGAAACATCATAACTCCCTTCCTTTCTCCCTTTCTTTAGGACACACTCAGAGTTCAGTATCTTTAGGGCCTCTTGGAAGTTGCCCCTAGCGATAAACAATAACTAGAAATGCCACGTATTACTACTGTATTCATTAACACCCCCACCACCACCACAGAGCAAAAAAGGAGCCACCTGATTACATCTCTAATGAAACGTGACTGTGGTCTGATAAAACCTGTGCGAGGACCAGGAAAATCATAGATGACGTGGGTTCTGACTTTCATGATTGACAGCATCACGCTGGGGCCACTGGGGAGGTGCCTCTCATGGTGCCACTGGCAAATGTGTCATGAGCTGTGTGGAGACCCAGCTTGCAGTCAGGTTAGGGCAGGGCCAAAGGCCATGCTCTGTGACATTCAGGAAAAAAAGAACTACATATGCTGTTGTCAGTGCCCCTGCCACTGTATGTGTCAGAAGGACTACGTTGAGGCCAGGCTGCCTCCCCTATCAAAATAAAACATAAAAAGTAAGGGGTGACTACCCAAACTGCACTGCTCCCCCAAAGGGAATCCACGTAGAAAATTGACTTTAAAAGTACAGATGGCTGAAAGCTGGCAATGAACGATGCCACACAGACGTTGTGGGCTCAGAACACAGGAGAAGAGTTGAGTGAGGAGAAAACAAGACCAGCCTGTCTCGAGTGGCAGTTTTCTGTGGGTTTTGGAAGTATGTGAAGAAATGACAAATGGACAGATTGAGGGCAGAAAGTGAGAACAGAGCAGCATTTGGGTGTAAGATGTGGTATTTGGCGGGTGAAATGCAGAAGGGAGAAGGGCTGGAGAAATTGGAAGTGGGTCTGAGAACAATCGATCACAGTGAGGCTGGAGAGTGTGGGTTACAGGACCGCAGGAGGAGCTGCGCTCGGAGCAGGCCAAGAAGCAACGGCTGGGGTTACTGAGCCGAGTCCTGAGGCACAGGATGGAGACCAAGTTGAAAGCCCAGATCACCCTGTGAGTGGCAGGGGGGAAAAAAAAACTGGAAGGAAAGCAGAAGGCTTATGGGCAAGATAAGCTCATTCTTAGACATATGACTGAACCGAACTCAGATAAAACATTATCTTTTAATCCAGTGTCTTTCATTAGCCAGAAGTTCAGTTTCTTTGAATTTCATTCATAAAAGCAATACAGATTTAAATGAATATATCTGTTCTGCTCTTAGAATTGTGGATAGACACTCATTGCTGATTATAATCCTGCAAATGAAAGAAGTTTCAACAAAGCACTCTTGGAAAGGATAATGTGGGAATGAAATTTTAAGCTAATGATAAGATAATAGGGACTCAGTGCTAACCTTACATTCACTATTTTGCAAGGAATAAAAGATTACTTGTCCTTGGACCTGTAGTCCACCCCAGGCCCTTCCCCCAGACGGTAACCACAGCGGGCAGCTGCCAGGGCTGCCCACCAGGGCTTTATTACATGTGTTTTCTGTCCCCGTACCTCTTGCCCTCTCTCTGAACAGTCCAGGTCCTTCCAGCACCTTCACTGTCTCACTTCACTGCCCACAAGTGCACTGACCTAGGAGAAAGTGACCTTTGCCTCTGCTGCTGCTTTGGTTGGCATTTTCTCCCCCTCCCCCGACCCAGTTTTTAAACTTCTTCAAGCTGGATTGTGTCTTCTGAGTCCGTGTCTTGAACTTCCTGGTCCCCTTCTCACCACATTCCACCACTCTAGAAGTCTTCTGCTTATCCAGGGTCCCAATGAACCTGCTGTCCTGGACAGGAATCACGTGCCAATTTTAGTGGACATCCAACGCATATGGTTTGACTTTTTTTTTTTTTTTTTTTTTTTTTTTTTTGCAGCAATTGGAATCAGGGAAATGCCTCTCTCTAAAACTTCTGGCTTCTAACTTGCAAGCCCAGTTCTTCCTGGGACCTTGCTGACCAGCCTCGCCCTGTCCAACACACTGGCTTTTCTTTCTTCTCCCACTCAGGGAAATTCAGAC
The DNA here is from genome assembly GCA_025594165.1 of Tamias sibiricus. Taxonomy (NCBI): domain Eukaryota; kingdom Metazoa; phylum Chordata; class Mammalia; order Rodentia; family Sciuridae; genus Tamias; species Tamias sibiricus. The sequence continues at coordinate 21,968,514 of CM046671.1, forward strand.
GTTCACCTCACCTCAGTCCATGCATTCTGGGACCTCTCGCCCACTCCCTCCAGTCCTTTCAACTTTGATGCAAGTCGTTCCAAAACCCTCCTCTCCCGCCAGACCTTTCTCCCATGTCCATCCCATATTCCCAGCTCTGCTGGTCACACCAACACGAGCAACATGGCGCCACTTCCCACCAAGCTCCAAACCCCTTCCCCTTATGTTGTCAGTTGGGGGACCACCTGGCAATGGGGACACCTCGTCCTGATCCCCCTCATTTCAGTCTTCTTTGGTTCCATCCCCCCACTTTCTTCTATATCCAAACTCTCATTCACACTTTGGTTCCTCCATTCCAACTCCGTCTCAAGGAATTTCTAGAGGTGAAATAGATGAGCAGCCTGCGAAATTCTCAATCTATACAAGCAGGAAACATTTAGGTCAAGCGAACTGAAGTCAGGCTTGACCCACGGTCAAGCCACAGCACCTCCATCAATTCCCCAGCAAGCCAGTTTACAGACCCGGAAACCCTCTGAATGAAAAGGAGATCGGGTCTCCCTGAGGAAGAACCCCACTATGCTGCCAGAAATGTGAACTATTCATCTCTCTCCCAGCCTCTGCCAAAGGGACCTATGGGTTTTTTTTTTTTTACCAGGGTGACTGTACACTGGGACAAAGGAAATATTCAGGCCATTTGGGGGCTTCTGGACACTGAAATGAACAATCCAGGAGAGACAATTCATCACTGTGACCCATCAGTCAGAGCCGGAGCTTATGGGAGTCAGTGGTCACTAGAAACTTAATTCCATTTTTGCATACATTTCCACAGATTCTGTGCAGGCCAATGTGACTGCAGTGGCTTCCTGTGCATCATTCTGTCAAAAGCACCTCTACGATATTTACGTTTCCTGGCTCAAAACCTCCCCTGATGCCCAGTTAGTTACCAGGCAAAGGCCAGCCTCCCTTAGCCTGGTTGGTAAGGCCTCTTCAAAGCACCCATCCCCTCTTTCCAGTCCTCTTGTCTACAGATCCTCAACCCAATACCCCATCCACCCTCCTCCCCCCAGAAGTACCATCCCCTGCGCTGAGACCTTTTCCCTCTTCTCCCTTTTTCTTTCACCTCCACTGTTCCTTGGCCTGGAACAGCTAAGGAAATGAGGGGGAAAAAATGGAGATGGATTACTTCACAGTGTTGGGAGGCAGGGACTCTTTTCTATGGATGGGTCGTTAACAGTCTTCATAAACAAAAGATTGCCTTGTTTATACCTGCTTCTCAGAGTCAGCATTGCTTAAATCTGCTTAAGGTGAAATGAGTGCTTTGTGTTTGAGAAAATCATATGGGAGGCACAGAAATACGAAATGTTCACTTTGTTTAACATGTAAGTATATTCCACAACAGGTGGCCTCCCAACTCCCACAAATAAAACAAAATCGGTTGACTCAAACCTATCAGAGAACAGGGAGGAATAAGGCCAGGTGGTAGGATCGCAGCAGATGGGGAATGTTTACTTAGAGCTTCGTTTCTTCTCATTAAGTGTCCCTCTAATCAAGTACCTTCTCTCAGACTTAAGCAAACTTACAGTGTCTATGAATAGACTTTTTTTTTTTTTAAAGAGGTATATTCCCATGCCAGTTTCTCCTTTTTCCAAAGGGTAGAACACGCATACGGTGTTCATGGACACCTGTGCTACCTTCAATACTCCAAGTTTCCATTCAAGCTTATATTTGAAGTCTCCAAATTTCACAGTCAAAATAAAAAATAGCATAGAAATTACACTGAAAATATTATGCATCCTAGGAATTTATTTCTATTTTTTCATTTTTTTATACATTTCAAACAAGGCAGAATCAGCCACAGTGGTCTGAGAGGACTTAGTACAATTGAAGCGGAACTTCCAGGTGACCAGGCTCACACCTGCCCGGCCCTTGCACCAGGCAGTCTGGAAGGTTTGGTCTTGAGGAAGCACTGAAGTTCTCTGTTGGCCCTGGTGTGTCTTTGAATTCTTCTCCTTCTGCCTCACGACTCTTGCTGCGTTTCTTCCCATTGCTTTGACTACTGCATCCCCATGTCTTTCAGCAAACTCTTACGAAGCTTATCAGGAGAAGACTAAGGGCCTTTCTCTCTCCAGACCACACACCCTCAGTTTCTCCTCTAGCCCATATACTCGACAGGTCCGCTGACCTCTCTACTGGGCCATCTCCCGGGTTGTCTCTCGTGGCTGTTACCTGGTGTTGTTAATCCAGCCAGGGTGCCAAGGCTGCCGTTGGATGGCGCTGTTGAGGATGCCAGGTCACAGCTCTGCATGTTTACTGAGCTCCGTGGGGTAGGGATGCAGCTACCGCCAAGCAGGCGGCCCAACAATCTTACACCTTCACGGGATCAGACGCGGAGACAGAGAACACTAATAGATGAGGAAGAGAGCGTAAGGCCCAGTAGGAAGGGTGCAGCTTCGAAGGAAGTGAAGATTTCCAGTGAGAGTTGTCAAACCTTTGAGATGAGCTGTGGAGAAAGCTTGTGGTCTCCTCTTTCCTAGAAATGCTAAAGTCTCAACAGACTCCTTGCAGTGGCTGAGTGTCGGTTTCTGCAGAGGCTAGAGGATGGGTTTGGGAGCCTCCTGGCTCCACTTTCCCGTGGTCCACTTATCTAGATTGCTTGGCTTTCTTTATGGGGGTGGGGATGGGAGGGTCTGCTTATTGCCAAGCACAGAAGTTACTTATGAGAAATAGTAAGATACCTTCTTTTCTTTTTCTAGCCTCCTTCTTGTCAAATGCTGTTGTTTTGTAGTAGAGGAGCTTGGTTCGCATCTCTCCTTCCGTAGCACTCAGGCTCAGCTTTCAAAAATTTAGCCCTCCCCATAGTTCCGAGTGCATTTGTGAGAGAAGCGGGACTCTGATCACAGCGAGCGCCAGCTTGTTCTTGAACGAGGGGTGTGCAGCTCGTGCGGACGGACCAGGCTCGGCCGCAGAAGACCGTGTAGAACTCGCCAGCATCGTGACGTCAGAATGTTTTTCTTCCTTTCTTTTAGCAAACCCACTTTGAGCACTTACTCTACACTGTGCTTGCGTTGCTGAGACTCAAAGTTGCAGGAGTCACGGTCCCTGCTTTGAAGGCACGTACCATCCAGGAGAGCAGATAAATACGCGTCCAGTTAACCTTGAGCGTTGTAGAGGAAAGGTTGCTTTGTTTGAAGGAAGCCTGCTCGTTAGGAATGACGGCCTCTGTGGCATCATAATCATCAGCTTGGAATTCAGCTCTTTCAAGCTTTGGCATTTCTCTCTTTTGTTGATCTTGTTTTGCACTTTTAAAAAATTATTTCTGAGTAGGTGATGTATTCTCATGGTTCATGTACGTAAGCAGTTTGGGAAGGTGAGTCTCCCCCTCATCTCCACCCCTGTTTACTTAATCCGCTGTCCAGTTCTCCTAATTCTACCTGACTTACTACCTCCTTCCTCCACTAATCCAGGTGACCATGTTTCTCAATTCCCTGAGGACATGGCCACTATCTCTTCATGCAATAAATAGATACATATATTTTTCTCTTTCTTGCACAAAAAGCAGCATAGTGCCTGCCCAGTTCATCACTCAGCTTGTTAATTCAACACTGCACCTTGAGCAACTTGGTACCTAGCAAGCACCCTTCCCTTTTCTTCCTAGGTAGTATATATTATCTTCATGGTATTTCAATGCTAATGTCACATTGATAAAAACAGGTCACAAGGCCAACCCCAGAGTCAACGTGATGCTGTTCATGGGGGGTCATGATGTAACTGTCCACTGCACATGGTATAAGCAACCAGCCCTCACTGATGGACATCTGGCTATTTCTAATCTTTTGATATTGCAGATAAGGCTCCAATATAAAACCTTATCCATAACTCAGTTCATATGTGAGCAGGATAAATTACTAGAAGATGCTCTGGACCAAAGGGCAAATGCTTTCTCAATTATCTATTCTATTTCTGTGACTTTTCTCTGGTTATGTTAAGATTGTGCTCTTCTGTCATTTATTTGGGAGTTTTGAAAATGCAGAGTTTGGATAAAAAATGCATATAAACTGAATTAGCTAGAAACTCATTTCTAAAATAACAAAAAAATATGGAAAGCTAGAATAGAAAGTCAATAATATTGAATAAAGTAATGTATATATTATTTGAATAAATACATGTGCATCATAACAAAGCTTTTCATTTCTTTGCAGTATAGAAGCACTTCATTTGTTCATAGTATCTCACTTAATTCTCTGGCCAGTTCAATGAGTTGAAGGTGTGATTGGCTCCAGTGTGTATGTGTGTGCATGCATGTGTGTATTCAAAGGCTTAGAGGAGTCACATGACCTGCCCCAACTGGTAGGTCATAGCTAGGACATATACCTGTGACAACAAACTTGATCACCTCCCCATAACCACCTCTCATTAATAGGCACTTGCATCTTATATCTGGCTTAGCTTCAAATGACACAAGTTTACTCAGCTTGTTACTTGCCACACCGGTACATCAGAATCACATGTGCTATCTTCCAAGGAGGCCCTTTCCAAAAAGTTACAAGTAGTGACTCCTAATTTCTGAATACTGGTGCATATCCCTGGAGCCTCTTTCGTAAGTGACCTCACCAGCCAGCTTGAGAGCTCTGTCCCCTGAACTTAGTCCGTCTGGACGGAGGAATTCTCTGGAAGCCCATGTGCTTGTTTTCAGCCCGCAGGAAGGTGGAGTGGTTTTTAAATGAAACCTGTCTTAGCCCTCCTGCAGTGGATGTGGAAAGTAGACTGTTGCTTTTTTTTCAGATTCACACTCAGACGTTTTCATAGGGGCTTGGTCACGGCAGAGCGGCCCTGCGTACAAACCACCCACTTCCCTGAGGCATGATTGATGGGCAAAGCTGCTCTGCTCAAGGGCAGCCTGTTTTCCTGCGCCTGGATGCTGACAGGTCCCACATGCACAGATTTTAAAACAGGTCGCTAGGCTGGCTGCAGGCTGCGGGCCAAGACGCTTGTTCTTGAGGGAGAAGAGAGGAGAAAGGATCCACTTAAGGCCAAGCTACAAGGATCACCCTACATTCTAGAATTCCTGAAATGTGGCAGCCCGGGCCAACATAGTCCCTGCCGAGCGAGGTCCTGCTGGTGTTGGCTGCTGAGAAAACTTTGCGGGAGCGTCGTGAAGGGGCGGCGGCTTTGGGGATGTGCAGGCAGGGCCTGTGCACATATGTGTGAGCTGCCCTTGATGAGGAATCGCTAACCATTGAAGAGAGGCATAAGATGAAAAATAGAAACGTGACACCTAGTCGAAGTAGCCTATGACGGGAGTTTGGAAATACAGCCAGGCAATGACATCGTAAACAGGATGAGGTGCGGATTCGTGTCTTTGCATGTCTGTCTCCTCCGTGGCATCTGGCAGAGTGTCTTGCAGAGAGGAGTCCGTGTAAATATTTAGTCGCAAAATGCTAGGGCTGGAAGTAACTTTAGAAACCACCATGTCCGAGCCTCGCCATTTTGGAGATAAGTAAACTGAGGCACAGCCTCTGCTTGTTTTCGGCAGGCAGAACGAGGTCCTCTAAATCTCGGTGAAGTTAGTTGTCGTATCCTCAGGAGCACTAAGTGGAGGAGTGTGCTGTGGTTTGGAATACCCATGTGCTAAAGGCATGGTCACCAGCCTGGGTGCTATTGGGAGGTGGGGGAACCTCCAGGAGATGGGCCTAGTAGAAGGAAGTTAGGCCACTGGGTGTGTGACCTTGAATAAGATTTTGGGACCCTGCCCCTCACCTCCATGCTTCCTGGTCACCATGAGAAGAAGAGACCTCCTCCTCCATGTGCTCCTGCCATGATGTTCTGCCTCACCGAAGGCCCAGAGCCACAGGGCCAAGCGACCATACAATGAAACCTCTGAAACTATAAGCCACAGTGCTCAGGTATTTGTCACAGCAACAGAAAGCCAACACAGAGTGAAGAGGTTAATTTCTTTCCCACTCATTCAGTAAAATCATGTTCAAGCATTGACTGAATTCACCTGCATATTAACCTTAGGCAATCAGCCCGCAGCATATCTGTTGGGAGTGGGCAAAGGCAGGTTTGTGAGGCTGAATTGACTCGAGTCTTCAGACAAACTTTCAGGAATCCGAGTTTCGAGACATTCTGGCCATCTTACAGAAATCCTTAAATGTCAGAGGCAGATGACAACATTGGACTTTTCCTACAGTGATCTGTTGGGTGCTCAAGGTGTAGGAAGCCTGGTAGGGAAATTCTGCCCAGGGCTGAGAGTGGTCTTTCAGTACACTTTAGTAAGCTGGCCATCAGCAGCGCCAGCAGAAACCACGAGGGCGGGGCGTCTCCGCTGCTCACTTGGTTTCTCTGCTCGCTGCCCACTGACGCAGAAGGTGCCAGCTTGTTCAAGCGCAGCCTGCTTGAGGGAGCCTTGAGAGCAGCAGGCCCAGCCTCCTGTGAATGCTGTCACGTGGCGCGCCATCAGGCCTGTCATCTCAGGCCCCGAGTGTCCTGTTACCTGGGAAGGTAAAAGAAACTTCTGTGAACCCCTTCAAAGATGGATTTGACGGAATCTGATGTCCTAGCAAAATTTGACCCCTGACAAAAATGTCTAGAAACTTTCCTCCACAGCGTGCCAGGGGTCAGATATCATTGCCCCTTCTGGGAAATCAGCTACCGTCCTGCCGGCCACTGAGAACATTTTAGAAGCCCATTTATCAGCATCTAAAACAGCGCCTCACATTTGGTTTCCTGGGGTCATAAAGAAAAACCTGCAAACAATTCAGAGCGAGGATTCTGGTGAAATGTGGGTTCTGCTGCACCCTGCGTGGTGTGGGAAGCCGTGTGACGCTGACTCTAAGAATACCGGTAGTGGTATCTATCTACATTCTAAGAATTGAGGGAGGTGAGGTTTATACAGCATGAAACCACCCATCCTATCTGTGAGGCTTTCTGCAGAGCAAAGGCGAAAATAAACCCAAACAAACAACACAGGAGCCTGTCTGAAAACAGCGAGGCGTGAGCTTCTGGAGCAGCCGGGACCGTGGGCCCTGCCTGCAGAGCTCGCTGGAGCCCGGCCCGCCTGAAGAATCGTGTGTGGGCGGGGGGTGTGGTTGTTTTGTTTGTGTGTTGTTCTGAGTTTTGGTTCTTACTGCTCTATTTACCGCACGTGCTGGGGGACACTGGCGAGGTTTTCTTGAAGAAAAGGGGAGAGGAGATTAAGTGATTCTGGCCCCCATACCACACAAGTGGGAAGAGTCCAGTTATGACATGCACATGAGAACCTGTGTGTGTGTGTGTGTGCGCGTGCTTGTGTATGTCTGCGCGTTAGTGCGTGTGCTCATGTGTCTGTGCACTGTGTTTGTGTCTGTGTGTGTGCAAGTACAGCGTGTCTGTGCTCCATGTGTATGGGCTTGCTGTGTGCGAGTGTCTGTGCTCTGTGTGTGTGCTATATGTGCACGTGCTCTGTGTGTGTGTCCGTGTGTGCACGTGCATGTCTGTGTGAGTATGTGCCATGTTGTGTGTGTGCTGTGTCTCTGTCGGTGCCTTTGTGTGAGTGGCACAGTCCCGCCAATCCTTCCTTCGGCAGCTCTCTCCTTCTTCAACCTGCTGTTAGGAAAGCAAACAGAACTACTTTCTTGCAAAATAAAGACCAAATAACATGCAAGCTCAAATGAAATACACATTATGATACAACATTAAAAAAACAGAAGTTTTCCACAGAGAAAATTCCACACCACACTGAGCTAGACAGACCAATGGAACCTGGGTTTTGGCTGGTTTGGTTTTCGGTTCTACCTCCACCCCCATCTGCCAACCAAGGAATGATTTCTCAGGCTGTGCACTTCACCTCTCCGCAGCTGGCTGACAACGGTTTTCCTCTGAATTTAAAATATTTGGTGCTGACTGGAGGACGAGGACGGGAGACTGAATATCACCTTCTCTTACAAAGCTTGGTACCTCCCTACTTCTCCTCCCTCTCGTCTTCCTTCCTTCTTTCTTCCTTCCTTTCTTCCTTCCTTCCTCCTCCTTCCTGCCTGTTTGTGATATTGCCCCTGATTTACTAGCTGTGAACACACAAAAAGCCAGCTGTGGCGGTGACGGACGCCTCCCACACAGGGTTCCTCTCAGGTGGCCGCACCACAGGAACTTCACTGAGAACTCAGGGACAGTTTGGCTTCAGCTGCATCCTGCCCGTTCCAAGCAGGACGAACTGCAGCAGAAGATGGGAGGAGAAATAGCCAAGAGGCAGCGAGTCCTCAAGATGAGTCCTCACAGGGCTGAGCTCCTGATTGGCTCTGTCGAGCCCCGACAGCCTGGAGCAGGTATGAGAATTTCCCCATTTTCAGACAAAGCCACAGACACTCAGAGAAAGGAAACCACCTATCAAGGATGCACCCACTAGGACGTGCTGGGGTGGCTTGAGCCAGGTTGGGCTCTGAAGGCCAGGCTCCTCGCATTTCAACATCCTCGCAAGGACCCAAGCCCATAGGTACACATGGAAATCTATTTCAACCCACATAGATTTGGTGGCCATGTGTCAGCAAGCCACAATTTAATCTATTTCAGGAAAACAGCATTTTTTCTCACCTGTGCATAAATCATCCTATTTTCTCTTCCAAGAAGGCAAAACCTGTGAAGAAGATAGATGTAAGGATTTTTTTTTTTAACCACTTCTGGTGGTGAGAGGCAGTTGGGGAGATAGAGGCTTGATGCTGAAGTGTTGGCATTTCTGAAATAGATTCATGATTAGAGGGAAGGAAGTTGTAGTGTGGAATTAAGAAATTCAAGAAACCTGGGAAATCCAAGCAGAGAATCCACAGCTGTGATGCTTCCAGGTGTGGGAAACTTCAACTCTCTGCTTTTCCCCTTTGTTGTTTATTTTTTAATTAACAAACAAAAATTGTATATAACAGCTTTTGTGTTTTGTCCTGTGTGATTAGGACCACGTTATCCTTTCTTGCTGCCTGAGTTAACTAAACATATTAGCTGCATGCAGTGTTCAGCTCTCATTAATTTTCCATAGACTCTCTGGGCTTTGATCTTTTCATTTCAAAGCCAAAAAGACCATAGAGAGGGAGAAGCCACCACACTGTGTGCCCTCCTCCAGCGCGGGTGGTTCGGCCTGTCAATCAGGAAGCCGGTTTGAGTAAGCAAGCAATTAAATAACACAACCAAACTTTCCCCTCCTCTTCTATCAATATTTAATTAGTATTGACTCTTCGCTTGGCTAAATCTCATTTCAGAACCTGCACAAATGAACTTTTTCTGTGAGTGAACCTTTTAAAGTATACATTTGAAATATCCTTAAGCCTAAGAGAATCGTTTTTAAACAAGTTATGCATGGACTTCCTTGGACTCTGACATATTTCTTGAGTGATTTTTCTGAAAGATTCTTTGGTTCACTGAACACAAAAAACAAGCCATGTACCAGGCTTGATAGAGGTTGCAGGGACTAGGTAGCGTGGCATTTGTTCTAAGGAGCTCAGATCTACCAAAGGAAATAAAGCATTTTAACTAGTACCACAGGGTAAAATAGAAAATTGTCCAGTGCTCTCGTTTTAATGCTGATTACTACATACCTCAAAGCTGGTTAAATTATAGTTTTATTGAACGTTAATGAACTCTTACTCCCCTCCCCGCACAGAATTTTAAAAACCCTTTGCTTTCTCTGGATTATAATTATGGTGACCACATTTTCCATACCAAAAATTAAGACACATGGTCTGACAAAGGATTCTTGTGCCACTTCTAGGTGTGAGACCACCCATAGTTACATTTTTTTAAAGCAGGCATTTTTCAGCAGGCCCTATAAAAAATAGAGATTCGTTAAATGGGCATGTTTTTAGGCTTTTCATTAAAAGTCTATAATGCAAACAGTATTTTATTTTGTATCTGAATCAACATGTTATATCCTAAAGCACTATTTTACAGCCTAAAGGTATGTGTTAGCCTATTCATAAAAACACACTGCTGCATGGAGTCATAATACCCACCATTATCCAGGTGGAATGAAAAGGTCCCAAGTGGTCTGCTCCAGGTCTTTAATTTTCCTTTTGAAGATAAAGCTCCTTATTTCACTTTCCAGGTTCAAGGTTTTTGAACCTTGCAAATGGTTGCCATTGAGGCGTGCCAGATGGGAGCAATTGCAAGCAGTCGTTCTTGAAAAGAGGGGGACGGGTGGCTTTTTCTTTCTGTTCCCCCCCCCCCTCCTATCATCTGTGGTTTCTACACGTGTGATTGTTCAGGCCATCAAGGCCGCAGGGATGGAGACTGGCCAGGGCTGCTATAGTCCAGGCAGGGGCTCTTGAACTAAAGGGACCTTTGGGATAAAACAACCTGTGTTGAGAATTCACAGATGATGAATCCAAGGTCTGCTTGACTGAAGACTAAACGGCTTCCTCAAGGCCACCCGGCCTGTCCGTGGGACAGCCAGCTCCAGATCCCCCGCTTTCTGAATGACATAGGTTTCTGTTCCCAAGCCAGAGTCCCTCGGAGTCACTCTGGTCTGTCCCCAACCACTCTGATGTTTGGGGTAGCTCCTCAATAGGATTGTGCTATTCTAGAACCATAGAGTCAATGTACGGACCACCAACTATCATGGAAAATGAGTTGAAAAGCCTGGAGACACTTGGTCCAGGTGACTTCAAAGGCACCAGGGCTTCCCCTGGATGACTCAGCTGGCCCCAAGCTCAGTACAAGGAAAGTCTTACGTACTGTGCTTCCTAGTCTCCTGGGGATCACTGGCCTCCTGCAGATCCGGCAGCAGTGGAACCAGACTTCTCCCATTCACTACTTTTTTTTTTTTGGTACCAGGGATTAAACTCAGGGGCACTCGACCACTGGGCCACATCCCCAGCCAGCCTTTTTTTGTATTTTTATTAGAGACAGGGTCTCACTGAGTTGCTAAGTGCCTCACCATTGCTGAGGCTGGCTTTGAACTCTTGATCCTCCTGCCTCAGCCTCCCAAGTGCTGGGATTACAGGGGTGCGCCACCACGCCCGGTTCCATTCATTACTTTATTTGAGCTTGAAGTACATTGTTGAGTTGTGTCTCTTCTTAAGAGGTGGGCTTGATAATTCATTTTGTAAGATGGCTGGCTGCATTATAGGTTACTTATCTGAATGCACTTTCAAAATGTCTCTCTTCCTCTGAAGACATACCAGATGTTTCACCTGAGTGGCCTTCGATTTCAGCCTCATTTCACTGTAACTTCCCATTCACTTGTTCATTCATTTAATGCGTATTTATTGAGAAACTCCTATAGGGCAGGCACTTAGATGAGTGCTGAAGATATCACAGTGAGCACAGAGAAAAAGTTCCCCACCTTTTTTTATGGCTCACATGCATTGGGTAGTATTGATAAATGTGCCAAAAAATTAAAAGGTAAAATTCTTAGCTTGCCATAAAGGTGGAGTCCCATGAAGTGGAAGGCTAAAAGGAAAAGGAACTCAAATGTATCGAATGTGACTCTGACATATGCTGTGTTGAATTTATCTCATTGAATCATCTCAACAACCCTTTGAAAGATGAATATGGCTATCTCTATTTTTTTTTTTAACGATGAGGAAACAAAGTTTAAGAATATAGTGTATCTTGCTCATGTTTGTACCAGTAAGGAAATTGGTCTACAGTGATCCTTTTAATACCATGCTAGCTGTGACTGTATCACTTTATTTGCTGTATGGACCACCATATGATCATGAAAAGTTGGCGAAGAACCTTAAGGCACATCTAATTTTTTTTTTTTTTTTTTTTTTTGCCAAAGTTAATAATATACCTTAAGAAATTTCATGCCATTTTGTGGATGAATGGATGAAGAAAATAATGACACATACATACAAGGGAATATTCAATCTCAAAAAAAAAAAAAAAAAGAAGAAGAAGAAGGAGGAGGAGGAGGAGGAGGAAATCTGTGATATGCAACAACATGATGAAACTTGAGGACATTATGCAGAATGAAATAAGCCAGTCCTAAGACAGATACTGCATGATTCCACTTGTGTGAGTTATCTATAGTACAACTCTTTTAAAAGTATAAATAGAACGATGTTTTATAGGGGGAATACTATTCACTGGTTCCAGGCATATAGGATGAATAAGTTCAAGAGATCTGTAGAGCCACATTGTGCCTACAATGAAGAGTATTGTTTTGTGCACTTCAAAGTTCAAGAGAATAGATCTCGTGTTAATTGTTCTTGTCATACACACAAAAGTGACATTTCACTGGACATGTTTGAAACATCATTTGGAGTGTAATCTAGTCCAAGTTCTCCTTACCATTGATGGAGATTGATCTAAGTTCTGAATAGCAGTAACCACTGTTGTGCACTCCAGTTTCATAACAAGCATCTCCCATAGAATACCTCACCCCAGATTAGCTATTTGATGACCACAATAGCATGTGCTTCTTAGATAACGTATGACCTTTTGTTTGGCTTAGAACTTAGTGGTTGACTTTATTAAAAATAGGTGGTTAATGGTTGAGTATGACCTTCATCACAGAGCACTTGCGTATTTGGGAGTTTTTCTCTTCACATCATGAAAATATAGCTGCAGAATCCATCACCCTTGTTTCTCCAAAATGCATTAAGAATGTCAGAGATAATTCTCTGTGTTTTTGTTCCTGAAATTAGTTACCCAGGAGACATATGGAATCTGCTGGTGTTTGGGGCCTCAAACCCTTGTGCATGTCTAGAACCCCTGGGTCGACAAGGGCAGTGTTTCTGGTGAGAGAGAGGCTGGATTGAGTCTGGATGCCTGGTCAGATGGAGGGAGAAGGCCTTGCTGACTTAGGTCCCCACCACGTTAGTGCTGACGTAATGGTGTGCTACAGCTGTGACGTCACATGGTGATCTCATTTCAAGAGCACAGTAGCCATCAGCACATCCCAGAGCCTCGTTCGCTGGGTGAGAGGTACCAAGAGCTGCATGTGCACCTCAGTCACCCTCCTTCTCCCTCTCTTTGGTCATCTCTTGAGTTTGGGATCTTTGAGGAAGAGTTACGTGAATTGTGCTTCACAGTTGACCTGATCACCGCAGTGCTCCCCGTCGCCCTTAGAATAAAACCCAGGCTCCTCGGTCTGACTTCCAGAGTCTCACGGGGCCTGATGCACCACGCTTCTCATGTCTCACCCTTGGGCCACTTGCCCATTGCTCACGGGCCACTGGGGCTAAATCCCAGGAAACACATCAGGTTGCTCCCTCCTTGGGACCTTTCAGGACCATGAGCTCTGCCTACATATCATTCCCGTCAAGGCCCCAGGGCTGGCTCCTTCTTGCCTTTTAACTCAGCTTAGACATCTCTTCCTCAGAGAGGCTCCTCTGACCACCCAGTTATCCTCTCCTTTAATGTTCTGGGCATTTTCCTATCACACAGTCACTGCTTGGCTTCCTTATTCTTTCAGCTCCAAGAACTCAGAGATCATGCCAGACCTGGCTTCCACACTGCCCGGCACTGGGCGAGCACCAAGCACATGGTAATGTTGAATGAATAGCTTCAACTCAACGAGGGAGCAGGCACTCAAGTGCAGGAGATGTCAATGCAACAAACATAGTTATAGGTCATTTTTTAATAATGTTAAAGAAAAAAAGGCCAGGCCAGGTTTTTTGTTTTGTTTGTTTTGTTTTTTTTGTTGTTGTTGTTTTAACTTCACATTTCACCTCCATATTTAGCTACTTCTGGTTGGTCAGCAATTAATTCATCACATACAACAAACTGTCCTAAGGAGATCCCAGAGCTGAGCTCTTCTCAGTGCTGTGCCGATGCACCAGCCTATGGTCTTACTGGCATCGAGTTCACAGTCTCCACTTAATGCATCAGGAACCTTTAGGGCTTCTCCTCAACTCCAGGGTCAGCTCTGCTTCCTCAGTAAGCAGCTGCTCATGCACAACTGCCACAGTGAAGGATTTCACCGGAATGCCACCTCAGATACTGAAATAGAGTTGGATGTATGTCGCACACACAGGAGAAGCACTTTTTCACTTGAGTAGGTTAGTGACACCGTTGAATACAGATGACCTGTGCTTGAATATACTGAAACTTCACACACAATTTTTTTTTTTTCCCCTGGCTAGAAAATGGAATTCAGTCAAAGCTTTGTCATAGACAGATGAAAGGAATGTATAGTTACTAAAATAAAGATTCCTCAGAGTGGTTTCACTTGCTTGGGCAGCCCCATGGTGTCCAAGACCTGGGACCATCTCCTGGGACTTGGCCTTCAGATAGGAAATGGAAAGAGTCCCTCCTGCCTTACAGGGCCAGGGGCAGGTGGTAATGGTGTTCTTGCTCTCTGCAAGAGACATGTGGCCTCTGGTTAGTGCTGACTTGAATCTCACAGCACTGTTAGTACTCAAGTTTTGATATTTTATGGGATGGACCTCTCTATTTGCAGATTGGACCTAATTAATTTTTGGGGAAAGATGTAGATTGAGCTTCCATAAACCTTTAGGAAATATGCTATTAAAAAACAAGCAAGAGGGGGCTGGAGTTGTGGCTCAGTGGGAGAGCGCTCACCTAGCACGGTGAGGCACTGGGTTCGATCCTGAGCGCCACATAGAAATAAGTACATAAAGGTATTATGTCCATCTACAACTAAAAAATATTTTTTAAAGATAAGAGGCTGCTTACCAAATCATAAGAAAATACAGGTTTGCATTCTAAACTAACTTTTTACTCTAATCACATTGATGTAACTGCTAATTTGGAAATTATTATTAAGGGTGGATTTAACAGTCTTATATTGGATTCTTTTTAGGGAGAACGATGGGAAATAGCTCTTTTCCACCTTCTTTATCCTGGGAGGGGGCATCTGTTCCTTTGTTCAGTTTGACAGTAAGAGTGAAATGGAGCATAAGAACTTTTTGGTGGTGAGGTTAGGGCTGAGTAATATGGCAAATCCCAGTTTCTCTTACATACAGTAAATCTTCAGTTACCCAGAAGAGTGCGGTATTCTGGTTAATTCAACATTCCGTTTCATCTAGAGATATTCAATAGGCCCCTTCTCTATGACAATTTTTATAGAATCCAAATGACCTTGACACTGAAACTACACTGAACACATGCTTATCTTTTCGCTGATCCAGAAGGTTTTGACGATCTCACCAAGCTCAGGGGCATCAGGGAGAACATCCGTTATCTCGGAAATGACAGTTAGTAGGGATTGGGGCTGATAACAGGCCACCAGCCTGCCCTCCCCGGCACTGCTGGTTGAAAGCTGCTCTCTGCTGGGGGTGCGGGTGGGGTGGGTACCCGGTCTTCCTCCCCCCGGCATCATCAGGCGCACAAACACACAGACTAACCGGAGGTGATGTGTCAAGCATGGAGGGCTGAGCTGGACACGTGGGGAGGTGTTCAGTAAACACGAATCACTTTATCTGTTCATCTGTGATCGGTTTGGTTGCTTTGGGCTTGTTGGAGTGGGGGCTTCCCATACCACCCTGGGCTCCTCAGCTGGAGGAACCTGATATCCCTCACCTAGGACAAGCAGAAACTTTTTGACCTTCAGCATTGCTTATGTTTTTAAGTTGAACATCAACAGAGGATAACTGCAAGTAATTACTATTCATTAAGGGTAGATGTTGAAGGGGGAATATATAAATTGGTTATCATGACTTCAGATGAGACCTTCTTCCCTGGGACAAATCTGGAAGGAGAGAGTTAGGAAAAGCAAGTATTAAAAAGTCTAGATTTTTTCCTATTTTTCCATACACTGTTAATGAGTTGTAAATATTTTGGAGGACAGTTTGACCTTAATTTTGAAAATGCTAAGTCTACATATCTTAAACTCAGTTATTTCACATCCATTCCCGCATTATTAATTTGTTTTTTTTTTTTGCATCAAAAACAAAAAAAGCCAGGCGCCATGGTGCACGTCTGTAATCCCAGGAGCTTGGGAGGCTGAGGCAGGAGGATCACAGATTCAAAGCCAGCCTCAGCAATTTAACAAGCCCCTAAGCAACTCAGCAAGACCCTGTCTCAAAATAAAAAATAAAAAGGGTTGGGGATGTGGCTCAGTGGTTACATGCCTCTGGGTTCAATCCCTGGTACCAAAAAAAAAAAAAAAAAAAGGAAAAAAAAATCTGTATGGGAGATTAGCTAAATTGGTAAATTGATATTATGAAATAAAATGCAGTTATTGGAAAATGTAATATACATACATATATGTATATATATACACACACATATATGTATATGTATATGTATATATATATATATATGTATATATATATGAACTCACATAGAAGGTGCCCTGCCCTATTTTAGAGTGACAAAGTTGAAGTCTGAATGGATTATATGATCTCAACGGTGAGGAAAAAAATCATATATCTATATACACACACATATTTTGAGTAAGATTTTCTGGAAGGATGTATAATATACTGCTTAATATAATTTAATTATGAGCCTTATAAATTAAAACTAATAATTATTACAAATTGATAAGGTTATATAAACACTGTTTATAGAATGTGCATGATTAAATTCTTCAAGTTTGCATTCTCCTATTTGTTGCGTGTTTCCTAGGTTACATTCTATTTGCTTTTTCTACTATACAACTAAACTTCAATCCAGCTTAGGGCTGTTCATAATTCCCAAACTGATGCTGCACTGTCTCTCCAACACTGTTGGAGACAGTGGCAATCGCACCAGTCAGTACTTACCGAACCCCAAAGATGTGCTAAACATGGAAAGTTCCCGTAAACCTCACAAAATCCTGAAAGATGCTGAGGAAACAGTGGCTCCACCACTTTCAGGAACTTGCCAGAGTCGTGCAGCCAGGAAGGTTGGGAGCTAGCGTTGACACTGGGATCTAACTCCAGAGACAGACCATTTCCATATGTCATTCTCTCTGAGACGTGGCACTCGTGAGCCTGAGGCTGCTTTGCAGTTAAAACAGATAATTTCAAAAAGAAGATATAACAGGAAACATACTTTAGGTTGTTTGCTATTATTACTGCTTTCTAGCATTTTCCACTCGCCATTGCTATTAATTATTCTGTGCTTCACATTTCTCTGAACTTTGGTCATATGCTCACGAAGCTTTACGGAACCTTCCCGAGCCCGTTGGATTCTGCTGACATTTCCATGGCGTGAACGCCAACTCTATTTGCAGAGGCCAAGTGGAGCATGCCTCTGAAAACTGCCCCAGCTTTCAGGGCTGGACCTGGTTCAGATGAGAATGCCATACTATAGTTTGTTTTCATGAGATGAAGAACAAAGAAAACTAAAAAAGCAAAATCTGCTTTTGAAAACATTCAAGTAATGTAAGTTTTATTAGTTGAACTAATTCTAGCCTTGGCCTGGTTTTGATTTAAAAGATTCCCATGCTCCCACTGGGTGCATACACCAAGGATGGTCATGTTCAGTGCCAATAACAGGAAGGCCCTGCCACGCTCCCGTCTCCTTCTGCTGTGCCGACTTCCTTCATCCACCCTTTCATTCAGCGGCTTACTAAGACATTGTCTCCATCTGAAGTTGCTCCTGGTATTTTCAACCCAGTAGGATAAACAGGGTGGGCACCCAGTTGTAGGAAAGGCGTTTCAGAGGGAGTAATAATGGAGTCCTGAAAGAGAAATGATAGAGGTGCTCTGTTATGGAGGAAGAGAGAACAGCGTGTGCAGAGAACAAAGAACACAGTGCCTCAGTCTAGCTGCGAGGCTCTGGCCCTCTGACCTTCTGCATCAGGGTGTGGACTGCAGCGAGGTTCTTGTCCTTGTTAGTGGCTCATCATATCAATAGCACTGGGGAACCAGAACATTCCTAAAATAAATGGCTTTGTTTCTGAACATTCCCCCAACACCATTAATGACACTGTGGGGATTTATGATTCTTTCTTATATCGCATGTCTGGTCATACCTGCCCCATCTTCCTAAAATTTAGACTGGCCAATGACACACTTGGACAAGATGAAAACTTAGACACTCATGTCCAATGAAATGATAGCTGCCTAATTTTTTTTTTTAAAAAAAGGACAGTTGGCATAATATTCTTTCTGCAAAAACAGGGAGATGCTTAAGGCTGAAGTTTCTGTTTTCAGTAATGAAGAGGGATATTCATACGAGAGAACAAAAGACAGAAGGGCTAAGCAGTTGGCTATTGTCACTGACAGAAACGGCAAATGACAGCTCTTCCTTCATTCCTCTTTATGTGTCCTACATCATTCTACTAAATCTCTGGTTCTTTTAACTGCTGACAGTGTATAAACTTAGTTTTCCAGTTTTTATGTATTGTAGTTTGGGAATCCTACATGTCCTTCTTCTGGTCAAGGGAACCTTTCTTTGGAGTTCTTTCCCTTGCTGTTTCATGCTTATGAAAACTGAAAAGGTGAAGACCAAATTTGGGGATCCTTGTGTGCCCAAGCAGATATCAGTCTGAAAAAGAACAGCCCCCTACACTTTGGAAAGTAAAATAACAGGTCTGTTCTGTTCAAAGTTAGCCACAAATGGAATTGTAACGAAAGGATGAAAAATTTGTATATAGTTAATATTCAAGAAGAATGGTCTACCATATATAAAATGAATTTAGCTCAAATAAAAAGAGCTACTCTTTTCATTGTTAGCATACTTCCACATAGTTATAAATTAAAGGCAACAGTAATACCCAGAGATTCAACAGCTAGTTGAAAACCGAGAATCCTATAGTAAATATGAAGCGGTGGAGGGTACATTAGTCACATGTGTATAATAAAGACAATAAATCTACATAAGTATAGCTATGATGAAATGTGTATAAAGCACTTTGAACTCCACAGAAGTAAGCAAAGTATAAATAGATAACATGCTCAGGCACAGAGAAAATCAAGTGCTATTTTAGCACTTGGGCTAGTGATAATTTATTGTCCAGGCTCTCCAGTTGAGTCAGTGTTTATATGGTGCTGTAGATTAACTGAGACAAAAATAGTCTGTGCACATCACAGTCTTGGATAGATTACTGAACAATCAGCAGAAACTGCCTTAAACAACCACTCCCTTATGAGCACAGGATTTATAATATTTAAAATATTCATCCTAAAAATCCAAGCTGTTTTGACAATTTTGTCTCTTAATCAATATGATTCAGAGAGAGGTGGTGTGGCATATGTAATGGAAAAAGTGCCGTGGTTTACATTCCGAATTCAAGGCCCAGATTGCTTGGGTTCAAATTCCAGCTCTTACTAGCTGGCTTATTCTTGGGCAAGTTATTTAACCTCTCTGTGCCTTGTTTCCCTTATCAATAAATGGGCTAATGATGGCACCTACCTAGTAGAGTTGATGAGAAACTGAAACAAGTTAATGGAATAAAGCATTTAGAATGCTACCCAATGCAGAATGAGTGTTTACTACCTGGACTTGGCCACTAACCAGGGAAGTGGCTTTAGATAGGTTATTTAACCCTCTTTTTTTTTTTTTTTTTTCCTTTCTGGCACCAGGGAGTAAACCCAGGGGTGCTTAACTACTGAATCAGAACCCCAGCCCTTTTTATTTTTTATTTTGAGACAAAATCTCACTAAAGTGCTGGGGCTGGCTTTGAACTTGCAATCCTCCTGCCTCAGCCTCCCAAGTTGCTGGGATTACAGGCATGCACCACCATGCCCAGCAGGCAACCTACTTAACCTTCTTGATCTTTGGTTTCTTCTTTGTAAAATGCCATGAATAATAAACACTGCCCGATGAGATGCTGTGAAGAAAGCAGGTGTTGGAGAAGGCTTTCTCCTGAAGTGTCTTCCCTCAGCATTTCCCCTTCGCCCCGGATGTTTTAACAACCCCAGGAGTGTTCCAGGGGTCACACACTCTGCTCCCACCCTGCTTAGCTTTGCCAGTCCCTTATGACATCACACGCCGTCAGAAACTTAGACCCAATCTATGTGACTTTAAGACCTGTCCTTTAGATCCTGTTGCTAAGCTGCTCCTCCTTAGCAACACCCCTTCTAGAAAGTCTTCAAGATTAACTCCCCCCTCCTGGCTCAGCCCTCTATCAGTTTGGGCTCTGTTTTCATTTGTGCCATTGGATATGTTTGACCATGTCATGTAGATGTTGTCTCCCCAACCAAAGCCTGTGTTCCTGGAGAGCAAGCATCTCCTAAAGCTCTTTCTGGTTCGCCTTCCTGACTGGCTGCAGTTTGCTGATACCAGAATGGGGCATAGCCACTGGAGTGAACCAGTCACAAGTGACACAGACTCCAAGGTTGACCACATAGTGAAGGAGTAGACCACTGCTCTTGGAGCTGTTCCTGCCACACACAGGCATTCAGACTTGTGAAACTCCAGTTATATATGACTCTACAGTCTTCATTCAAGAAGAAGTGTAGAAATTCAAGAAGAAGTCATGGGAAAGGTTCAGCAATTTTTTTTTTTTTTTTTTTTTTTTTTTTTTTTTTTTTTTGCGGGGGGGAGGTCACCAGGGGAAGATGAAGGCCAAGAGGCCCCAGAGGATGGCCACAGTTGCTGAATTCACTGCAGACTGGGGTCTGAACTCCATCCAGGCAGGCTTGAAGACCTGATTTGTCCACTGCACAAAGGACAGCTTCATCTCTTAGGAGCTGACTCCCAGTAAACACCCACTGCACAGGTCACAGTGCCATTTCTAATGACAAAAGTAGAGACTGGACTGTGTGCACTTACCTGCCGGGGCCGCATTCTTTCTGCAGGTAGAGTGTCCTGGGAATCCAGATGTGCTTCAGAGCTACCTCGGGGAGCGCAGAATCTGAACAAAATAAGTCAGGAGAGCAGTTGGTTCCCATGCCTATGTCCACGCATGTACCGCTAAGACTGCCCCAGTTAGGTGGCCAAGGCCAATGTAGGCCTGCCCAGCTCACTGGCCGACAGCTGGCACGTGTCTATCCTGATTGGCATAGCCATCCCCTATATGCATTCATTCAAGTTGCAACCACACATTGCAGGATGAGGATCCACTCTGTTTCTTTAATTAACTTTTTCTTTTCTTCCCTGTCACATATCCATGCCTGTGTGGTCCTGGAGATGGCAGTATTTGAGGGGGCAGGGCCCCATGGCGGGCTACGTTCATAGCATTATGTTGGTGTTCTGCCTTCAAAAGAAGCCCAAAGTAGGGCGATAAGAGAGGAGCATAGTTATTCCTGTTAAAATAAATTACACTGTTTCATACACACAGAGACAGGGGAAAGAGCCCGGGCTTCTCCCCAGGCGAGTCTTGACTACGGAGCCCTCAGGCCTGCAGAGGCCTGGACGTCCTTCTCCACATGTTTGCACCACCCCCACCCCGTGCAGACAGCGATGTCACGATTTCCCTTTGTTCTGAACTCCTGCCACATGCGAAATGATCCAAATGCCACCCTTGTCTTCAGCCACCTCTTTCAGGGTTGGTTTACTTCTTGGTGTCTTTGAAACTTCTCTCACTTAGGAGTGGCTTCAGCCCTGGGAAGTACCCACAGGCACGGCAGAGCGGGTGATCAGCATGGGGCCCCATCGGCAGCTGTCTCTCGTGGGGAACAGCTGCCCTGCTCCCAGGGAGCAGGCGAGGCCTGTCCCTAACCAGCTCTGTGCTCCCTTCGCCCTCTTTGCAGTAATAGCACAGCTAGTGGGCAGTGACCTGAGATTTGGGGAGCACTCTCTGCCCCAGCTCCCGCAGGAGGACCATGTTCTCACCTGGGGTGATTAGGAATGCACACAATACCTTTTCCCTTTCTCTTCCTTGCTTCTGGCCCACAGCCAAGGGTAGGGGGCTGTCCAGAGGCGTCATTCCTGCCCTCTCTGGTGGCATGCCCTCCGGAGTACCCTAACCCCTTATGCATTCATTCACCAGCTGATCTTGCTCCCGTGGAAAGTTCTGGGTGATTGCCCTAGCACTCTCCTGGCATTTCCTTGTCTGTGGATCTAAGTCCACGTTCAGCAGCATGGATTTGCTCATTATGCACCAATAGAGATTCAGTGGTGGCCTCGCATGCCAGGTGCTGTGCTAAGTGCTCCAGGCAATACCATGACTTCAAACATTTGCAGAAGCCTTCAGATACTGTAGGAAGCCTGTTTCCAGCCTGCTTTCCCCTGATTGCTATAGTCTGTATTTCATGAGGAATCCTTTTGCAATGAGTGGTTCTTGTCTTTGGGCAAATGCCCCAGGTAGGGACATGAGGTTGTATTATGGTCTGCAATATTTCCTTAAAAGAGATTGGAGCAGAGCAGAGCTCAATGCAAAATATTCTGTCCTTTTCAGGGTGTGAGTGTTTTTTTGTGTGTAATAAACCTGGGGAGCTGGTTTGCAGAATGAGCCAATGAAGCCAGTTTTATAGTCTAGTTTATGGCATGCATCTCACTGGGGGAATGGTGTTTGCACAGCCACTCCTTGTATGAGGCCGTTCTG
The DNA here is from genome assembly GCA_025594165.1 of Tamias sibiricus. Classification (NCBI taxonomy): domain Eukaryota; kingdom Metazoa; phylum Chordata; class Mammalia; order Rodentia; family Sciuridae; genus Tamias; species Tamias sibiricus. Next base: position 21,990,784 of record CM046671.1, read on the forward strand.
TGCACAGGGCAGCTGTAGTAGCTGCTCTCCTTCCTGTCGCCCACCCATGGACGTCCCCTGGTCCCAGGGGAGCAGAATATATTTTCCCAGAATCCCTTGACAGGCCAGTCACAGGTGCACTGAACCACCAGATGTTGGGATGCCCGCTCTCTGGGGTGGCAGCCAGGGGTTCTCTCAGCATGCAGCTGATGTGCTGGGCTGATGTCAGCATTACATGGGGCTCCATCATGGTGCCCCGTTTACACCAGTGGGCTCGTGGTCAGCGCCTCTTCGACCTGGGCGTGTCCAGATGATCTCCTGCTTCTGCAGGCTGGGGCTGACAGGTGTGACTCCTGGCCTTGGAATTTGCACTGAAATCTTCACAGAGTGTTGAAAAACGCCTGATATCCAGGCCACAGCCCAAACCGGTTTACCACACTCCCTGGAGATGCCACCCAGAACTCCCCAGGTGGCTTCACTGTGTTGGCAAGATTCAGAGTAACTGCTCCAAAGGGGAAAAAAAAAAAAAAAAAAAAAAGGTTGAAGGCAAAGCAAGGTAAGAGGGAAAGAACGGAGCTGCCCAAGAGGCAATGGTGGAGTGGGCTGGTTTCACCAGCTGGTACCCAGAGCTCCCAGAAAAACGGGTCACATCTTCACAGCTATCTCAATGTTTGTAGCTGCGTAATTCACAATAGCTAGGTTGTGGAACCAACCTAGATGTCCCTCAGTAAATGAATGGATTAAGAAAATGTGGTATGTACGCACAATGGAATTTTACTCAGCAATAAAAGATAATAAAATAATGGCATTTGCAGGTAAATGGATGAAGTTGGAAGATATAATGCTAAGCAAAGTTAGTCAGTCTCAAAAATCCAAGTACCAAATGTTTTCTCTGATACAAGGAGGCTAGTTCACAGTATTGTTGGATGGGGGTACATAGGAGGATTAGAGGAACACTAGAATGGTCAAAGGGAAGGGAAGGGAAGGGAGGGAGCAAGAGGGGAGGGAGGGGGAGAAAAGAAAAAAAAAGGTGGTTGAATGAGACGGATATCATTTTCCTAAATGCATGATTGAAGACCTGAATTGTACGAATATACTTTGTATACAAACAGTTGTATGTAAAAAGATGCTATATACGGGCACTATGAATTGTAATTATTAAAAATTAAAAATAATAATTAAAAAAAAAAAGGGTCACATCTTACCTGGCCCCTGCCCTGTGGACCTGAGTGCGAAGAACCTAGGTGGCGCTGAAAGCGAGGGCCAGGGCAGGATTCCTGCTGTCCGACCTGCATGCAGCTGGCCTTCGCACCACATGTACATCATCCCAGCCAGAGGGACAAAGCTTAGAATTCACTTGACCCTCTACGCTTCTGGCTCCTCTTGGACAAAACAGGATTGTCCTATGGACTTGATAGAGTGGCAGTGAATGTGGGCGCATGTCAGGTGTTCCACAAATGGTAGCTTAATGAGCATTAGAAGAAATGTTCACCTCTATTTCAAAACAAGTGTTACCCACTCTTTCCATCAGTACTTTCTCTGCTGTCCTGAAAGGCAGTGGTTCTGAAAAATTGATTCAAGAGAGTTAAAAACCACAGAGGCCTAGACACATGGAAGGACCTAGGTGATTCTGAGATTCCCCAGGACTTGAGACCCTCTCTACGGGGCCCCACAGGGGCCAAATGGTGGTGGGACAGGAAGCTAAGAGAGCAGTTCCCTAACTGACAGGCCTGCTCTGCACCTCTGATTTCTCTTTCTAATGACTTCAGTGGACTCTTCCCACCATAGCATGATAAGGAGGGTTCTGTGAGGCTGGCTGGGGCCAGCAGCCACGCAGCAGAGTAATTTTAGAGACGCTCCACCTTTCATTTACAAGTCAAACTGAGACGAACTCTAAAACTAGCATCTTCTAAATTAATATCCCTAGCACCTCGTCAAACAAGGCGAGGGTGTTTTGCATTTCAAACTGCAGGGCACAAATGAGTCCTCTCCATCCCGTTTGTGTACTTGATTGCCCCCAAACCTTTTCATTCCGAGCCCTGATCAACAGCTCTGAGAGCGTGTCGTGACACACAGCACCTTCTCAGGGTTCCTATTTATTTTAAAGGCATGAAAAGCCCCGTGGATCACAATGAATCAAAGGGTCTGTGCATCGACACGTTTCCACTGGACAGCGTGAGAACGCTGGTCCACAGGAGCCCACAGGCCCCTCGGTGGGTTGGCTCCTCATTGTTTCTGTTGTAACTATAATAGGAAAAAGGATGTGTCTGCCCATAGACGCAGCAACCGGAGGAGCTCTGCTCCGAAGGCCTGGGAGCCGAGTCAAGGAACCCTATCCCTAGGAGGGCACTGGCAGTGTTGATTAGAGACTCACCTACCAGACAATGTGGCCTCCGTCCCCAGTCCCCTCTGCTGCTCCCAGGCAGACTTCTCACCAAGGGCAGTCACTTAGCGGGCTGGCAGTGAATCGTTCCGTCGCTGTGGTGGGCCTGGGAAAGTGGAGCACCATGGAGACTAAGCCTGAGGGGGGTGGACAGCCCCTGCCCCCTCCTCCTCCCCTCTCCAGGGGGGGGGGGGATAAATGCTGCCCCAGAGCCCCTGTAGAGCAAGGGAGCTGAAACCCTTTATTTTCCATTTCACAAAGCGGGCAGGGGATTCCTGCTGCAGTTTTTGCTTAAGAACAGGAATTCCTAGCAACACCAAGGGCTTCTGCTTGGTCACAGGGTTTTAATCTCTCTCTTTGCTGTTTGACCAAGGTGCTGGCATTTGATTCAGAAGAGCAACTCGACTAGATGACATTTATCTTCATACAACTAAAGCTCATTTTTCATAATCTGTCTAAGGTTCATTAAATATCTGCTAGGGATATTTAGTGGATTGAGAAGGGGGAAAGGGGGAAAGAAAGAAGAAAGGTTGCAGAAATGTCAGAGTTTTTTTTTTTTTTTTTTTTTTTTTGAAAAAGCATGTCAAGCATTGTGCTTAATTGAATAGCACAGATTGCCACGTGCTTATTTAGCTGGGGACTCTGAGTTTCTCATGAATGAAACTATGTATACTAAACATCCGTCACAATACCATCATGACAGCTGTCAAAATGCAGAAATCTCATCAAGTGAGAAAACAGAAAGCTAAGTGAAGGAACAGAGAATGAGGACAGTAAGGAGGGCTGGCATCTACTGAGCACCACCTACATGCCAAGCTCAGTTCTAAGCACCCCACAAGTCTGTTGGTTTCACCTTTACGAGGGCCCCAGCTGTGTGACTAGCCCCACCTTAGATCCAGGAAGGGCCACCCTTGCAAGGGTCTCTTCACTCCAGGTGTATTTCTTTCCATGTCAGTGTCCACCCACAGGCCACTATTATATTTGTCCCTTGCTGAGAGACACTCCCTCCCTAAGGTACAGGTGGAAGCCGTCCCCTGACCTCCCTCCCACGCCCATTGTGAGGCTGTCTGGGAGCCACTCTCCTGGGATCAGGACCCCCAGAGTCCTCCTTTTTCGTGGCCTTCATGCCGCACGGGAGGAAGTGAGTGAAGGGGCTCCTGGGAAGACGGGCTCAGTCACTTCCAAAGGTCTGGAGGCAGACCTGCAGCTCCAGAGGGGTCAGACTGCCTGTTTGAAGGTTGGGGTGTCCTGGGGGGGGGGGTCTAAGAATCTGCCGTCACTTCCAAACCATGGCAGCTTCTTCACAGCCTGTCCCAAATTCCCTCGTCTTTTGTGCCTTGAGAACTCAGGTGGCCTTTCTTGTACCCCACACTCTGCTGGGCACCTGACCCACCCTCAGGAAGCATGGCACGTCGGGAGCGCCATTCATTCCCACTTTCCGTGGCAGAATCTTTGTGTATTAAGGGCAGGGAAGTAGGCAGCAGCAGCCCCTGGCACCCATGCTGAGCTTCAGGAAGTCTGCTCAGAGGTTCCCAAGCAAGCTCCAGAATGGAAGCGGAGAACAAGCCAGAAAACCCTTACCCTCGCCGCTTTAGTTTATGATTATTTTAAAATTGTGCGTTGGTGCCTTTCCATTAATTTTAATTGAGTCAAGTCCCATGACTTTTGTGATCCCCAAATCCTCCATAAATTCTCTGCAACTGGCTCTTTCCCCCTTGAATCCCTTTCCCTTCCCTGCCTGGGAACCTGCCCTTTAAATTTGACATGGCTGGGATTTTAATCGCTCCTCAAAGGCACAGTGACAATTTCACAACAAAGCAGGGAGGTTGGTTGGGGGTGGGGGAGGAGGGAGTTTTGTTTTCTGCTCCGATTAAGAGAGCAACTGTTCTCTCTTTGTCCCCTGGGGCCAACTCTTGGCACCAGGCTGGGGAGACCTCGAACTTGGTGTTGCAACATCCATCAGACCCAGTGAGTCTGGGGCCCTCGAAGGTGAACTGCAGCTGTTTGGATAAAACTCTAAAATCTTGTTTGGGAGATTCTCGGCCCTGTTTTACAGTCACTCTTCCTGGTAGAGAAACCAGGAAGCTTTACTTTCCCAGGATCTCCGGCAGGTGATTGTTTTCCCAAACTGTATTTTAATCTGATGGAAATGGACATTCTTCGCTCTGAGGACCTTCGCCCACGTCTATAAACCATTCATATCTGCCTTTTGTACTGGAGACTCCACTGCGGAACGTCCCGCCCTCCCCCTAGACACATTTCCATCGCTGGTAATAATTTAGGGCCATTTTCATTTCTAAACAACAGTTATGAGCCTTTTAGTCTCTTGGCATCTTGGAGTGCTTTCCTGTTAGGCGGCTGGCCGTGTCCAGGTGGTGGGTGATCTTCTGAGGATAAGTATTGGCAAAATCCCTTACTCAGTGTCATTTCTAAGCAAAGTAGCATAAACTGTGACTAGCTGGTAGTTTCTGCCATGACCAGCACTTGTGTGGCCCCTGGTCTTCAACTGATAACCATGAAGCCTCTTGCTCAGGGGACTCGGCTCAAGACTGGAGCACCACAGGCCCAGATCCTCTTCCCTAAGCTCCCCCTGGGACTCTACTTAGGGAAGCGGCTGATGACCAAATGCTCTTTGGAGGTGTATATGGCTGCACACCTGTGCAGGATGGCCTTGACCACCGTCTCTTCCTGGAGATGGGGATGCTGTTCTACGGGGGGAGCCCTCCCCGCCCCTCCCTTGTTAATGCGGTGAATCTGTAGACAACTTGGATTCCCGTCACCCTATTCCACCAGCCCCTCTGAAAATCCTCCAGCACTTACTTCCTGCCTCTAGATTTCGGAGTCTGTGTTACCTGATAACCACTAAAAAATGTAAGAGCCGAAACATTTAAAGGGGAAAGTCTTTAACTTGCCAAAATGTCTTTGTTACATACCAACAGATAGTGACCTGGTAGGTGTTGTGCTAGGTTCCCGGCCCTGGAGAAAGAGCCCTCAATTTAAAAGCTGAGCAGATTCCAGTCCAAGGCAGCCCTCAGCCACTGCCAGGGGAGGGCGCTGCGGTCCCGACACAGCTTGAGTGTGTGCTCAGGGTCCTGTGCTGGTAGCTTGGTTCCCACCATGGCATTGTGGGTGGTAGGATGTTTTAAGAGGTGGGACCAGGAGAAAGGTGATTAGGTCCCGGGAGGGCGCTGCTCTTGAAGGGATGGGAGCTGGTCTTGAGAAATGAGTGCATTCACACCAGAGGGTATTGTAGAAAGAGCCAGACTGGCCTCTCCCTGGTTCCTGTCTTGCCTTGTGATCTCTCCCTCTTGGGTATTCTCCACCACTGTGATGCCATCAACAACAGTCCCTTACCAGGGGACTAAGTGAAGGGGCCACCTGATCTTGGACTTTCAGCTTCCAAACTGTGAGCCAAATACATCTCTTTTCTTTATAAAGTTTCCTGCTTTGGGTATTTCATTACAGCCAAGAAAAGAAAGAGTAACACAGAGGGGTGTGAGGGTATAGGAGGGTGGCCTCCCAAGCCAGCATGGATTTGGCTGGGGAGACCTCGAACTTGGTGGGTGGGTATTCAGAGAACTGCAATCAGACTCCAGTATATTACCACGTAGGGGACTTGTCCCTTCAGTCAGGTTTTGTTTCTTAAGGGTTCTTTGTGCTATTCTTCATTTTGTAGAAAGGCATGTGGTTGAATTACATAAGCATGCAAAGGTGTGACTGAGCATTTAACCCTTTCCCTGCTCTCAGGAAAGGCATGTTTGGTACATTGTGCCAGCAATTGATTAAAGACTGGATGTTATTGCCCTTGTCCGCTTACCCCCCCCCCACCTCTCATTCACTCACCAACGCTTTTCGTTATTTCATTTACTCTGTCACCTGCTCACTCGTCAATCAACAACGGTTTTCTGAACCAGCTCTATAGAGGCATTGGATGCTGTGCTGCTGCACGGACATCTCCCTCTTGAGCAGCACACAGAGGTTTTAGAACCCTGGTCCCAGGTGCCTGGCCACCTGCACCAGCCTCCCACACTCCTGCCCAGTGTGTCTCTAAAGAGCCAGAAAGGTGTGGGGAGAAAATGAGAGACTCGCAGCTTCTCAGTTCGGGTCTCATCATTCTAGATAATGCTGACGAGTCTGCAAGTGAGTCCATCTCAAGGGCTCTCAAATGCTTGTTTCCATCCTGCCACTGCTCCCCGTCCTAATAAAGTCCTAGCCTGTGGACCATGCAGAATGCTGACCAGGCACACTAATGGCTCATCCGGGACAGCACACAGCCAAACAGTAACCGCATGAGCTGAAGCTGAGGTCATTTCTTAGTTTTACCTTTGCTTGAAAAATGCCATCCCAAATGGTAATTTTCACCCATCTTCTCATCATCCCAAGTCAAATTTCATCTCATCATCTGAAGCCAACTCCCTAGAGCGCATGCCCCCCCATCCCCCGACCTCATGTTGCAGCTGCCTTTACAGTGAAGTTATTCTGAGAGGTGTGACACCGCAGAAGGCTTAAGAGCACAGTCCACCAGTCCCGCGGGCTCCTGGGACTCTTAGAAAAGTGTCTAAGTAGATCACGTCCTCAGTAGTCCTTGTAGCTTTGCTGTCCGATGCGTGAGCTCCAAAGTCTCCCTGAGAACATTTTTGGACAACTGGAGTCTTGGGAGGAAGAGAGAGCAGGAGTCAGAAAATCTACACTTGAATCTCACCTCCGCCCTTACCGGCTGATTGGCAGAGCCCACCTCTTGACTTTCCCGAGCCCCCAGCTTCTTTCTTATACCTACTGGTAAAAAGATTTAGCACCAGTAGGAACCTTACTGGAACTTACTAGAGCCATTCACCTGGGGTGCTCCAGCGCAGATGTACCAGTTGTTTACAGCAGCTGAAGTCTAATCTGATTGATCGGGGGGGGGGGGGGGGGGGGGGAGGCACAGTATGCTGGTTGTTAAATATTTTGAATATAGCTTTTGGAAATAATATATGTGCAGGCCTTTGCAGGCAGTCCCACACACTGTCAGTTCATTTGACCGTGGCACTTGGGGAGTCACCACTTAGAAGCCTAACTTAAATATGTTTTCTACAGGGCTGGGGTTGTGGCTCACATGGTAGAGCGCTCTCCTAGCACTGGGTTCAATCCTCAGCACCACATAAAAATAAAATGAAGATATTTTGTCTACCTAAAAAACTAAAAAAATAAATATTAAAAAATATATGTATGTTTTCTACAGCCATTTTTTTTTTTCATCCATTGACAAATGAACAGTCTTTAAATTTGCCTGTATCATGTAAGGCTCAACAAAGGAGAAACAGTGCAATGCTTAGGCTCAAAATGTCCTTTCCAGTGTTGTTTCATGAGTGCTGATGATCTGGCTTCCTGAGATTGCAGGGAATGAACTGTATCTGAGCCTTGGAAAGTGATTAAAGGGCCACTTTATGGTGGCCTAAGGAATGAAGATGGTGTTTGAGGAAGGTGACTTTTGACAAAGTATATTAGATTTCTGTGGAGGGTCAAGACAGAGACCCCTCAACTTTGATTTGTGCATCAGGTGACATCTTAGGTGGAAATAACAGATAATCCACATCTTTAAAGGGGCATGCTCTATGGTTCTTAACAGAATTCCATGAAATTCGGTGTTTTGGTGGAGATGACAGAGAGATGCGCTTGCGTTGAAGGAGACCCAGAGAACCTCTTTAGACTGCTTATAATGGAAAATGAAAGCCCCGTTCTTCAGTTAAGTCTCAGGAAAGCAAAGTATGACTTGGTGTTTAATGGAACACGCGACTATGAATTGCCAGGAAACCCATCCACATGCATCAGGAAAAAAATAGTAGGAGATAAAAGCAAAAAGCAACCCCACACCCATGCCTCCACCCATCTGGGCCTACTGCTCTACCTGCTAGAAACTCTGAGTCCCAATTTTATATCTCAGTGTGAGTAGTGATTTGGGTTCATAGTCCTGGCTGGGTCCCTCAGCACTTCGTAGAACAACTGCTCACCTGGAAAGTATGTAACCTGGTTCTATAATGGACTAGGCTACAGACTGATGTAGGACTCATTCATCTTTGCTAGGCCTCAACTTATTACCTGTAAAATGGGAATCAAAATAGTACTTACTCCATGGAGTTTTTAAAAGTTAAATGAATATATGTGTATATGTATGCATGTAGATACACATATGTGTGACTATATTCATAAATGTATAAAATTAACAAGAGTGTGTATGCATGTTAAGAATTAAATTAGAATTATGTTACTTCTCCCCAGAAAAATATGTGAAACTTAGCCTAATAATGTTGGGGAATTTACAGATCTCCCAAAGCTAGAGAGACCTCCCATAAAAAGTTTCTATAATGCAATGAAGGAAACTGTCTATGCTAAAATTCTTATTATGCTTTTCTCACTTAAAAGGAAACCACAAGTCAAATTTGATTATCATCAGTATTCTATAATAAATATTTCTTTATGATCACCATCCCCTAAGATTTCTAAACTCAATCATGTTAAAAATTTACCAGTGATAAGAATCCTGGTACAAATAAGAGGTCTTACACAATTATTATAGTTCATAGTAACAGAATTTGGTTTATAATAATAGGAAAATGTGTTATCTAATCATACATTAACTTATTTCTAAGCTCCACTCTGTATAAGGAAAGGTTTTTAATTCTTCACTTACTGGGGTCAGGATGTACTTTTTTCTTTCTATTTGTTTTTCCACATCTTTTTAGAGCAACGAAAATAGGAAATCTACTACTTGTGTCCTAAAATTCACTTCCTCCATCCGTTTTCTGTACTTTGCTCTGGCTCTGATGACTATGACTTTTTAAACATGTCATTTATTTTTATTTTAGTTTAAATGTCCCTTAGTAGAAACACCAGGGAAAAAAACATTTTTAGCTCACCTAAGAAAACAAACATGTTTAAACAAATAACATCCAAAATGTTCAGGTAGAGCTGGTGTTTTTGAACAGAGCCTGGTAAAATACACACTGAAAATGGAATTTTTCTTCATTTTAGAAGTGCCAGTCCTTTTCTGGAACAAAACAAAGAGGTTAATTGACCACAAATTTTATATTAAAACTCAACTTTTTGTTGTTTTGGAAGGTTATTTCAAGTTAGACAGTGTAATGTCTTTTTTTTTTTTTTTTTTTCAGTTTTTAATCACTATTTATAGACATCCTGTGCAGAATCAGTGGAAATGCAGATAGGGTGCAAGGGAAGAAAAAGACAACCTGGGGAAGGAATAGATGCTGAGCTGAAGTGTGTTAGAACACCACAAACAAAGCCTTTTCTGTGTCCATGACCTCAGGATGCTTTCTAAATTTTCAGGTAGAATTGGTGGTTTAAAACTCATTGCTTTCTGCTTTGATCCCTAGGCTCCGGCTCAGGGCATGAGCCTTGACTCCCCAGAGGTCCAAGATGGGAGAATAATTATATTTTGATTAAAAAGCAAGATCTATCTCAGCAGGTCTTTGGGGCCAAGCAGTCCCAGGTTCCCTAACGTCTGCATTGTTTTTGCTCAATAAGCAGCTAAGTGAAGGGTCCTCAGGAGTGAGTGGATCTCTTTGCCCACTGAGCCAGTGTGTGAATAAAAGGATACATGAAGTCATCCCCCCGGTGCAGTGCTCCATCAAGATTTAGAAATTCTTTTGGAATTGGATTTGTTCACTAGGTTTCTAACTACCTAAGGCCTTGGTAAGCCCAGCGTGCCCTGAATTATGGGAATCCGTTAGAATAACAGGTGCTGTGTTTGTATTAATTTAACTACAGATCAGAGTGGAAATCTCTGTGTCTCCTGTGATAGTGAAGCATGTTTGCCACACAGAGGTGACTAGCTTTCTTCCAAAAGCATTTCCAGTTTCCATTCTATCCATGTGTCTCATAGCTCTTTTGTGAGAGCACTTAACTCAGCTCTTACAAGAATAATGTTCCCAATCAGTTGATTCTTGTCAGTGACATCCTTCTCATCTCATGCTTATAAGTGCTTTGCCCTTGCAAGCCTCTGAACCTTGCTGAGCTCCAGTTGCTAAGCATTTTCATTACACTTTATCTGAATGTATCAGGCTCTCCCAACCTCCCTACCTCCAGAAGTGAATTACACCCATTCACGTTTTGCTAGTAGAATTGCAGGGCAGATGCTATGATAAAATGTATCAGCAGGCTATTTAATTCCTTTTCATTTCCTAAATGGTTAAAAGGCCAAATCTTAGAAGTTGAAGTTTGGGGATTTTCTTTTCATCTATCCAACTGGCACAGGGACTGAATTGAAAAGGCTACAGTAAACTCTTGACTGTTGTCAGACCATCATTGGGCTTCACACATAGCTTATGAACACTTAGAAAAAGTGGGAGTTTTAGCCTTATAGAAAAAGTGCACATAGAATTCAGTATCGAAGAAAATTTAATTACAACTGTGAGAAAATCCCATAGAAACTCAATTTAGAATATTTTATTAATATCAATTTTAAAATAAATCAATTATTTTCCATTCTTTAAAAAATATATTTATTAAGAATACTTAGTGAGCCGGGCGCGGTGGCGCACGCCTGTAATCCCAGCACTTTGGGAGGCTGAGGCAGGAGGATCGTGAGTTCAAAGCCAGCCTCAGCAATGGTGAGGCACTTAGCAACTCAGTGAGACCCTGTCTCTAATTAAAAAATCCCAAAAAAGGGCTGGGGATGTGACCCAGTGGTCGAGTGCCCCTGAGTTCAATCCCCAGTACCACAAAAAAAAAAAAAAAGAATACTTAGTGAAAGCATTGTCTCCTCTCTGATTGAGTCTTGAGAAGAAGGCATCCATTCCTATAATTATCTTCATGCCAATGCACGGCCAGCTGCCAATTGGACCGTGTGTGAGACACATCTTTGTGAACACAGTAGCCATCTGTGACTAGACTGATGAATGTTATACTCCCCTTTCACATTATCTTTGTACCTGTGTATCCATATGTGCAAAATAAAAGTACAGCTTGACTCTCTCTTATCTGAAATGCTGGAAACAGAAGTGTTTTGAATTTCAGATGTTTGGGGATTTTGGAATATTTGCATATACGTAATTAGATATCTTAGAGATAGGACCCAAGTCTAAACATGAAATTTATTTATGTTCCACACACAACTTACATACAGCCAGAAGTTAATTTCTGCACTCTTTTTTGCTGTGCCTGTGTTGACTGTGAGGTTAGGGTGGAATCTGCCACCTGTGATTGCCATGTTGGTGCTCAGGGAGTCTTGGATTTGAGAGCATTGTGGATTTGGGATACTCAAGTTGTTTTCATGAATGAAGGTTTTAAAGTTTGCAGATGGTCCTAAGATTTGAAGTCTCACAAAGAGAGAGATGCCTAGATGATAAAATAGGAGAACTCAAAAATAGGAGTCAACTTACCGGTCATATATCAGAATATGAATCTGCACTTTACAGTGTCAGTGGAGGATTCCTTCTGATCTGGAACCTGCTCCCTGAACACCAGGGAAGAGAGAAACAAAATATAACGTGGCCATAGATTCTTGGAAGGATGAAATCAAGGTCATTCAAAACGGTTCAAAGTAAACATGGGGCCCCGGGTGCCTGGGTTGTTAATTGCTAACATTGAACACATATTATGCATTAGACCCTGTTCCAAGCTCCTATTATTTTATCCCATTTAATTCCCAAATTTCTAGAGGCTGCCTATCTGCCTGATGTTGATTAGTTCAATGACTATTCATTCATCTTAAAATAGCTAACATCCAGTCCCTGTCTAAAGCATGTTGCATATAGTAATTCACTTCATCCTCCCAAGAATTCAGTGAGGTAGGTACTGTCATTATCTCATTTTAGATGAAGCAATGGAGACATAGAAATGTGGAGCAACTTGCCCAAGATATCACAGTAGTAAATGTCCTAGTCAGAGTTGAACCCATGTTTATGCTCTTGGCCATGGTATCAAGCTTCTGCTCGTTTATGATTACTGATTTTATAATCACAATATGGCTGTTGGTTACATTAATTTGATTATTATGAGTACACAGAAAACTGTAAAAGAACACAAACAGATAATCCCTGTTCTTCCCAAAAGATTAAAATTTTAAATAACACTAATATTACCTTGGGTCATTGATATCATTGCACCCTTTAAGGAAAATGCAAAGGGTAAGAAAAAAAAAAAAAAACTATTTTGTCTGCATTCATTTAGAAAACAAGGCCTGGTTGCTTCTGACAGGCCAAAAGAAACCCTCCATGAGGTGAATCAATTTGGGAGTGGCACCAGACCCCATCAAGCTGTGGGACTAGGAAACCCTGGTGGGACTTCAAGAATCAGGGACTGCAGATTCACCAGGAGAGTAAAGCTGAGCTCAGAATTAGGCCTATGTATTTGATGCTGTTAGGCCCACAAGCACCTTTTATCCAAGGCAGTTAAGACCCGGAGACAGGCTGATGTGCTTGCTGGGCCTGCTCAGCATGTAGCACTGGGGTAGTTAGTGTCCAGATGTTGCCTTTGCCTTGGATTCTGATCCAGAAACTGCAGTAACATTGGGCGGCAGCATTTCTGCACACACCCTGGCCTACCTTTTCTCTTCCCACAACATGCAGACTGCCTAGAAGGCCCTGGCATTCCAGAGAGACTAGATACTTGACAGAAGATGAAGGAACCTTTGGAAATGTATGCTACAGAGGCCAAATTTGCCAGTAATGAGGCAGTCTACATTTTCCTCCAATTGGAAACAGATGAGAACTTTAGGGCGTTAGAAAACGCAAGCTGCATCACAGAATTGTGCGTCAAGCATCCCATGGACTTTGGGCTCTGACGTCACCTGAAGGTGATGATGAGCCTGGTATGACTCTCAATGCAGGGCTGGCAGTCTCAGAACTGCAGCCAGGGGTAACTCGGACCTCTGAGACCGTGGAAATGTGCCCTCCAGAGCTGTCATTCCTCACCTCAGCTTGTGGCCTGGGTAGTCAGGCCCAGTATTGAAAGGGTAGCAGTTGCCCATGGCCTATGGTGGTAATTGGTTCTTGCCCATGGAGGAAATGAGAATGTGTGGGAATCCTTGAAAAGTCTTCCTGTGGGCCTTCTCCATCTTTAAGAAGGACCACCTGAGCACCTCAGCCAGAGGGGAAATATCCTATTTTTCAAGACCTCCAGAGAAGACACTTCACCCCATGCCCCCAGGGGCCTTTGTCAGCTGGTACCTTGGCAATACCATCTGCACTGGCTGGGCTTTTCCTGCAGTGAGGAGAGAAACCTGTCTTAGACAGGAAAACAAGTCTAAATGCTTTAGATAAACAGGTGGGTAGATGATGGACAGAGAGAAAGAGATCACAGAGAGAGAACAGATTGTAAAGACAGGGAGGGAGGAAGAGAGGAAGAGAGAGAATAGGTAGCTGTGAGAGACAGCTAAGCCTCTTGCAAAGAGTCGTATTCATGATGGTATTATATGCCAGAGGAGGCCTCTAAAACCCGCTCGGAGCAGACGCTGCCTTCCATCATGCTGCCCTGCATTCTCCACGTGCCTCTAGCGTAGCACCTTATCGTGTTGCATCGTTAGAATCTGTTAGCTCTCCCTCTCCCTGGCCAGCATGTGAGCGCCATGACGCAGGGGTTACGGCTCTTCTTCTGTGGAGTGGCAGCACCTAGCCCGGTGCCTCGCTCCTAATCAGTGCTCCGTGGAGGGAGGAATGGAAGGAAAGAAGCAGAGGAACAAGGTCAGCCAATAATGATGAGGAAACTCAGACAAGATGATGGTGCCCCTTTTCAGGAGGGCATCTTTCCTAATGCTGTAATCCTGAATGCTTCCCTACCCAAACTAACCTGTGGGTTAGGCATGTCCCGTTACCTTCCAAAAGCTGTCACACTCTGAGTATATCGTCTTCCCAGTGTTGGAGGAGTTTGTCACCACCCACCTTTAACACCATCCTAAGGAAACCAGTTCATTACAATACTGTTAGTCTATGAAATAGTTCCCAAAAGATGCATTTCACCAGGGTTCATTGTTAACGTGTGCATTTTCCACGACTTGCGTGCTATTGTATGGTCCCAGCCTTGTGCAGTGAGCTGTAGGGTATTCACTCAGCCAGTGACACTAGTGTATCTTATGCAAACACTCACTGCCAGTCGGGACCTATGCTGTTGTCCCTGCCCCTCCAGAGCCCCAAATCCAAACCCCTGCCTGTGAAGGCTGCCCCCACTCCCCCACGGCACATCGCTTCTCCTCTCTTGCTGCCGTCTTCTCTTGGCACCTCCTGGTGGCCCTCTCTTTTCTGTTGGCCATCTCTCTCTGGGGCCTTGTCCTGAGCACCTGCTGTGCCCTCAGTCCCCTTCCAGGGAGGACAGTCAGCAGCGGCTGCCCACCCTAAGGGCCTTGCTTGCAGTGTCCTGTGGACCTGCAAACCTGACCATCACCAAACAGGGACGAAGGCCATGGTAGCCGAGAGGCAATGGACTTGACCTGGTATAGACAGAACAGCTTTAAGGTGATCTGGAGCAAGATCGCTGCCCTTTTGGGTCATTTGAATTTTGACAATTACTGTCTGGCTTGGTTGCATCTCCGTGGGAGTCACCTCACCTCTGTTTTAACATTGTCCTCAAAGCTTCTTTGTTACTTGGATGTTCCCTTGGGATTAGTTTTTTCTCTCCCTCCTCTAGGTCTTTGAGAGCAGAGCCTCGCCCAACCTTCTCCATCCCCACTTCACCCCTGGCCCTTGGCCTTGTGCAAGCGCTGGCTGCACAGTGAACAGAGACCACCAGGCCCTATGCCTTATCCCAAACGCGTCCATTGCTCCCCCGGCTCTTCTCAGGTTTGCAGTCCAGCAGCACAGGAAAGACTTGGACTGAGAGAGGTCTCTCCAGCATCCCCACCATGTGTGGCAGCCCAAGGACAGAGGAGGCAGGATCAGGCTCTGGGAGGATGTGGTTAGAGGAAGAGACAGAAGATGCCTGCAGGGCAGGGAGGTCCCAGGCGCAGTCTGAGAACAATGAAAGACAGAGCTAGAGACATGAAAGGGGAGACTGCAAGCCAAGGAACAGGGACAGACACACAGAGGCCAGCAGAGTTACGCCAAATGATGCTCATCCCCGCCAAAACCTTTCTCCCAATGTAGATCGCTGGGTCCTCCCCTGGGTTGTAAATTCCTCCATAGCAGGACTTGCGTTTTGTTCCTCTAGGTGTCTTCAGGGCCTCTCGGGGTACCACAGGGGGGCTGGCATGTAGTGGGCAACCAAGAATGGTCTCTGACCTTAGCCAAATTGGTAGATGTGGATTTCACAGCCTTTCTTGACAGTCTATCCTGTGGGCCACCAAGGTTTCAATCACCTTGAATTAAACATTACCATGTTCTCTCCCTGGTCATGTAGAATTCCGCTTCTCCCTGAAAGGTTTCAAATGCACTGGGTGAATTGCCAGCCATTCAGGAAGAAAGAAATTTCTGTATAAAGCCTGGATTCAATAAATCCAGAATTTGGAAAAAAAAAAAAAAAAAAACAGCTTTTTAGCTGTCTTCTACTACAGACACTGGTCTGGGCAGGGCTTCTTATTTTATTGAATCCAGCTGAATAGCTTGACTCCATTAATAATGGGGCTTCATTTCCAACCACTGCCTCCCAGTCTTTTCCCCTAAAAGCCTTGTGGTACTTAAGCAACGGCTAATACATGAGTAATTGTCAGTGGCATCATTTCCTGCCGTGATTTGACCACCAGGATGAGGTTTTTCTTTTTGTACATAATCTGGAGTTCTCAAGCCTGCCCCACGTAGGTCTGCACGATCACGTCCAAATTACAACAAATGGGTCTAACTGCAGCTATGATTAGGGTTGTATTCAGCTTCTTTGTGTAGAGAAATTAAGGATTCCGGAAGATTCTGTTGGTTGTGTAGTAGTATTTATCTACCTACAGATTGCCCTGAGATTTCTGCAGAGCATGGATGGATGGGGGCATTTTGCAGGGTCCCCAGGGTGGACTAGCAGGTCTTCTACCCCATACGTTTCAAAGAAAATTCTCTTTATTCAGCTCCTATATAGCCACACTTCTTTTTGGAGCTTCCCTGGAAGATTATATCTCACTGTCAGTTTTCTTTACTCTCTACTTGAGCAATGTCAGGTTTAGATATGCATAACTGTGACAAGGTATTTGTATAAAGGAAAGGATCCTCTTTGC
Organism: Tamias sibiricus; assembly: GCA_025594165.1. Taxonomy (NCBI): domain Eukaryota; kingdom Metazoa; phylum Chordata; class Mammalia; order Rodentia; family Sciuridae; genus Tamias; species Tamias sibiricus. The sequence goes on from CM046671.1 coordinate 22,007,271, forward strand.
AGCAATGAAAGGAGACATATAAACGCACACCTGTTAACAGGAATAGGGCGTGAGGGTCTGGACTCTGGACCCAGACCGTCTGAGTTTGAACCCAGCTCAACTACTTTCTCCTTTGATTTTGGACAGGTTACCTTCTGTACTCCAGTCTCATCACGAATGAAGTAGAAGTAATAATGATGCCTACTTGGTTAGGTTGGGATGCAGTTTAGATGAATCGGTAGTTATTAAATGCTTTGATCGGTGTTTACATAATGCTAAATAAATGCTTACTATTGCTTTTTGTCATTTTGTTGAACATTCGGTGAATTTATTTCTCTCCCCTAGCCTCCTACTAAGACAAAAAGTAGTTCATCTTTCAGATGACATGCTGTCAAATTGAACAAAGAAGGGCTGAAAGTTTGGTAAGGCTTTGCATGTTGCACCTTTGTGGCAAAAATAAGGTATTATTCATTTTAACCTGAGGCTCAGTTTTCCCATTGCTGTGGTGCTGGGAACTGTGGATCCATGTGGAAGTAAATTATGGGATGCCCATCCTGAAAGAACTTGGAATCCCACACAGCTCTCGTGTGTCAAGCAACAAAACTAACTGGAGACCTGATACAATGAAGTCTGGGAGAAGTTTAAAAGAGGTAGACCTTAAAGACAGACCAAATGGCTGGGCAGGGAAGGCCTGGTGGGAGGTTTCTCAGGTGGGATGAGCCACGGTAGGGGAATGGGTTGAGATTTGGAGGGTGAAAGTAGGAGAGCCCCAGGAAGACAAAGATGTGGAGAGTGACCAGGAGGGGGGGGGGCTTGGAGGGAAAGGCCGGAGGCCCTGATGTCTTCACTAGAGAGGCTGCAAAGACCTGCTCCGGTGGCAGCCAAGGATAAATTGCACAATTAACATAGTGCTAGAAAATAAGGTGAGAGAAGCCAGATTGTGATGGTCTGCAGAGAGCAGGCAAATGAGGTTAGATCTGGTTTAATAGAAAATAGGAAGTGAGAAAGAGGTAGGAAACACTCTCCAAAGTGCTCAGCAGCTGTGTCCCTGCGTGCCTTCCTGCACAGCAGTGTCCCCAAGCTGGACCCAACACCATTCTCCAGCGGTGGAGGAATAAGGACAAGTTGGGAGAAATTAAAAATTTGAATATAATTGAGACCCCTACTAAATCACAGCAGGCCCAGGAGGGCTTTCTTATTTAAAAACAGGGAAATGTTGGTGGGTGTGGTTTGATGTCATCTCTACCTCATTAGGTCTAAACTTCTCCTGGGTCAGAAAAAGGCAGAACTTAGCATGGTTTTTTTGTTCATCCTATTAGATTTTTTGAGAGGTTTTTCAGTGCGTCCGTTGGCCTACTCATGCTTAAATAAGCATTTTAGACCCTTCACCTCTCTTATTTTCTGTCGCTGGGTGATGACCCTCTAAGGGGCACCTCCCATGTCTGAGCATTGCACAGCGGGCAGCCCCAAACAGCTCATCTCTGTCACTGCTCGGTCCCAGTGAAGCAAAGGGAAATAAACAGCACGTGGGAGGGGGAGTCTGTGTTCTAAGAACTGCTTTGGTTTACACATCTATAGATACACTCGACCAACGCTGCGAGTCACAAGTACCGGCTGGTGAAACTGAGGATGAGTCATTTTTAAATTACTCATAGAGAAAGAAATATGCTTCTGAAAGCCAGCACCGTTTGCTTACACGTGGAGCTGGTGGGAGAGGGAGGGCAGCCCATGAAGCCCTTGGCTTCCCGGTCGGCCGGGGCACAGGGCTTTGTGTGGGAGGAGACCTGAGCCCTCTTGCTGTGCGGTATACTTGGAGGTGAGGTTCACCATCCATAGAACCCCCTGCACTGGGGTAATCGGTGCTTGAGGTGGACTTGCCATCTGGCCATCTTTCTCTCACAGTCTCACTTTGTAAGGGGCACAAGAATTCTTTCTTTTTTTTTTTTTTTTTTTTTTTTTTTTTTTTTTTTTTTTTTTTTTGGTACCAGGGATTGAACTCAGGGGTACTCGACCACTGGGCCACATCCCCAGCCCTTTTTTTGTATTTTATTAGAGACAGGGTCTCAATGAGTTGCTAAGTGTCTCGCCATTGCTGAGGCTGGCTTTGAACTCGTGATCCTCCTGCCTCAGCCTCCCAAGTGCTGGGATTACAGGCGTGTGCCACCGTGCTGGGCACCATAAGAATTCTTGACGAAGACCTTCAATAATATGGTCTAGTAGTGGAGACCAAGCCTTCTGAGCCTGAAATATGAAAAAATTCATCAGTTCAGCAAGAGGTCAGGAAGGGAGAAGCCCAGGGAGAAAGCTCTCAGAGCATCTTGGAGGACAAGGTTCACCCGAGCCCCAGAGGTCTTAGTCCATTGCAAAGGAGAAAATTCCACCCCAAGATAAATGGAAAGGCCATCTGAACAAAAAGAAAGCATAGATGACAAAGGCTTCAACGTCACCACATTTGTTGAGAGTTCAAACTATTTTGGCAGGGGAAAAATACATATATATTTATAAAATAATAATAATAATAATATAGAACACATATCTCAAGAGAACAATCACCAAGGAAGCCCAAGGCACTCTTACTAAATTGGTCCAAGGGAGGGATTTCACCAAATGCAAATGAACAAAGAACAATACATGTGACTCAAAATATCCCTTATGCTCTTAACTCAAGAGGGTGTGAGGCAGAGAGGTGACCTTTTCAAGGGTTGAAAGTTGTAAACTTTTCAACCACATTGTTTTGATTGCTGGGAGATTTAGGAGAGGATCGCTTCAGGGTACCATTTTGGAAAAGTGATTAAAAAAAAAAAAAAAAACTACTTCCTGCATAATATTTGGGGACATTTTTTTTATTTTGTTTTCACTTTGAAGATGTACCATGCAGATGTCTGTGAATAACCTCAATGTTTTGCAAGAAACCAATGCCCAGAAGTCTAGCGGGACCTGGCTCCTGTCCACCAGGTCACCCACTTCTGTTCCCTCTGCCAGGATTGTGGTGCTGGCAGGAGGGAGAGTGAGAGCTTTAGGCTCCCTAGAGCAGGGGCACCCTAGTTCCCACTCCAGTGAAGCACATGTGGCCATGGTTTCCCTCCCAGTCCTGCCTGCTTCTCTTGAAAGGCCAGGAGGACAACGTGGTGCCCAAGTGGAGACCTGGAGGAACATGGCCGTGGTGGTAGTGGTGGGGGGGGGGGGGGGACCAGAACTAATCTCTTCCCCTCATCCTGAAGAGCTACCCTGGCCAGACATTCCCTGAAGGGCTCCTCTGAAATCTGGGAAACAGGAAATGCTGAAAAAAGTTCTAGTTGCCTGGTCATGTGCACCCCTCCTTCAGTGTCGCAACAGAATTTTGGAAGAGCACTCTGAGCTGTGGTTGAACCTTCTAGTCAAGGAAGCATTTGCTCCTGGGAGAAAATGACAGATTTGACTAACTGGCCTCAACTTCCCTGTTTCTAAACATGTAAACTCTGATGCCTAAAGGACAAACCAGAAGAGAGAACCACTAAGTCTCAGGTGGTCAAGTGCCAGCAGGGCTGCTGTGGGAGGCCTGGGTGCCTGTCCCCAAAACGCCCCTGGAACTTCCATGAAAGAACAGGTCCCTGCAGACCTGTTGGCACTGGCTCAGGCGCCATCTTCACAGTTACTACCTATGTTTGTAGTAGATGATTAATGATTAGATTTCCCCCCTACCTGTTTGGCTTTGATAATCTTCATTCAAAAACATTTGATGCAAATAATTTAAGAACAAAGGGGCTTTCAAGGGTTTTTCTGGGAGGATGGAAATGCTCCATATCTTGATAGGAGAGTGAATTCTTAGGCGTGGATACATCTGTCAACAGCCATCAAATTCTGCACCTAAGTTGTGTTTTCCTTTTGCTGTACATACTTGAAGCTTCAATGAAACATTTTAAGATAGGAAAGTGGAAGTATGGAAAATATAAAAAGGGGACACAATGTAAATGACCTCATTTAAAGGGACCTGGAAATGTAAGAGTTGACCAGCAGAAACAGAAATGCTATGTGTGGGTAGTCCCAACAGTATAGGACATCTTTGCAAGGTGAGCAGATTCGATCCAGTTCAGAGAAACAACGGCTGGTTATGGACATTCATCTGGTTTTGTAGGGGTATTTTTATATCTTTACGTCTATTTCCATTTGGCTCATTTCCCCCATTCAATTAGATTTTGACTTCTATTTTCTTGATACCTCTTCCCCATAGTACCTAATATCCAGGACTGTAAAAAGTGAATAGCCAACAAATGTCCATACCCCCACTGAGATGGAGTGCTTCCCCTCTCTCTAGAACATTCTGTTGAAATTAGCCAGTGCATAATGGCCTTAATGCATAGGTGAAAATGAAAAGCGAAAGGGGAAAATCCATACTTGCACTGGTTTCGAGAACATTCCCAGCTATCTCGGCTTCTAAAAAATCCATTTCAGAACTTTGACTCTGGAAGCTCATTTTTTGCCCAACAGGAAAAACAAAATATATATTCAATATGCAGTGATGATTGTTTTAAAGGAAGAAAACAGAGTTAATGACTATGGGGGCAGCAGATGGGGCAAAGGTACCCATTTTTCCTCTCTTTCCTCCTTTCAGAGGCAAATCAGAAAAGCAGGTGTGGAAATTCCCGCAAGTCGCCTGTGTCCCTTTGCATGCTTGCATGTTTGTATATGGAGTTTCATGTTTTTTTCTGACAAGTCAGTCTTTTTGTCATCCTCTCATCTTGAAACTAGAGAGCAAGGGAATGGAAGGGTGAATTGCTAATCTCAGAGGCTTCTGGAAATTCCCCTTTTATGGTACATGAGTCTTTAAGAATAGTTCTCTTTCAGTTGTGTTTTTGTGATTTGGATGACAGTGCCTAGCCCTACCTCTGCCTGGGCCCAGTTTACTTAAGCAGGATCCCGGCTATCTTTAGGGAATGGGGGAATGGGCTAGAGACAGTGGGAGGGAGAATAACTTGAACTGCATTGCTTGGGAGAAAATAGCATACAGACCTTTTTTTTTTTTTTTTTTTTTTAAGTGGATAATATGAGCGTAAATCTTTACTCACATGATTTTCAATAATTAACTTACTTATAAACTGATAAATCTCGCATGAATTAATGACTCACCCTGCCTAAATGGGAAGGCAGACAGGCAGCTTTATAAATTTCTATTGACATTTTATGTGTTATTATATCTGACCACTTCCAGTAACAGCTCAGATTGACTGAAGCTGTTTTCGGATCGAAAGAGTGCGAGGTTACTTTAAAGGGAAAAGTTCGTGTCCCACGGAGTTGGGAGCCTTACTGAAGAGGGACGCAGGCCTGGGGTTTGGGTGCAGTCCACCAGGCACACAGGTAAACAGGTCTGCAGAGCCTCCCTGGAGGAGGGCCGCAGTGACTGCTCACAGGCTGGCCAGCTGCCTGGGGGTCTCTGAGGACTCGGTGTGGACTGATGGCTGGAATGTAAGAGAGCATATGACAGCCAGTACTAAGCCCTGTTACCAGGGCCCATGCTAATTAGCAAAGTCTCTGCTTGGGTTAGGTCACTTGGCGGCCAGGTAAACAGTATCAGGTTCTTTCTGCGTTGGCAGCGGGAGATGGGGCTAAAGGCCTCAGTGTGGAGTTACTCTTGGCAGTTACTTATTAATCGCACTCAAGGCATCACTAGATTAGACAAGAAAAATACCTTCTTCCCCCATTCCTCCTATTACTTTCTTTTTTTTTTTAATATTTATATTATTTGCTTTAGTTGTACACAATGCGTTTATTTTTACGTGGTGCTGAGGATAGAACCCTGGCCGCAGTCGTGCTAGGCGAGCGCTCTACCGTTGAGCCACAACCCCAGCCCCTCCTGTTACTTTCTTAGTCCTCCAGCATCCTCATAGCCCACTCCTCCAGCCTGGGATGCCTCCGACCGGGAGAGTCTCCTATGGACAGGCCCCCAGGAGACAGACTGTTCCCTTCCCCAATCAGAGGTATCCCAGTCCAGGTGGGTTGCGTTTAGACCTAGACAGAGCTTTTCTTATGAAATGTCTTGACTTCTGAGCTTCTCTTTTCTGCTACATTGAGCCTTGTATATGTTTGTTTTTGTTCTAATTTTGGCTTAAGAAAAAAAAAAAAAAAAAAAAGAAGAAAGAAAAAGAATGTTTGGGTACGGTGTAAAAGTTTTCTCATATCCAGATTGGAAACTCCCTAGTCGCCCTGAAACCGGACAGGTGCTGGGCGGTATTTGTTTCTCTGTCAACAAACTGCGCGTACTTGGCCTAGAAGTAAACTCCTCAGTAGCAGCAGTTTCCCTGGGCCTGTGTCAATGTTTGGGAGGGGCTGGAAGGCTGAGTTAGGGGAAGGCCTGCCTCTCACCCCATCCTTTTTGAACTTCTGATGGGGACCACATAGTGTTCTCTTCATGGTATTTTGATGGCATATGGCATATAAACACAGGTGTGACCTTTCCGTGGTGCACTGCATTACAATTAGAATAAGTGAGAGGAGATAAAAGCCAGCTGGAGTTTAAGGCTGAAGATGAAAACAGTTAATGCTAATTTTCAGTGGAAACAATGCCACAGAGCGAGGCCTAGGTGCCCCTCCAGGGGACATTCTCAGTCGCCTCTCCTGTGGTTTTATGAACCAGCCCCAGGCAAAAAGGGTTTCCATGAAATCGCCCTCTCTCAGGTGAGGTGCAGAAATACTCGGTAACTGGGCTCTGAGGACACTCTTCGCAGCCCTCTTGGGGCACGTCCCTGGTCCCAATCTGGGCTGGAGGGAGGGTCAGGCCATCTTGAAGTGCTGCTCCTGGCCTCAGGGCTTCACTCCTCTGATCCCAGTGTCCTTGATTTAAGAATGAGGGACTTGGACCTGGACCTTACTCCTTCATCTCCTTGTGTTCTGGTTTTTAAATGGAAACAGCCTGGAAGCCTAACCCCAAATGGTACTTAGTTCTTCAGGGAAAAAAAAAATTTTATATTTATATATATATATATAAACAATTAACTTAATTGTTAATAAACAACTTAATTATTTATGCAGAGGCTCTCTTGTTTAGCTCCAAGACTTGCTGTCTAAATGAATGAGTGTGACCCCAGGTTTATGCTCACAAGAGTAATTGCTGTGGCTTTTCGGGGAGCCTCAGCTCAGGAGAGATGAAATGGAGGTGAGCTGGGGGTGGGGGGACGGAGAGCAAGTCTGCAAGGTTCACCTGCCCCGCGAGCCACCTTCTTGGCAAGCACCCACCTGGATCTCTGGTTGTTTGGGAAACTGGGGAGGAAGGGCTTTAGGTGTGGAGTCCCCCTGGCAATTATGAAGTCCCCTGGGATGCAGTTACCGAGCAGAGCAAGAGACAGCCCCCACATCTGGATTTGGAAAGAGATTCCTGGCCTTCTGAAAGAAGCTTCTGTTTCTTTTTATGTGAACATCAAACGGAGAGGTGGGTGAGTGCCGGCACAGGGCATTCTCGTAGCGTCCAGATAAGGGCGAGATTGGAGGGGAGCTACCCTTTGGGCGTTTGGTTGGGACTAACAGTAGTCGAAGGCTGTGGTTCTCAGTGGGAGTGATTCACCTCCCAGGGGATATCTGGCAAGGTCTGGGGACATTCCTGGTGTCACAATTAGACAAGGGTAGCCCTTAGTGGGTAGAAACCAGGACGCTGCTAAACATCCCACAGTGCACTGGACAGCCCTTCCTCTCCCTTAGCAAAGAATTCTATGATCCAAAAGTTCAATCGATCTAAGTTCTGAAGCCTAGTAATATTTTATAAGTTGATAGCACTGGTCTGATAGGAATGGGAAGAGTTATTTGCAGTTTTTCCCCCAAGGGATAATTGCTGCCACTCCGTTCCACTCTGTGGCTGGATTAACCTTGACATGCATTCTTGCTCTCTTTGCCTCAAGCCCCTCCCGGTCTGGAGCCTCCTCAGCCTTGTTGTTTTTGCTTCTCAACAAGCCCCATGGACTTTAACTGAGGCCTCCAGGACCTCGGTGGTTTACTAGAGAAATGCCCTCAGGCAAGAAAAAGACCAAGGGTCCCAAGAAAGCCAAGGGCCCTTCACTTCGGTCACAGCCTTGATCCACACCAGCCTGGGCAGAGGTCTTGGAAGATGGGAGGATGCACCTCTGACTTTCAAAGAGGACAAGGACGGGGAGCCCAGAAGGGGGAGGATGGGATAAGCATTCTAGAAAAAGAAAGGAAGAGGGATCAAGGTGACCTTGAGCTCAGGACGAGACCTGATGGGCCTGCAGTTAGCAGAGTGCCCAGTTTCTGGCCAAGCAGCCCTTCTCTCTTCCCCAGCTCCACAACCTGCTGGCTCCCTTGCCAACCTCTTCCTCACCTGCTTCGGTCCTACTCTTCCCCTTCCATGCCAAGAGGGGGCAGCAGAGAGCAGCAGACGAGTCTGCAGTGCACAAACCGTCGCCTCCCTTGTACCCCAGCTGCTTCACCCTCTGAGACCCTCCTTTGCCACCAAGCTCACCACACCAGAGCACTCCCCACCTAGCAGACAGCACGTCGAGCCAGCCTGGCTCTCTATCCTGTGCTGCCTCCTTGGGACCCACCCGATGCTTGGGACCTGCTGCATGGCTCCTCAACTCTTCAGCTTGACTCTCCACCCTTGGAGGCAGGTGCCTGCTGTTTCCCAGCCCAGTGCCTTTCCCAGAGTCTCTGTTCTGTTCTGTTGATTGAAGGAGGACACTGCCACTTGCTTCCGGCATGTGGTGCCAACTTCCACTGACGCTTGGCATTCATCAGCTCAGATAATTCTCACTCCAGCCTTTACAGCCCACACTGTGCCATTCTCTTATTTTTATAGAAGAATGAACTGCAGGTCAGAGATGTTAGATATCTTGGCCGAGGTGAAGCTATGAAGTGGTGGAGTGGCAGATTCCACTCGACCTTCCGGACTCCTTACCATCTCTGTGGCCATCCCAGTCCCAGACAGTTCCAAGAGTCTTTTAAAATGTGTGATGTGCCCGTCTTCCTTGAACATAGCTCAGTCTTTATGGAACTGTTTAAATAGTTTTCACTTTGATTCATTGATACATTCATTCTGCAAACACACATTTCTACTAGGTTCCAGGCACTGTGAGAACCCAGACCAACAGAAATGAATGAGATGCAGGAAGCACCCGGCAGGAGGAGAGAGGCAGGCAGCAGTGAGTCAAGATGGGACAGAATAAGGAGAGGCATGGCGGGATCAGGGGCTTGGCAGAGAAGGGCTTCACAGAGGAGGTGCCAATTGGGCCTCATCTTGAGAGGCTTACGAAAGGCAGGAGGAGGCACCTGGGACTACGAGGCTTCCCTTCCACACTGCCAGCAGTCATGAGAAGTTTAAGACATGCATTAGGTGTAGGAAGAGGGGAGGCTGAGGCATGGGTCAGAATCACTTGTCCTGTGGATGACGGGTGCCACTTGGGTGTCTGAATAGGAGACAGGGACACAATCACACTGTGGTCTAAAGGGATGCAGTGGAGGGTTCCAGATGGGGCAAGATGGGGGAAGACTGGTTAGGAGCCTCTTGCCATTGTCCAGGTGGGCAGTGTGGCAGAGTGAGTGCAATTGGCATTAGTGGGACTGAAAAGAGGTGACATCCCTAAGAGATTGGGATGACAGTGATGGGGTGTGAATGGGAAGAGAGAGGGGGGAGTTAGGGTCACTCCAAGCTTTCCAGCTCTGCGGTGGGCTGTCCAGGGGGCTGATTAGACTGTGAGGGGCAGATTTTTGGAAAGCTTAAAGAGTTCCCTTTGGGGTGTGTTGGCTTTGAGGTACCCAAGGCATGTGCACATACGTTTGATTGCAAGCTGGGATTTAAGACTCTTAAGAAATTTGGGAGCCAACAATCTAAAGGCTCCATAACAAGGCTGAGGTCAAGGAAGGACCCAAGGTCTCTGCATTGTTGGGGGAGGGTCCATAAATCTATCCCGCTGTGTGGAATATTAATTCCTTTATCTTTGTCCCTAAACCACCTTCTCCAGGTTGACAGAAATAGCTGGAGGTGGGAGATTCATGAATGTGATGAAGAGAGATGATTTTAGCCCTTTCTCTGCCCTTAAGAGTTCATGAACGTCTCCAGCATCCATATCCAGGCGTCCCCTTCCCAGGGCCATGTCTAAGTTTTAAATACTCCTGTGTGGTGGAAGGCTCCTTTCCCAGTGACTGTTTCTGCTGCCCATCCCCTCTGGACCTGCCATTGGCCTTTTGGAGTAGGCAGCTCTGCTCAGAGCACCGCAGGGGCGCCTTGTGGCTGAGTGCAAGGTCCAGTCTTCTTTCTGATGAATTGGAAATCCTTTCCAGATGAGGCCTAGGGTTTGGCTGGCCTTCTTCACCAAGGTCTTCAGGAGATCGCCCCACTGGCTCCCGAACGCTTCTTCCAGGCTCACAGCTGATAGCTCACAGATATCTGGTCTAGTTTGAATCGTTTTCTTGAAGAACTTACCTTGACTAATGATGGTAAGAAATAAGGTCCGTTTACGTAAAAGACCTTCCTCAGCTTCAAACACTCAGTACCGCTCTCTTTGTACGTGCATTCCCTACGACCACCTTAAAGAAGGTCCTTAGGGGCCATGTATTTTCCCTCATATGTAGAAGCTAGAGAGGAAAAAGGAAAACAAAGGTGGGAATGGATCTTCTAAAAATGAAAGGGAGATTCGCGGAGGAAAGGCACCAAGGGCTGGGAGATTCGAGAGAGGGGGAAGTGCTGGGGAGTGATATTGGCCAAATTATGCTGCGTGCATGTTCAAATATGTAACCAAAGATTCCACCAATATTTACAAGTACAATGTACCAATAAAAAATTAAAACTTTTTATCAAAAAAAAAGTCCTTAGGGAAGAGAAATGGCGGTCTTCAACAGCTCAGTGGAAAAATGAGAGGAGGGGAAGGGAATCACCATCAACAAATGCCAGTCCCTTGGCCAGGCAGTTCCCAGGAGTCACTTCATCCTCATGACGACTCTATTGCTAGAGTCTTTTTATTTTGCTTGTTTTAGGAACTAAGAAGTTGAGGCTCAGAGAGGTTAAAGAACTCAACATGAGTTAGACGTCACATTCCAGGGAAGGACAGGAGAACAGAAAACTCAGGCAACTCATTGACACAGCCAGTCATTTGCAGAGTCCGGGTGCCAGCCCAGATTGGCTGGTCCTGGTGCTCGTGCTCTCTCCTCTCCATCCCGCAGCCTCCTGGCAGTGAACTTAGCCCTCTGGAGAGGAGGTGAGGTGGAGATGCAAAATCAAAGAGAGAGATGGGGCAGGCAGGGGCTATTCATGCAAGCAAATTGGATGTCTTCTGAAATCTGAGCTGAAATTATATGAGTTTACTAGCCCCTTTGACCTCTGCTGAAAGCACCATTATCAAATAGGAGGAAATGCTAAAATTGAAGAAATAGTGCAGCATTATCACTTGACCAGCGCATCCTTCCTGTTATACTGGATATTGAGTCATTTCACTAAACCCAAGAAATGACATCTTGTAGGAGGAAAGGAACCTCTGGCAGATGCATGTGAATTTTTATTTTTTGCACCCTGGAAATACTTGAGAGTTCATTTTGTAGTAGTAGCACATTTATGAGTAGCACTCTGGAGGTATATTGGTTGGTTAGTGTTGTGCACCAATGTCAGAAAAATCGAAGAATAGATCTGGTCACTTACAATGTCTTTTTGTCCTCATCTGACTTAAGAATGATCCAGTAACTTTGGATCAGGCACTTTAGACTAACTTTGGGGAAGGTTTTTATGAATTCAAAGGAGGGGGAAAATCTTTGATTTTAGAACTTTCTTTGAGAAATGTGTTTTTAGAATTTCAAGTACCTAGAATTGGGCCAACACAGGTGTTGGCAGGTGAAGGCTCCGCTGCTGGAGCCAGGACCACACCAAACCCCAGCCTTGGGGAGTTGCGCTCCAATTTGGCTTTCATACCACCCGCACTGGTTTGGTATCAAATACACTTTTCAAAAGAACTTGAACCTTGTTTTCTCTTAGTTAGATAAACAAACTCCTTGATGTCTATTTATAACTATTTGCTAGTGAGTGGCCTATAAGCAGCCCAAAGCCCCGAAGACATGGGGGGGATGCCTCGCAATTGGCTCTTCAGTAAAGCCCGTCTGTTTTGATCAGCATCCCAGGGTCCCCTACCCAAGCCCCTGCTTGAAGTTCCAAGTTAGTATTTCTCTGATTGTCATCCAGAACTGTCCTGCCAAGTGCTGTAGATTACATCCATAAGCAAGAATTAAGTTGGCTCCTTCCGGTGGAGGCGCCCAGCCTTGAGAATCAGCCAGTGGGCCGCTGAGCTGTGCTTTCTAGTCCGTTCCTCCAAGGACCCAGTGCTCACTGAAAACCTTCATAGAACAGAAAGCCAGTGTTTGGGGGGCATTTGGTTTCAACTTGCTTGTGTTTGAACATTTATATTTATAATAGTGCTAATCTCTAAGGGACTCAAATCATATTAAGAGCTTTATCTTGGGCTGCCAAGGAAGTTAGCATGTACCCACATGACTGGGAACCATGAGACAGTGGGTTGGGCCTACAGAAATTTAATAAGCTCCAACTTTTCTTTCAATTATCTTTTCCTTGAGATTTGGTTTTGAAACTCACAGAGTCAGGCCAGGCCACGAGCATTCCCTGGGCACACATCTCCCACCGTCCCCTCCAGCCTGTGCCCCTTGCCTGAATGGGCTGGTCCTTCTCTGGATCCTGGTGGCCATGTGTCTGGGCTGCACCTCTGCCTCAAGAACATTTCTTCTTGTATGGCTCCTCTGTAGCTTCAAACGCGTTTGTCTCCCAACGGAGGGAGAGAAGCGGTTCTATTTTCCTCTCAAGTCCATCCCAGAGTTTAGGTCATGCCTGTCAAGTAACGGGTGCCCCACAATGCTGCTGGGATGGGCATTAGTCAGAGGGGGGTGGATGGTGTTGGGAAGTAGAGGGGCCATTGGTAAAAACAGTGTCGGGCTGCACAGTCAGTGTGGAGAAGGGAGCTTTGGGGGGAAATCTGAAAAGATTAATTTGACTAATCTATGTGGCTAATTTATAGAAAAAGCACAAGAAGGGGGGGGGGGGAATCCTTCTTGGCAACTAGAGAGATGAAAGAGAGGCAGGGAATACCCCAACTGCATGACAGAAGAGGAAACCAAGATGGCTTAAGAACTCATTTGTTGAAGCTACAATGAGAAAGCTCTGTGTAGTCAGAATGAAAAGAGGCTCATTTGCTTTTTCGGTGGAGAGACAGTTGAGTAATCTCAGTAATCTGTCAGACTGAAAATATGACAGGAGTTGCCCAGTGGGGGTTGGAGCTCCAACCTGGAAAACTCCTTCTTAAGCATCATATTTTATGTGGCAGTCCAACATTCCTAGAAATTTTACTGCTAGAAGCTCTCCAAAAATGTGTTTACTAAGCTCCGGCTTTTTTTAGGAACTCATATTTAAATCTCCTTCTTCATCCCTACATGGAGTCAGCTGGCGCATCAGACTAAACAGCTCGCTGGGAGGCTGAGCAAGAGTCTGGTCTAGAACTTGTGGCAGGCTGCGGGGCACAGAGAAGGCGAGTGGTGATGGTTTCACAGGGTCGGGGTCTATGATGCGAGAAAAGGCTGATGGGGCAAAGATATACGCTAAGAGAAAGTGGGGGCAAAATTAAAAGGGATAGAGAAATTTTAAGAGTTGATATATATCACGGTAAAAGGAAAATAATTGCAATGCCTAATGGACTGAGAAGTGATTTTTCTTTTTCTTTGGGTCCCACCAGGCCCACAACAATTTCCCGGGTTTTTTTTTTTTTTTTTTCCTTTTTTAATCCACTGTGACTTCTGGAAGGTGAGAGCAAGAAAGCTTTTGGCGAGCCCCACTCTTGAGGTGGGTGTTACTGAACGGGAGAACTCTATGTAGCAATCTTTTCACCACATCCCCACTTCTTTCATTTTCTGACTGACCCAAGCAAAATGGCAGACAACTGGATCTGGACAAAGCAAACTTCTCTCCCTACATCTAAAATCCTTATGTATGTCAAGGAAACCCTTTCTTCAGGGAACCATATCGTTAAGCCTTGTGCTGGATTTCAAACAAAAACAAGATGAAGGACTAGAAGTTGGTATCTTAGTCACATCCCCTCTTCCTCACTACTCACCCTCTGCCAGGTTACCAGCATAACTGAGTTATTTTCATGCCTGAAAAGAAAATTGGAGACCCCCATCAAGAAAAGGCTTTTAAAGGATGGCTGTGTTACTGCATTATTGTTTGGGTTCTTGCTGCAAATGTATGAATGATTCCAACTTCTTTTCACATGGGTTGAGGGTGGCAGATTCACATCTTGTTGAGACAGAAGTAGGACAAAGTCCTTCTATGGCAGCCAGCATTTATAATATAAATGTGCTTGCTTTTTTTCTCATACTTAAACTTTATCAAAGAGACACAGATATTATAAATTAGCCAGTCCCTGCTGTATTCAAACCTGTGGCATCTCATCTCAACTGACCTAGTCAGTTGGGACTCAGGGAGATCTTGTGATAGAGCGGACAAGCAAGATATTTTATGTTGGAATTTCTGGTTTTGAGTCCTGGTTCCACTGTTGATTGACAGTGTGTCCTTGAAAAAGTTTCATGTGTTCCAGGTCATCTAGAAAATGGGGGTGACAACAATAACTTGCCTTTGTTTTGTGAGAGATGCAGAAGCACCTTATCGACTGCAGTGTGCACTGAGCATTTGTCTCTGCTGTAACAATGGAAAAGAGTGGGTTATTGTTTCATTGTTAACACAACACACGTTCACTCTTTTTTATTCAACAACCATGTTTTGGTCCTACTATGTCCCAGGCAGTAGGCCAGAGGCCAGAAAGCTCTGTTGCCACTTTGTGAAATGACTGTGTCTTTCTGAGATTTATTCCTTTTCTGGCACCAAATGTCAATTTTTGGTCTTTAAAAACCAAGATAAAAGTCCAAGAGCCAGAAAGCTTAAGGATACAGCTAATTTTTAAAATAACAAATCTTTGTTATATTCTCATCTCATTTATATGGTGCTGGTAATTTTTGAAATTAGATTTTCCTTTGGGCAGTTCGTACTAAAAATGATGCAGTTCCCTGTCCCTTGTAATTGCATTTCTTTTTTTAAAATTTTATTATGACTTGCATATCACTGACACTTTTTTCCTGGAATGTTATTCTTATAAACATCATCCAGCTAAAAGGAAAAAAATACTGTCTTAATAAAAATGGAAAAAGAGAGAGAGGAAACGTGGATATTCTTCTCTTTTGGTTTCAAACAAGGGAAAGCCTTCTTTTCTCATTCTTCATACACGCCAAGGTTGATGGAATGGGTCCAAACCAGTTTTGAGTTATTGAAATTAAAAATAAAAAATAAAGGCAGTTCAAGACTCTTCTGATGTCTTCAAAAAACAAATTTCTTACACTCTGATAATCCACAAATGACTGGTGGGTTTTTTTCTCCAATGTCCAAGGTGGAGTGGTGCAGGAACATTCTGAAAAGACTTAGGAAGTAGAGTTTCTGTTCAACATGATGCTGGAGGAAATACAAGAACTATCACCTGAGGGGCCAGAAAGGAATCTCAAGTAACACCCAGCTCTACTGCCTGAGAAACCAGGAGGGAAACCTTACAGCACCTCTGGTTGATGGGTTCACTTACCATCAATCATTAGTGGCAAGGAATATTAGTTATGACTGGTAAGTTGGACACAGCTCAGGAAGGCACCCTTTAGCTTCTCGTGAAATCATGTCAGCATCAATGATCTTGGTCGCATTTGAACTATAGTCTTAAATAGCGTTGTGTGGATTCTTAAGCAGAAGTCGTTAGGCCTTCAGAAACCCTGCCTGGGATTCTAATTTTGGTTCTGTGAAGGTTTTGGCATGTGCTTCTTTTGAGGTCTGGAATATCAGGCACATTCCTAGGTTCTACATTACAGTAGGTCATGTCCAGTTTCCTCTAGTAAAACACCCTCCAGCAGTCAGTCCTCTGTTTGCAGCAGTAATGGGTATAATGGCGACTCTGTGACTTTTAATGAGAACCAGGAGGGCTACAGGGTAACTTCTTCCCCATCCTCCCAATTGCTCAGCCCTTTCATCCTCCCTACGTCTGATGCACAAAATGTCAAACAGAGGCCAGAAATCTAGTTCTACCATCTTACCATCAGGGCCTTCACTAGGACATGGGCCATTTTTACATTGTAACTTCTGTTACAAATGGGGCTTTCAAAACCCAAAGAGGTGACTTCCCTGGATGGCAAGGAGAGGGCCTGTGAGAGCTGTGATTGACACTGAGCCCCTGCAGCTTGCCCTTCTGTGGACTGAGATGTAACAGAGGGCCTCAGGTCAGCCACAGTTCTGCATCTGGGATAACCGGAGAGCTGCTGAGCCAGTGGTGCAGGCCTGTTCAGGCTCCTGCCTTCGAAACATTGTGTGCATTGCCAGACATTAAGACCTTGGCCTTCTTGCTTTCCCTCCAGGAGTGTTGATAGACATAAGGGCAATGGAATCATAATTGTTTAATATTTTAAATCACCCTTAATAAAATCGCCATTTTCAAGTGATACTCCAAGTTAGTAAAATAAACCTGTTTGAATCTGTGATCCATCAACCATGAACTTGGGCGTGGGGGTCAAATTCTCTTAAAACCCTCCAGGTGTGATGGAATAACCCTAATATTTTTTCACAGTTTTCCAGAGTTATTTCAATAGGTTAAGATTACTTCCAAAGGCATTTAAATGATGTTTCAGGTTCAAACGGAAATGAAAAGCACATAAAATTGTAAGACTGAAGAATTTCAAGAATTTGGCAGAGGTGAAAACACACAAAGAAAACATGAGAGTTGGACGTTTTTGCTCCCCTCCTTTATCTGACACAAATCCCTCTCCAGCGCTCCCGAAGCGACGTCGCCAGCATTTAGTTCCGCAAGGGTTAATGGAGGTCTGCAGGACCAGCCTCTGGCTGAGGCAGCCTGGACTGCAGGGCTGGCGTCCTGCCTTCCACGGTCAGTGGGACCGCACGAGGATGCCTCGCATGGCGTCATGCCACTTCCTAGGGTCCAAGTACCGCCCGGCCATCAGGCCCACACCCAGAGTCCTTGCACCAGGAGGAGGGCAGGAGGTCCCAGGCAGCCATGGCCAGGACCTTCCAGGGCCTTCCTGGGAAGGCAGAGCTCTGGCTTGTTGCCTTAGCCAGCGTTTCCCCCCTTCCGTGTCTGAGGGGGTGGAGAACTGCTGTATTCCAAGGAAGCCCGGAGCAGGCCAGTTCTAGACCAGGACAGACACATGGAGAAGAGGGGAGAGAACAGGACAGGGAACTGGAGCAGGGGAAAGGATGGGGCATAGAGAGGTAGCCTGTCCAGCACAGTGGGGGCTGGGGCACCAGGTCGGGAGGTCTCAGAGGACCTGGCCACCTCTAGCCTCTTCTGTCTCCCACCCACCTGGCTACTACTGGTCACCCCACCCCATGGAGCCGGTTGCAGGCCTCCCACGTGAGGCAGAGCTGAGCTCCCAGCCACAGGCTGACAGCTGGGCTGGGCTCTGAGTTTGCCTCCATTTGTTCGTCTTTAATTGGGCACATTATAGAAACAGCACTGTCAACTTTCTCAGCGCAGAACTCCTGAGATGAAGAGAGAAAGTACTTCTGACTTGTTGGGTCGGATTGTAACAACCACTGACTTGCCCCAGAATCTCCCAACCTTCCAGAAGCAAACCTGACATTAAAGGATTAAGTGCTCCGTGAGCGCACACGGGTTCTTGGGACTTGCTTTGTGGTCAGGGTCCCGGGAATTCCAAGGTCTCTGCCTTAGTGGAACGGTGAGAAATGCCGGGTTTGAGGTCAGCAGGGTACTGGTCACTGGTCGTGAGGCGCACGAGAGGCAGCTGCAGGAAGGTGCTGCAGGCTGGAGCAAAAGCTCAGTGAGCAGGAGCGGTGGGGACAGCATGGCTGGTCGGCCCAGGGACGCCTCCCTCAGCTCCCGTCCTTGTCCTCACACATTATGGACACAATTCAGTGGAAACAGCTGAGCTGGTCCCCTGAGAGCATGAAGTCCAGGGGCCAGTGTGAAAGCGTTGGGGCCACCTATTAGAATATCCTAAACAGGCCTCGGTGTGGATTTGATCTTGTGACTTAGGCAAATTTCATTCTCCTTCACACTCGGGAATTCCTTGGTAAGCAACCCTGTGAGTAGAAGGGCTTTTCCTGAATTATATGGAAAGAATTCCTCCTTTGGGATTTGTGTCTGTACCTTACAGCATTTTTAAATACTCCTGAGATGGCGCACGCACGCAGATCTGCCAAACCACAGGCTGAGGGGATTCCAGAGTGTGCCACACACGTTCCCGTGGGATCCAGTTCTACAGAGCTCCCCGGGGGGGGGGGGGGGGGGCAGTGAGGAGATTCTTGTGACTTGTGGGCCCTTGTGGTCACAGGGTCTTCTTTTTGACAATGCATCCCTGTTCACTCTGACTTGCCCCTGCCTGCATGTACCAGCTGGCTTTGGCCCCTGCACAGGGTGGCCCCAGACTCCCACACTAATTCCATGCTCTGAAATACCATGCCTGGTTTTTCTTCCTCTAGCTGAAATCCTTAAGGCTCAGCCTGTGTTACCTTTTGTCCCCTCCAGCCCATCTTTAAAACTCTTGATGCATTTGTTCAGCCTTCCCTTTCACTCTCGGGGACTTCCTGTTTTACTTCTCCCGTTTACTGCTTGTCTCTCTAAGGACAGGATCTTGTACAGCTGCCTCAGAAGGCAAGCCTGGTTGAGAAAGCACGTGCCTACGAGCTGTACAGTCTTAGACTCAGTCTCACCTTTGCTCCTCTGAACTGTGTGGCTTTGGGCAAGTCCTGGGACTTTCTGATGGCAGTCCCTTTTTTGTCATGTTGTTCATAAAATTCACCTTCTGGGCCTTGGCACAACAGTTAGTTCTCTCTCCACATCTCAGATTTAGCCTTTGGCCACCAGTAGACACTAACTAAATGCTTTGAGGGGTAGTTTGACTGCAGCGTGCTGCTGGCTTGATTCAGATATGTCCAAAGGATAGATCAAAGTGAGAGGAACAGGGCACACTCATGAGAGAAGAGCCGTGCTGTGCTAGGAAGGCCTATATAAAACTTGCACCAATTCTATTATGAAAAGCACCTTGCGGGCTGGGGTTGTAGCTCAGTGGTAGAGCACTTGCCTGGTATGCATGAAGCACTGGGCTTGATCCTCAGCACCACATAAACATAAATAAATAAAATAAAGATATTGTGTCCATCTACTATATATATATATATATATATATATATATATATATATATTTTTTTTTTTTTTTTTTTTTTTAAAGCACCTTTCACATGGATCCAAGACTGGGTTTGTTTCCTGGGTGGAAATAGCATTTTGCCAAAACTAAGGTCCCTCCTGAAGCTTTCACTCAAACTTAAGCTTCTTCTTGAGGCCTTAGGGGGTGGACGTCACTAAGTCAGCTCACCCGAATAGTGTGCATTGAGTACTTGATTTGGGGATGAGAATGAGCTCAGCTTGCCTTGAGGATCTCATTGTCACATAGAGCCATGGTCACTTGAGTCCCCCTGAACATCTAGCACAACGCTGTGCACAAAGCTTGCGTTCAGTAAATGTTTTTGCATCACTGACTCCAACCCCAGCGGTCCGGCTCAGGGTTGGAGCAGTGGCAGCTGCTGCAGGATCACACGCAGAAAGAGACACAGGCGCGGACCACTGACCTTTCGGTCCACCCCTGAAGTCCCAGCCCTGCCCTTTTGCCTCAGGAGTGGTCGGTGCCCAAAGGCCCAGTGGCGTGATTAAATCCCATTTCAAGTCCAGCCAGTGAATACGTGAGCACCTCCTGCGGGCGGGCGAGACCCCGCAGGCTCGTCCCTCACAAGTTGCTAATGTGTCTGGCCACACTGAGCCGCCGCTGCTCTGGAAGTCAGCTCCCCGGGGGCTGGCCGCACGCGTTTTAAGTGCCTGTGGCCAACGACACTGACGGGCCTTGAGCGGTGGGCATGTGTAGTGTTCTGACCTTGCTCAGCAGGCTCACTTCACTGTGAGAGAGGGTCCTTGTGTCAGGACACCAGCTGTCAACTGCCCCCCTGGAGGTTTTGCTGATGGAAGATTTTTCAGCCCCTTCTTTCATTTAAAGCTCATCCATGATTGGTTTCAGGACCTCTCTCTCTCTCTCTCTCTCTCTCTCTCTCTCTCTCTCTGTCGGTATATATGGCCACATAGTTCTGGCAGCAAGAAGCACATTGGGGGAGACCCTTCTCCTAAGCATCTATTCAGAGAGGCCGCTCCAACACATCTGTTCGTGCAGCGAGGAGCCCCAGTCCAGAGCTCCGCCCGGCCTTGCTAGACACTGCGCGTCCCAGTACTGAGAGCCGTTGCCCTTGACAAAGACTTTGCCTGTTCCTTGTGGTAGAGAGGTCTGCTGTCCTTTCTGGGCACAGGAAGACTGTCTGATGAGGAAGGAAGAGGATTGTCAAAGAGCCAGGCTGTGTGCCTTGAAATGCATCTGGTTTTGTTCATGTTGAGTCTTTCCAGGTGAACTGAACTAAATCACAAACTACAAAATGAAAGCAGATTTTCCTCGGCACGCCCACGCGGAGCCCACCGCGAGTTCACCAGTGTCTGCGGCCCCTCCCCCTGAGCCAGAGGATGTCCTCGCTCTCCTCCTGTGGCTGGCTGGATCCAAGGTGTGGGTGAGGGCCTTGACCCCTGGGCTGCTGGCGGATCATCTCCATCCTTTTGATCATCACAGAGCGAGTGGCTCACTAGGCTGCAGAAATGGAGATCTTGGGGTGGTGCGGGGTGGGATATTAGCAGGCCGTGAGCTTGCAAGCGCAGTATGTCTACCAGGAAGCCACCAGTGTCGAGCTAGCGGCAGGTGCCACCTACTCAAATGCCTTCTACTTTGCTCTTTGCACTCGGCCGCATCCCCCCCTCTAGGACCGAAGCCATTTCAGCAAGTTCCTATTAGGAAATTCGGGTTCTTTGTACTCCCACCCCCGCCGGCCTCAGTCAACACTTGCTGATTTAAACAAGTAAGCATCAAGCACTGGCCCGGCGGCCCTCCAGGTTCACTGCCGAGGGGCCCCTCCCCTGCGCCCCCAGCAGCGCAGTTCCGATGACAGCGATTAGGCCAAGCTGCAGAACTTGACAAGCACCTGCTTTCAGTTCCCATTTCTGGCGTATTTTCATGAATTAACTCTTGCAGCGGCAGGCGTCGAGGCGGTAGCCTTGGCCACACCACACAGAGCAGGCCCCGGAGCAGGCACAGTGGGGCACCAAGTGCCAGGCGCAAATAGTGACCTACAGGGAGGGCACGTCCACCTGCCCTGAGCCACGCCCCGGTCACGCGGAGTGCTCAGTGACTGTGCGCATGCGCACATGCAGGCATGGGCTGGGCTGGACACCGGTGAGCAGGCAACGAGGGTGACCACACCTGTAGCTCCAGGCCCCAAGAACTGTGGCTGGTGGAGAGGTCCCAGATGCTGGTCAGCTCACCCCAGCCGTGGCGAGCTCTGTTTGGGGATAAGCAGAAGGTCGCACCTGCTTTCCACTCTGGGGCGCAACAGCTTCTCCAGTTCTGATTAAAATTGGCCTGAGAGCCAGGCGTGGTGGTGCTCGAGCCTATAATCCCAGTTACTTGGGAGGTTGAGGCAGGAGGATCACTTGAGGCCAGGAGTTCAAGACCAGCCTGGGCAACATAAGGAGACCCTATTACTTACAAACAAAACTTGGCATGAGAGACAGGGTGGGAGGGGGTCTGTAGAAACATGGGCGTGGGGGAGGCCCGGGAAGGGCCTGTGGGTTCTGCTCATAAAGCAGAGAGACTGTAAGCGCAGACGCACATCCAAGGCACAGCAGCGTGGCTACCTTGCTAGAGAGAGGAGGAACTCCAACCAGAAGTCCCAGCAGAGGAGCCCACATACAGGAAGGTGCGAGGCCAGGTGTGGGTTAAAGGATGCACAAAACCGACAGGGTGGACCCAGACAGCGGAGCAGTTTTCAGATGAAGGAAATCGACAACCAGGAGAAAGAGGGAGCCGCTCACCTCACAAGGAAGAGGCCCAGGCTGGTACTTGGCTGCCCAGCTCCTTGTCCAGATCACTCCACCAGCCAGGCCACCACCTACGTTTTCTTTGTTGGGTTTTGGGGTTTTATTTGAGGATGGCAGTGGTGCAAAGTTTCTAACCCAAGGACTCCCCCTCCCCCATGCACGTGGGAACAGGGCTTACAGAACAAGCTAGCACTTCTGTCCAGTTGCACATGGAATAAAAATAGCTTATCCCCTTCGTGGAGTGCAAGAAATAGAATTAAGGTTTATAAGTGGAGATTTAAAGTGATCAGTTCATTGGTTTTGAGCATATTCACAAGACTCTGAACCCTGCAGTATTATCTAACTCAAGAATTTTTTCGTCACTCCCAAAAGAAGCTTTGTACCCGTTAGCAGTGGCTCCCTGATCCTTCCTTTCCCCAGGCCCCAACAACCACTTCTCCACTCTCCGTCTGCATGATCTGACCTAGATGTTTCATGTAAGTGGCTCATGCAGTACTCTGCCTTCTGAACTGGGCTTCTTTCATTCAGTATGATGTTTCCAAGATTCACTGATAGTCATAGCTACTATCAGTGCTTCATCCGTTTTAATGGCTGAGTAATATTCCATCACATGGATAGACCACATTTTGTTAGCCCAGTTAATGGATATTTGGGTCATTTCCACTTTGGGGCTATTAGGAGTAATACTGATATGAATATCCATGTACAAGTTTTTTTTAATATTTATTTATTTGCTTTAGTTGTACACAATGCATTTGTCTTTACGTGGTGCTGAGGATCGAACCCGGGTCACGCACATGCTAGGTGAGCGCTCTACCGCTGAGCCATAACCCCAGCCCCCATGTACAAGTTTTTGTGTGAACATATATTTTCAATTACTTTGGGCATATATCTAGGAATTGACTTGCTGGGTCATGTGGTAACTCTGTTTTCAACTTTTGGAGGAACCACCAGTTTTTTTCATAGTAACTCTACCATTTTATTAATGTGAGTATTTCAGTTTCTCTACATCCTTACGAACATGTGTAATTGTCCTTTTTAAAAAGAAATATTTATTTATTTGTTTTAGTTGTACACGATGCATTTATTTGTATGTGGTGCTGAGGATCGAACCTGGGCCGTGCATGTGCTAGGCAAGGGCTCTGCCTCTGAGCCACAACCCCAGCCCCCATAATTGTCCTTTTTTAAAAAACTTACAATGATATCATTAGGTCTGAAGTGATATCTCATTGTGGCTTTGATTGTCATTTCCCTAAAGACTGACTAAAGATCTTGAGCATCTTTTCATAGTGAAATGTCTATTCAAAAGCCTCACCCATTTTTCAACTGGGCTAGTTATCTTTTTAATCATTGAGTTGTAATCATTAAATTTTTTTGCTCCACATAGTTCCATACTCAACACAATATCATAAAGTGAGATATCCTAAGCCCAAAGCAAGATAGGTCTGAGTGACAGAAAATACAGAGCACTCAACGGCTCTAGCAACAACAACAAAAAAGAAGGCTGTGGAATGAGGAAGGTAAGGAAGAAAAAGGAAGAAGCTTTGTTCTGAAGCCAAAACACTGGAGGGCAGGTTCCTGGGGCCTCGGTGAGCGTGAGATGCCAGGGAAAGTGCCCTCCCCAGGCCTCTGGAGCCTGCTCTCAACTGAGGGGCAGCACAGCTTCCCCCCTCCAGGCCAGGGCCCTGCAGGACGCATGTGCCTGCACACACATACAGGGTGCTTCCGCAGACTGGGGAAATTCACCATTAAAGCGACTGTGGCGTGTTAGAATATCACCCATCAAGTATCGCAGGACAGGGCCTGTGTCTTATTGAACTTCAAGGTCCCTCAGTGCCATCAAGAGTCTGTTTGGTGACTGGATGAATAAGCAAGCTGAAATGGGATTTGGGTATCGATAGGCCTCTGACTCTTGTCAGGGCTTATTAGTCCAACCTAATGAGCCAAAGAGGATAATTATTAACACATTTTAGTGTGCTGTGCTAGACCTGCATTTCTTTGCCCATTTCCATAAGTGTCTTTTGCAGTCCTGGACTGATCACCTCCTTGAGGGAGGGACCTGAGCCTGCAGGTGGCTGGGTGACCCTCCCTTTGGTATTTGCATAGCTTCTGCAGCATCAGGGGTTTGCTTCTCTCCGGGTAGCCCCTCCTGCCTGGGTAGCACCAGGCTAAGGAATCCTCTGAAACCGCCCTGGGGATTGACCCAGCTCCAGCTCTGGCCTCCTCTAGCAGGTGGACATGGCCAGTTATCCTTTGGTCTGGCCCTGTCACTGCAGATCCTCTGGAGCATCAAAGACAGCTTTGCAAATGATTTTCAAACTGTGGTCTGCTCAAGAAAGGAAGCGGCCTGGCCTGGCCATGTGGGCTTCTCACTTCTGAACCTCCCTGCCTCCCAGATCCCCTGCCTTATTTGCATGCTCAGCTAAATTTGCATAACACAACACACCAAAACTTCACTGGACCAACTGTGGTAGGCAGGCAAGTTTTGTTTTTGTTTTGTTGGGGTTCTTCATCTCCCCGCCATTTGTCCAGCAGGTGTCTAGCTGCATCCAAATGACGCTTAAGATTGGGTTTCATTGTATGTTGGCCTGTGATTCAACTCCACGCCTCCCCGGGGCTCAGAGTTCCTCTTAATCAACGCCTTCACTGGAGAAGGGTTTGGGGAGCCACCCTTGGAAGCCTGGGGGATGGGGAGAGGTGCTTCTCACGCCTGGAGCGTCTCTTGGCAACCTCCAGGCCAGACAGCTGCGTGGCCTTCAGTTATATGCTCAAGGGCTATTTTTTCCCTTTCCTTTTCCCTTAAACCTGGAATCAATATTTTGGGAGTAAAGGGAGGGTGCGGTGCGGGAGGAAGAGTCGCAGGGGACAGGAGCAGGCGTGCAACTGCCAAAGCCACCCTGTTGGGCAGACGGAACCCTCAAGGCTCATTCGGCACAATGTGGCTGCAGAGGAAATCCTGCCCAGGCAATGATAAGGGGGAAATGGAGTCACTTCCTCACCAGCTGCTTTATTCAGGTAGAAAAAAGTCCTCACTTCCTCGCGTGTGCTTGCTTCCCCTTTTCGCTCAGAGCCAAGTCTGATGTCAGGAGAATCGCCACTTCCCTGGCCTCGCGGGGAGTGCCCTCCTCTGCTGTGGGCGTGTGGCTCCCTCCCCCCTCCTTCCTCCTCTTCCCCCTCCGTCCCTTCCCTCACCCTGCCATGTCCACCAACTTCACCTCCAGCTAGGGAGGGGCCATCTGCCTCTCTTCCGAGGGCTTCCTCCGAGCTCTGGAGCCTGCTCCCTGTGCACTGGATAGGCTGGACGTGCTGCAGTATTGATGCCCAGGCAGGAGCAGTGTCTAGATGCCCCAGTCCCACGTGGGGTCATTGCAGGCACCCGTCCTACACCAGCCAGACTTCCCCATGGGAGTCCGCAGCAACTTGGGGATCAGGAGACTCCTGCGTAGCTGCTTCCCCCTTTCTCTCCCCTTTCCCCCTCCCCTGCTACAGTGTCCTTGCATCATCTCCCAAATAAACTGCTTACATCCAGTCTCTGTTTTAGGGTCTGGGGGTCCCAACCTACAACGGTGGGATTTACTGGTGAGTGAATGGGGGTGAGGAAGGGCACAGGTTTGCTCAGTGGCACGAGCACAGTGAAAGCAGGGAAGGCAGGCTTGGTAGGGAGGGTGATGCTAGTCCCAGTGTGACTTCCTGTGGGACATCTTAGAAAGCCACTGGAATGGGAACCTGGCGGCTAGAGTAGAAGGTGGGCTGGACATAAAGGTCTCAGAGATTGCATTTTAGGAAGAGCGTTGAAAATGAGGAGAGGGGAGGAGATTGGCAAAGAGAGAGAAGAGAAGATGGTCCAGACAGAAGCCGGGGCATCAGATCAGGGCGGACGGAGAAGACGCCCAGGAAGGAGACAGTCAAGAATTCTCAGACACTCTGAAGAAGAAGATACACAATCAATCAACAGACACATGAAAAAATGTTCAGCATCTCTAGCAAGAGAAATGCAAACCAAAACTGCTCTAAGATTTTATTTTACTTCAGTCAGAATGGCAGCTATTAAGAATACAAACAACAATAAATGTTGGAGAGGATGTAGGGGGAAAAGGCACACTCATACATTGCTGGTGGGACTGCAAAATTTTGCAACCAATCTGGAAAGCAGTACAGAGATTCCTTGGAAAACTGGGAATGGAACCACCATTTGACCCAGCTAATCCTCTCCTGGGTCTACACCCAAAGGACTTAAAAATAGCATACTACAGGGACGCAGCTACCTCAATGTTTATAGCAGCACAACTCACAATAGCTAAACTATGGAAGCAACTTAGATGCCCTTCAGTAGATGAATGGATGAAGAAAATGTGGTGTATATATATACACAATGGAGTATTATTCAGCATTAAAAGAGAATAAAATCATGGCATTTGCAGGTAAATGGATGGAGTTGGAGAATATAATGCTAAGTGAAGTTAGCCAATCCCAAAAATCCAAATGCCGAATGTTTTCTTTGATATAAGGGGACTGATTCACAGTGGGGTTGGGATGGGGAGCATGGGAGGATTAGAGGAACACTAGATAGGGCAAAAGGTTGGGAGGGGAAGGGAGAGGGCATGGGTATAGGAAAGGTGGTGGAATGAGATGGACCTCATTACCCTAAGCACATGTATGAAGACACTAATGGTGTGACTCTACTTTGTGTACAACCAGAGACATAAAAAATTGTACTCTATATGTATAATATGAATTGTAATGCATTCTGCTGTCATATATAACAAATTAAAATTTTTAAAAAAGAAAAAAAAAAAAAAGAATTCTTCAGGAGGTTGGAGGAGGCCGAAGAGAGCAGAGTCCTGTTAGAGTGCCAGTGACGAAGGCAACCAGTGAGGTACCTAAACATCACCTGGTGGCACTAGCCACGTGGAAGGTGTTCATGGCTTCTGTGGGGGTCTTGGAGGCACAGAGAGGACCAAGTCAGATTGGGTGGGTTCCAGTGGGGAGGGAAGGGAGCTCACGAGCAGCGTCGAAGCTTGTCTGGAAGGGAAAGACGCAGATGGTGGCCAGGGTGGTTTGCAGGCCAACACAGACATTTTTAAGACAGTTGAGCACGTATACACTGTGAAGAGGAGACAGAGGAAGGATGAGGTTGGAATTGTAGTTGAGAGCAGGGACAGTTGGTAGAGGAAGGTTCCAGAAGCAATGAGAGCCAGTGAGATCAGGGCGAAGGGCGGAGAGGAGCCGTGAAGAGCCGGGGGAGGGGGCGGCGAGCAGGTGCCCAGGAGAGGAGCTCTGGAACTCATGCCCAGCGGCTCCAATTTGCTCAGAGAAGAAAAGGGAAACTGAGCTGCCGAGAGGCGTGGAGGAAGCGTGAGAAAAGTGGTGGCCGCGTGGAATGGTCACGGAAAAGGACAGAGGAGAGATCTGACCAAGGCTAAGGAATTGCTCGGTGGTTTGGAAACCAAGGATTTAGAACTGCACCAGGGGTGGGTGATTGTCTCTAGCAATACCAGGAAGCCCAGCTGAGGCCTGTCATGGGATGGAGTCGTATTTGGGAGAATATCATACTTGGCCAGTATTATAATCCAGTATATATTAAAGTGATTTTATAAAGAGTAACAGTATTCAGTAGAATGGATGTGTCAATCATATTTTCAGGTATTTAAAGTTGCTTCCAGGGTTTTACTATTATATACAACATGGGTATTTTATTATTTTTTCAAGGTAAATAACTAGAAGTGGGATTACTAATGAAAAGGTAATATTTTTAAGCCTTCTGGTAAACATTACCAAATTTAGCGGGTCTCTCCGTTTACCCTTACCCGGATCCCGCTGATTATGTAGGAGCGTCCTGGCTACCCAGCCCCAGCCCAGCCCAGTCCTTTTCAGCTTTCAGTATTACATCTATTCCATTTTCACCAATCTGGTTGTTTTTTGATCTCATTTCACTTGCAATCAAATTTAGATGACACTTTTTGAAGGGTTCCAAGTGGAAAAGGAAAATTTGAGGGTGGGCTCCCTCAAGGGGGTTGGTGTGCGTGTAGTGTGTGCATGAGAGAGAGACGGAGAGAGGAGACAAGAGAGAGACCCACCGTGGTCCACGACTGTCCAGAGGCAGGAGGGAGGAGGACCCTTGCGAGCTGAGGAGTCTTGGCAATGACCTGTTCCAGTCCACACCTCCTTGGCCTCCCGACAACCCCACAGCAAGGATCTGAGGCTGGGGATTGACCCCCCTGGGCCCCCTTGAGTGAGATTCAGACTGAGACCATCTTGGCCTCTGAAGTTCAAGTTTGTGAAGAAGCAGTTGCCCCACGAGCACCCGTGGCAGGAGCCCTGTGGCCCCTTGTCTGAGGTGGGGCCCAGCCAAGGACCCAAAGGAGCCCTCACATGGGACCCTGTGCACATCCCTGAGGGGGTGTGACCCTCAGCAGCCCTGACACTAGCGAGGGATGCCGGGCCCCTAAATATTTGGACAGGGATTTTGTCAGAATCACGTTATGACTGCTCAGGGTTCCCGCCCCCCCCCCCATTGTTGCTTTTAATACATAAAATGAGCTTGTGTTTATTTAAAACAGCTTTCAAACTTAAACAAATAATGACAGGCTGTTCAAACAGACTTCGGAAATCACCCTAATCAGGATCTTTGAAAAAGCAAGAAGATTTCCTCTGAAAGTGGCCTCCGAGATGTTCAGTCCTGAAACCACAGGGTCTCCTTTGTGCCCTTGGAAGCACACGAGGGCAAAGTTAGGGGCCAGGCTCAACCTCCAGGGGCTGAGTGGCTCACCACCACCCCCATCGTGCAACGGGACTGAGACTCCACAACGTACTCCCCGTCACTTCCCGTCCTCAACCAGAACATGGGGCGTGTGCGTTGTAACTCGTCCTCTATCGGCAGAACCACAGCCTGGGGAGGGGCAGGGCAGGTGGAGGAGGTACGGAGCTGGTCTCCGAGGGCAGCTCCAGCACAAGTTGTCAATGCTTCCCTAGTTCCATCCTGGACCACGCTGACAGGTGGCTTGGAGTGACCAACATTAATCCTCACAACCACCAATTTCATGGTCATCAGAAAGTAAATAAGGCTCAGCGTTGGGTAATTTGCTCAAGGCCATAAATACATAAAAATCAGAGCCTGCCTTTTGCCTGGACCAAGTTCAGTGCTTTTCCCAGACCCTTGGGCTGCAGCACACCTAAGTGCCATTCTTTGGGTCAAAAGATACTGATTTAGCTCTTCTCACTCCCAAAATGACAGTTTTCTTCGTAACGTGGGTGAGAGACAGCTTCTGTGGCCCACTGGAAGCACCATGGTTGGTGTGAGGCCCCCAGGGAGTTGCCCACCCCTGGGAGGCCAGGGCGCTTGGGACAGCATCTCTTCAGCCTCCCAGTACTGTGGGCCCAGCATGGGGGGTGGGGAATGCCACCTGGAGCCCGTGCCTGCTTTCCCACAATGGCTCCGTGTCCAAGAAAATCAGACGGCCAGAAGCTTAGTCCGAGTCTCATTTCGTCAAAGAAAACTCTGTTGGTGACTAAAACGATTCGGGACCCAACCTTGATGTTCTCAGCCCCAAGCAGATTGCAGACAGCCATGCTGGTGCCCTGAACAGATCCGGCGACACCTGGCTGGGCTGTGGGGTCCTCGCCCTGCCCGTCCCTCCCTCCAAGAGAAGAGGAGGAGGAGGAGGACAGTCCTTCTCCTCTGCGTCTGCCAGCCTGGGCACTCTTGTGAGAAGCCGTGTCTGCCTGGAGGAGGCTGGTCCTCGCAGACCATCACAGTGGCGTCTCAGCGGCCCGCCCAGGGCCCTAAGGGAGCCTCTCACGCCTGCTCATGGCCAATCTAGACATTTTTAACAGTTGATATAGAAAAGAAGAAGGAAGGCTTTCCGCCCCCTCCTGGTAACCGCCTAGGACCTCCAGACGGCCCCAGCCCCAGACAAGGGTACTTGTCTGCCCAATGTTGGTGGGCACCATGGCACACACCTGTGCTCCACTCACCTGTGCTCCAGGACCACAGCGCTTCTTTGAAACTGGGGTTTCTCGGCCTCCACCCTGCTGGCTTTGGGGTCTGGATAGTTCCTCGTGGTGGGTTATCCTGCGTACCACGGAGGTTGGACGGCATCCCTGGCCTCTGCCCACCAAATGCAAGTAGCTCCCCCACCCACATGAAAACCAAAAACTTTCCAGATAGTGCCTAACGTCCCCTGGGGAGCAGCATCACCCTCAGTGGAACCCTCCATCCTGACCCTTGCATGTCAAAGATGCCATGGGTCACAGAGCAGCCCATGAGACGGGGAGGAGGGCTTGGCCCGAACACTTCCGGATGGCAAATCAGCCGAGTTTGCTTCTAGGAATTTACTTCAAAAACACAACTGAATAGATAGACAATAATTTATGTGCAAAGATATGTCAAAATATTGTTTACAATAGCTAAAGTTAAAAACAACCCGAATAAGACATTTGTTAAAAGTGTGGCATATAAGCTGGGCATGGTGGCGCATGCCTGTAATCCCTGCAGCTCAGGAGGCTGAGGCAGGAGGATCACAAGGTCAGAGTCAGCCTCTGCAAAAGCAAGGTGCTAAGCAACTCAGTGAGACCCTGTCTCTAAATAAAATACATAATAGGCCTGGGGATGTGGCTCAGTGGTCGAGTGCCTCTGAGTTCAATCCCTGGTACCCCAAAATAAAAAGTATGGCATATATATATATATATATATATATATATATATATATATATATGAATGACATATATATATATATATATGAATGACAGAATATTGTACACTCATGAAAACTAACCATAAATCTATAGTTAATGATGCAAGAAGTTCCCTGTAATAACGTCTTAGATCTTCCTTTCAGGCCCTCTCCTGGATTCCCAGAGGTTCTTACACTTATAGAAGGAATAATTACAGATTAATATGCATCTGGGTGAAGTGTTAGGCCAAACTCAAACCAAATACTGAATCCAGAAAGCATTAATCATTAGTTAAACAAATATTTGCTAAGCTTCTACAATGTACCCAGGGTCATGATCCCCCTACTACAATACGGATCCTCACAAACAAAAAACTCTCTCAACATTGTTACAACCTCATCCCCACAGTGATGCCCAAAGCCAAGGCAGTTACTATTTCCTGTAACAAAATTGTAGGCTTTGATTCAAGGTTGCTGGGAGGAATGTGGAACCATATCTCATTTTCATGTCTTCAGACCTGATCAAGTCACACCAAGCCAAAAGAACTTATTTACTGATTTACATATCTAAATGTTCATTCAGGGAATTGCCCAAATAGTCGTTGGGTCCACGGGTGGAACAGAATCCTCCCCAGCCCGGGAAATGAGCACCTAATAGCATTCAATGATTCGTTCATTCCGAGACAGCCCAGAGGGGGAACTTTGCCACAGCATTCTGTAGACTCCAGATGCAGCCACAGGAGTGGAAGGCAAGTCCCTGTCTTCTCCAGGGACCCATGTGTCCAGTGACATGCCACTGACCCATACTTTGTGGACCTCATGACTTGAGTTAAAGACAGGCTTGTGGTTGTCGCGTCCAGCCACCCATGAGAAAAACAGCTTCCGTTCCCAGGGAGAATTGCACTGCCTCCCGAGGCTCGGCACCCACTGGTCGAGCAGCCCTGTGTCCACCAGCTGAGCAGCCTGCCCGAGCAAGCACACTCACAGAGCTGCTGTCAGCCAAACGTGGGCAGCAGAGTGAAGGGCGCTGCTTTCCACCTATGCCCAAATCCTGGTGCTGCTATTTATGACATTTGCCCTTAACCTCTGTGAGCAGCGGATGATTATATTGTCATGATAAACAACATTATGATACATAACTTTCTACATATATTCTTATCTACTTGTTCAGTTATTATTTTTAGTGCGTCTCTAGAAGTGAACTCAGTTGACCATCCACATTGCATGCTGCAGCCATGAAGGGCTTGTCCTGAGCCATTCTGTCCCTCACAGGCTGTCATGTGACTCATGACACCTTTTACAAAAAGCAGGCGCATTTTTTTTTTCATCTTCAGAACAGGAAAAAGTGAAATTAAGATCTGTATGAAGAATTAAAAAAGTAATGTATGCTAGGCTTCTGGTACAGAGCCTGGCATACAGAAAGTGCTCAATAAGAGTATGCTAGTCATTGCTGTTGCTGCATTTTATTATCTTTATGAATGGCCATGCTAGCTGAAGTTGCAAAACCTCCATTATTTTCTAACCGTCCTTGTTGTTTTACTTTTCTCCTTACCACGTACTCTCCAGTACTTGATATGCTATGTGATGTTTATTTTGTGTGTGTCTGCCCTGTTCCACTAAATCAAACTCCATGAGGTACAACTCTTAGCCTGTTGTATGCACTGCCATATCTGTAAGATGCCTGTCATGTAAACAGGTCCCAGTAAAATACTTTCTGAATGATGAAAGAGTAGTTTCCAAACCACTGCCTCCCAGAGTGTCTTTCCCTTCCCCTCTAGCCCTTCTCAGGATGCCCAGGCTGCTGTGGCAAGACCCCTCCTCTAGGTAAGGTGGTGTTCTCTGCACTCCTCTCTTTCTAATGCTCTTTCTTGTCCTTCCCTCCCCTCCCCCATGCAGGATGCCTTTGTGGAGCTGTATGGCCCCAGCGTGCGGCCCCTGTTTGACTTCTCCTGGCTGTCTCTGAAGACTCTGCTCAGCCTGGTCCTGGTGGGAGCCTGCATCACCCTGGGTGCCTACCTGGGCCACAAGTGAAGTCTGAGGCCTGCCCCAAACAAATATGCAAAAGGTTCACTAAAGCAGTAGAAATAATATGCATTATCAGTGATGCACCATGAAGTGAAGTTATGGTATCTTTAAAAGAAAGCAAAACATAACACAACACACACACACACACACACACACACACACACACCACACACACAGCTTTCAGGCAAAATGTCGAATCAGCTATTTACTGCCAAAGGGAAATATCATTTATTTTTTACATTATTAAGAAAAAAGTCTATTTATTTAAGACAGTCCCATCAAAACTCTCATCTCTGGAAACCCTACCACTAATTGCCAAGGACCAATTCCTGCGGTTCCACCTGCTGGTGTGCCCAAAATCCAGATTGGTTTTCCACGTTGACCAGACTAGCCCGTCAGGTGAAGAGCAAACAGATGGACGATGAACTGACTGTGGGGGAAGCCGGGGTTTTGGCTGCTGGAGGTTGGGGTGAAGGCGCATTCCTTTGACTCGCGTTCATGGGTCCTGGGGGCTGGGACCTTACAGAGGCAGGGTGCTTAGAGGGAAGTCCACATGTCCCTGGCCTAAAGGACAGACACTTTGCATGTGACTCACATGGTACATAGCCAGTCAGAGGACAGAAACTAGGAACTTCAGATAGATGTGGTGCCCGCGGAGACTTCCCCGCCCAAGAACAGTGGTGAGAAAAATGCCCTTAAACCATAGGAAAGTATTTTTTTAAGCTACCAATTGTGCCGAGAAGCATTTTAGCAGTTTATACAATATCATCCAGTACCTTAAGCCCTGATTGTGTATATTCATATATTTTGGATACACGCCCCCTCTGAATAACTGGCTCTGTCTGAGCAGGAACCAGAATCCTCTGCATTCAAGGAAGTGGATGTTCCGGTGACTTCTTTGGCATCAGGAAGGCGGCAGTCACCCAGAGCATCAGGCGGCCACAAGTGCCTGCGTTTAAGAGACTGACTCCTGCAGAACCTCCCCTGCACCCCAGCCTGGAGGCCTGAGCCTGGAACTGAGCCTGGGCACTCGCTGGCCTCCTTGGAGGTGTTTGGCAGAGCAGCGTGGCCTCCGACTGTTTGGGAGCTGATGGAGCTGTCAAGAAAGAGCAATAGTGGGACCAGCTGGGCCTGGTCCCCTCATGCCTTCCCGTTTGGCCCTTTTCCACCTGGAGTGTGGAAGGGGGATCCTGGGAGCCACGCCCCTTAGTAAGACATTGGTCACTGTGGAAGGAAGGAAACAGGCCCCTGTGCCTTTCCTAGCAGAGGGACATGGCCAGGGCTGGGAAGCTGCAGCCCAACAAGGTGCGAGGGGAGGAGAAGGCTGAGGGCCCTTTAGGTTGCTGCACGTGGCGTGGTGACCCCAGCTTGTCTGTGTAGTTTAAAGCAAGGCTTTACATGACTTAGGGGAGGGTCATATATCCTAAAGGAAGCATTGTAAAGAGGTGCCATGATTAATTGACCTATGTCTATGGATTTACATGTAAAACATTATCTTGTCATTGTAGTTTGGTTTTATTTGAAAACCTTATTTGGGGGAGGGAGCACGGGGTGGCGGGGGGAGTTCCAGGTGTAGAATGTGGGAATTATCTGTACATCCTGGGGCATTAAAAAAAAAATAAAAAAAAAAAAAGCAAAGGTGGAAAACTCTAGAGAGGTAGCGAAAGAAGTGAAATCTCTGGCTAATAAACTAGAAAATATTTTTTTCCAAGTTTAGAATCAGCCTGGAGGCATTGGTGGAATAACTTTGTGGCATTATCACTCATATACCATTTATCTGTATTAACTTTGGAATGTACTATCTTCAATGTTTAATGCTGTGGTTGATATTTTGAAAGCTGCTTTTTAAGAAAATACATGCATCTCAGCATTTTTTAAAACTCATATTTAGTTATTGCCTCTACACTCTACTAGCAAAAGTGATAATTTTCCATTGGAGGTTTTTGTCTTTTGATTCTTCAGAAGCATTTGTGAAGAGGTGGGCTAAGCCTGAGTCTCAGCTACCTGAGAAGCCCTGGATGTCACTGGCACCAAGGAGCTTGGTGTTCACCAAGTCACGTGCATTTCTGTCGACAGGATTGTTTGTCCCCGTGGATAGGTCTGTTGTTGCTTTGACCTTGTCTCTTGAAGGTTGACTTGCTCCTGGGCAATTCGGCATTTGACGCAGGTTCCCTAGGATCACGTGCACGTTTGGTTAAACCCAAGAGCTTCATTCAGTTGAAAACCCAGATGGGAAATGAACAAAGAATTAAAATCTGGCTGTGACGGTTTGACCTTTAGAGAGCTGCTTTATGTGGCCCGTTTCAACATAGACCCATCCAAAGCCCTCCTGCTCTCTTCCACGGGGCCCTTCACTGTGGCTGACCCTCAGGCCCTTCCTGACGCGCAGCGGCTCTTACACTTCACCGAGAAAGCAGGAAACCTATGGTGTGGAGCCAGACCTCCCTGGTGGGCCTCAGGGAACAAGAGGACCAGACCTTTGAATGATTCTAATTTTTAAGCAAAATATTATTTTATGAAAGGTTTACATTCTCAAGGTGATGAATATGGAAAATCAAACCCTGTGCTGCTATCCTGCCAAGAGCATTGTAATGGAGTCTGTTTCCAGCTTACTCCAAGTGGCGAGACCCTCCGAGCTGCTTTAGAAGTAACAATGAAGAACATGGACATTTTTAATATAAAACCTTTTTGTCTTTTGTTGTTGTTGTTATTGTTCAAACTGGGATTTGCAGAGTATTTGAAAAATGTATATATATTAAAAAAAAAAAAAAAAAAAAAAAGGTCACAGGACCTAACTTTAGTTGGTTTCCTTTGGCTCTGGGGTTTTGTCATCTGGTTTTAAAGGTAAACATACCCAGCCACCTGACCCCAGAACTGTACAGTATTGCAGTTAAACTCACTCTAAGAGTAGTTCATTTTGCATTTTTCTTGTTGTTAAAAACATGTTAGAAAGCAATGAATGTATATGAAAGTCTCATCTAGTCATTTCTTTCCTTTTTCTTTTTTTTTTTTTTTTGTCTCAATTATTTTGCAAACAGACAACAGAGACTGATTCTGACACACTTCATGTTGAGAAGGGATTCACACCTCGATCTGAACCCCCCTTTCTGCATGAGAAGGAATGTGTTCTAAGTTGCCCGGGGTGAACATAAAATAGAAGACACACACTTCCCAAATTGAGGTCCAGAACCTCCCAGGAGTCCCAAAGCCTCCCTGCACAGGCACTCTTTCTGAAAGAGACCCAAAGGACAGCTTGCATGTGCTGTAGCCAGCAGTTCATCCGGAAGATTCTGCAGGAGCTGAAACTTTTGTAGGCTTAAGAAGTGGATTAAAGGGGCCGGGGTTGTGGCTCAGTGGTAGAGTGCTTGCCTAGCATGTGTGAGGCACTGGGTTTGATTCTCAGCACTGCATATAAATAAAGGTCCATAAACAACTAAAAAATATTTAAAAAAAAAAAAAGAATTGGATTAAAGTCACATTTTAGAAATAAGGAGGCCCCTTTATATGTTTAAGCAAAATGCCAACATCTTCTGCCCAGCTCACCTGTCTCTGCATGTTCAGGTGTGGCCTTCTTTCATACATGACTTTTAGGTAAATGCTTATTGCTTACCATCTAAAGGCCTGGCTCTGGCCCAGTGGGAATATTTAGAAAGTGATTATAAATCAAGAAGAGTTATAACAATCAAGATTAAACGTAAATAATTATGGCAATCCCAACACACGTTTCTAAGGATACTGGATGGACAAATGTGCAGGGAGCCCATACTTAGAATTGAACTTGTACTAAATAATTTATTAATGTGACCTTGAACTCTAATTCCAATTGTACTTTGAAGGTAGTGGCTGTTTTTATACTTTCTTATCACTTATAGTTAGTAATGTACACCTACTCTATCAGGAAAAAACAGGAAGGACTTGAAATACAAGCCAGTCTAAGGAAATTAGGGAGTCAGTTGAAATTCTATCTGATATTACTCTGTGGTGTCTGTTGCAGTGCAGACAAATGTGGTTACACACTTTTTTTTTTTTTTTTAAGAAATACAGTTCTACATTGTCAGGCTTGTGAAGGTTCCAATCAGATCTGTAATGTTATTCAATTTGGATCTTTCAGGGATTTTTTTTAATTATTATTACAAAACAAAGGACATTTGTTATGAGGGTGGGAGGGAAGAAGAATTTTTTTAAATGTGCAAAACATTCCCAAGATTGGACCAGGGAGTAGAGTTTTTCAGAATAACCAGAACTGTGGGGTATGAGGTACTTTTATTGGGGTCAGTTGATGCCTCTGCAAAGGTCCTTAATGCAGCAAATGAGAAACAGTTTTACAGTTCTGTGGTATTCAGATCCCAGAGACAGTGGCATGGTTCAAAGTCAGCTCAGTCCAGCAACACAGGGGTACACATTTCAAGCTGGATATGCCCAACGGGTATTTAAGCAATAAATTTACAGTTTTAACCAACAGGATATTTAATGACAACCTTCTGGTTGGTAGGGACATCTGTTTCTAAGTGTTTATTATGCACAATGCAGAAAAATTTTTTTAATAAAATTAAATAAAACAATGTGAAACTGAATTGGATAAATGATCATCTAAGTCCCTTAGTCTTACTCAACGTATGGTTCTGTTCTGTGTCTTTGGACAACCATAAAATATGCATCTTACTGGGCACCAGGAAAAACCAGATGGAGTACAAAGGGTATCATATCATTCATCAGGATGGTACCATACCAGTTCATCAAGACTGTCCCAGAAAATAACTTAAAGCCAAAGTTCTATGGATAACAAGGTTTTTCTGAGTACCAAACTCAGCATAGAAGATGAAAACACTCATAGAAGATGGAAAGGCTAGTTCACTCGAAATCGCAGGACTGTGAACTAATATGACTGTATTGTAGACACTCTGTAAGGCCATGCACCTTGCCATTTGGGAAATCTGCAGTGGACCCTCCGGCTAGCTCATTTCATTAAGTCTTTCCCCTCCAAGGTAGTATTTGAAGAATCTACAACTGATTAAATGTCTTTGGGGAAAGGTTTTTTTTTTTTCTTTTGGTGGTTGCTTTTATTATAATATCTTTGTTTTTAACCAAGTTTTACTTTTGTTTGGAATTACTAGGGTTATTTTTGTTTTAAGTAATATAAGTATGCAATAAGTTTATTTTTTTTTTTTTGTATCGGAAGCATTTGTTATCAAGATTTTCATACTGTTACCTTTCATGGGCTGCTTTTAAGATGGATATTTTTTAGGGGTAGCTGATATCTGCAACACTGTATATACAAAAAAAATATGATAAGCATACTTTACATAGTTAAGGTAAAGTAAGTCTCCAGTTGGCTACCATTAAATATAATGGCACTTTGTGTTTTTGGAAAATGTCACATTGCTATTCAACTTTCTTTGTCTGTCCAGTTAATGTTGTGAAGAAAAATAAAGTACAGTGTGAGATATTGGTTGTACCCTAGATTGTTTATAAAGTGTGAGCAGGATTTTTCCTTGCCATTCGTCCTCATTAAACAAAACTTTGGAAAGCCTTCTTAACAAGCCAGTAGAAGGATCATGAACCCCACTCTAATGAAGCCCTAAGGGACCAGCCAACCAGTGAAACCACCTGAGAAGGAGCCCCTTTTGTTTCTTGGTCACTGACCATCCTGGCTAGGTCTAGTTCTACTCCCCAAGAGAGCTACTGACACTGTTGGACATGTTTTTCCGTATGGATGAGAGATCCCAACCTCTGAATTCCATAAGGTGAAAGAGTGTATAAAAAGTAGGGAAACTAGCTGCACATGCCATACCGAAGCTAATGTTTCAAGACAACCAAAGCAGCCACTTGCTTTGTCCCATGTAAACCCTAAGTTGCATGGGATCCAACGACTCCCACTTATATTTGGATCCTGCTAACCTGAGCCTCTACCCTCTGGGTCCATTTCCAATTAAAAAAGACTCTGAGAGGGCTGAGAGTGGGCTGGGGTTGTGGCTCAGCGGTAGAGCGCTCGCCTAGCACGTGTGCGGCCCGGGTTCGATCTTCAGCACCATGTACAAATAAACGCATCCTGTACAACTAAAGCAAATAAATAAATATTAAAAAAAAAAAAAAGACTCTGAGAGTAGGATCCACCTGTTCAGCATCTGCTGGCTAGAACACCAGGTGCATACCACCACCTGTTCTCACAGAAAGGTAGACATCAGCTTCTATTTTGTAAGAGAAAACAGGCTCAGAAGTTAAACAATAGGCCCAGTCGTCATAGCTTAGAGAAGAAGGACTGGAGCCTGAGTCTGGCTGATTCCAAGGCCTGGGCCTCATCCCTTCTTTCAGTCAGTGTTCTCCAAATCCCTGCACATGGAACCAAGGTGGGTGCGACCTTTCCAAAGGGTACCCAGACAGGGGGTATGTCAAGGAATTGATGTTCTCAACACCTGTGTGTAATATTCCTAAACTGACCCCTGCTGTCACAATCATCTGCACTGCCCCAAACCTTGCTATAAGATAAGGCCCTGCAGCAGTGCTCTGGCCAAGCCTCAGGCCCAGGAGGAAACTGCACATACCTTCACAGCTCCACGTCGTCGTCATGAAGTCGAGGCAGAGGCTTGAAATTAGCCTGGTGTTTAGCAAGTAGTTACACCATGGAAATGAACAGAAGGGACAAGGTAGAGCTCTTTTTCTTTCTTTTTTACCCAGAGAGTCAACTTACCTTACACTATGGGGTTAAAACCCTTGGGTTGCCAAAAGGCGTGGTTTGAAATCCTGGGGCTCTGATGACAGGGGCACAAATCCTCCAGTCAACTGTGTTTCTAATGCTTTGTCTTCAACAGAGTTGC
Organism: Tamias sibiricus; assembly: GCA_025594165.1. Taxonomy (NCBI): domain Eukaryota; kingdom Metazoa; phylum Chordata; class Mammalia; order Rodentia; family Sciuridae; genus Tamias; species Tamias sibiricus. The sequence continues at coordinate 22,046,748 of CM046671.1, forward strand.
GAGGGTAGCTCACCAAGTCAGCTTATGGATGTTTTAAAACTGTGGTTTTATAATATAACTCAGGAGTTCGAAGAGTCATGTTAGGTCACTATAGCAAAACTCTTTCAAATTCCATCTACTAATGATATGAACAATGTTCCTCAGAGCTAATATCCATAACAATGAAAAGCAAGAATAGACTTGATGGTGAACCTCGCTCTTTCTATCAATATTTTCTATTTATGGAGATGTGTCCCATGAGGTGAAGAGATAAACCATTCATCTCATTAAGAGGTATATTTCCAATAACATTTTAAGCATTTCATAATTATTTATCACAATTGTAATATATTTGTGCATCACATCAGTTGGGTAAGAATAATTGTAATTATTGCTCAAACCAAAAAGCTTTTTAAAAAGTCAAATCTTACAGTCACAAAAATTTGGACTTATTCTAGAAAATCATGAAAAGCTAATTAATTTTAAATGTTCAGTTCTTTAAAAAAGGAAGAAGGAAAGAAAGAAAGGAAGGATAAAATGGGGGTAAAATCATGGATTTGAGGAGATAAAAGGAAAAATGTAAAATTTCTAGAGGTCAAAAATAATTCATTTCTAGCCAGGCATGATGGCACATACCTGTTATCCTGGCAACTCAGGAGGCCGAGGCAGCAAGATCCCAAGATTGAGGTCAGCCTGGGCAACTAAGCAAGACCCTGTCTCAAAATGAAAACAATAAAAAGGTCTCAGGAGGTAGAACTGCCCTGGGTCTACTCCTCAGTCCCACCAAAGAAAACAAAAACAGAAACCGCTCATTTCTGTATTTTTCGTGAAGATACTGTTGAGTATCACTTCACTGTGGTATTTAGATTCTAATACAATTAAAAAAGAATAGAACACATACATTTTAAAATGTCAACTGTCAACTTCTCAAACAAGAAATTGTTAGCATGTGTCACGTTTAATCTCAAAGCAGCCTCAAGGAAAGAGACTCCCAGAGAGCCAGCCAATCCCACCATTCTCTTTTGGAGGAGACACCTACAGAAAGAAATGGTTGCACAACAGAGGTGTGGTGCAGCTGGTAGGAGAACCCAAACTCCTCAATAGTTCTTAATCCCTTTACAGCCTGTGCGGAAGTTACCGGGTCATTCTATCAGGAATCATCATGACATCATGGCGGGGGCTATAAATTACAGCACACAGAAAAGCCCTGCTGTAGTCGGTCTGAGGATCATTTTCTTCCTCATACTACTAACAATGCATTGAAAATTATATCCTTAGTAACTATCTGTAATAAAAATTTCTTAAATGTCAACTTAAACATGTGCACAGATGTCACCTGCCTTTCCAGCTTCCCTTAGGAGGTGCACCAGGCAGCCTGATGGAAGACCCCTCCCTGTGACCCCTCTGCAATTCTCAGACCCCACGGGGCAGACACGCAGGGAGGCAGCCGACACTTGCTCAACAGGGGTTTCGTGTTCAAATGAATCTGCCAGTGCCAAGAAAACAGGTGATTGGATGATAATAATAATTGTAGTACTTACTCAACCTAGGAAGAAAAAAGTGTATAGACTTAGGGTCACTGGAATTCATCTCCACATATACAGGAAACTTCTTTTGTAGAAAAAAAATAAGAGAAGCTAGTCCACTTTAAATGTAAACTTTAAAAATAGCATGTAGACCAGGCGCGGTGGCACACACCTGTAATCTCAGCAGCTTGGGAGGCTGAGGCAGGAGGATCGCGAGTTCAAAGCCAGCCTCATCAAAAGTGAGGTGCTAAGCAACTCAGTGAGACCCTGTCTCTAAATAAAATACAAAAAAATATGGCTGGGGATGTGGCTCAGTAGTTGAGTGGCCCTGATTTCAACCCCTGATACCATATATATATATATATGAGATAAAATGAAGGGTGAAATCATGAGTGTGAGGAGTGAAAGAGACAATGCCAAGCTTGCAGGTGTTAAACAAAACCTGTTTCTGTATTTTTCATGTAGCCTGTGTGCAGTTTCAAGTCATTATGGTACTTCAATTCCATTATATACTTTTTTTTTTTTTTTTTTTTGTGGTACCGGGGATTGAACTCGGGGGCACTCGACCACTGGGCCACACCCCCAGCCCTTTTTTGTATTTTTATTAGAGACAGGGTCTCCCTGAGTTGCTAAGTGCCTCGCCATTGCTGAGGCTGGCTTTGAACTCGCGATCTTCCTGCCTCAGCCTCCCAAGTGCTGGGATTACAGGCGTGCGCCACCGCGCCCGGCTGTTCCATTATAATTTTGAAACCAATAAAGCACGTTTGGTTGGCATTCCTGCCCCATGTTTATGGGAAGAGGAGAGAAGGCCATGGATTTAGAGTGACTATTTTGTGTTGTCCCACTACACACTGCCACCAAGTGGAGGGTGGCACCTCGGTTCTCTGACATCCTGGTACCAATAACAGAGGCCTTGCCAGACAGGCCCATTCGGGGACAGGGTTTGGCCCCACCACCAGCTTTAGGGGACCTGGAGACTTGAGACATGTAGAACAGGAACTCCTCTTCCAAACAGGAGCCTCTAGAAAAAAAAGAATAACTGGCCAGAAAGGTAGGCGACAAATACTATATTATGACTATGCAATCAACTCTTACTTAAACCTCACAACATATCGCATGAAGCAGGTATTATTATCCCCTACTTTATTGATTTCATAAATGAGGCTGATCAAGAACACAAACAATGATAAATGCTGGAGAGGATGTGGGGGAAAAGGAATACTTTACACTGTTGGTGCCATTGGAAGTCACTATAACCACTATGAAAATTGGCATAGAGATTCCTCAGAAGACTAGAAATGGAACCACCATGTGACCCTGCTTGTCTTCTGGAGTGGAGCTCTCTCTTCAGAATTTATCCTAAGGAATTAAAGTCACCATACTACAGTGAGGCATGCATACCCACGTTTATAGCAGCACAATTCACAAGAGCAAAACTATGGAACCAGCCTAGGTGCCCACCAATGGATGAATGGATAAAGGAAATGTGGTATATGTACACCGTGGAGTTTTATTCAGCCATAAAGAAGAATTAAATTGTCATGTGAAGGAAAATTGATGAAACTTGAGAACATCATGTTAAGTGAAATAAACCAAACTTAGAAAATCAAGGGCCGTACATTTTTTTCCCCCATGTATATGGAAGATAGAGAGAAAAAAAGGAAAGAAAAGGTAGGGGTAGGATTCCATGAAAATAGAAGAGAGACCAGTAGAGTAAAAGAAAGGGACCAAGGGGAGGGAAGAAGGGAGAGAAAGGAGAGATCATGGGGAATGATATTAACCAAATTATATTGTTATATTGTGTGCATGTGTGAATGTATAACAACAAATCCCACTATTACGTACTGATAAAAATATGGGGGGAAATGAGGCTAAAGGTGGTCTGTTAGTTAAGGTAGGATAGATTGTGCTGCAATAACAAATATAAAAGTACCTTAATGGGGCCGGGGTTGTGGCTCAGCGGTAGAGCGCTGGCCTAGCACGTGCGCGGTCCCGGTTCAATCCCCAGCACCACGTAAAAATAAAGGCATGTGTACAACTAAATAAATAAATGAACAAATTTTTAAAAATAAAAATAAAAATACCTTAATACAAAGGTGGATGCAGGTGCGTGCAACTATTCCGAGCACCTCTCGTCTGAGCAGTGATGCGGGAGGGAACCAGCCTCCTTCTCTTGTGATGTGTCACCGTCAACAGGAGAGCCACACAAGCAGCTGGTGCCCATCAAAACTTCCAAAAGCAAGGGGACAGTCTTCCCCGGATGTCTGAAGACAATGAATTCGCTCCTGGGGGTTTTGGCTCCTTCAAGCCTTCACCATCCCACATGGATGCCCTTGGTTTTTCAATATCCCTTTGAAAGATGGCGCCAGAGTGGAGTTCCATTCCCTGGCCAGCAACTGTCCTGTCCCAAGTGCTTTAGGACTACTGCTTCCTGGCCCGGACCAGGCCTCTGTTACTACAGTCAGAGCCACACGTGTGCATTAGCCTGGGTCCGCTGTTGCTGGCTGTCACCTTGCCATGACAGTACCCTCCGCACTTTTTTTTCCATGAGCCACTAGGAAGCCTGTGGAAACTGATATCACCAATTTCCTTTGACACAATCTCAAATCTTGACATTTCTGGTAAATTTCATTTTCTTGTTTTTTTTTTTAAACCTGGATTCCAATCCTGTGAACATTCTGAGGCTTGTTTCTCACTTCTGTTTTATAATCTAGCCCTCTAAGTTTGTATCACCCACGGATTTGGTAAGAAAGCCTCCTATGCCCCAAAGTCTGATAAAATTACAAAACAGGTCAAATCTAAACATAGAGCTCTATGCTGCTCTCTTAATATCTCTCCTTCTAAACTAGACTACAACTTCTTCTTGTTATCTTTTTTTATTTTAGCTCCTTAATTTGCAGAACAAAGGCAAAACAAGGTTTGAGGCTTCTTTTTTCTCATATCTTCTGTAAATATTATTCTTTCTATGTCTATTTGTATACTTTTTGTTGCAAATATGTTTAAAAATCCCTTTTTTGCAAATGTTCAACATCTCTAGCAATTAGAAAAAAATGCAAATTAAAACTACACTGAGATTTCATCTCACTCCAGTCAGAATGACAATTACCAACAATACAAGTAAAATTAAATGTTAGTGAGGATGTGGGGAAAGGGAATGTTCAATCTTTGTTGGTGGGACTGCAAATTGGTGCAACCACTCTGGAAAGCAGTATGGAGATTCCTCAGAAAACTATGAATGGAACCACCATTTGACCCACTCCTCAGCATATACCCAAAAGACTTACAATCAGCATACTGTAGTGATATGGCCACATCAATGTTTATAGCACCACAACTCACAATAGCTAATCTACGGAACCAATCGATATACCCATCAACAGATGAATGTATAAAGAAATTGTGGTATATATATATATATATATATATATATACACACACACACACAATGGAATATTACTCAGCCATAAATAAGAATAACTTAATGACATTTGCCAGTAAATTGATGGATCTGTAGACTATCATGCTAAGTGAAATAAGTCAATCCCTAAAAACCAAAAGTTGAATGTATTTGCTGATATGTGGAAGCTAACCCATAATAAAGGGGAAAGGGAGAGAAATTTGGTAGATTAGACAAAGGGGAATGAAAGGAAGGGAGGGGAGTAGGAATAGGAAAGACAGTAGAATAAATCTAACATAATTTTCCCATATACACATACATATGAAAATACCTAAGTGAACACCACCATCATGCCCATCCACAAGAATGGAGTTCTAATTAGAATAAGATATATCCTATGTTCATATAATTTTATCAAAATGGATTCTTCTGTCATGCATAACTGAGAAGAACCAATAAAATAAAAATTTTAAAAATCCCTTTTTGCTATTTTGCATTTTTTTAAAACTGTGGCTCATGGTCCTCTCATCCTACTTGTCACTGGTCTATCTTGCTGCTTCCTTGATCACATGTTGTGGTGCCATTCTTAATGAATGCCACTTAAATATTTTAGCCCTTATCCATGAAGAAATATTCCCAGAGCAATCAGGTCTGTTTCTTCTGTCTTCTCTCATCCCCTAGAAGAGAACGAACATTCTATGACTTGACTTTCGTTACAGACTCTTTTCAGGTCTCCTGCAGCTCCTCCATGGACTCCAGAATAAGAATTTCTGAGGCTGGCTGTGGAAAACTCTGAAGGCTGGTGTTTTTACCTACTTGCAAACTTGCAGGCTAGCAAGTCTGTGTGCCGCCATTTTACTGATGCTATTTGAAAACATGAGACTCCTGGATCAGAGACAAAGGACAGCTTATTACTCAAAGTAATTGTAGTTGCCAGAGTGATCAGCCTTCTCAAGTGGTGTTCTCAAACCTCAGTTCCCACAGAAAAATATGAAGAGTGCTGTGGATGCAACAGGTTATAATACAGGACAGAAACTGAGGACAGAAACTGAAATTGTCCCATGGAGGATTGGGGCTGTAGCTCTTACGATGGGTGGCAAGCCTGTCTGCCCTCTGTCCTGGAGTGACATATTACTTCTGCCTGCCAAGGGTGTCCTCTACAGAAACATGCTAAAAAAGATGGTCTGGAACAAAGAGCAGTCAATGCCTTGCTTGCTGGGTAAACAGAAATACAAGGGACCCACAGAGAATTTGTCTCCCTGCAGTGCCACCAAACAAGCCTATGCCTGCTGCATGTCATGCTGTCAACTGCCAAGACAGTAAATTATACCCCTGCTCTCCAAAGTGGTGCTTTCGACATAATCTCAGCCCTATGCCATCACAGTTCCTCCATTTGGACCCATGCCCTGTATCAACATCACTTTAAAAGGATTGTACCAGATATGACCCTGGTTCCCTCACAAAGGATGGACTTGATGATCCCAGGCAAGCTCAAGTCTTCTCTTTCCAGCCACCTGCCGCCTATGGGCACCTGGATATTTCCTATAATTTCAACTGGGGCCAACTATAGGTAAAATCAAATTCATAATCTGCCCCCAACACTGGCTCCTTTATTAGCTTCCCTTTTCTGTCATTTACCCAGTTTTCTAGATCAAATCCCTCGGGCACTCAATGTTTATTTTGTGGATTGATTAATGGATTCAGCCATTCAGAAAGCATTTGTTCCATGTTGTCCTGCTCTAGACAAGTGAGGGCTGGGCTCCAGGCATCAGGAATTACTAAGACCCAGTTCCTAACCTGAGGACTCCCCTTCTAGTGTCTTGCATGTTTGCTGTTGTTGTTTAATATTTATGTCGAACCATTTACTGGTCTCGTTGTGTTCAGGAGTAACCTGTCATGGACATCGCTAACTGTTGTTTTTCAAAAGGGGTTGCTTGTGTCCCCGCTGCACTTTGCTCTCTTCAGCCGAGCCCTGAACCTTTCTGTTTGAACCATCGCCTGGAAGCCATGGACTTCCGGATCTTCCCGCCCCTTATCTGTCATCCAGTTCTGCGCGCTGTCCCTCTCAGAGCCCTGCAGGCAGTCGGGGGAGAAGCTGCAAAGACTGTGAGCAAAGCCCAGCAGCAAGCAGGCCCGGGGTGGCTTTGATCCTCCCTCCCAAGGGGAACCTCATCTCTTCTATCCATGTGGAACCTCTCGGCTGGAGAACAAAAAGAGGAAAAAGAGGAATAAAATATTTATAGGAAAACTATTTCTCACTAGCAAGCATTGTTCTAAAAGCTTTTAGAAATAGAATCATTTTTCTCCTTCTCGGTTTTTCTGTTTTTAATATGAAACACTTTCAAGTCCTCTGGTTTGATTTCCAGGAAGCAATAATCCATTTTGCCCTGGGTGGAGTTTAGGAAAGAAAACTAGGTTTCCGAAGCGAAAATGTTTCCATTGGAATTGTCACATGGAGGGCTGGGGCTGTAGCTCAGTGGTGAGGCACTGGGTTTGATCCTCAGCACCACATAAAAAATAAATTAATTAAATAAAGGAATTGTGTGCATCACAACTGAAAAATCATTTTTAAAAATTGCCACTTGGATGGGGCTGGAGTTGTGGCTCAGTGGTAGAGTACTTGCCTAGCATGTGTGAGGCTCTGGGTTCGATTCTCAGCACCACATAGAAATAAATTAATAAAGGTCCATCAACATCTAAAAAAATATTTTTTTAAAAAAATTGCCACTTGGAGTTCTTGGGGCTTCTTTAATGTTCTTGCATAATAAGGTGGGCCAGCTTCTTTCCCTTGGCCTTTACTGCAAGTCTCTGTCTTCTTTGAGCCACAAGTGGACTCCTGGCCACACTCACCCTCACCTACCTACTGACTAGTATCCTGAGGGGACACTTTTGGGCCAGCACTGCCCAACAGAAATATAATAAAAGGAGCCGGGCGCGGTGGCGCATGCCTGTAATCCCAGCACTTTGGGAGGCTGAGGCAGGAGGATCACAAGTTCAAAGCCAGCCTCAGCAATGGCGAGGCACTTAGCAACTCAGTGAGACCCTGTCTCTAAATAAAATACAAAGAAAAGGGCTGGGGAAGTGGTTCAGTGGTCGAGTGCCCATGAGTTCAATCCCTAGTACCAAAAAAAAAAAAAAAAAGGAAATATAATAAAAGCCTCAAATGTGAGGCACATCCATGATTTTTAAATTTTCTAGCAGCCACAATAAAATCTTTACATAATCCCAGGAAATAGAGTTTAATGATATATTTTATCTAGTCTATTGTAACATATAATATATATATATATATATATATATAAAAACATTTCTCCAAAAGGTATTCTTTTTATGTGTGTATGTGCTTTGAAACAGATGTAGGATCAATAGTGGTCACACATCTCAGTTCAAGCAAGCCATGTTTCAGGTGCTCAAGGACCAGATGTGGCTGGCGGCTACCATGTCGAGAGCACAGCTCTGACTCTGGATGTAGCTGTGTTTCAGCTCACTCTGAGAAACATGTCTGTAAAATGCCTGCCTTTGCATGACCCCCGGCCCCACCCATACCAGCTAGTTAAGTTGCTAAGGAAAAATCTTTCTCTCAACTCCCTCGACTCCTCTTTTGCAAGTCCACCCTAAAGTTCTTACTTTTGAAACGTTCGCTGTCAGTTCAAAGAGGAAACTAGGTCTGGATTATGTCCAATTAGAGTATTGCTGGCCCTCTAGGAAGGCAGTGAACTCTTGCAGCAGATCAGGGTCCTAATCTGGACCTGCTAAAAGTATGACCTTGGGCAAAGCATTTGGCCTCTTTAATCTCTATTCTCACCCACTCAATGGGACACATAACCTTTGTCCTTCTATGATCGGCTAGCCTCATGGGATAGCAGGGTGAGGGAGATCAAAACGGGGAATGCCAAGGCATTGTGGTGCCACATAAGTTGGAAAACAAGAGTATTTATTACTCTAAATCACTAAAAGCTGTGCAACTACAGAAAATAATAAACGCCAAATGTCTACAAAGATGGTGTAAGGATTCAAATAAGAAACCGAACCAAAGAAGCAAATTCCTATAATTACCCACAGTGTCAACAATTTTCTTAACTACTACCAAACCTTGACTTGTCATTTTTGTTTACACAGAGAGGGGGTGGAACAAGGGGGAGAATGATGAATGATGCCCCCCAACCCCAGATAATAATCAACTGTGGTCCTTGGAGCCAGGTACACATCACAAGAATGCATCTTGATATTACCCAGCAATAAATGTAGTTGCAATCTTGACAATGGCACTTCAGAGAGCATTGCACATGGACCTGATGTTCAAAGATGAACAATTTGAGACGTCCACAGAGAGTTCCTGTAATATCTCTGCCTGGTAACCACCTGGATATTCCCTTGCACTGGGAAGCTTTAGATTAGTGACATTAGCTTCTAACATTCCCTAGGACACCACTTAAAACTTACCTTCTCATTGTTTTCTTTGAAATGAGGTCTGTGTCCAGGGGAATGGAGGCATATGTTGTCTTCATTCCTAAATCGTTCTCTCCAAAATTCCAATTTGGGGCTTTTCCCATTTGCCTTCACTAATTACTTCCTTTATGTTCCACCCAGTTGTGCCATAACTAATTCAAGTTCAAATAGAACTCAGCCCGTTATTTATTCCATTACACTCATCTCCTGTTTTCTAGAGAAGCCATGCACAAAGACACAAAGACAGGAACTGAGAGGAACCAAGAGGGATCTTGGACTTCACGAGGTCGCGATTGTCACTCTGATCCAATTGCATGAGATCTAGTGTGTCTGGGCCCAAAGTATCGAACATAGTCTCGCCTCCAAATCCACACCCACTATTCGGGTGGCGTGTAGGGATAAAGGAGGCCAACCAAATGAGAGCACGCAAAGGCTGTTTATTCAGAGCTAGCTGCAGAGCCAGGGAGTCAGCCAGAGTGGTAGAAAATGAGGCAAGGCTTGGGGCACACCTGATCAGAGGTAGTGGGCACAGGGAAGCTGGAGGTGGGCTAGAAGCAGGAGGCCCCTTGTAATTGCTTAGCGGTGCTCCTACGTCCTATTATGATTGGCTTTAAGCTGGAAGCAGGGCAGGGAGCACTAAGAAAGCCCTCAGTGTGTGTTCGAATCCTGGCCCTTTGGGGCTGATTGTTGGAGGCGTCCCTGGATGGCTTCCTGGATTGTTGCTAGGATAGTGCTTTGACTTCCTATAAGTCTGTCTTAAGGCACGTTGGCTTCCTGGGCTGTTTACTACAGACAATGGGCTGGTTTCCTAGACCGATTGCTACAAATTGCAGGTCAGAGTTCTATTTTTGTATACGGTCTGGCCATTGTTCATTTATATATTCAGTCTCCCAGGTACAAAACAAAGCCAGTGAGGATGGCAGGAATTCAGACAGGGATAAACATAAATGCTTAGGAAATTATCACAGCAAGTCACCAGACTTATGCAACACCCTGGCTGCCACCCAGCCATTTGTTAATGACATCCTCTGAGTCCTTCTCACCCCCTTCACGGCCGCACAGCTTGGTGACACTGTTCATCTGCAGTGCCACCTTATCTGAGACAGTGCCTCAAGTGCACATGGAACTCTGCAACAGGCACCAGGGAGCCAGGTGTGGAGCTCAAACACAAGAACCAGTCACATGTCATGTTTGTGGACCGGTGTAGCTGATGGGATAATCCAAGGGGACCCCAAGGTCTCAACAGCTTTCTGACAGAAAGGGACTTGGAAGCTCCTCCTTGCATTCCAGAAGTCCTAAAATGCACTACCATAGATTTTCTGGCAGAACTGCATCCACTTCCAAACACCTGGGTGTTCTTTACTGTAGTGTGTTGGGGCTTCAAGTCAGACTTGGGATCCTGGCTCTAATAATATAATTTTTTTTCCCCTTCTCCTCATTCTTCCTCCTCCTCCTCCTCCTCCTCTTCTTCTTCTTCTTCTTCTTCTTCTTCTTCTTCCTCCTCCTCCTCCTCCTCCTCCTCCTCCTCCTCCTCCTCCTCCTCCTCCTCCTCCTCCTCCTCTTCTTCTTCTTCTTCTTCTTCTTCTCTTAATCAGGGATTGAACCCAGGGACACTTAACCACTGAGCCACATCTCCAAACCCTTTTTATTTTGAGACAGGGTCTGAGTAAGTTACTTAGGATCTCACTAAGTTGCTGAAGCTGGCTTTGAACTTGGAATCCTCCTGCCTCAGTCTCCCAAGCCTCTGGGATTACAGGCATGCACCACCACACCCAGCTAATAGTATAATTTCTAAAAACAGGATAAAATCCCACTGTGCTAGGTGCTTTAGATTGCTGTCTTATATAACCTGTCACAACAGCCCTGTGTGGCGAGCGCTGTTATTGCTGAATTTCATAGATTGCACTGATCTCAAGCCACATTGCCACTGAGCTGTGTCCCTTTCGCAAACTCTAGGGGAGACTTATTCATTTGTCTTTTCCAGCTTCTAGACACCCCCCCCCCCACATTCCTGAGTGCTTGGTCCCTTCCCCAAATCACTCCAGCCTCTGCTCCCCTCATCATATCCTCTCTCTCGATCTTTCTCACCTGATGCTCTCACCTCTTTTAAGGAGCCCACCCAAACAATCTAGAATAATCTCTTGGTCCCGATGTCCTTAATTTAATCATGTCTGCAAAGTCTGTTTTATCATGTAAGGAAACATATTCACAAATTCTGGAGATTAGGATGCGGACATTTTAATTCAGTCTATCACAATGGATAAAGAGATTGAGGTTCAGAGAGGTTAATCTATTTTCACAGTGCCTCACAGCTAGTAGTAAAGAAGCTAAAGATTGAATTTTCCAACTACAGGAAGCTTCCCTTTCTGAGTTCATCAATCGGCCCTTGAGGCCAAACTCAGCACCGTGCCATGCAGGTAAAGTGTAATCTTCCTCCAACCCTTCCCTGGGAACACTGGTCCCCACCACTGTCAGTCAGCACAGTCAGCTTCCAGCCATCCACACCATCCGCATTCAGAAGCTCTGGCCTTTGAGGAGATCATCAGCCCACAGGGGAGGAGGTTCAGCAGCCAGAGACACCTCCCTTCAAATCTCCGTTTCCGGTTCCGCAGCCATAGCCCAGCAACTTCCTCTGGTTTAATTTCTTCTTGCCTCCTGGGCATTTCCCATGCATGCCCTCGCCTCCACTCTGGACCCCTTAAAATCCTTCCTTAGCTCCATCCTCAGAGCACCCAAGAATAAGGTCTTCCCTGTCCACCTTTCCCCCTCGTAATAGGCCAAGGGTTAGGAAAACACCCGGTTTTACCAATATTGTTTTCTAAGAATCGTGACCATACCAGCACCTGGATGTGACTGTGCTGTGGACCAGAGGGCCCATCATCGGACCTACCCAGCACGTCCTGTCCTTGGCCTGAGTTCCAAGTGGGATACGGACTCACCACGACAGGAGGAAGAGACTGTGGCACACCATGAAGGCCCCTCCTCTGCCCCTAACTCTTCCTCTGGACTGTAAGAGAGCTTGGGAGCCCCTGCTTGGTCACACAGGACAGGATTAAACAAGAGTGGGCTACCCGGGTGGGGCTCGCCGACTCTCTGACCTTCTGGGCCCTGACCTTCCTTGCCCAGACCTGTATCAGTTAATGGGTACTCCATTGCCTCGTCTGGCCTTCCTAGACCTGGTCTCTTGTCACCTTTCAAATAGGTTTGCGATTATGGAGAGAACCTTCTGCCAGGTAATTCACCCAAAATACTGGCCAGGACCTCAGTTAGCAGTCTCTGCTCAATCACGTCACATCCATGGGAGACCTGACTTCCCATGGTGCGTCTTCTCCAACAGATGCCCTACTTAGAGAAACACAACCCTTTATGACAAGAGATGTGCCGCTGGGCATTGTGTTTCCTTATTGCATGTGGGCGGGCGAGGGCTTGGGAGAACAGGGGAGCAGGATTCACAATAAAGAAGAAATTAATAAATACCACGGTGAGCCCACACTCTCTTTTATCTTCTGGCTCTGCCGTGGTTCAGTTCCCTGTTAGGATAATTGCAGATCAATTTCAGTTAGTGAATAACTGAATTCCAGCATTCCCTTTCATCTCTTCAAGGAAGCCTGGCAGAAAGGTGGCTTTCAGAGGCGGTTTCTGAGCTTCTCCTATAGCAGGACCTGTCCAAAGAGTCCACTTCTGCAGTGAGCAAGGTGTCAGACTCCCCCGCACCATGAACCTGCCCCTCGCCCCCTGCCCTGCAGGAGCCCTGTTTGGGGATTGGCTTGAATTGCGGTTGACTATGAGCCGTGGAGATTTGGCCTTTGTCGCCACCCGTAGTCTCACGGGATTGTTGCGGGATCTCGAGTGACTTGGCCGAAATTGCTGATCGGGTCAGCGCCATTTTAGGGTGTGTTTTTGGCGTGTGTTAGTCGTTATTAGAACCAGAGAGAAAAGTTATCAGAATAAAAAGCTGTTTGTCTCCAGTTTGCTTTTGAAGTTTTTCCCGCGGCTCCGTTGCTCCAAGCGCTTCAGGCAGCAACACTGCCCCCTTGAGACTGTGCATGAGGCTCTGCCGATAATCCTGGCCCCGGGTGGACGAGGGGGCCTCAGTCTCCACTCCCAGTGAGGCTGTGTTTATGGAGGGCGTTCAAGACACACACATCCTGGTCGGCCTGTCCTCTCACCTGCATCTGGCCAGAGATGCCAGCTGATCTGGATATTATTGCTGCAGACCCTCTGATTCCAGGGCATGACCGACCTGTTGTCCTCCTCATGTGACCGATCCCAGGTTTTCAAGTGACTTTGGGAGGAGCGTGATGGTAGTCCTCACTCGTGCCCATAGAGGGAAAGAACAGAGTGATGATTCTTGGTCTCCAAAAACAAATCCAGACTTCTTGTGGATTTTCACAGGACACTAACAACAAGGAGAAAATGTTAACAGAGCTGAATATACCCTAGTGAGCCTCTCCAGAAAGAAACCCATGTTTTTTAGTCTTCAAGACCATTGTTTTTGTGCATTGTTTTACCTGTAAAAATCAAGTATATATTTGATGTGAAAATTTTGTTTCAAAAATCAAGATTGAAATAAAGGAACACAAAAGCATTCCCAAAGGGCCACGTAATATATTCCTCTAAGTCCCTGAATATCCTTGGGAAAGTTGTTTAATTTGTGTGGGTCTTGTTTCTTAAAATTTTGTTGAAATCCAGGCAATCCTAGGTAACCCCCAAGCCACACAGTCCAATAAAACCTTCTGCAATGATTGAAATGTCTCTTTGTCTGATATGGTGACCACCTGCCATGTATGGCTATTAAGTATTTGAATATGGGTAGTGGGACTGAAGAATAAAATCTTAAATTTTACTTAATTTTATTTAAGTTTTTTTTATTTATTCGAAGTTGTTGTATACATAACAGTAGCATGCATTACAATTCATAATATGCATATAGAGCACTTTTTTACATATCACTGTTTGTATACAAAGTATATTCATACTATTCATGTCTTCAATCGTGCATTTAGGATATTGATATCCATCTCATTCTACCATCTTCTTTTTTTTTTTTTTTTTAATTTAAGTTTAAATACCCATATGTGGCTAGTGGTGTGTATTGAACAGTGGTCCCTTCTTGATGTAAGGACAACAAAGACAGGGGAGGTAGGTGCCCACAGACACTTTCAGCAGGCAAGGAAGGGTGGGCGCAGGGCCCAGGAAACCTCGCACCGCTTTATGATCAGCAGCCTCCTTAGCACCCCGAGGAAGGAGTGAGGAACTGGGAGCACACCTTCAGGTAGGATGCACTCGCGGCTGCACCTCAGAGCGGGAAGAACAGAGCAGCGCTCCCGGGTATCACTGATCTGTTTGTTCTTGAAATCACTCCAGATGGCTGCAGACACCAAGGACAGGATGCAGTGTCGCGGAGAAGCGGGAACTTAGTCCAGTTAGATGACAGCGCTGGCTCCCTGCCGCCAATCCATCAGAAAGCTTTTAACATGGGAGTCTATGAAATATGTATTAAATACAATAATAATAATAATAATAAATGCAATGAAGTTTTCAACTTAGAATCACTCCAGGGAGCCAGGGGCCTGCTCCTCCCAACATAAACCTGCTACAAGACCTCAGTCCAGATTGAACTCAGATCCACCTGCCCAAAGAGTCAAGGAGACCCATTAGGTTAGGTCCCCTTTTAGGGGCGGGAAGAAGGTCTGAAATTCGGTCCTCATCTGCACTCCCCCAGAGTGAATTTCCTTTCTGTAGGAAACAAAAGCAACAGAAACACTCATTTGTGCCATTGTGTTTTGCACAATCACACGCCTTTAAATTGCCACATTAAAAACTCTTTCCGAGGCCCTGTGGAGTTAGGTGATTATGTTTAATATAACCTTCTGGGTTTTGGTTTCATGAAGACCAACAAAGAATATGGAAACTGTAATTCCATACTGCCCAAAGTACTTCTACAGTTTAAGCCTCAATTAAAATGTTTGTTTACTTATCTGCTAATCTCGTTATTTTTTCTAAATTCGTTCTCAGTAAGTGAGAGTTCAGAATCTGATGTTCAGCTGCTTCTGAAATATGACCAAAATGGAAACCCGGAGAAAACACTATTCAGCTGCGGAAAAGAAATACATCAAGCCCAAGAGGACGGGTTGGAGTGAGTGTCCCTTACCTTTGCCCAACAGAAAACTCTTTTCTACGGAGAAGCATATGCACAAAGGAGTAACTTTCTAGAAATTTAGCAGTGATTTTATCGTGGTAAAGTGAGCCACAATCCCAATGAGAATACTTGCTGTTATTGCTAGAAACGCAGAGAGCCTGTATTTATTTTCAGAAGGGTTTGGTATCATTTTTGTTATTGCTCTTCACAAAAAGCAAAACAGAAACCACCTGAACCTCTAAGAGGTAGATCAGATTTTATCTCTCTCACTCCCTCTCTCTCTCTCTCTCTCTTTTTTTTCCAAAGGAAGAAAACCACACAGAGTGATTTGCCCGGGGTCAGTCAGCTCATTGGTGGCTGGACCGGGGTTAGAAGCCCCAGCCTCTAGGCTTCCAACCTGTCGAACTGTCCCTGGAGCCTGATCCTTGGGTCCTCCGTGGAGACAGGCCAAGAGGCACCTCGAAGCTAGTAACTATGCCGACAGACGGACTTTCTCCCTAAATACTCCCTGCCCACCACGCAGCAGTCCCTGAGGCTTAGACTGCCTCACCCCTGAGACCAAGGCCGGCAGTTCTTTTGGTTCTTCTGTAACTAATATCCCCTGGTTAGAGTCCAAGATCCTTCTTATTCTGTATTTGCTTCTGTAGCAAATAAGTCATATTATTATTTTTCCTGTATCACTGGGGCTGTGACTCTGGGCTGTTTTAAAGTCTCTCCTGGGTCTTTCCCAGGGCAGAACATTCTTCAGACAAGATGGCTCTCCTGTAGCTACTGGAACACAGGTAGTGGAGAGGTGGGCAGAGTGCCTCCCAAACCTGCAGCTCCAGACGGCTCCTCGCTGCCCTCAGGGAGGCTAGAGGAGGGTCACTGCCAAGGCCAGGCCCTCCTGCCTGCAGGCCGGTCACATTGAGAGCAGATAGGCTGCTCTATCCCAGGCCACTTTTGTTTCAGAGTCCAACCCCCTTCCAAAATGCCTTCCTGCAGGTCCTTTTCTCTCTCTTGCTGCCCCTCACCATGGTCCTGGGCCACCCTGCCCCTGCTCTCTGGCCTCTTCTGGGAACCCCATCCAGCTCATTAGTCCGAAGCACCTCTTTCTGCACTTCCTTCCTGAAGTCGAAGACCTACCACCACCGCCGTCAGCCTGCTGCTGTCAGACTGGAATCTCCTGCCTCCTCTCCGGCCTCTGCCATCGACCCTGGGGCCTGTCCCCAGCCCTGTTCCTCCACTCAGCTTCAGACTCAGCGGCAGTCAGGCTGCTCCGCGGGAGGCTGTGACGAAGAGCAAGGGCTCTGGGGACAGACGTGAGTTTTAATCCGATTCCTTATTGACAGCATGGGCTCCTCAGTCGTCTTCTTAGCCAAACACCTCCTGCTAAGCCCACACCTAGGCTTGGGTTTGTTGGCATAACACACGCCTTCTAGAGCTCCTTCCCTCCTTCCCCACCACCAAGACCTTCCTCGCCTTGGGTGCAAGGCATTGCCACCTGCTCTGTGACTCCTCCCGGAACGCCCGTGCCCCTCTTCCCTCCCGCATTCCCCCTGCAGCCCCAGTGTCCTCGTTCTCCTCTAGTGTTTGTGTAGGTGGTCCCCTCCCTGCCCCCCAAGACCTCAATCGGGTGATTCTTCTCTCCACACAGGACAACAGCCTCAGTATTTTCCCTCCGCCGTCCCACTGTGACGCACACTTCCCAGCTGACGACAGCAAGGGTGACAACCCAATAGAAGATTCGCATACGACCAGGGGTTCCCCTGGGACTTCTCGGCTACCGTCCCTGCCCTGGGAAAGTACAGAGACGCACTCTCCTTCCCTGGCCAGAGTCCCACCAACACCGCCGCGCTGTTTCTGTGGACGGGCCTCCACTCGGGGAAGTTCAGGGGTCTGAATGTCTGTGCCCCCCACCCAGGTTCATATGTTGGAAACTGGAGATGAGGGCATCAGGAGGCGAGGCATTTGGGTGGGGCTCTCTCGCTGTGGATCAGTGCCTGTATACAGAGGCCCTGGAGAGCTGCCCGGCCTTTCCACCATGACCCAGAGAGAAGATCCCTTCCCGAGACCAGGAAGCGGCCTTCACCTTACCCTGAACCTGCCAGCACCTTCACCTTGAACTCCCCAGTCTCCAGAACCATGAGAAATCAATCTCTGTTGTTTCATGGTATTCTGTTATGGTAGCACAAACAAACTAAGACGAGGATCTTCTAACTGCCACCTTTTTACAATCAGGTCTTTCCCAGGCCAGATGGAGGGCTGTAAAATCCAAATGAGCACTCCTGAGCCAGGTTCCAATCAAAGCAACGAGGTTTCCTGTCCTCTTTCTGGTTCTCAGCCCTCCATCCCTGCTCACCAGGTCTTTGCCCCTCTCCCTTCTCAAGGGTCTCCTCCTAGTCACTGACCAAGGTCAAGTGCTTTCCTCTGGCCCTCTCCAGTAATATCCCACTGCACCCTTTTTCCCAATGTCTCTCTGTCTGTCTGTCTCTGTCTCCCACCAGAGCCCCATTTCATCTCACATGCACAAGGCCCTGGGTTCAATCCAAACAAGAACAGATCCCCTCGTCTGTGAGGCCATCTTGCTTTCAACCCTTTCCCTGGGTGTGGACAACCTCCACGGCCTGTGGGAACGCCAGGGGAAAGAGGTGGGATCTCCTCGCCTGTCCGTCAGCGCCTCTTCATTCTGGCTGAGCTAATCTGAAGTGAGGGAGATTCCTCGCCTCCCTCCTCCACGCCGGCAGAGGCTCTTCTTACTCAGCATGCCCACAGCATGGTGACAAGGGACTAAGACTTCCCAGGTGCGCCCAGGTGGGGACGCTCCCACCTGGAGCACCAGGAGCCCTGGTGGAGGATGGAAAAGCAGACCAGGCCAATGGCCCAGAGGAGCCGGGAACAGGAAACAGAAAGACACTGGGGAGAGAGGGAGCTAGGACAATGGAGAAGTGTTCACGTTCCTAACAGCGTCAGGGTGGGGAGAAGGCGTCCAGGAATCTAACCATAGGCTGCCAGCAAACTCTGCTGCCAACAGCACTCGCTGTCTTTGACATTTAAAAAAAAAAAATTATTTTAATTTCTCAGAATCTTGTGCAGCAGATAAGCTGCAGACTCTTGTCTCTCACAGAAGTCAGTTTCAAAGTATTGGTGAACAACTGGTGGTGGCAGGGAGAGGGCAGAGGTGGAGAGACAGGGAGTGATGGACTGGGGGGTGCTGGGGATTAGACAGAGCCAGGGCGCTCAGCCTGGGGGTCCGCGCCCTTGACCACAGCTGTTTAAATTCCGCAATGGTGACACCTGAGCACACAGGAAGGCCGGCTTCCCCGCTGTGACAGGGAAGAGGGCAAGCATGCCCTCGCTCCCACCCCAGGACTCCATGCTCAGCGCAAAGCAGGGAGCAAGAGATCTACGGAGAGAGGCTGTACCCAGGTGGGGAGCTGGGACACTGGTGAGCTCCCCTGTGGGCCCAGGTGGGCTGCCCGGCTAATCCAGACTCTCCGTGCTGGGAGGAGGCGGAGCTCAGCGTTCAGCCCCACGCGTGCGTCTCCCGGGTTGTTGAAGCATCGACTTGCTCCTCAAGCCTTTACTGGAGTCTGAGCTTTCAGAGCCTTGAACGGTCCACGTCATCTGTGAAATCCCTTTTTGTTGGGGACTTGGTGCTTCATGAGCCTCCCCTGATGATTGAGAAAGCAGCAAGATCACCATGGCTCAGACCCCGGGGTCCCTCTTACCCTACTGGGAGACCCCAGCCACGGGCTGTTGGCTTCCCAGATGCCATATCTGCCCCTTAGGCTGAGCCCAGAGGAGCAGAGGGCAAGGAACCCTGGGTCCTCTGAACTGGCCACCCCTCCCTCTCAGTTCCCTCAAGCCCAGCACTGGAGCAGTCTGGGTGACACTTGCTGACTGGCCATGCTACTGGCTCTCCTGATCTCAGGGGACTGGGGCTGCTGTGCCACGTCAGCTCCAGCAACCTGTGGCACTGGGGAAGGTGGGCGTGACCTTCCACCCTATCCTGGCTGTCTCCTCTCTCCTGCGGCTTTCTCTCCCCTCCTCGGCCATCCACAGGGTTGCTTGACTCGCCTGTTTGGTTTTCTTCAAGCCTTAGACCTGTTGATGTTCTCGTAGCTTTGACTTAAACCACCTTGGAATTTAAAAAGAAGATTGTCACCCCCTGTGCTGGGTGGCTCCACCACAGACTTGGGATTTACAGCACCTCCACGGGAGACAAGAAACACGATTCCAGGCACACAGGACTGCATGGCTGAATTAGGTCAGTCAGTTAAAAACACTTTCGCATCCTCGATGCTTCTGTGATGTCTCATATTTGCTGCCCAGACAGGCAGCTGTAATGGAGATGAAATAAAATGGACAGCGGTTGCACCAGCTGCAGTGCCGGTGTCACAGCAAGGACAGAGCTTCACTATAGGGTGGGGACCCGACTGGCAAGTTGCTGGGTGTGAGTTTGGGGATGCGGCTGCCAGACAGAAGACTTCTGGAGTGTGCGGAGGCTTTATGAAGCCCCTGAGTTCACGGCCCCATGGTGAGCTCATTTGCTCATCCGGGGCACTCAACCCTGGACAATGCGTACAACAGCCCTGGGCACATCTTCAACTGCAAAAGGAAGCCATGGGCCAGATACCAGACACCAGGCTGATGCTTGAACAAGTCCAAAGGAACATCACCCAGCACCCTCCCCCAACACAGAGACCAAGCCCTACTTAAAACCAACCTGAACACTAAAAATAGGAGACAGGGAGTTGATGGTGAAGAAGACAGCCAGAAAGGAAATTCGTTTTTGACCATAGAGGTTGGAAAAGTCTGGTTCTTCCCTCGGCTGGCAGAGTGGTTGATTGTGCAACCTGTGAGACTCAGCCCGGGACCTCTTATCTGGGCTGTCAGTTAAACTGACAAAAGGGTAACTCTCCCCAAACGGAGCTCTAGCTAGCCCAGGCTCTGGCTGGGAGACGCTCAGCATTGGACAGTTCTGGATTATTGCTCAAAAGGGGCCCTTGCTCTTTGTGCTCCCTTCCTACCCTGCCTCTGAGAGGCCCCCCGGACAAAGGCCCGAGGTGTGGAATGGAGGCTCTGTGAGCTGTGCCCATCTTGCAATTTCCCTCCCAGTGAGAACCAAAAGCCAAGTTAATAAGTTAAGCATTTACTGGCCATCTCGTACCCTTGGAAGATAAGGAAAGCCCTCGACCTGGTGATAAACATTGTCCAGGTCAGGAGTCTCTGGGGGGCGAGGGAGGAGATGTCTTTGAAAAATCGATATTTCCTAAGTTCAGGGCTACGTTAGCCTTCCAGGCCCTCCGTCAGAGGTCTGTGGACCCACTGACCCGGGCTGCCCACTGGACGTGGCGGGGCCATGGGCTGCACACCAGGGGATGCTTGGCCACTCAGGCAGGTCCTGGTCCTTCTCAAGGACTCCAGAAACCCAGGCCTGGTTTCGGCCATAGTTCTCCCTTCTTCTTCCTTGGCTTTCAGTGAACATTCAGGAGATCATGGCGTCTGCATCTAAATAATAATAAGGATTCCAGACCGTAGTTTTAGGAAATCCCCAAAGCTCCAGGCTTCCCATGCTGGCTGTTAGCACTGCTGCTGCTGCTTGTGTCGTTCCTTCTTCTTCCTCTCCTCCTTGCCCTTCCCTATTCCTCTAGTCCTCCTCCTCCTCCTTCTCTTCCCCTTTAAGTGTTAAATTCTTCTAAAACGTGTATTTTATTTGGTGTCCCTCTTTGCCTCGTACCCTAACCATGGGCTCATTGAGCTGTCGGGAAACCCAGTTCTGACTCCACCCTTGTTTTTGTCAAATAGCTTCCAGCTAAGAGATGTGTCCCTTGATCACCAGGGACAAATGCAGTCCCCAAGACTAACCCACCAGTTCCAGTGATACCAACAAGTCATTAAGTCACAGCTGTGGGTATAACCAGTCTTAGAATGAACTTGAACCAGGAGCCCAGGGACAGCCTGGCCCTCCCCAGACTCAGTTTTCTCATCTGTAAAGTGACCAGAAGTTTTCAATGTCCTTTCTAACTATGGAAGGCTACACCCTTGGTGTCATTGGAACCCAGGCCCCAGCCTGGACAGGAGCAGCCCTTTCCCCAACGGCGGCCCTGACCTTCCTGCCTCAGGCTTGGTTTCCTCAGAGGAGAAGGCTGTGGTCTGGGTAGTGACAAGGAGTAGCTCAGTAACAGCTCACTCCCCTAATCAGGGAGTTGGCTCAAGTGGGGTGGGGGTGGGGGGGGTAAACTCTGTTCCTGCACCTGATGGGTAACCACTGGATGAATTATTTTCACTTCTGTGAAAAAGACCTCTGTATGGCTTTGCCGAGAAGCCTGCCACAACTTAGAACCACCAGTGTCGTGGGCCGTATGGAAAGTGGAAACAGGCAGGATGTGGTTTGAACTGACAAAAGCTGAGGGCGCCCATTCCTCACTGGGGGTTTGCAGGATGGCGAGGGGGTGGGAGAGGCTGTGCTTCCCACCCAGAGCCAACTGGCCATCACGCCTAGGGTGGCCTGATCAGTTGCTTAACCAAGACAATAACACAATGACCACCACCACCACCACATACAACCAGCAAAACACAAAAGCAAATGCACGGACAGTGCTTCTCCCTTAGTATCTGCATGTGGATGGCAGCCATTGTCCTCAAGAAACCTGCACCCACGCTTGACAGTCACAGTAGCCCAAGGGGTCTGCAGGGCTGTGGTAATATTCCAAGTTTCCCCATAAGAGTGTTGAGATGGGGTTATGACTGTGAAAAGAGGAAGCAATGAAGCAGGCCCGTGAGTCCAGGACTCCTGAGGCCTCATCTAAACCTGTAAATGGGGCCCCACGTGAGAAAGAGGCACCCCTGGCATCACAGCAAACAACCTTGACTTGGCCTTGACTTGGGCGATGTCCCTGTGACTGGGTGTTGCGTGAAGGCAAAGATCTCACCACGTGCCCCACCCCCACCTGGCACCTTGCTGGTCCACAGAGACACTCAGCTTTAGTCACAAATAATGGCAGCACCCAGAGGGCACTAGCCACAACGACTTGGGTACAGAATCCTCCGAGCTACCACAGATCTTCTGGGAAGATGGTTTCTGCCCCGTCCTCCTAAGCCAGTTGGATGAAAAGCCTTTTGCATGACTTGTCTGGAAGGCAAAAGGGGGAATGGAAAAGACAGGACTTAAATGAGTAACTGGAAACTGACCTGAACCATACTTCTCAGAACCCCAGGAATCGCCGGGCTTCAGCCCTTCTCACCCCAGCACCACTCCCGCGAGAAAACACTGCTCCTGCATTCCATCTGCAGGGACCATCCTGGGCGTGACCCTGGACATCCGACATCTGTGCTAAGAGGAACTGTTCTGAAGAAGTGTTCAGCACTCCCAGAGCCCTGGCTGATCGGCTGCTCTAGCCGCAGTGTAGGCGGCTGTCCTTCTGAATGACACTGGGGGAAGGGATGCTGTGTATCCAGGCCTCAGTTTCCTCATGTCCAAAATCAAGGTGACGATACAAGTACCTGCATCGTGGTGGTCATGAGGATGAGAGCGTGGGCCCCGAGTGAGCACCCCATAAATGGAAGCTATCATTTCTAAGTTCTTTATGCAGCGTAAGTCTTTAAATCACAAAATCTCAGTCTGTTTTTTTTTTTTTCTTTGTAGACATTATCCAGAGCCGCAGACCTTGTTTTATCTTTCCCTACCTTCCTTCCATCTCTTTTCAGTCCCTGGGGAGCACAGAAAAGGAAGGACATGCACAAGTTCCAAATACCACCTCTGCAGACTCCTGAAGTTAATGCACAGCACTCAACTGAAATGACGTTTTATTTTTAGCACACATGAGCATTTAATATATGATAAAGGTTACTCCACACATCAGTGAGGGAAAGAAGGGCCACTCCAGAAATGGGGCTGGAAAGACTGCCTAATTATTTAGGAAAATGTGAGCCGATTTTCATCTTCAACCACTCTCCAAAAATTTTACAGATGAATCAGAAATTATGCCCTCCCCAATCCAAAATCAAATTATGTACTTCAGAATGAAGAATGTGTCTCTAAGCATAAAGGTAACAGACATACAGATCTGACCATCAAATAAAAGCCCATGAAAACCACACACACACACACAAAAGATATAATAAAAGAGGAAATGTCATACCAGGTTAAATATTTGTAACATATGTAAAAGTCTATTCCTCCACTGGGCTATTTATCATTTTATTCACTTTTAAGAGCTCTTTGTATATTAAGGAAATTAGCACTTTGTGTCTAACATGTATCATATGCCAAAAATCTACTTGTTTGTGCTATTCCGTATAGGAGCTTGTGGCCTCTTTTGCAGTTAAATTTGCAAATTGAACAGAAATTAATTATAAGCTGACTTCATTGTATATATATCTATACAGTCACCTCTGATGTCACCTGAGATCTGAGCCTTGCCAAGAATAACATAAAACTACACTGCAGAACTGTTTGTTATTGTTAGAATCTTAGTTGAGTGGGATTACACAGAGTTTGGGGTCTGTTTTCCCACTGCCTTAAAAAGAAGAAGAAGAAGAAGAAGGAAAAAAAGAGCTGATAACTATTTTTGTTGGAATTCAGACAGAAAGCTGCCACTCTTAAAAACCCCCATCTGTTTTTAACCCAGGCCCTCATTTCTTTGTCCAAAATACCAACCAAGTCACCAACTTTTGCTGAACATTTTCAGAGGCAAAGCCAGACTTATTGCATCCACCAGTTGCTGGCACCATGTCTCCTGAAGGACTCGAACTGTGTTGTGATGTCATTCTTCATATGTTCCATGTGGCCTGGATATTAATAGGCTCAATTTCTTCTTTGATTTCTATTATGTTTTTCAAGCTGGGCATGTGGAATTTCCAAATAAAACCAGAACAGATAAGCAACAAACTTCATGTGTTGTCTCTAAATCTCCATGAAGTTGTTATTAGCTTCTGGTCACCAAAAATGAAATAAAGAAAAAAAAATCAAGAACAAAACCAGCAAGTAATTTGTTAAAGTCATGAAGCTGGACTTAATGGGTAAAGTCCTCTAACTGACCTCAAGGAAGCTCAGGGACACGTAGATCAGCTGTGAAATGACTTGTGTGTCTAGATTTAGAGAAGACGTCTGGCTCCCAAGCAAATTTGTCTGCCCATAAATTTCTTGATTAGGTGAAAGGCCTCTGCCAATGTATCCAGAACTTCAGTTCAGTATGTCCTTCATTTGAGCTAATATCGTGACTGAAAGCACATTCAATCTGGGTGACACAATATGTAAATTTTAAATTGTGCTCACGGCTGGTTTCCAAGAGACCAATTTATTAGCCTAGGTGGGAGATGGAAATCACCAAGGTTGTGGCCGTGATGCTACTGGACGTTTATTAATTGGACTGTTAAGCTGAAGGTAGGAGCTCTGCTGGCTTCATGCTGCCTACCAAGGACGCCTCGTTCTTAGTGCATGGGTGCCCCTTGCTGGAAAGTGCTGTTACACATTTATTCTTTGATGATCCATTCAGGCTCCACAAAACATGGAAATGCCCAAAGTAAAGTATTAGTATAAGTCACTGGCATTAAGGATAAGCCAAGGGCTTCTCACCGTATCCCAGGATGTCAAAACAAGGGCTCAGCTGTCTGTTCAAAGAGGGGAACTGGTTGAAGAAGCTGCATGGAACTTGGGGCTTATTCAGGAACCTTTCCACTCTTCAGCTATTGGAGGCGGTGGCATATGGACACTCCCTTTTTTTTTAATATTTATTTATTTGCTCTTAGTTGTACTCAATGCGTTTATTTGTATGTGGTGCTGAGGATCGAACTCAGGCCGCGTGCTAGGCTAGCGCTCTACCGCTGAGCCACAACCCCAGCCCCTGGACACTCCCTTTTAAGTCCATATGTTCCCCACTCCTCTCTCTTTAACTCTTGGTATTCTTTCCATTAATAACTATATAAAAGAAGCATGAAAATCTGGCTTAAGAATGCTAAAACAAAACAACAACACAAAGCAAGCAAGAGAAAAACGACACTCCAATGTTTTTATTTTCTAGAACTCTCTTTCCCCAAGCAAGTAACCTATTTTCTTCTGGGTAGGAAGTTTCCTCCTACCAAGTATAAATAAAGTGCTCTCTCTACCAGAACGAGTCAGAACAAAAAGAAGCAGCTATAACCTGTTTCGTGAGAGACTTTTGGAGACTCTTTTCATGGGACACTTCTGGTTTTGTTTCTTTACCCAGAACTAATATCTAGACAAGCAATTACTCTTACTGTTCCTCAATCTGATGATCTATTTATTTATTTATTTATTTTCTTTCCTAGCTCAGAAATAGCACTTTTAAGGGCCCTGGCTTTGGGTAGGTATCTCTGGTCTAATGTTCTATCTGGTGTGGTCCTGGGCTATATCCTAAGTTCAAGGTCAAGGCCACCATGAACGGCAAATGTCTGTGGGACAAATGGCAGCTTTGGTCTTTTCTGGTGTCCTCTGAGGCTATGATGATGTTCCCTCCTATCACCTCACCTCAGCCACCCAGGTTGTTATTTACGGGGGCTTTCTCCGCTGCCATGTCATTCACACGTGTCTTCCTGCTACGTACAGCCCTCGTTTTGTTCACCCCATCTTTCTGATGCTCTATAACCAATTCTTGTCTTAAATATTAAATCCTCTTTGTTTGAAATACTGGGTATGATTTCTGTTTTTCCTGACTGGTCGCCGGATACAGACACAGTCCCTGAGTTAGGCTAAGCTCCCCAGCCCCGGCGGTCCATCTTCCTCCTCCTCTTCCTCACCATGGGGACTAGTCTCTGGAGCTGCCAAGGGAATTGTGGGTAAAAAATACAGAACTAAAATAGGCCTGAGTAAATCACACACATCAGTTAATTCAGTAGCACAAGTTAGTGTTCAGGAAAAAAAGGAGCTTCGGGATTGCTGTGGGCTCGGGTTTGCCCCTGCCAGGTAAGGCTGCCTTGAGCTAGATACTTTGCTCAGGTTGAACGGGTTGAGTTGTGCACCCTCCCAAGATATGCTGACTACCCTAGAATGTGACCTTACTTGGAAGAGTCACTGAGATATAATTAATAGATACGGTCCCACTAGCATAGGCTGACTGCTCCATCCAACATGGCCTTGTTCTTATAAGAGGAGGCACAAATACCAAATTACACAGAGAACGTCATGCGGTGACAGAGACAGGTACTGAAGCAAGGCAGCGCCACACCAGAGAACATCAAGGATCAGCAGCCTCCACCAGAAACCAGGAACAGCAAGGAAGAGTTCTCTGCAGTGCGTCAAAGAGACCAAGGCAGCTGATGCTTGACTCCTGACTTCTGACCTCCGACGGTGAGAGAAGACACTTCCATTGCGTGGGCCATCAGCTTGGGGCGCGTAGCTGCATTAGCCCTGGCAAATTAAAACCTTTCTGGGTCTCAGTTTCCTTGTCTATAAAAGTGGGATTGTAACACTTTATAGAGACTTGAGCATTCAAGTAACTACACAAAACATCTGGCCCATGGAAGGCAGAAGAAAGGCAGAGCCTGTTTTACATTCGCCAAGGTATGTGCCTGCAATAGGTAAAAAATGGCTATAACTTCCGGTCCTCTTCTGAGCCTTTTTTTTTTTTTTTTTTTTTAGTACTGGAGATGGAACTCAGGCATTTTACCACTGAGCTACATCTCAAGCCCTTTTTATTTTTATTTTTATTTTTTATTTTGAGACAGGGCCTTGTTAAATTGCTGAAGCTGGCTTTGAACTTGCAATCCTCCTGCCTCACCCTCCCAAGTCACTGGGATTACAGGCATGCACCACCATGCCTGGCTTCTGAGCCCTTCTTAAAAAAGGAGAAAAGATTGTTAGCCACACCCAAGCCCTGACAGGGGGAGACAGCACAGGTTTGGTCCAGCTGTTTGCATCCGTGCAGGAATCTCAGGAAGGGAGAGCACTGCCCCTCCAGTACGGGCAGCCTGCCCATCGTCCTTACTGCCACTTAGGAACACTTGAAAATAATTTTTGAAGGAAGCAGATAACTTTCCAAAATGTTTAAGGGTGCAAATGAGAAACAGAAGGTCTTGAGACTCTCACACACGTGCATGCAAAGCCTGTGGCTGCAAGGGAGCAGGGATGTTTCTGTGTCAGGTGAGGCCCGGTTTTCTGGCTACCAGCTGCTCAGAGCTCAACGTGGAGCAGACAAGATGGAGAAAGGGCTGCTTGCAAATATGTGCTTGGAAGGTCTCGCCAGCCCAGGCTGCTCCTTCTCCTTGGTGCCGAACAAACATGCACTCTGAGAAAAAAGCAAAATGCAGGCCTGACTTCCCCCTGGCTCCCTGGCTGAGTCATCTCACCTTTAAGCCAAGGCTGGAAGGAGCTTTGAACCATTAATACTGCCTGTCTCCCATGCACAGAACGGCCAGGAGGGACGCAGGCTCTGGGAACTCTAAATAGCAATTAGGCAAAATCCTAAATTACAGAGTTTTCACCCCACAGAGAAATGCAAATTACAATTTTGCCTCCTCCAAAAGCCCACAGCCTGGTTTTGTTCTCCATCTGCAAAGTGCATCCCTCCACCCTCCGAGCGCTTCCCCAACGAGGCTTCCTACACGAACCAGAAAGGGGACACGTGGGTGGTTACCTCTGTAGTGTACCCTTCTTGCCAAAATCCTGGAGAGAGGAGGGAAGGGAAGGAGAGAGAATACAGAAGAAGAAAGGGAGGAAGAAAGAGAAAGGGAAAGGGAGGAGAGAAGGCAGAGAGTTTGGAAGAGGGAAGAAAGGAAGAAGAAAGGGAAGTTCTTCTGCAGTGTTATATCAACCCCAAGTATTTCTCAGTCACTGTGTGCTAAGTGCTGCGGAGAAGCAAAATAGAAGAGGAGACCTTTATGTTCAAGTCGTTTCCAATCCACTTAGAAAAACAAAAGCCAAACTGCAACTTATCCAAGCTCTTAATTCCAAGTCACAGGTAACTTATTGCTGTAGAAATTCAGGGAGGAGGGAGAGGGGAGAGAGGTGAAGGAGGAAAGGCTTCGTGAAGGAGAGACATGCACAGGATGGGGTGCAAGGCGAGAGATGAACTGGTTAGGAGAAGGGAGACAGGGAGGCCTGACCTCCCTCGTCCAGTGGGTGACTGCCCTCGAGCTCCTTTATGTGCCCTCGGCCTCCCTGAACACCGCCCAGGCAAGTCAGCCACGAGTCCCGTGGGGCTCCCTGTGCCTGGGAGTGATGAGTCCAGGGTCCCTCAGGGATCCCTGAGTTCCTGGAGGGAAGGGGTCTTTCCCCCTTTGCACATCTAGCCCAGAGCACAGTGCCTGGACACAGGCCACAGACATGAATTGTATGGATGGGCTCACGGCCAAGAATAACAAGAAGGACAGTGGGGCCCCGGGAGGCAGGCCTTGTATCTTTTAAGTCACCATCATGCCCAATGGGCTTTCCGGGTAGGTGGCGACGCACTGAAGGGGTCAAAGGAGTGGTGCTGTGAGAGTCCCGCCCTTATTGCCCTTGACTCCTGCAGCCCCATCCCAGCCGCCTCTGAAGACCAGCGAGATTTCATCCCTCCTCAGCAAGGCCGAAGCCCCACAGAGTCCACTGGGGGGCAGGGAGGGGCTGGCTCCTCCTCACCCTGCCCCAGGTAGAGGTGCTGCCAAGCCTCCACTTCTCCCTGGGTGCCCACCAGGAGAGCCCAAAAAGGGCCTGCCTAGCTCCAGGTCCCGACCGTGACAGTGCCTCCAGTCTTCTGGCTCACAGGCATGTCCTGGCTCTGGCCTGGCCTGGGCCTGCCGAAGCCCCGGGAATTAGGGAGAGCAGGAACGGAGGGGAGAGAAAGGCAACCGGGGTCAGGAAGGAGGGATGGGAACGAAAGTGTGATCTGCAGGGCCTCGGGCTGGGAGGAGACTGGGAAGGGGTCAACTCCCGGAGGTCTGAGCAGGGCACAGCATTAAGAATTCACCCCGTGAGCAGAGGAGAGTTGTTGATGAGTTTTAAGCAGAGGAGACACACGGCTAGATTTGTGTTTTGCACAGACAACCCCGGCTTTGATATTTTTAGCTCTGAAGGGCTGCCTAGGTTAATGAGTCACTTTTTACAGGTTCTGTCTCGCATGTACTCATCCATCAATACCATCTCTAATTGGTTATCCAGGGCACTGAGATTTCCAGGGCTGGAGGAGATCGTCCATTGCACAACAGGAGGGGGAGGAGAGTGCTGAACAGGGAGCCCGCCAGCTCCTTCCCCAGATTCCCGGGTGCAAATCCATTTTCTCCACGAGTCATTTGAACTTTTAAAATCTCTATTTCATAACACACCAGACATAGGCTACTGTGCATTTGTTCCAACAGGAGATGATGTACATCAATCACTCGATTCAGTTACTGCCGGGAATCAAGAGCATCTGCGTGGGTGAGCGTCTGAGAACCTGACGTTCACGACGCACAACGGTGCTTAATAATGTCACAGAACCAAGAGGCTGTTCACCAACTGACCTCACTTGAACCCTGCAACCATCAGAACACAGTTCCCAGGGACAGACCACCTGGGTCAGACCCCAGCCCTGCCATTAACATACTGTGCAACTCAGGATAGGGTACTGACTGTCTCTGTGCCTCAGTGGCTTCGTGTGTAAGTTAGGAATTATACATGAAAGAGCTCTTATGAAGACTAAGTGAATCAATACAATCAATGTCGTCTATTTTTATTACCCCCCCCCCCCCCCCGGCTATCAAGACATGGCCAGAAGGTAACTAAAATTTGCTACTTTCCCATTTATTTCCATTTACTTCTTGGTCCTTCCATTCCAAGCAAAGAGCCCTTATTATGTTCCAAACTTTGGAAGTTCCCATCTTTACTTCTTTCCAGCTTGATTTCAGAAGGGCTGTTGGTCTGCTCCATTCCTTGGATGGTGTCAATTCCCACCTAAGTGGTGGTGAACATATTTTCAGGGGTTTAAAATTGGGAGCTTGGCAGTGAATTACTCGAAGTAATTGTGTGGTATGAATTAAGCCATGGGTATTTGTATGCCCGGTTTCCAGAATAGTCTAAGCACACAATGTCTGGAGGATGCATAAATGACACTGAGGGCAACAACAGGAGGTACCACCTGGGTTCCTGAAGGTCCGTTACTGTATCCTGCACGTCATACACTCAGTCCGCCTGCAAGAGGAGTAGTTATAAAATGATCTCATTTAATTGACTAAGTGCTGAGTTTAAATCGTACTGTAAAGCTGAACACAGTTCTGAAATCACATCAATTAATTCTGGTCAACTGGTCGAATCCTCTGCTACTTAATAAACTTTATACTACTGTGTTTATTGATTTGAATTAAACATGATTTAAGAAATCTACAGACTTGCAAAACTGGCCAATTAGAGGTTATTTGACTCACAAGGTGTTCTTCAATTTTACAGAAAAAGATCCATTGGAAGTATCCACAAGTTCCAATCTCCCTGTGGGTGTCAATATCATTCAATCCGGGCACCGTGGTACATGCCTGTAATCCCAGCAGCTTGGAAGGCTGAGGCAGGAGGATCACAAGTTCAAAGCCAGCCTCAGCAAAAGCGAGGTGCTAAGCAACTCAGTGAGATCCTCTCTCTAAATAAAATTCAAAAAAGGGCTGGGGATGTGGCTCAGTGGTTGAGTGCCCCTGAGTTAAATCCCAAGTACCAAAAATCATCATCATCATCATCATCATCATCATCAATCATTCTACCGAAATGCATTGTTTCAGAAATATACTTATTTTACAAATAAATCAAGCTATAGCATTGCTGTTTAAGTCTAAGAACAAAAATGCTAATAATGAGTACATAGAATATGCAAAAGACTAAAAATATAGAAATGCATAGAGGTGATTGATAGGACAGAGAAAGATGACTAGACAGGAAAGAAAAGGCAAGAAAAAATCAGGAAGCCCCAAGTAATCATGGCACATGGGATATACTAAGGACAACAGAAAGAGTTTGTGGTTTTCATCCCATGACAGCACAATGTTAGCAGGCAGTGGAAAGAAAGAGGCTTCTCAGTTCTCTTCCCATGGGGAACAGAGCCAGCCCCACTGGGCAGGACCTTGTCATGAAAGGCAGAGCCACTGCCACTGCCGTGATCACACCAGCCAGCTGGCCTGACCTCTGTGCTTGGGTTTTCTTTTAGGTCTTGTCTGGTACATTGGCTCCACCCATGATTCCCTATGCTCCAACCTTTGTCTCTCACTTTTTAGCTTAATGCTCTGGCCACTTCGTTACCTGGGTACC
Organism: Tamias sibiricus; assembly: GCA_025594165.1. Classification (NCBI taxonomy): domain Eukaryota; kingdom Metazoa; phylum Chordata; class Mammalia; order Rodentia; family Sciuridae; genus Tamias; species Tamias sibiricus. The sequence continues at coordinate 22,078,427 of CM046671.1, forward strand.
TGGGCTTGCCTGACTACGGAGTCTCCAACAGCAGGCACCTTCTTTAGTCTACAACCCCTAGCTCAGTTCTTAAACCTCACCCTCATTTCCTACTCCGATGGAGCTAATAAGCTAGAAGACAGGCGAGCTGGAGATGCGGGGTATCTGGATCTTGATCACAGCAAAACGCTTGCTCAGGCCTCTTGTCTAAATCCTAGTGGAGCAGATCGGAAACTCAGTGTGGCCTGCCAGTAGCTTCAGATCAGCAATTCCCAAGGGTCTTTGGGACCCCACATGACAGTCCCCTCACACAGACACTCCTGTATGGAGTATTACACCTTCTTAATGATTCCCTGGGCATAATAATAAAGGCTGTAAGATTTTTTTTTTTAAGTAAAACTCATCACTAGAGAACTTGCCCTGCCCCCAGACTCAGTCTGAGGTACCCTGCATCTGGACTGGTTTACAGATGATTTAAAAACTGCTCTCAGTGTTAACTTGTAGAGATGTTGCTAGTTCTACCTAGATCCAAAGTCCCTGTATTTGACTCTGGTCAGTCCAGTTTATTTTCCATCACTAACTTGGAGTGAGGTATAGAATCTGTGCCTACCAATGGATGGTAGGAAGCTGGTTTGTATAATGGAAGGCAGAATCAAGATCCAAACAATCTGAACAATGACCGCTCACTGCTCCTTGTTGATCTGAATTGTGCACTGCCCAGCCTTTGTGTTTCAAAGGTTAATTGCACAAGAGCATACAGAAAGTGCTGATTTGGCGATGGTCCATGAATGGCCTATAAGCACAATGCAAGCCAACCCAGTGATGCTAATGTCATCCACAGCCACGCAGGCAGAAGCTTATTGTCCAGGCCATGTCTAGAGTATATATTCAATCCTACATTCTACATTTTAAGAGGCACCTGAATCTGAATTATGGACAGAAAAGGTTGGATAGGATAAATGCTACCATCATATGAAAACTGTTTGAAGGAATTAAATATGCTTAGCCAAAATAAGAGGAAATTCTAGGAGGACGGCGTATTGATTTGTCTCCAGCAAACAAAGGACTACTATGTGAGTGTCGTATAAGACTTGACCTTGAGGGGCTGGGGCTGGGGCTCAGTGGTAGAGCGCCTGCCTCACATGTATAAGGCACTAGGTTCAATCCTCAGCACCACGTCAAAAAATAAATAAAGATATTGTGTCCATCTACAATTAAAAAAATTATAAAAAAAAAAAAAAAAGACTTGACCTTGACCTCTGTGTTCAAATTCTTGATGGTGGCCCAATGCACAGAAGTCAAACTTCCTTTCCATATAAGGACTATTCCATATTTTATGATCCCAGCCCCAGAATAAGCTGTCCTCATAAGCAGTACATACCCCATCATGGAAAATATTCAAACAGATGCTGAATTCCCAAGTGTTAGAGCTGAAGAAGAAGGGATGACATCAAAGGACACTAAGACTTTCCCTGGTTGTGTAAGTACTTAACTCCTGGGCAGCCTCCTCATTTGGGATCACTTTGTGTGTCCTCTCCACCTGTCACAGAACCTTTCCCAGGCCCAACTCCCTACAGACTCTGCCTTCAGTGTTCGGTCCACACTACTAGAGAGGAAACACCAGGAACTGCAGCCAGCAAGGCCCCTGAGCTGCCTGGTGCACCTGCTCTTCCATCTCACATCACAAGAGACCTGACACCTCTACAACAAATTCCTCGTTTTGGAGGCTGACTCAAGTTTTCACCACTAATAAATTAAACAACAATGATACCATAAGATAGTTCAAGTTCACTTAAGCAGAAATTTGAGGCATAACTTTAGAATAGACTTCGTTCCCACTGTTATACGCTGAGTGTGGAACAAACATTCGAGCAATAAGACATTCAGACTGGCCTTGTAGTAACTCACACTTGAGTGTGCAAGATATCTGGAGGAACTGAAGGTTGTTGGGAATAGATTTATTTACATTTTCATTTTAAACATCACGTCCTGCCGTGCACTCTGGATTCCTAAAGCAGCCCTTTATGATGCAAGTTCCAATTTCTCTCTGAAATGCCTCACCAGCGTATAAGTCTTATACCTGTCGTTTCTGGCCTGGAACCAAGAAAATGGCACAACCACTAAAAGTTTACTTGTTATGCAGCTGGCCTGACAGTTAATTAATGGGCTTTATTGCGTTGGAGGGCAGGAGGCCTTCCTCTGCCAAGTTTAGGACCCAGTTGGGTCTCCAGGGACCAGTGCCTCTAAAGAAGCTCAGACATCATGCTGTGAACTCCCCACGCTCTTGGCCAGGCACAGCTTCCTGTTTGGAAAGCAATGGCCTCGGGTCTCTCACGAACAAGCTCTGATAGAGATCAAAGCAATCCTTCAGAGCCCCATTTTGATGAGTTAAAGGAAAATGAACCAAAAACATGAGGATTAAATGTCCTTTAAAATTCCCTTTGGGGTGTAAATACTGAGGAGAATGCACTGGGCCAAACCGTCTTTGGGGTTTTGTCACTCTCCAACCACACGGGGAGTACAGAGCAAGCCTTCTAACAAACCGAAAGGCCTCCGGGTCCACCTTGACCGAACTGGTCACACTATGGTCCTGACGGGAGTGATAGTGGAAAGGACACCTGCAGTGTCCTGCAATCTTTTCAAGTGGACCAACTGTAGCCATCTAACATTTGGGTTGCTCTAGCGGGGCGCAGTGGTGCACGCCTGTAATCCCAGCACTTTGGGAGGCTGAGGCAGGAGGATCGCGAGTTCAAAGCCAGCCTCAGCAATGGCGAGGCACTTAGCAACTCAGTGAGACCCTGTCTCTAATAAAATACAAAAAAGGGCTGGGGATGTGACCCAGTGGTCAAGTGCCCCTGAGTTCAATCCCCGGTACCACCAAAAAAAAAAAAAAAATTGGGTTGCTCTTTTTGCTTTGAATTACTCATTGCATGAAGCAATTCTGCATAGTCGTACATATCTCATAGGGCTCCAGATTTATAATAAAACCTGATTTGGCTGATGTGTTAATTCCTCTCTAAAAACACAGTTTCTCTCTCTCTCTCTCTCTCTCTCTCTCTCTCTCTCTCTCAAAGGGGTTTGCATAACATACATAACATCAACAATGGATGCTCATTCAATCGATCTCATCGATGTGCAATGGATAGCACTGCATGCAAACTCATAAAGGGTTTTGCTTGCTTGCTTCTTTGTTTTTATTTAGGTGAAATTCACATGCCATGAATTACCCATGATTTAAATGAACAATTCAGTGGTATTGAGTGCATTCATCATGTTGTGCCACCACCCCCTCCATCTATTTGCAAATCATTTTCACCCATGCCCATCCTGCTCACCCCAGGACTTCTTCCCAGGCCTTGACAACTACCTACCCATTTCCTGTCTCTGTGGATTCACCTGTTCTGAACACATCACACAAATGGAGTTTTACAGTATGTCACTTTTTCATAGTGATTTAGGTCTTTTTATAAATGGCTATTTCCCCTTGGTGTTGCCATGTTCTTCACGGTGAGGCTGCACCCCATGTAGACAGGAGCCGGGGCTCCAGCCCCACCATGTTGACACACCTGTCATTCACAGGATGCCACTGTTGTGTTTTTGCTATAATAGACTTTTTACCTAAACTGAGGAGGAACAAACAATAAATAAAAGGGAATTCTAATTTTAATAAACAGACACATGGCAGCTATTTAAGGTTTAGGAGTCAAACATTCTCTTATTTGTTATTTATGACTAATTTAAAAAATCCCTTTAAATCAGATTTTGGTGGTGCATGCCTGTAATCCCAGTGGCTCCAGAGGCTGAGGCGGGAGGATTGTGAGTTCAAAGCCAGCCTCAGCAACTTATCGAGGCCCTAAGCAACTCAGTGAGACCCTGTCTCTAAATAAATACAAAAAAGGGTTGGGGATGTGGCTCAGTAATAAAGCACCTCTGGGTTCAATCCCTGGTACCAAAAATAAATAAATAAATAAATAAAAATTAAAAAAAGAAAGAAAAGAAAATCAGATTTTGAACACCACATATGGAAGTTATATGATTCTTTTATTAATTACATGCCAGTATCAAAACAAATAAAATGTTTGGGGACAGTGTTTTAAATGTAGGCATGCACACTCGGGACAAAGCCCTCTGAGCTGAACAAATTTTCATGAGGTTTCTGTACCCACCTGTAGACCAAGTGCTATGTTGATAGGCCCATGAGATGTGATATAGTGCTTGCTAAAATTGACAAACAGCATATTCACTAGTACTTAAACCTCTCTAATATTATTTGTTTTTTTAATGGGGCCAGTGTACTTGTGAAATCGAAGTCAAGAATTATTCAAAGTTACTCAATTTGCATTTCTGACCCTTTCCCAGGCCCCTAGCAAGTAATTAAAGGTTTATAAATTGACAGTTATAGATTTTTCAGCCCTGCTATTAAAAGACAAGCATTCCTTTTGTCTGCTGAATAAATTAAATAGAAAGGCATTCTCAAACTAGAATACATTATATTAAAAAGTGACCATATTGATGAATGCCTAAGGTATGCATATAGAAATAAATAAATGTGTGCATATAGGAAATAAATGAATTATAGGTTCTCAAAGAGACTGCAATCAATTAGGGGAACATGACACTATGAAAAGAAAACAACTTGGTTAGGAATATGAAGTACTGAAATATTTAAAAGTGCTCAGTCCCAAGGAGAAGAGTTCTCCAGGGCTGGGGCAGATAGGAGGGTTTGGGAGGAGGCAGAGCATGTGACCCATGCGCCCAGTGTCACCTGCCTGCAGTTCTACCTGGCTCTGCTTCACCAAGGCAGGCTGAATGCTTTCCTCTGCTGACTCCATCTGTCTCCGACTCCTGCAGATTTTCATAGCTTTTTGAACACATGCTTAGTTGTAACCCTCAGAAATTGCTCATTTGCTTGTTCATGTCCTTATTCAAGAAATTCCCAGCACAGAGAATGAGACAGGCATAGCCCGTCCTTGGCTCTTCTGGTCCACTAAATGCATTGCAATTATGTGCAAACTTGTCTCTGTCTTCTGTAGGACTGCGAGCTACTCAGTGTTCCCAGAATGCAGGGCTGGGCAGACTGTGAACCAATGCTGCAAAAATGAACGGGTGCTGCATGGACCAGAGGCAGGAAGGCCAGAAGCCAAAAGGTGTCGGGAATGAGGATTGGAGTGACAGAGTGGTGATGTGAGAGAGGGGGGACGGTAAGTGAGATGAATAGTCAAGAGAACTTGACATTCCTGCAAAAAGTCAAGAAGAGCCTCAAGACTAACGTCGTTCCAAGGATGACTTCACGGAGTGGCTTTGCTTCCTTGAGCTGTGGCCTGGATGCTTATCTCCCTCTCAATTCCTATGCTGAAATCCTAACCCCCAAGTGTTGGCATTAGGAGATGGGACCTTTGGGAGATGACTAGGTCATGAGGGTGGAGCCAATGTCACTAGTGCCCTTATGAAAGTGGCAGAGAGCGCCTAGCTCTCCATACCCTGTGGGGACACACAAGAAGGCACACCCATGAGCCAGAAGGGGGTTCCTCACCAGACTCCCACCTGGAGTGGACTTCCCAAACTCTCGACCTGTCGTTTACGATGTACCCACCTATGATATTTTTTCATAGCAAACCAAACAGGCTGAACACACCCTGGCTCTGGCACCCTCTTTATGTTGTAGATCTACCCATGTGCCAGTGCAGGTCCTGTGAAACAAGTTCACCCAGGGTGCAGCAGGGTGATCTGCAGTGAAGGACAGGCTCATCGAAAGACCAATGTGGTGGGTGTGCCTCGGCCTGTTTTATGTGGTGCATTCTGTAAGGAGACAGGCCACTGTCAGCCTATGAGTCACAGTGCCTGTCTCCCAGCTCTTCATGTACACCCAAGCCACAGGTCAGAGTTCCGGGGGCCACTCTTAGCAAGTCAGTGTGAGTCATAGAGTGGGACACTGCAAAGGCATGGGCCGCGTGGGTACAAGGTAATGAATTTGTAAACTTAACTAAAATAGCCCGAGCATCAACTCAGGATATTGGTTGCCTAAGCAACAGAGAGGTTAAAGCAGCAATAAATTATGGGCAGTCTTATCAAAACAGAGCGGTTACTGTTTTACAACAGGGATTAGCACCCTCGTTGTTGGCTGACAAACACAAGTTGGCATGGAAAAATTATCAAGTCCATATCAGAGGAAAACAGAAAGCCACACCAAGCTCCAAGCTCCAAGAAAACTGAGGTCCTAATCTCAGAGAGTTTGGAAAACACAAGACCTACATCCCAACCGCAGCTCACAGTCTCTCTCCGACCCTTGGACTGCCCTGAACACAGGGAGAAGCAGGGCTCTGGAACTGTCTAAAACCACTCTAAAACACAAAGACACTAGGCAGAAAAAAAAAGGGGGGGGGGAAGGAGGCTTCAAGGTCTAAAAGATGAAAACCAAAAAATTCACTGAGTAAGAATAACAATAAAGATTTAAAATTTTAATGAGAAATACCTGTCAGCTACTTAGATGAGTGAACACATCTGAACAAAGAAAACAAATCTATTCTTGGGAAAATGGGAATGGAACCGCCCTATGACCCAGCCATCCCACTCCTGGGTCTATTCACAAAGGACTTAAAAACAGCATATTACAGTGACACAGCCACTTCAATGTTTATAGCAGCACAATTCACAATAGGTAGGTTGTTGAACCAACCTAGATGTCCCTCAGTAGATGAGTGGATAAAGAAAATGTGGTATATATACAAAATGGAATTTTACTCAGCAATAAGAGAGAATAAAATAATGGCATTTGCAGGTAAATGGATGAAGTTGGAGAATATAATGCTAAGTGAAATTAGTCAATCTCAAAAATCCAAATACAGAATGTTTTCTCTGATATAAGGAGGCTAGTTCACAGTGTTGTTGGATGGGGGTACATAGGATTAGAGGAACACTAGAATGGTCAAAGGAAAGGGAGGAGAAGGGAGGGAGCAAGGGGGGAAAGAAGGAGGGGAAGGAAAAAAAATTGGTGGTTGAATGAGATGGATATCATTATCCTAAATGCATGATTGAAGACCTGAATGGTCCTTATATACTTTGTATACAAGCAGTTGTATGTAAAAAGATGCTATACTTGTGCATTTTGAATAAGTAAATAAATAATTTTAAAAAAAGAATATTAGGGCCTGGGGTTGTGGCTCAGTGGTAGAGCACTTGCCTTGCACATGTGAGGCACTGGGTTCAATCTCTCAGCGCCACATAAAAAATAAAAACAAAATAAAGTTACTGTGTTCATCTAAAAAAAAAGAAAGGAAACAAATCTATAACAACTTTTTAAAAATCATTTTTTGTTAGTACTCATAGTGGCCTTCAGGGATGCTGGTGTCCAAAGTAAATTGGAAAAGTTGGCCAGGGTCCTAGGAGAAGATTCACAGGACCATGGTCATTTCCCTTAGTCTCATTCCAGTGCTTAATTTTTCTAGCCTGTGTCTAAATGCCTGTCACTCATCTGGTGATTCGCCCACACGTGTGATTTCTGAACTCTCTCTCCTTCACTCTCTTTCTCTCTCTCTCTGCCTCTGGTCCCACATTCCCCTCTCTAGCCACACTGATTTCTCTGTCCCATACACACTACTCCTGTTCTTTTCTCCTTGAGGACCCAGGTCAGAACATCAGCGACCTGGTGACATCTGCCCTGTGTGTGCTGCACTGGCCAAAGGCTTGTGTTGCTCCTGTGCTCTTTGTGCACAGGTTAGACCTCAGCTGGACCACCAGCTGGTGGGAAAGGCCCAGCAAGGACCTTGTTCTTGGATGTTTACACCACGTGACCTGGGACTCCACCTGCACAGGTGAGGACTCACTGTCAGAAGAGAAAAAGGAGGATAAACAAGATGCAGAGCCTGTGAGCTCCTGTTCCTTGGACACGCCCCCCAGGGGCTAGCACAATGCTAAGCCACGAAGGCCTCAGGGGAGAGAGCTGTGTGTCACCTGGAGGGACTTACAAACAAACACCCAGGGCCATTCCCAATGTGGACCCAGTGAGCCCATACAGAGCCCATGTGAGATGAAGAGAGAAGCTGGTGTGCTACATGCTCCTCCCTTCTGCAGCCTAACAGACGTGGAGGACAGAGACAGGTGTGGAGAAGACCCAAATCTACAGGGGCGGAGCCCACAGAAAGACACAGTGCTCAGAGGAAGACACTGAGCCGGTTTCATTCCTCTTTCCATCCCAAATGCAATGAGGATTCAAAGTCTGACACTCTTGACCCCTGAGGGTTCCCCCAACACGTCCATGCTCAGTGAGCTCTCTGTGCAGGGCTTTCAGACAGGAGGACAGTAGTTTTTCTGTCCTGCCTGAATTTTGCCTTACTGAGCTAGGCATTCATCTCTGTCTCCCAGGACACCACTGAGAGAAGTCACATCCATACTAATATGGATTTGGTTGAATATTCTCATCTGCCAACCTTTTATATCTTTTCAGGTATAATCAAAACATTCAAATGCACAAGTCTTAAATTTCAGTCTGATGAGTTTTGACAATTATATAACCTGTGTAATCACCACTTCAATCAAAATATAGAACATTCCATCACTCCGGAAGTTTCCTTCCAGGCAATCCCACCCTCACCCCTAGAGACATTTGATTTATAATACCATAGTGAGGTTTTGCCTAGTTTTGCATTTCATATAAAAGAAGTCAAATATTTTGCATTCTTTGGGTGCTGACTTTTTTAGCTCACCACAACGTTCACCCATGTTGCATGAATACTGATTTTGAGTAGAATTCCACCATATGAATATACTGCAATTTCTTTACTTAACATCCTGTTGACAAACCCTTGAGTTTTTCTATTTTTGTCTATTATTATAAAAAAAGCTGCTGTTACAATCACAGACAAATCCTCATGTGCACATCTTACATGCAACATCTATACATACATTTAACACTCTAAGAAACTGTCAACTGTTACCCAAAACTGTTGTGCCATTTTACATTCTAACTGGCAACAAATAAAAGCTCCAATTGTACTACATTTTCCCCAAAATTTGGTGCTGCTGGTTTTTAGGGTGTTGTTTTGTTGGTTGTTTCAAGTCAGTCTGGAAGGTAATAGATGGTATCTCTTTGTGGATTTGATTTGCTTGATGACTGGTGACAAGCGATGACTATCTCCTGGCTTTGGTGACTTGACAGACCTTGCTGTTCCTTGGCTCATAGGTGCATTGCTCCAGTCTGGTCTCCTTCCCCACATGCCACTCTTCCCTCTGTGTCTTCATGTGGCCTTCACATAAAAATGCCAATTACTGAATTTAGGGCCTTCTCTAATCTGGTATGACTTCATCTTAATTAATTATATCTGTGAAGACCCTATTTCCAAATAAGGTCACATTCTTTGGTTCCAGGTAGGCACGAATTTGGGGGAACACTACATAACAAAACTATAGCACTGTTTGACATACAATATTTTGAATTTATCTTGCTATCTGCTAAGTCTTTCCTCCACGCAAATGCTCCTGCTATGAGATGCGTGAGACTGGGGAGTTTTTTTCTTTCTTTTTAAATCAGTGGCTAGAAAGATCACTCAGTAGATACTCGTGGAACTGAGTGTGCATATGGAATAAATGGTGTATGAAGAGAAGACATGACACGAAGGCATCATGGGGGTGAATGAAGGCTGAGCAGTCTCAGGACCACGTTCCAGAGTGTTCCAAGGTTGAGCAGTGAGGGAGGCAGAAAGAGAACCACCAAGGAGAATGAGGAGGGGCAGCAGGGAAGGAGGAGACACAGGACCGGGCTCCCATGCCAGCCTGGACGCTCAGTGAAGGAAGGGTTTCTAGGAGAGGGCATGACCTGGCTCTGATGAGGAGTGAGACGTTAGCCACATGAAATCATTGACGACTTTGAGGAAGGCCATGTTGATGGAGTTTTGAAAGTCAAAGCCTGATCAAATGTACAGAAAATCAACTGGCTGGAAACACACCAAGATGGGAACAGTGGTTGTCACTAGATGGCTAGATACATTGGTGTCATTACTATACCTCTTTTAATGTAATGACTACGCAGTTTCTCCAATAAAAATACAAGAATATAATGCTAAACCATGTGTGATAAAGTAAAAAAAAAATTATTTGCGATTTTTTAAGGTTTACTTTTTGTTTTCTAATTCATTTTTAACCTACTTTGCTCATCTGCCAATATGTTTGGGAAATTTTAGAACCAGAAAAAGTTAAATATCACAAGTTATTAATTCACACTTTGAAAGGTTTTTGTGCATACTATATTATACCTTTTATATTTTATTTAACCAATTCCTTATTATTAGATTTTAAAGTTATTTCCAACTAAACTCCTATTGTTGGACATTTTGATTGCTTCCAATGTGGCCCTAACAATCAACACCAGAAGAATTGGATGAAACCAATAGTTGGATGAAACAAACCAGCAGAGCTAGAATAATTAGATGCAACTAAATTACAAATAACAGATATAAAAATAAAGGTATTGTGTCCACCTATAACTAAAAAATAAATGTTTTTTTAAAAAAGAAAAATAATTGGAGGTATTCTGTAAAATACATACAAAATTTTCTAAAGAAATTTAAAAAATTAAATGCCTTTGATGCAAAAAAAAATTCCAATATTTGCAAAGGAATAATACAGTGATTAGAGAGTATTCATTTTCAATCAAATATTTTTTGTGTATTTATAAAATATTGGTTAATAACTCCACTAAGCTGTTTTCAACAAAATCGCATGCATGTCCCCTCCCAGGCAGGCCAGTGTTGCATAGCCATCTGGGGAGTTGTGCTACAATAAGGTGTGGGCATCCAGTGGTGGAAACCAAAATGTTTGCAAGATTGCTTTCTAAAATACAGTGCCTTTTCTCACTAATACATTGCTGGTGGGACTGCAAAATGGTGCAGACAATATGGAAAGCAGTATGGAGAATCCTTGGAAAACTGGGAATGGAACCACCATTTGACCCAGCTATCCCACTCCTTGGTCTATACCCCAAAGGACTTAAAAACAGCATACTACAGGGACACAGCCACATCAATATTTATAGCAGCACAATTCACAATAGCTAAACTGTGGAACCAACCTACATGCCCTTCAGTAGATGAGTGGATAAAGAAAATGTGGTATATATACACAATGGAGTATTACTCAGCAATAAAAGAGAATAAAATCATGGCATTCACAGGTAAATGGATGAAGTTGGAGACTATAATGCTAAGTGAAGTTAGCCAATCCCAAAAAGCCAAATGCCGAATGTTCTCTCTGATATAAGGAGGCCAATTCACAGTGGGGTTGGGATGGGGAGCATAGGAGGATTAGAGGAACACTAGAATGGCCAATGGGGAGGGAGCAGAAGAGAGGGGGCAAAAGGGTGAAGAAAAAAAAAAAAAGATGGTAGCCGGGCGCGGTGGCACACGCCTGTAATCCCAGTACTTTGGGAGGCTGAGTCAGGAGGATCGCGAGTTCAAAGCCAGCCTCAGCAATGGCGAGGCACTTAGCAACTCAGTGAGACCCTGTCTCTAATAAAAAATACAAAAGGGCTGGGGATGTGGCCCAGTGGTCTAGTGCCGCTGAGTTCAATCCCCGGTACCAAAAAAAAAAAAAAAAAAAAAAAAAAAAAAAAGATGGTAGAATGAGATGGATATCATTACCCTAAGTGCATGTATGAAGACACGAATGGTGTGAATATACTTTGTATACAACCAGAGATATGTAAAAATGTGCTCTATAAGTATAATATGAAATGTAATGCATTCTGCTGTCATTTATAACAACTTAGAATAAAAAATAAATAAATTAAATAAAATCCAGTGCCTTTTTCTCAAACCTCAAATCTGGTGATGATGCTGACATATCCCTGATTGTAGTTCATCAACAATGCACCAAAAGAGCACCTGCTCACACCAAGCACTCAAATTCAATATCTTGATGAGGCCTCATCCCAGTCCCAAGGGAGTGAATTCAGCCCCTTTTCCTGCACATCAATCCTAGCAAGTCCCACAGTGGACTGCAGAGAAAGACAGGGTCTGGTCAGAGTCAGAAATGGAGACTTGTTTCCTTCCTCTTCAACCCCATCTTCAAAATAGTCAGAGAACTCTTCATTTTTTCCAAATGGGTGCGATTCTTACTAGCCAAGGCCCTTGCCAAGCATCCATCACTCAGATCTTTTCGTTGCCCAACCTTAACCTGACTTCTTCCCGTCTTCCCAAACATAACCAGTTCTTATTTCAGACTGAAAGATAAAAACAAGCCCAGCAGCTCATTTGTCATAAAGTCACTGTGTGAAGTCTCATCTCCAAGAAGGACAAATTCTTTCCTGGCACCTAAAGTTGCTTGTCTGGTTCTTTAGAATTAGATTCAATTCATTTCCAGGTGTGCATGAGAGCTCAGGGTCTCCTTATCTCTTCTGCTAGGAACCAAAGTGAGAACCCAGCCCAGGTAAGTGCGTTAAAATATCCTCTAGCCTATAAGAAAAGTGCAGCCTGTTTTATCTCTCCCTTATAATGCCTACTAGTTTCCATTTATATGTGTATGATTTGGCTGAATCGTTTTCAAGGAAGTTTTGGACATCATGACACTTCCCCTAAATTCTACAGCATCTTTCTCAAAGGAAACCCACCCAACCCCAGCACCATTATCACACCCTTAGATAATCAACATTCATCTAATAATTTCTAATATACAGTCCATGTTCAAATTTCCACAAGTCTTCAGAATGTCTTCCATAGCTTTAGAAAAAATTAACATGCAATTGAGGTTCATATATTAGTGTTTTAATTTAGACTAATGCCCTGACCATTGGTTTGGTTTGGCCCATCTGTGTTGTATTTTAGGGGTTTTCTTTTCTTTTTTTTTTTAGGTCTATACCATTGTCCTATAGAACCTCCCACACCTGGATTGGCCTGATTGTTCTCAGATGATCAGACTCAGGTTAGACATTTTGCATGGAAATGCCTTCCAGGTGATGGTGTGTGCAGAGAATCCGTCAGAGCAGGGGAAGATAGATGTCTAGATGCTAAGTTTGATCACATGGTACTCAACTCTTTTTTTTTAATAAAATAAACTACACTGTGAACAAATGTGAATTATTTTATTTATTTATTTATTTATTTTTTTAGTTGTAGGTGGACACAATACCTTTATTTTATTTATGTGGTGCTGAGGATCAAACCCAGGGCCTCACACATGCAAGACTCTACCGCTGAGCCATAGCCCCAGCTCCACAAATGTAAATTTTCTAATTGCCTCTGTGTGATGAGAGCCTAGTATGTCTTTCAATATGTTTCTCACGAGCAGCAGCTTTTGTGATTTTTAAATTCAGCTAAAAAGCCTCTTTTGAAGCCAAACAGTACCTTGCAAACGGAAAAAAAAAAAAAAAAAAAAAAAAAAAAAAACAATCTTCACAAACTAAGTTTACAAACTGAATTCCAAAGTGAGACAGGTTGCCGAGGACAAGAGGCAATGGGGTCACAAATCTGGCCTTTGTCATTGTTCAGAGGTCATTGGTCACTGGCCCACATACACATCCCCCAACCTACTGCAGGCCCAGCCCAACCAGGAGTCCCAGGGCTGAGCTGCTGCTCCTATGCTGGAAACCACAGGAACAACCTGTGGGCAGCAGCTACCTTAGTGTGTAACCCAGGTGTCATCAGAAGGAGCCTCTCTGGCTGGGGCTGGGTGGCTGAACCACCATCCACACATTAGGAAGAACTGGGGGTAGATGGGAAAGTTTTAGTAAATGTACTTTGAAATGGTTAGAATTCTTTTCTTGTTGAAATTTCCAGCTTGAAAGATGGTTTTCAGGAAGAGGAATAACTTGAAGAAATCTGAGTGTGCACATCTTATGATGTTGATCTGACTTCATTATGACCAACTGTATTGAAGAGATCTTTTCTGTTGCACAGCCATTTCCATTTCTGTTCGTCACCTCTTCCCAAGTGTGATCTATTTCTCCCTGCGGTTATTTCAGGGCATGGGGCTTCTTATCACCTCTTCTCATTTTGGGAAATGTGCTGCTGACTTAAAAAAAAGACTGAACATTCAATCAATACTAGTTGCATAAATAGATCTGCTTTTAAGTGAACTCTATTTTCAGCTTCTAGCAGCAATAACTTGAGCAAATGTTCTTTGGGGAAAAATACTCCAATAAATAGTAAATTTGGGAAAAAAAAATTGTGAATCTGAGCTATAGCATGAAATCGCTGAAGATTGACCTTATTGAAAACCTGTTTTCAGCTGCCACTTCGGTCTCCAAATTAATGAACTGTCCTACTAATTGAACTTGAGGTTCCCCTTTTGATTATGTATCACATTGCAGAACCAAAGGACAGGTAGGTAAATGTAAAATGATGGGCTGTCATGTTGAAAGTAAGATGTGCTTTGTTGCATCATTTGTGGGCACAAGAGCTTCACATTCTTTGTAAATCCCCCAAGCAGTGTCCAAGAATGCTGTCCCTAAGGTATCTCGAGGTTGTGCCTAGGGAGAAAGAACGGCGGTGGGGTCTCCTTATAAATGCTATAAAGCATTTCCCCTTGTTTTTGCACTACACGAAAATATGGTCGTCCTGTGACAGAATGAGTTGTAGAGAAGGCCTGTGTTTATTTTCTTCGGCTTTGACTCAGGGAAGCTGAACTGAGTGGTGGTAAATAACTATGCAATTGAAATCGCCCTCCATAGTACGACCTCAGGAGTGGCTGGTTTTGTAGAGATTTATTGAAACAGATTATGCTCCAGTGTGTAAATCACTTTGTAAAAGTAAATCAGGCAGTTTTCCATACTTCCTTTAGGCCTCTAGGGAACAATTTAATACACTAAAACAATAATTTACAATTAAGTGGGACCCTTGAGGTGGCTTTTGCTTAAGGAACCATCTCCTCATTGAAAGACTCTGATTCATTATACTACAATAAAGATGCCTCCCTATTCCTGCCTGCTATTGTCATCCTTTGTTTATTTGTACTGAGGAATGTCCAGGCTCCAGGTTTAGAAGGTTGAAGGTCAATTCGTGTGTCCCTGGCACAGAGAAGGTGTAATCCATTCTCAGGAATGGGCAGGCAAAGCTACCTGGGGGGTGGGGGTGGGGTGTCTGTCTCAGGATTGGACCGAGCAGGACCTTCCTGCTTTAACCATCAGGTTCCATTTGACAGTCTGAATACAAAGTCCAGCCTCGGCCCCTGACATTCAGCTTCCTTATGAAGTTGTAAATATCAAACATTGTTTCTCGAAGACATTTAGCTTTCATTTTTGTTTGATTTGGGATATGGCAATATTTTAAATGTTCTCACATTTATGGTTTGCAAAAAAAATAATAATAATAATCAATCAGCCACTTAATCTTCAACTGCTAAGATGAGAGAGCAGAACTTGAGGGGATAATAGTTAAATATTTATAAAATCATGCATTGAAATTAAAAAGACCCATTTAAGAATTGATGGCTGAAGTCGATTGAAAATGTAATTACTTTTAGCCTTTGTAGTTTCAGTCTTCTTTTCTGGATGAAGACAAGAATTCCATAAACAATGCCGTTCAGTGGAACTTAATGTTCAAGAGAGGATTTGGGTGGTTCAAGATGAAATTAAATCACATGCTTGGGTAGGCTGCATTACTAGTGACCTCTGAACTACATTCTTGGATTTCAAGTTTCTCATTCCTTCTACAGCTTGGTGACCCTCCTCTCCATTGGTAGCCAGTAGCTGCATTACCTTTCTGCCCGCCAGTTCCCCACCAGCTTTGAAATCCTCCTTCCAGACCTACACTTTCCATTCCTTCATTAAGTGAACTGGATTGACACAACTTTACCTTCATGGCTCTTTTTCTCTGCTCTACCATTTTACATCTGAATTTGATTTCATCTTTTCTGGCAGTTTCCCATTATGTAATTCACAGAGTAAGTGGCAAACAAAGAGGCCACGCGTATTGCACACTCAGTTCTGCAAGAGATCAGGATCCGTGTTCTTGCTGAACAGGCCTGGGCAATGCTTCCCTGAGCTGCAGTCGTGCAATAAGTTGGTAAGAACTGTTAATTGTGTTGCTTTAGAAAACTGGGCTGGATTACAGCAGAAGCAGAGAAAGCTCCAGCAAGTGATGGCAAGACCATGTGTAAATCAAGGTCTGATTTGTAAATTTGTCAAAATATTATCTCTGCCTAGTAGTAACATGGAAACCCTGTGCCATCCCATCCCCTTTGTTTTTCAAAAATTACATAACGTGTAGTGCTGATAGCTGGCTTTTTCTTACTTAACTCTATATTACTTCTATAAAATTTCTATCAAATTAAATGCTTGATGGCGTCTTTATGGTTACACATTATTCCATCGCGTGGGTGGCCCACCATTGTTTAGATTGTCAGTGTTTTCAGTTTTTCCTTTGTTGAGCAATTCCATGAGGCATGGGCTTCTGTACCCTCACTGTGCTTCCTGGCTTTCAGATTTCTTTTTGCATATTGTGGGTTGAGGCACTTCCCTGGCACGGATGTTCCTTAGATGTAGACAATGTGGTTTCCCTCACCAATAAATGACAGGCTCAGAAGTGATCTCAGGAATCCTAAAGTATTGAGGTGGCTTATTTGGCAGATGCAATTAAGACTTAGAGAGGCTGAGAAATTTTCTAAAAGTCTCAAAGGAGGTCAAAGCACAGACTGGAACTCAGTGCCTGGACCCCATCCAGTTCTCATCTCATCCTACCCAATCACCTCCCAAAGTGCCCTTAAAAAGAAACTTCCAGAACCACGCAAAGGCAAAACACATGCATGCACACACACATGCACACACACATAAGTACATTTCTAATTAAGGAAGAACTAAATGTGATTTGCAAGTACATTGTTAGCTACTTAAGAAAACTCACCACAACATTACACAGATCTCACTAAAATATTCTAACATCACATAATTCCAGGCTTACCATTCATGTCCCTGAAAAGTTTGCAAAAAGAGTCAGAGGTACAGACCGCAAAATACTTGTCAATGCCAAAACCCCGTGTCTCCAGGTGCCAGGTGAATGCAAGGAGTCGGCTGGTATGAAATGCAGTGGTGGGGCCTTGAGCCCCGTGTCAAAGAACTCATGTGAACTTCCTCCCACTCTTGCATCAATTCTTGGAAGACACAGAAGACACTACAAGTTTGTCCAAAGCCAATGAAGCGAGGAAACCACCAAGTTTTGGTGGCTTTTCACAAGCATTGGTGTCTTCGATATTGTTGTTCCAGGCTCACAGTCAATCAACCACAAAAAAAAAAAAAAAAAAAAAAAAAAAAATAAAATATATATATATATATATATATATATATATATATGCTTTGAAGCCCAAAATGACAATCACCTAATTGAGATGCTGCTGTTTTTAGGAGATGCAGATGTTTAAGTACCAGAAAGGTGCCAACACCCCTCAGAAGGTATTTGGCATCAAGTTGTTAGGTACAGAACAGGCTCCCCATGGCTGTCCTTTGGGGACATCTGCAGGCCTGTGACTTACTCTGAACAGCCACAGTTCCATGCTGGAGAGTTTTCTAAATAGTCCCAGAAGTGACCTCAGTTCTCATTCACTGCAGGGTGACCAGCACCAGCATGACTTCAGTAGGGTGGACACACCTGACGACATCACTCTGTTGTTTTCCAGGGACTTGGTGGTTTTACTGCTTCTGGAAAAGAAAAAAGTACTTACTGTCTTGATCTGCTAGAGTCTGGGTCACTTTAGATCTTTGCAAACAGTTATTGCAAGCCTGGTATGTTTCAAATGTCTAATAATCCAGTCTCATTTTACAGAATTGGCTTCCTTAACAATTGGAGAAAACTATAAATAGTCCTCTGGGTACGTGCAGAAATGCTCAAGCTGCAGGTGTTCCCACGGTGAAGGGGCTGGAGCTCTCCTTCCCTCCTACTTCAGAAGCTCCGAGACACCAAAACTTGACAAGCACATCCTATTCTGTTCCCTCCTACACATTCCCACCATTCTAGCCTCCACGCTAGCACTCATGTCCCTTTGCTTTGGGAATTCAGGCACCACAGCAATTCTGGGCCTTTCTGCTCCCTCCAAAATAAATCTCATGGAAAATGCTCCTTGGAAAAATGCCTGACCTTTGCTCAGGGACACATGTTTTGTGTGCCCTTTGCTTCCTTGCGTCTGTTTTTCTTTTTTTTTTGGGGGGTGGGGGGTATCGGGGATTGAACTCAGGGGCACTCGACCACTGGGCCACATCTCCAGCCCTTTTTTGTATTTTTTCAGAGACAGGGTCTCACTGAGTTGCTGAGTGCCTCGCCATTGCTGAGGCTGGCTTTGAACTTGTTGATCCTCCTGCCTCAGCCTCCCAAGTGCTGGGATTACAGGCGTGAGCCACCGCACCTGGCTCTCCTGTCTGTTTTCGAAGACTGTCAGAGGGGGTTGGGTGAAGGCTTCCTGGTGCAACTTGCCTGGGTTTGCTTTTCTTGATTACTGTGTTTCATGCTGAGTTACAAAACCACCAATGTGTGAATCCAGCAAAAGAAAAACTTTCTCCACGATTTGGTTAAGACCCTGACCAATAATTTTTTGAACTTTTTTTTTTTAAGGCTGAGCTAAAATTCGCAGTTCTATTTCAGTAGACCCATTGTCTACCAGAACTGGAACCATATTTTAAATCATTCTGGCTTCCACCTGCACCCCTCAATGTGCTCCAAGTCTCATCTTCAAAGGTACCATGGACCCCATTCTTCCCAGCCCTGGGCTTGTGTTGAAGAGGGAACAGGACCAAGGTAAGAGTAGAGGAAGGATCTAGAACCTTCTGGGCCTCATCCACACACCCTGTGGCATGGACAGAAAGATGGCTCTGCCAACCTCTGGGTGGGATTAGGAGTCTGCCAGGTACGTCAGTATCAGGCAAGATGCCCAAGGAAGTGGGGGTTGGGGAGTGTATTTCCACTAACCCAAGTCTGAGTGCCTCTTCCCAGAAGTCTTTGGGTCCCCACCAGCCTCCAGAGCTGGGTTATAAAGCAGGTGAATTTCCAGATGGGCGACTTCCTTGGGAATCCTTTCTGATGCTGACCTGCCTGGGCCTGGACCAGGTCTGCTTTACCCACCGCCCTTTCATACCCTCTCTTCTCCCTCATTACAAAAGGGTGCCCCAGAATGTGAAAACTAGAGTGCCACGCCCAGAGCCAGCGGATGTGGGAGTCTAACCAAAGCATCAGAAACTCTGTCACATATTTCCAGGAGAGGAAAGCACTGCTTTGGGGTAGGGGAGGGGTTGGTACAAGTTAGGAGTTGGGGCTATTTTAAAGATCTCTCCTCTCTTGTTACCCAACTATGAGTCTTTGCCTCCAGAGGAGGCCAACCAGGAGAGCACCCCAGGCCCCAAGGCGCAGAGGTGCAAGGCCAGGTGCTTGGTCCCCGCAGCGCTCTGAGGGAGGCGTCATCCCAGAGACAGCTGAACGCGGGCATTTGAGCTGAGGAAGGCAGGCGGAGTCTTTCCCACACAAAGCCAAAGCCTAATTCGGTTGATTGCTTGGACAATGAGAACTGACTTTGTTGATTTGTTTATATTACTGATACCTTCCATAAATTAAATGAGCTAAATCAGTAGCTCCAATGTCTTAAAGAAAATAAATGTAAATCCCTTGATATGGTAAGAGCACTTCATTAAAAATATTCTATTAGCAAAGGCATCCTGAAGTTAACCATATTTACATTTTCCTAATCCTTCCTGGGAACAGGGTGAAATAAAATACCATAGTGAAAAGCAAATAGGTATGATTAATCATCATTCTCTAAGTCTTAGCATAGCCTTCCTTATTATATTTTCCCAAAATTGAGAAACTAAATGACTCCAGTGACTGAGTAACAAATCTTTTTGAATCTTTTGCAAATCAGACGGTTTCCTTTTTTAGGAGGGTGGGGAGGCTTTTAATAAAATTGATGGAGGACCTGAGTCATCAGCTAATAGATTACCAAAAATAATTTTTGATGATGGATTATTAAGTGATTCCTAGAATAATCATTGAAGGGAATTGGAAAACGGAGACCATTGCTGTAAAACAAAACAAAACAAAACAAAACCCTGCTATTTACTTGTGGACACAAAGATTTTTAGAACTCGCATATGTAAAAATGAAAACTAGGACTAGGACTGACACCAAAACCTGTCTTACTCTAACAATAAGTCATAGTCACCTATGGACGAATCTGTCTCTTTGAGAGAAGCATTTCCAGCAGAAATTACTTTCACATGTGCTAATTATATTTCAACATTTGAAATATATTCATGTTGTTTTGATCCATTGTGAACTAATCATAGTTATACTGATAAGTCAATTCAGATAAAAAATCAGTGATTAGCACCCTATGGTCATTGGAAATTTTACCAGTCTTAAATTCTAATTTGAATGCTTATTTCTGTGGCAGAAAAGCCCAGCCGGGTGGTCAGAGAACACCTTGAAGCATGTGGATATTACAATGGGATAGCGCTCTGTGGGAGAAGAAGTGTGGAAAAAGGAAGAAGAGAAAGAAACAATACAGCAATTTAGTGAGGCTCTAAGTGACTCAGTGAGACCCTGTCTCTAAATAAAATACAAAAAAGGGCTGAGGGTGTGGTTCAGTGGTTAAGTGCCCCTGGGTTCAATTCCCAGTACCAAATAAATAAATAAAATAAAATGTCAATATTTACAATGCCTTGGAAAGTATATTTTGTGCAACTATTTTAACTTATGATGAAAAATTTAAATATCAACTAAAAAATGTGGGAGGACAACAAGTTTTATTTTGCTTTAATTAATTAACAGCTACAAGGGAAAATCTTGGAGTTTGTGGCTGCAGGAGAGTAAGGTCCCCTGGTGTTAGACAGCATGTCTTCTTCTCTGTCCCCTGAGTGTCTCTGGAAAGGGGACCTGCCCAGGGTGTGGCTCTGTGCTCCCTCCCTGTTGCACGCCCGTGTGCCTTTAGCTTACACACCACATGGGTGTTTTTAATGTATCTTGTGGGCTCCCATTATTGGTTTAAATTGTTTTTATAGAAATGTGACTCTAAAATATAAACTCCATATTTAGCCCTTTGTATTCTTTGGCTTTATGCATTAATTCATCAAAATAAATTGTCAAATCAAAAATGGACTACGAGTCAGGCGCGGTGGCACACGCCTGTAATTGCAGCAACTTGGGAGGTTGAGGCAGGATGATCGCGAGTTCAAAGCCAGCCTCAGCAATGGTGAGGCACTTAGCAACTCAGTGAGCCTGTCTCTAAATAAAATACAAAAAAAGGGCTGGGGATGTGGCCCAGTGGTCGAGTGCCCCTGAGTTCAATCCCCGGTACCAACAAATAAATAAATAAATAGACTACGAAACCAACAAAAATAAGATTTTATCTAAGGGGGCCGTTGGTATTATTTGCTGAAGATAATCTGCTGCTCTCCATGGAAACTGGCACCAACTACCTGGACAACTGTTTCTCTTTTGTGTGTCATTATAATTTGACACACTTATATTCCAGGTGGGGCCATGTATAATGACTCAGTAATGTTCCTTGCCTTGTTAAAATACTCGGGAACCTTGTGGACAACTGGCACCAGTGCTGTCCTGGGCTTCAGACAGCGAGACCTCCTCTACCAGATCCCGGGGTGCTCTCTCGATTGCCCAGGATACTTGTATTCTCCTTGGTGACAAAAAGATTGCAGGTGAGAAGGCAGGGGCCCCACTCCTGTAGTGGGAGAGTTCTAAGGTGGTCTGCAAATGACCCTGAATTCACTTCCATTAAGATTTTTTTTAAAGCTAGCATCAAAAAACAAATACACACATGGAGAAGTTGCCGTTAGTTCCTATCACACCTTCAAACCCTCAGAGTTGCACGGGTCTCAGTTGGAGACCCCGCCCCCATGATCTCAAATGGGTGCAGAGCTACCAGCTCAGGCGGGTCCAAGAAGACCCAGGAGAGAGATGGCTGGGCCTGGGATTTTCCATCTAAGCCGCTTGACACATCTTGGAATTGCTCGTGGTGCCTGGCGAGGTGCCTAGCATTTGCAGTAAGCACTTAATAATTTTTTTGTTAAAATGATTTGAATCAAGGATCCAAGTTATTACATCACTCAAGATGAGCCTCGGATGATTGGTTTTGTTTGTAAATGGCTCAAGAATAGTTTTCCTGGCCTTAGAGGCTAAGCGTCTGTATAGATCTCAACCAGACTGCTGTAATTCCGAAGCTCTCCATGTTTACATAAAATATAACAATATGTTTGTAATTACATTTTATATATGAAATGATATAAAAATATATAACATATTCCTAAGCTCATCCCCCCCATATGTTTGTATATGATAAATAATATACTATGTGTAAAGTAGTAAAAATTTTATGTATTATACAGGAGTATAATTATATAACGCTATATAACATGTAAAACCATTCATTTTCTATAACTTAACATCTCTCTGTGTCCCTCTAGAACCCAGCAGAGAGCCATGTGCACGTGTCTATTTAGTATCCTGAAATCAGAGCAGTGGGCTTGCTTATTCATAAAGGAGCACATTTTTTGGTGTCGGCTGTATACTTGAGAAAAAAGGGATTCACCAATCACTCAAAATAAGACCTAAGAGTCTTTTGGGCTTGAGGGCTACCCTGCTGTCCCTTGGTCATTAGGCCTAGAACTCTCTGATATGAAAAACCTTGAATTCTTTCATGCTTGACTACTTCTCTTTTCATGTTTAAATTACAGAATTTTACTTTTAAATTAAAGAAAGGCCAAAAGATTCTGAATTGAAATCTTGGAGCCCAAATGGGACAACCTGGGTGGAGCTGTCTTATAGGAAGGAGCATGGGACAGGCTGGAACCCAGCCTCAAGGTCCCCTCAGAGTGGCTGTGCAATCCTGAGTAACTCAGTGCCCCTCTCTGGGCTGCTGTTTCCTCTTCTATCAAACAGTAGGATGGTCGGTATGAACTCCAAGTTCTAAATTACCATGATGGTAAAAGTAATAGGTAAAGTCTCCTGACATCCCCAAGAATAAAGTAATGAAGATGTTTATAGGACTCTACGGTTTACAAACACTCTCTCGCTGGGTTCCCAGAATAGTGCTATGAGTTGTCATTATTCCAATTCTGCAGATGAAACTTTTGCAATAACGAGAAATTAGGTGCAGCTACTGAGCTCAGGAGATCTAGGAGACTTCTGTCTAGGACGCTGGCTTTCTAGATTTTCTCTAAACATATTGCCATTTGATTTGAGGAGAAATATTTTACTTCAAATCCACAAAATCCTCTTATCTTCATGGCTACTGGTCTGTCCGTGGGGCTATGGATTTTATGGTTTTGGTCACTCCTTCACCAGGATTCATGGGCCACATTGGTACAGCAATATTTGAAGTGCTGTGTGGGGACCCCCGTGAGGGTCCGGGAGCCGGAGCTGTCCACAGGCAGCTGGGGAAATGGCGTCTTCATGTGGGGCTTCTCCTCGTGGGTTTGGGAGTCCTTGGTGGTCCCCTGATTCAGGCCACACTCCACGCCTGCTCTCTGAAGGAGTCCCACCACCTAGGGCAGCGCCTGCTGCTCGGGAGATGAGTGAACGAAGGAACAGGTGATTAGCGGGCCACAGAACCACGACCAAAACTCTTTCAGGAAGGCTTCCCCTCCCCCTCCCCCCCAGCTCTCACCGTCTCCCCTCCCCCACAGCTTGACCCACATGGTGGATGCTTTCCTTTGCATTTTTATCAAAGTCACACCCACAGAGAGTTAAATATCAAATGGTACTGGAAGGCTGGTAATATATCACGGGGACCCTTTCCCCTTCTCCCCACTCCCACCCTGATTCTCATAGCTTGGGGCACCCACTTTGAACTCTTTGCGCTGTTGCTTCTGGCAATGACCTTCCATTACTGCATATACTCTTCTGTGGCTAGTTCTTGATTTATCCCTTTAAGATAATATCTACTATCTGCTATGATGGATCACTATTTTAAAGTGTATTATAGTGACTATAAAAATATTACTTATTCTGTTTCGACTCTCCACCAATTCTGCTCTCTGTCTTTTGTGTTGCCCTGGTGATACAGCACCTCAGATAGGTAGGGACTCCCCCTTTTCTCCAGGACTCTCTCTCCCTAATCCCTGCCCTTACTCCAGGTGGGCCTGGTGCTCCTCCTGTCTCCTCCGCAGGTTCCCTTCTTGCTCCCAGGTTGCATCCACTCTTTATCAACCCCAGTGCTCGTCTTCCTCAGTTTACTCCTTGAACTTTTCAGAGCATGCACTCCATTCACCTCCATGAGACAATGAAAGGGAAGTCAAGATGGGGTCCCGCTAAAGCGCAAGAAACAAAATCAAGAATCAATAAATGGGATGGATTCAAACTAAAAAGCTTCTTCTCAGCAAAAGAAACAATCAATAAGGTCAACAGAGAGCCTACACAATGGGAGCAAATTTTTACCACACAGACATCAGATAGAGAGCACTGATCTCCAGGATATATAAAGAACTCAAAAAACTTAACATCAAAAAAACAAACAGCCCAATCAATAAATGGGCCAAGGAACTGAACAGACACTTCTCAGAAGAAGATACACAATCGATCAACAAATATATGAAAAAATGTTCAACATCTCTAGCAATTACAGAAATGCAAATCAAAACTACTCTAAGATTTCTCTAAGATTTCGTCTCACTCCAGTCAGAATGGCAGCTATTAAGGACACAAACAACAATAAATGTTGGAGAGGATGTGGGGGAAAAGGCACACTCATACATTGCTGGTGGGACTGCAAAATGGTGCAGCCAATTTGGAAAGCAGTATGGAGATTCCTTGGAAAACTGGGAATGGAACCACCTTATGATCCAGCTATCCCACTCCTCGGTCTATACCCAAAGGACTTAAAAACAGCATACTACAGGGACACAGCCACATCAATGTTTATAGCAGCACAATTCACAATAGCTAAACTGTGGAACCAACCCAGATGCCCTTCAGTTGATGAATAGATAGGGAAACTTTGGTATATCTACACAATGAAACATTACTCAGCATTAAAAGAGAATAAAATCATGGCACTTGCAGGTAAATGGATGGAGTTGGAGAATATAATGCTAAGTGAAGTAAGCCAATCCCCAAAAACCAAAGTCTGAATGATTTCTTTGATATGAGGATGCTGACTCATAATGGTGATGGGGGGGAGCACAGGAGGAATGGAGGAACTTTAAATAGATCAAAGGGGAAGGAGGGGAAGGGAGGGGGCAAAGGGGTAGAAATGACGGTGGAATGAGTTAGACATTATTACCCTAAGTACATGTATGAAGACACGAATGGCATGAAAATACTTGTGTAGAACCAATGACTTGAAAAATTATGCTCTATATATGTAATATGAGATGAATTGCATTCCGTCATCATGTATAACAAATTAGAATAAATAAATAATTTAATAAAACAAATTGGAATAAATAGGTAATTTAATTTAAAAAAGACAAACACACACATGCACACACGCACAAAGAAACTAGTCTTTTCTTGGTTCTAAGAACAGTATTTGGGTTTTTTGTTTTTGTTTTTCTTTTTCCTTTCTTTCTTTTTTTTTTTCCTCTCTCTCTCTTCCATGCATTAGTTCCCCTTCGAAAAGGTTTCCTTGGGCTTCTTCATGTTGGGCCTTCTCCTCTTGCATTTGGGAATCCTTGATGGTCCAATATTTAAGGATATTAAAGACTGGAAGCTCTGCACTCTTGGGTGGAATTTATTGATGCTTCCTTAAGAGACCCCCCAAATGTCAACTTGTGAGTTATTTTCTCTGGATCTACTCAGGGTCTCCAAAGGGGAAAAGTCCTCCCATCCCCTGAGAGCAGTAGTCCTAGAAAAAGTGCTTGGCTAGTCACGGCCTGCCCTCGGTCAAGGACAGGACTTTTGAGTACTCTCCCCTCCTTCTCGGCCGGGCGCCCCCCCCCCCCACTGCCCCATCTTCACTCCGCGGGATGGGAGAGGGCGTGAACCTCAGCACCACCTACCAGTTCTTTCATAAGATAAATCTCAAGACCCCAGGGAAGAAGCAAATGGCTGGCAGTTAGCACAGAGTCGCCACAGCTGATGCGCGTTAAAGGCCCTCAGCTTTCACCCCTGCCTCTGCCTTCAGCTGAGTCCCTCAGCCGCTCTCCGCCACTCTCACCCTGCCCTGACGCTCGGGTCCTTCAGGACCTCCTCCTTGGCCATCTCAATCTCTGCATGTACTTTGGGTGCTGTGTTCTTAGTCCTGCTAAGTCAGATAACAGCTGTCTGTCTAATTGTGGTTCTGCAAAATGTCACTGAACTCCTTCCTCTGCTGACATCCTTTCTTCTGTATTCTTTGTCCTTCAGGTGGATTCCATGTTAAACTTCTCTACTATTATTTTATCAAAAGTGTGAAATGCATCACACTAATGTGTGCTCACTGCACTAGCTTGACTTTCCCTGTGGCTTCACAACCTTCTGCTCTTGTTTGTGACTTTGCCCCTCTTTTCTCTTTGAAAATAACTTTTTTTGGTTGCTATCTGGTTTCTAGTTTGGGAAGCTTGATTTCTCCCAGTTATAAGCTGTGTTGGTTTTATTTATTTATTTTTCTTTTCTTTTTTAATTTTGTCGGCTTTGCTCATGGTACTCTAAATTTTGTGTGCACACTCTTCTTTTTTTATTTATTTATTTTTTTTATTTTTATAATTTTTAATATGTACAACTCATAGTGCATATATTTAGTATCCTTTTACATACAACTGTTTGTATACAAAGTATATTCGTACAATTCAGGTCTTCCATCATGCATTAAGGAAAGTGATATCCGTCTCATTCAACCACCTTTTTTTTTTTTCTTTTCTCCCCCTCCCTCCCCTCTTGCTCCCTCCCTTACCCTCCCTTCCCTTGACCATTCTAGTGTTCCTCTAATCCTCCTATGTACCCCCATCCAACAGTACTTTGAAATAGCCTCCTTATATAAGAGAGAACATTTGGTAGTTGGATTTTTGAGACTGACTAACTTCACTTAGCATTATGTCTTCCAACTTCATCCATTTACCTGCAAATGCCATTAATTTATTTTCTTTTATTGCTGAGTAAAATTCCATTGTGTGTATATGCCACATTTTCTTAATCCACTCATTTACTGAGGGACATCTAGGTTGGTTCCACAACCTAGCTATTGTGAATTTCGC
Source organism: Tamias sibiricus (assembly GCA_025594165.1). Taxonomy (NCBI): domain Eukaryota; kingdom Metazoa; phylum Chordata; class Mammalia; order Rodentia; family Sciuridae; genus Tamias; species Tamias sibiricus. Next base: position 22,105,494 of record CM046671.1, read on the forward strand.
AGCTACAAACATTGAGTTAGCTGTGTCACTGTAATATGCTGTTTTTTAAGTCCTTTGGGAATAGACCCAGGAGTGGGATGGCTGGGTCATAGGATGGTTCCATTCCCAGTTTTCCAAGAAATCTCCATACTGCTTTCCATAACGGTTGCACCATTTTGCAGTCCCACCAGCAATGTATGAGGCACACTCTTCTTCTCGGGCCTCCCCCCACCAGTTACTCTTCCTGTTATGGTTTAGATATGAGGTGTCCCCCAAAAGCTCATGTGTAAGGCAATGCAAGAAGGCTTAGATTTGAAATGATTGAGTAATAAGAGTTTTGACCTAATCAGTGCATTAATCCACCTGAATGGACTAACTGGGTGGTAACAGTAAGTAGGTAGGGTGTGGTTAGAGGAGGTAGGTTCCCGGGGCTGTGCCTTTGGGGGTATATATTTTATACCTGGTGAGCAGAACAATCTCTCTCTCTCTGTCTCTCTCTGTCTCTCTCTCTCTCTCTCTCTCTCTCTCTCTCTCTCTCTGCCTTATTGTCTTCTCCAGAGATGCTTTCCTCTGCCATATCTTTTGCCATAATGTTCTGCCTTATTTTGGGCCCACAGCAATGGAATTGGACATTTATGGACTGAGACCTCTGAAACCACAAGCACTAAACAAATCATTCCTCCTCTAAAATTGTTCTTGTCAGTTCTTTTGGTCACAGCAGAAAAAAAAAAAAAAAAAAAAAAAAAAAAACCACCTGATGAAAGCACCTCCCTTTCTGGAAGTTTCTGAGTGTTCCAACACCCCCCACCACCACCACCCCCGGGAGCACAGACCAGACTCAGGACTCTCACCCAGTACAGCTTGGGTTGTCTTCTCTGGAATGCATCCTGCTTCCTGTCTGAGAGGAGGTGTGGAGCTCACGTCTAGAGCCTGCCTCCTCCTTCCACCCAGGCAAGCTGTGAGTTTCTTAACACCAATCTCCTGCCAGATAATGGGACTTTTCCAGCTCAATCCACAGCTAGAGAGTGGGCCTAGGCTTGGATTTCTGGCAGAGGAGGTACCTGGCTTTGAACTCTCACTGTCTAAGGAGACTATTCACTCTCTCCTCATCCCTCCAGGGGGTTTGACTTTCCAGACCACCATTTGCTCCACGTCTGGCCCCCCAAAGCTTCAGCCCCTGCTCACCACAGGGGTTTTCCATCCTATTTCTGGCCCACAGAGATTTTTATCTGTTTTGTTCTATTTCCCCATTTCCATGGAAAGTCGTTCCCCACCTACCCTGTGCCTACCCAGTGCTTTATCACAAACGTCTCTGCAGGGATTCCATGATTAAGGAGGAAGGTGCCTAAAAACTGGTCTCTCAGTGCTTCCTCAGTGCTTGGTGTGTTAGAACTTGCCCTGTGCTTGTGTTTGAGATGGTTAATATTTGCCAGGTCACACATATATGTGCATAAATACTTTTTCCAATCTAGCCATGGGCTTAAATATTATAAACGACAACCCTCATTACTGTTAGAAATTGTAAATGAATAAAAATTCTCATTTGGTGCACTCATACAAAATGACTTAATTTCTCCTTGGCTTACGCAAAGGGAGTTGGAAGTTGAAGTTCTTGATTTCTAAGGCTTTATGTATGAGCCTGTTTTTTCTACCATGCTGTGCATCAAACTGACTTTTTATTCAACTGCTAATGATGTTGGGATAATTAAGATAAGCCTCTGAAACATAGTGTGAAGACAAATAGAAATTCCACTTACATAGTTAAAAAGGGAAGATTGTCAGTATTTATTGTCAATGAATGCATCTTGCAATTGCAAAGCATTCTAAGGCAACTCTCAGCCCTGTGCTGTGTCTACATACAGTTTTCACTTCACTCATTACCCATGATGTAGAGTAAATTGGCTCATCTAAACAGAACAAAACAAAACAAAAGAAAAAGAAAGGGGCTTAATTGTAGGTGTCCTTTTTAGGAATGACTTCCTTTGAGTTGCAACTTGTCATAAAATCAGAGGGTGCTGGGCTTGTTTTATGCTATTTTCTTTCTGCTTCTTGGTGGTTGTTTAAGGTTCTGACTCTGACAAATCTTGACTCTATCTGGTGGTGTGGGAAGGAATTTGGAAACTTGGGAGTGAGAGGTGAAAAAAGGCAGCACAGAACGCAGGATAGATCTACCTAAAAAGACAGTCTCCATGCAAAGGCTGAAGACGCCCCCACCTACGTCATGTGGGGGAGGGATCTACTTGGAAATGCAGGTTCTCAGGTCCCATACTGACCAATGGAGTCAGAATCTATATTTTTTTAAAAATATTTATTTTTTAGTTGTAGTTGGACACAATACCTTTATTTTATTTATTTACTTTTATGTGGTGCTGATAATCAAACCCAGGGCCTCGCATGTGCTAAGCGAGCGCTCTAAACGGCTAAGCCACAACTCCAGCCCCAGAATCTGCATTTTAATGAAATCTCCATTAAATGTGAAAAGCACTGCACTAAGATATATTTGAGGTCAGACTTAATTCAAACATTTTATACAGGAGACAATGGACTTATACCAAGTTACTAACTGGTAATAGGACCAGTTCCTGTTGTTTATAATAACCTCTATCTGTTTAACCTCTGTGCCACCTGTAGTTACAATTAACCTGTAGTTAAATTCCTATTTTTGTTTATTTTCATATGTTTTCTCTCTTTCTTTTCTTGGTTAATATTGCTAGATGTTTATTCAGGTTTCTTTTCTCTGAAAACACACACACACACACACACATACAACTTTGACTTTGTTGATCCTCTCTAATATATAATATTTCATTAATGTCTAGTTTTGTCTTTATTTTTTTTTTTTTCTTTCTGTGGGCTTATTCTGCTATTTTGGCTACAGTCAGCTCATAGACTTATTAAGTTTTAGATTTTTTTTTCTTCATGGATATACACATCTAAGGCTACAAATTGTTCTCTACGTACCACTTTAGCTGCACCTGACAAATATTGATATAGAATTTTCAGTTATTGTTTAGTTCTAAATATTTTCTAATTTTCCTTATAATTTATTTGTACATTAACAGGTTTAAGGTGTTTTACAATAAGCTTCCAGGTGTACGCAATTTTATAGTTATCCTGTTTAATTCTAACTTAGTTGAACTGTGATTACAGATTAGTGGTCTACCAAAATAGGTATGCAAAAATTTCCCACAAGATGGTGAATTTGGTAGTTTCTTCTACAGAGTTGTTAATTTCTATTTTATGCATGCTTGAAATTGTTATTAGTTCCATTCAAATTTAAAACTGCTGTATATTTTTGGAAAATTGGGTCTTTCTGTCATTCATTATGTTATGACCTCTAGCTCTAGTAATGCTTTTTTTGCCTTAAAAGTTTACTTGGTCTGATATTAATACTATAACTTGATTTCTCTTTTGGTTGGTACTTCCTTAGCATACAATTTTTTCCCATACTTTGACTTTTAGTTCTCGTGTACTTTAATGTATAAGAAGCATCTCTTTTAAACAGCATATACCTGGAATTTTAAAATCTGATCTGATACATTTTTCATTGAAGAGTTTAGTTCTTTCACATTTATAGTGATAACTGATATATTTGGATTTTTATCCAACATTATACTATGTGGCTTCTATTTGTTTTACTATTTTGTTCTCTCTTTAAAATGTTTTCTTCAGCCAGCTCAGTGGGACACACCTGTAATCCCAGCAACTTTATCAGGATGAAGTTTCAGAACCTCTATGCAATCACTTATTGGTCAGAGGTTTGAGAGGGAATGGGTGAGGGCACTGAGTACCTTCAGATTGACTCTACCCAAGCAAGCTGGATGTACTGGACCAATTCTGTCACCAAGAAACCTAAATCTCTGCTTTCCAATTAAGATTTTGTTTCCAGCCCATTGCACAATGCATTTTCTGAGTATAGCTCAGGTTTCAATTTCATCCACTTTTTAATCAAAACCATTTCAAATCTTTATTCCTTATTTGGGCAGATGCACCCCTCCCCCCTTTTGCAACCAATTTTGTCCATCATTTGTTTGGACCTCAATAACTCCTCGACTGTCTGATTAGAAACTGTGCTATTGTTTGTTTGTTTGTGATTTGGTTCTCAGACACAGTTCTGCTCCCATTATATTCACAAAGGTGGACACTTCGGGTGACCAAAGACAGTTAGGAAATATTTACAGGAGGAAATGACATCAAAGCCAAGATCTGAAGGAAAGGATTCATCCATCTATTGATACCTATATATATATATTTGAACAATTATCCTATGCAAATACAGATATGGTATTTTTAGTAATTATCCTATTCAAATATTGATAGTCTAGCAGTTAAAAAAAACAGAGTACTTGCTGTCTTCATGAAGCTTACATTTTAGCAGAGGGAGATAGACAACAAACGTATAAGTACCTAATATAGTGTAAGTGGATGGATAACACCGAAGTGATACCTGAGTGTCAAACGTCAGAGGATATGAAGCCACAACAGATGACTAAAGAGGTCACTAGGAGGAGGGCACGGATGAGTTGTTTTCAGCTCTGTTGGGCTCAACAGCCCTTTTTTATAGTAATAGATATTTTATAATACTCCTGTTGGCATTCTAAAATTAAACCATAATATATCTACCCAAATGCATAATTTTTAAAAAGGATATGTAATGGCCTCGTTATAATATAAACAAATCAAATCAAATTGTAAGCATTTTTTATCCATTCACGTCTAGTCAGGAAAGCAACCCACTCCTAGGAATCTCAAACAGAGGTGAGTTAATGTAGGGCATTGGTTATAAAGGTCTCCGAAAGGCTGAAAGAGCCTTTAGAGGAAGATAGGGGAAGGCAGGTAGGGTTCTCCAGAATTAGTGACTTCAGGAAATCACTACCTGCTAGAGCAGATGAAGCAAGAGGGAAACAGTGTTATTCCAAGCCCAGACGGGCCAGAAACGGCAGCGGCTCCCACTGTTCACACCACATAATCCAGGAAGAACCCACAAGCTAGGACAAATGGTGTCTCCTTTTTCCCCTTCCAACCACCCCAACTCCTATTATTGGAAGACCCCCCCCCCCCCACCATGGGAAGCCAGAAGGAATCTGGAAGCTAGAATCTGGAAGCTAGAACTTGGGGTTTCCAGGCCCAAAGGTGGAGGGGAGAGTTTAAAAGGGGTGCAGAGCCAAGAGATGATTGTTACAAGTTGCAACTTTTAGGCACAACAATATTTAAAGTTATAATGATTTTTGAATCTGCTTTTCAGTAAGTTGGGACTTAAGAGAAGGGAAACAATGTTCCACTACACGTTGTAAATACTTTTATGATATTTGGAAATAAAAGGCTAGATAAGTATGTCCACGAGTCCTTACAATTTCCATGAATCCAACAACTGCTGTCCAGGTAGATGTGAGTAGGGCAGAACTGCCTGGATGTTGTCACACGTGGCCATTGCTGCTAGACCTTCCAAAGGGGCGGGTCAACATTTCACAGGAAGAGGAATAAATCAACTCAGTTGCATTGTTAGAAAATCCAGTGTTTATTATAACCATGCCCAAAAGCTTCATGTTCACGTGGAACTTAGGTTTGGGGCTTAAATCGTTATAAACAAGTTTTGGTTTTTTGTTTTCTTTTTTTCTTGCATGAATGTCCACTAGGACATCCAACTTTTTGTCCCTCGCCTTCTAAATGCCACTTGCACATCTCCCACCCACCCCACCTCCATCCCTAATATTAAGACAACTAAAAATATCTCCACAGATTTTCAATTCCCCCAAGGAACAGTACTACTCCTGCTAAGACCACTGAAGTAGTTGTATACTTTGAAATGAAAATTATTCTGATCTGTTAGGTGAAAAATGTTTACAATGATTCCCTTTCGTTACTTTTAAAAAAGCATTTAAACATGCATATGAGAAAAAGGTTGGCAATTGTCTCAGTCTCTTCGTGCTACTATAACAAAACACCATAGACCCGGTGACTTTCAAACAACAGAAACCAACTTCTCACCGTTCAGAGACTGAGAAGTCCCAGAGGAGGGCATTGGCTAATGCGGTGCCCCTTGAGGGCCCTCTTCCTGCTCAGAGATGGCCTCCTCCCCCGCCTGCCTCACTTGGTGACAAGGCAAAGCAGCTCCCAGGGTCTTTTTCAATCCTACCCAGGAGGCTCCTCCTGGTGACCTAGTCACCTCCACAGGCCCGCCTCCTATTATCATCACATTGGGGGTTTAGGGTGTCCACTTAAGAAAACAAGAGGGGCTTAATCTTTCAGTCCATTGCAATAGTATATAAACCAGAGTGTTGTCAGTAGTTATCTCTGTTTTTTTTTTTTTTTCTTTTGTATTATTTGTGTTTTTAGAATCTCCTATTAAGAAAATTATAAATTTATTCAAGGGAAGAAAGAAAACAAAAAGACAATAGGGACAATAGGCCCAGCTGAGCAAATTCCTCAGTGGGGATCCTGGGTCTCGGGATCTCAGCCTGGTTCACAGGATCCGCACACCCCAGATCTCACCGTGGGGCTGGGCTGCTTGACTTCTGTCAAGCAGAAAGAATCCAGAGACAAAGAAGCTCCCAGGACAAGCGTATTCTCAAAGTCTCCCAGAAATGCCAACCTCCTTCCTGGACAGGAACCCCTTTTGGTGCTTGCCCTCCCTTAGGGATGGTGAATAGAACATTCCCTTCCTTAGGCTGCTGGTCTGAAACAGGCCACACATATTTTTGTCTTTGCATCACGTAGTTTTCCCTAAGATTAGGAGGCCCCTAAACTCAGCACTCTGTGATGCAGAAATATCTCACCGTCATGCCTGTCCATAAATCTCAGCTATAAACCCCAAACTGGGGGACCCAGTCCCAGGCTAAGATAACCATTTCTCATTCATGGGCCAAGGCCAGGCAGGGGTGTCAGTGAGACGCAACCAGATAAGGTGGGCTGCAAGCTGGATGCTGGTGGCGGGCCCTGCACTTTGAATCTCGCCAAGGAAAACCTAGGAAAGGTGCGAGGACAGGAACACGATGTGCTGTTGGCCCGTGATCCCAGCATTTTCCAAATGCCTATTAGGACTTAACCCAACGCACTGTCTCCAAGCCAGCCGCCAGCCCCAGACCTCTGCCCTGCCCTGGCCATTGTCTCTGGATCAGGGTGTGGTTGTACCTGAAATGCATGTTCCCTAAGCTGAACCAAGCCTGGGCCAAGACCAGGGATCGTTTCCAGATGTGGGCTTCACATCTGGACCAGCCATCAGGAGGTTGCGTATTTGAAAAAAAGAGCCCCAAGGTCCAGAGGAGGCTGCCAAGACCTGGCGAACAGATGAGTGCAGAACAGACCCTCATCTACGGATCCAGGGGAGACGGCGAGCTGCCCTCCCAGGGCCCATGTGATGCATGTGAAGTGAGAGCTCTGCTCTCCCGGGACAGGCAGCCTCTGCACCACCGGGGGAGAGGCCTGGGCTCCAGCACGAGCCCTGACTTCTCGCCCCTCCCTCCTTTCCATGTCGTCTCTGAATTGGCATTTTCTGGAACTATTTTAAAAGCATAGAATTTTACAACTTTAGGGTTTGGTGGGTCCTGCCAGACCATACCTTCATTCCTATTAACCACGTGACTTGACAATTTTCCCACATGATGGAGAAAAGCAAGTGAACAGGCCCCTTAGCAGTCATCTTTGGGAGAAGCCGAGATGAGGGCAACTTGTGAGCAGAAGCTCACACCCAGGAAAGGGGAATGAATCGTGCTCCTTTGCTGAGTTGTATCAGGCTGGATTCTATCCTCCCCCAAATAGGTATGCGTAAGTCCTGCTCCTGGAAACCCCATGAGACTGCATTTGGGGACCGGGTCTCAACAGAGGTACTCAGGTTAAAATGAGACCCTTAGGGCAGGCCTCATCTACCACAACTGTGTCCTTATGAAAAGAAACTAGGACACGAGGCACGCAGAGGGACGATGAAGGCCGCCTGCAAGCCCAGGAGCGGGCCCTGGGAAGAATCCTACCCTGCCAACCCCTTGGCCTTGGCCTTCCAGCCTCCAGAACTGTGAGAACTGTGACCTCCCCTCCAGAGCTGAGGTCCTGTCACCCCAGCTCCCTGTCTGTGTGCTCTGTTAAGGCGACTGTGACCTCCCCTCCAGAGCTGAGGTCCTGTCACCCCAGCTCCCTGTCTGTGTGCTCTGTTAGGGCGACTGTGACCTCCCCTCCAGAGCTGAGGTCCTGTCACCCCAGCTCCCTGTCTGTGTGCTCTGTTAAGGCTCCAGAGCTGAGGATGCTGGGCAGCTGCAGATGCAGGGAGTGAGCTGCTTGCCTGGAGGGGAAACCAGGGCCCGGGCCACTGCGAGGTAGGGGTGGCCCCACAAGGAGCCCTGGGGATGGTCTGAGTCCAAGGGTGTCTGTGGTTTATTTTCTGTTTTGTGTTCTCATTGTCCTTGAATTATCAATAAAGTTCCACTGACTGTCACACTCTGGCCCCTGTTCCACTATGGCCAGTGCCGTGGGACCTCACTGAGGAGGGTGTTCAAGGGAGAACCGCATGCCTTCCTCTCAGTGCAGAGTGGACAGCCACGCCTGAGGACAGGCCCAGGACAGGCAGAGGAGCCCACCCAGTGTCCTCGGGGTTCACAAGAGCTACTGGTGGGAAATTTGAGGAGATATGGCCTCCTTGCACAGGCTTGCTGCAGTAGAGTTTGGGTTACACAAAGAGTATCAGTGCCTCTAGCTGTGTCACCTTAGGGAACTTACTGAAACTCTCTGGTCCTGACTTTTAGCTATAAAGTAGGGGTTAGTATCCCTCATACATTGTAAGGATTAAATGAGACAATGGAAAAGGTTTAGTACCTCCTCATTCACCAAATATTTTGAACACCTACTATGTGCCAGGTACTGTTTTATGCTGTGAGGTGATAATAGAAAACAAGAGAGAAAATGTTCCTGCCCTCACAGAACCATGTTGGAGAGAGAGAGAGATGCCAAAGAAAATAAAGTGGGAAGTGATCCTAGAAGGAAAAGGTGGCCCAGGCACCAAAGACTTGCAAAGTCGGGGTAAGGAGAGGAGAAGACCCAAATTTCATTCACTCCTGAGGCCAGGGCTTTGGGCTAAGGTGCAACTGCAGCTCAGCCCTTGACAAACAACCCTGGAAAGGCAGATGCAGCAGGGAGAGGAGGCTGGAAAAATCCTGCTCATTGGCCCAGGAAAATCGGGAATGCTGTGTATGCCCAGGATCCTGAGTGAAGAAAACATCTCCAGCTTAAAAATAAAGAGTTTGGCAGTTCCTCAAAGTTAAACACAGATTTACCACATGATCCAGCCATTCCACTCCAAGGCAGATACTTCAAAGAATCAAACGCAGGACTCAAGCAGATACTTGTACACCAGTTCACAGCGGCACCATTTCCAATAGCCAGAAGGCGGAAGCAACCCCATCATCACTTGAGTGGATACCATGTGTTATGAATGCATAATGGAAGTCTGTTGAACCTTAAGAAGGAATGGAATTTGCCCAGCACAGTGGCACACGCCTGTACAAATTCCAGCTGCTCAGGAGGCTGAGGCAGGAGGATTGCAAGTTCAAGGCCAACCTTAGCAACTTAGTGAGACCCTAAGCAACTTAATAAGACCCAGTCTCAAAATAAAACATAAAAAGGGCTGGGGATCCTTAATGCATGATTGAAGACCTGAACTGTACGAATATACTTTGTATACAAACAGTTGTATGTAAAAAGATACTAAATATATGCACTATGAGTTGTACATATTAAAAATTATAAAAATAAAATTATATAAAAAAAGGGCTGGGGATGTGGCTCAGTGGTTAAGCACCCCTGGGTTCAAGCCCTGGTACCAACAAATAAATAATATAAATTTTTAAAATAAGAAAAGGAATAGAACGGAATTCTGATGCAGGGACCAAGCAGGGACAGACCTTGAAAACATTGTTAAATGAAATAAGTCAGATCCAAAGTGACAAATATTATATGATTCCACCAATATAAGGTACCTAGAAAAGTCAAACTTAGTGAGATGGACAGTAAAATGGTGTTTAGCAGGGTCTGGGAAGGGTAAGGGTGAGTTATTGTCTAATGGGGACCAACTTGCTGTTTGGAGTGATGAAAAAGTTCTGAAAATGGATAATGGATATGTTCAGGTCCTGAACACATTCAATGCCAATGACTTGGACCCTTAAAAATGGAGGAAATTGGCCTGGGGTTGTGGCTCAGCGGTGGAGCGCTTGCCTAGCACGTGCGCGGCCCGGGTTCGATCCTCAGCACCATGACAAACAAAGGCATTGTGCACAACTAAAACAAATAAATAAATATTTTTTAAAAATTGAGGAAATGTGGCAAATTACACGTCATACATATTTTGCCACAGGGGGGAAAAGAGGAAGGAAGGGAGGGAGGGAGGGAGGGGAAAAGAAAGCAAAGAAAATAAAAGAAAAATGAAGTGATCTGGGAAGCAGGACCCTCCGGTGGCCGTCCCTCTGTGGCGGGTACAGGTTTCTCCACCTGTTTCTTTTTAACGGGTTCCCCCTTCCCTGTCCAGCCTGCTTCCCCATCTTGGGTTTTTGGTAGGGTTAGGAGCACGAGGCCCTGATTCAAATCCCACCCCCGCCACTTCCTGGGTGCAGTCTGGGGCATGTTTCTGAAACTTCCTGACCTTAGTTTCCCACTGGTGAGTGGCACAGTAGCAGTCTGTGCCTCTGCGGGTGGTACGAAGGTAAAATGGAGCCTCTGCCCCTCTCCCAGGGAAGTGCTTGGGGCCTGCTGGCATGCTCGCCACACTGGTTGGCACTGCAGGGCTGAGAGCTGCTTCAGGGAGAGGCTCTACTGCTACCTTCCAAGCCTGCAGAACTCCTGCAGTCCTTCTGCAAGTTCCTTACAGGGCCAGGACCCTTCTAGAATGTCACATGGCCTGGGGAGGACGAAATGGTACAGTGGGACATTGTCCCAGGCAGCTGTCCTTTCTCAGAGACGCTGAATGGATCAGGTTCTGTCAGACATGTATTACGAGGTACTGGGCTGTGATCCGTGCAGTCTAAAACACACAAAGCTGCTCCCAAACCCCACACAGACCCAAGCGCCTGGCCCTGCACCCACAGCGCCGCCCCTCCAGGAGGCGGGGAGGATGCTGAGGCCCAGCTCTGACTCCCCAGAAGCCCACTCGGTTCTGCTCCCTCTATTCTCCCTGAGGTGGATTTGTGCAATGCTTACAGCACTCCTGTTCCATGAAATGAGACTGAACTTAAAGAAAATAAAAAAGACACAAGGAGCTGCTGTGTGCATCTGTGACCTGGGGACAGGCCTTGCGGTCAGGACTGTGTGGTCAGGACTATTGGCTGCACCTTTCTGACCTTACAGAGCAAACCGGCTTCCAGAGGCCCAGGGCAGGCTGTCTCCTGAAGAACATCTTTTTTGAACAGTGACTGAAAACACTGAGACATACAAGAAAGGACTGGAATGTTTAGCTACGTCTTTAAACGTTTTGTGTGGAGAGGAAAAAATGACTATCATATGCTAAATGTCTTAAATGATAAATGGAAAGAAATGTATTTGCAATTCTTATGACAAATAAGTCCTGATTCCCTAATGTATAAAGAGCTTCTAGAAAAGAAGGAAGGAAAGAAGGAATCCAATAGAAAATGTGGGCACCATTCACAGAAAGCAATACTGAAATACGCTTTTCACCCACCCAAATTGGCAAAAATCCTAATGTTTAATGCTACCCCCTGTTGGCCATTCTGTGGAAAGACAAGAACTCCAAAGTGACTACCATGGAAAGATAAATTAGTATGGTCATTATGGGGACGGGATTTGGCTATATTTATAAAAAAATTCACAAATACAACATTACACCCAGAGTGTCTTTCTTTTCCTGCACATTTTATGCCCAGAATTCTCCTGGACATCTGGAAGACTTGATATTAATTCCCACTTCACTAGAAAAGTGGACAAAGTCATTGATAATGCTCAATAAAAATTCACAGAAGGAATGGCTAAACAACAAGGAAAAGAACACTAGGAAAATACTAGTTTGACTGCCCTTAAATTGCATTCACTTTTCACTCTCCCACTGGATGTACTTACTACTAGATATAGAAAGATTCACAAATATTTCTAGAGAAAATTATTTCCACTTAAGTAAAAAGAAGAAAATAAAAAGATTATCCCCCTTTCTATATTTTCAAAAATGTTATTAAAGGATAAACTTGAAGGTGAAACCATTTTACTTTTGTATTTTAATCCTTAGTTCAGTATTTAACCCAGAGGTACTCAATAAATTCTGAATACTTGTGATAAATGGATGGATGATATTCTTTAGGATGGATGGATGGATGGATAAATGTATGGATGATTAAGAGGCATGAAGTGAAAGAGGGGAGAAAAGAGGGAAAGAAAGGAAGAGAGGAATGAATGAAGGAGGAAAGGAAGGAGATTAGTTAGGGTTGGGTTGGTTAGATGGATAGAAGGAAGAATGGATGGGATGGAAGAATGGCTGGCTGGCTGGCTGGATGGATGGATGGTTGGATGGATGGATTGTTTGCTGGAGGTGATGGAATGATGGGTGGTGGATGAAGGGATGGATTGATAAATGAATATAATGGATGGATAAAGCTGAAATTCACATTAAAGTACAAGAAGAATTTTTTTTTGTATTTTATTAGAGACAGGGTCTCACTGAGTTGCTAAGTGCCTCGCTATTGCTGAGGCTGGCTTTGAACTCACGATCCTCCTGCCTCAGCCTCCCAAGTACTGGGATTACAGGTGTGCGCCACCGCACCCGGCGAAGACTTAAGTATTGTGAACTGTTTAGGGACAGAAGAGTCATTGACATTATTCTCATTTAGAAAGGGTGGAATTATCACAGCTTTTTTTTTTTTTTAATTAGTCTCATTAGCATCTGCCAAAACAGATGCAGGGCTCTCAGCAGTCCTTCATCTTGAGTAAAAGGAAGCAGAATCTAGCGCGTATTTTATTGTCCAAATGCGGCAACTAACTGAACCCTCCTTGTGAATAATGAGTGTCCAAGCTATTAGAGACCTTATAAAACACCATGCAGTTAAAGTAAAATTGCAGACCACAGAAATGAACAAAAGAAGAGAAATAAACAGGGTCATTAAAGTCAATCCATGGGATGGGACAGGTCACCACACTGGTTATAGTCAGGGTTAAATTACAGTGGGCAATGCCATCTGCCCCCACATTGTTCTTGTCCCTCCCAAAAGCTTTTTATTTTAGGAGTGCCAAAGGTGTGTTTCTAATTCTGTTCCTCTCTACTTCTTTTTATAGTACTCAAATCTGAGTAAATATCAGTAATATAAAAATGTGTCCTCTGCTGTGTTTTATCAGCAATAAGTTGAAGTGTCCTGAATTTCCCACTGCTTTGGAGTTTGTCACCTGCTGTTTTCGGTGCCAGCTGCACCTGCTCAGTTTTCAGAGCACACACTACCTGCTGGACCACCTGCCAGGCCATTAGCAAAGCCAGTGCACAGATGACACTCTTAGGTGTTTCTAGATTCTGTCACTTTAATGATAGTGAATAGCTCCTGGCTGCCCGCAGCCCCTCCCCATGTTTACCAGAGAACTGGGAGCTGGGAGCAGGTTCTTTTAGAAAATGCCAGCCAGCAACTGGAAGTCCCAAAGTACCCTTCATCTATGAGGAGGACAGCCAGTTATTGCTCTGAGTTGGTTAGGGCCTCTTTGCTTCACCTGTAAAAGGTGCATTCTCCTAAAGGAATTAAATTCAGGGGTACAGCAGATGCTGGTGAGCCCCACCCATGTTCCCTTGCCCTACCCCTTCAGTGCTGGCCAACTCCAGCGCCAACAGTCAGCACCCCATTTCTTAGTGTAAGGACTTTTTCTTGCTTTGGTCCTCCTTCACCACCTGTGCAGCTGGGAGCCCATGCCCTTGGAAGCAGTCTTCTGACGGACAGGAGTTGGGGGTCTAATACCCAGCGCCTCACTCTGTAGGTGGGATAACTCTGAGAGGTGTTTGCTTTGGCCTCTGCTCTTCTGGCCACCTTCTCTTCCACATCTCGCGTCCCCATTTCCCTGTGGCAACTCCTAGGGTTATCTCCGAATAACGCAGTCTGCCATCTTGCTGATTCCGAGGGAACCCAAGGATAGCCATCGACCTCTACCAGTGGGATATTGTTGGGGAGATGGGGGGACAGTTACTAGACTTGTGACAGATCCCCTCACAAAGTCAGAAAGTGTGATCACTTCTAAACCCAGATCTATCTGCACAGTTGTGTCCCATCTGGAGGCCACACACATCTTTGGCCCCAGAGTTGTGACTGGCATGGAACCTCAGCTGCGTGTGTTCAGAGCACAGTAGGCATAAGTGGATGGGGGCTCGTGGGGGTGGGACAGTGGTCTAACAGAAGGGCCCATTCCACTTCCTGCCGTGCCCATCTGTGTGCATCCTCCCTGCGAGTCCCTCCTAATTGCGAGGTAGGAGGTGGAGAGGGAAGAGTGACAGGGAAATAGAGTTCTCCCTGTGTCCCGCTCATTCCTTTTAGAGTCAGCTTGTCGTCTCTTCTCTAAAATATATTTTTTTAGTGTTCCTTTCAAGGAGGGCCTGCTAGGAGTAAACCCAATTTTTATTTAATGGAAGATTTCTTTATTTTGTCCTTACTCTTGAAATATAGTTTAGCCAAATTTTGAGATTTGTACTGTAGTCTTCACTATAGTGTCAGTTTGTGCCCTGTCTTTTGTCTTCTATTACACTAAGAAGGCTGTTTTTAATATCACTGTCAATAATCTCTCTTCTCACTGCTGCTGCCTTCTTCTTCTCCTTCTTCTTCTTCTCCTCCTCTTTTCCCTCCTCCTCCTCCCCCCTCCTTCTCCCCCTTTTCCCCCCTCCTCCTCCTCTCTCTCTCTCTTTTTAAATATTTATTTGTTTGTTTTAGTTGTACACAATGCCTTTGTTTTTCCGTGGTGCTGAGGATGGAACCCAGGCTGCGCACATGCTAGGCGAGCACTCTACCGCTGAGCCACAACCCCAGCCCCTCTCTTTTCTTAATCCAGAGAGATTTTAAATCCTTTTTCCCATTTCTGGTATCTGCAATTTTATTCTCATGTGTCTAGGTGGGTCTTTATTTTTAATTTTAAAATTCCCACCACTTGAATATGAAAATCATATATTGTATTAATTCTTAAAAAAAAAAAAAATCTTAGCCTTGATGTCTTTGAGTATTGCCACTCTTTTTCTTTCTATTCCCTCTTAAAATTCCTATTAAGGATATGACAGTTCTTGTTATTCTATCCTCAATGTCTCTTAAGTTTTCCTTAATATTTCCTATCTCCTTCCTGGCTCCTCTTTCCAATTTAAAACTCTTTCTTTAGCTGTGTCTAAGTAGCTGCTTAATCTCAGTCGCTGAGTGGTTTAAATGATCCTATCTTTCATTTCTAGAAGTTTTATTTGTTCTTCAAATTCATATGGTCCTATATATCATCATTAGTCTCTATGGGTTTTTATTTCAAATATGGCTACGTAAGCCTCCGGATTCAGTGTGGATGTTTATTTTCATTCATGTTGAAATGTGTCCTTTTGTGTTTGGTAGGTAATTTTTTTTTAAATATTTATTTATTTACTTTAGTTGTACACAATGCAATGCATTTATGTTTACGTGGTGCTGAGGATCGAACCCGAGCCGCGCACGTGCGAGGCGAGCGCTCTGCCGCTGAGCCACAATCCCAGCTCCGGGTAGGTAATTTTTGAGATCTTGTTTTGTTCCGTTTTGTTTTCTGTGGGAATCTCCAAAGCTTGGACCACAAAAGTGTCCCTCCATAGTGGTTTCAGGTTTGCTCTTGTCGGATACATGAGGATAGTTAAGATGTATTAGCCAGCTTTCCTTGCTGCGACCAAAAGACCTGACAAAAACAATTTAGAGGAGGAAAAGTTTACTTTGGTTCAGTTTCAGCTAGTCACCCAACTCCATAGCTCCGGGCTGGGGTGAAACAGGGCATCATGGTGGAAGACTGTGGCAGAGGAAAGCAGCTCAGGACATGACCACCAGGAAGCAGAGACAACTCCACTCACCAGAGACAAAATATAAACACCAAAGTCACACTCTCAGTGACCTACTTTCTCTAGCCATTCCCTGCCTGCCTACAGTTACCACCCAGTTAATCCATATCAGTGGATTAGCCACTGGTTAGGTTACACCTCTCATAAAATAACCAGTTCACCTCAAATGTTTGTGTTGTCTCACATGTGAGCTTTGGGGGGACACCTCATATCTAAACCATAACACGAGACAACTAAACCTCACCGCCTCTGCAGCCTCCACGGCCCCTTTCCATCAGCTGAGCCTTGGAACCTTGCTCTCTTCTACGCACAACCTTGGGCACATCTGTATGACCTCGCGCCACGCTCCATTTTGAAGCTCGTGTGTCTGTTTCTTTTTTTTTTTTTTGTTTTTTTTTTTTTTTTTTTTTGTGGTACCGGGGATTGAACTCAGGGGCACTTGACCACTGGGCCACATCCCCAGCCCTTTTTTTTGTATTTTATTTAGAGACAGGGTCTCACTGAGTTGCTAAGTGCTTCCCCATTGCTGAGGCTGGCTTTGAACTCGCGATCCTCCTGCCTCAGCCTCCCAAAGTGCTGGGATTACAGGCATGCGCCACCACACCCGGCTTGTGTGTCTGTTTCTTTGATTGACCTCTGAGCCCCTTGACATTCCTCAGGTTTAGCACAGAGCTCATAAATAGTTATTGAATTAATGAACTTGGAGAAATAAATCCTCAAACCTCAGCTTCTTGGAGTGGAATGCTATCATTCATCCTCACCCCTTAGGATTTGGGGAAGTTCATAGATTCTCGGGGTCAAAAGGTGCTTTTAATTCAATCCCCAAGATGGCCACAGCAAGTGCTTACTTTCCTGAGACAGATAACGAATGGCAAGGCCCTCACAAGCTGGAGGTTCTAGCAGCAGTAAGCAACTGGGGTTTCCATGTCGCTGGCAGCTGTTTGCCTTAGCGTGCTGTCTTCCTTTGTGCTTTGTGAGCCAGTAATGGTTCCAATGGGAAAGATCCATGATACAGTAAAACTTTCAAAGTTTTCTGAGGCCAGAACAAAGCTGCACCTGAGGCTGGTTCCCTTGGGCATACGTTGGACTTACGATCCTTCAAAAGCAAATGGCCACCACCAGAACAGCATGTCAAGCTTCACAGTCTATCATCCACTCCTCAGTTTCCAGCTCAGCCCAACGCTAGTGGAGACAGCGATGGTGACACACGTGTATCCTATGGTCAAGCTGGAAGCACAGTGCTAAGTAGCCGGCTTGAGTGGACATTTGACTCATTGAATTTCAAGTTACAGGTGGAGTTACATTTGAAGCTCATTATTCTAAGTGTAAAATATAAGCTACCTTAGAATACTAGAAATGTTTGACATTGATAAAGCCATTTTTGGTTTGAGCTACAATTTTTTTTCTTTTTTGCTCAAGCCCTTTTTGGTGGAAAGAAAAAAAGCTATGGCTTTAGTGGCTCCAAATAGCTAGCTTTCCCTGCCCCCTGGTGGCTTCATGACGAATTGTAAGAACTCTCACGTTCTCGATTTCCCTTGTTTCCCTACTCAAATCTTCCTCCTTGCTTTTCAATTGCTTGTGCAAAAGGCGTTCTTAATTTTATACAACTCAGAGTTGATAAAAGTAAAATGAGTTTAAGTGGTTTTTTTTTTCTTTCCTAAAGAAAATACATATTCAGTCAGAGGTACCTGCACAGAAATTTAGGAAAGGGATATAGAACTTGATTAAATAGGATTTAGAAAGTAGCGCCCTCTAGTGCCCGTCTCCAAGGCCATTTCACTGGAGGTAAAACCTCCCCGGACAGCAGGTCACCACCCAGAACCCTTGCTCCACAATTCCATCTGTTCCAACAGGAAATGCCTTCCCCAGCTGCACTGTAGTACCTGGAACCTCCCAAATTAGACCCAGCCTGCCTGTCTTTGCATCATGCCCAGTCCCCATCTCCCACCCAGGCTAAGAGCAGTCCCTTATTCTCAGGTACTTTGGCTCCTGGTCCCACCCCCTGCCAGAGCTGTCTGCACAGGTACTAGTGGATTGGAGGCCCTGTAGACCTGGATCCTGGACCCCAGTGCTGGTCCACATTGTGGCCTGATCAGCATCAGCACAGCTACTTCTGGTGAAGCCCAGATCATGCAACCCATGTCTTCATTTGTGCCACTTTCGTCTGAATTTGTCCCTTTATCAAACACAGATTCCGCCTGGCTCCTTTCGGGTCTCCTGCTGCCTGACACTGCCAGATCACCTGCCTGCCTGCCACGCTGAGCCCCTCCTGTTCTGTCCTGTGACACTAGTGCCTTTCTTATTTTTAAATAGCATCATGGGAACTTCATTCTCATCCCCATCGTTTGCCAGCAGCCTGGCGCATGATCAACTCCAACTTTGTGAACTTCAGCCATGGGAGAGAGAACTTCCTGGCAGCAAAGAGGAGGGGCCTGAGAATTGGGAGTCTTGTTCCTGTGGTCCAAGGCCAGGGATGCATTTGCCTCTCGTGACCTGTCACTAAGGAAAGCCCATGGTATGTGATTCTACTTCTACCAGGTATTTATAGTAGTCACACTTACAAAGACAGGAAATGGGGTGTTGGCTGCCAGAGGCTTGGGAGAAGGGGAATGGTACAGGATAGGGCTGCACTTTGGGAAGAAGAATAAGTCCTGGAGATGAATGTGTGAATGTGGGTGATAACTGCACACTAATGTCACTGTGCCCAATGCCACCGAACCATCCACTGATCAGTGACTAAGATGGGAACTTTTATATTATGTGCTTTTACCACAAGTTTTTAAAAATACTTGTTATGAAGCCAACTAATACAGTGAGATAAAGGCAAAAGAATAAATGGACCAATGAAACAGCACAGAAAGCATAGCCAGCTCATACACATGGTCACCTGACTGATGACAGTGGTGACAATAAGTGCAATAGAGAAAGACTGGTCTTTTTAACCAATGATGTTGGGTCAGTTGAGTAACCTGATGAGAAAAAAATGAGCCTTGACGTCCAATTCACACCACATGCAGAAACCAATTCCAGGTAGGTCATAGATCTAAATGCAAAAGACAAATACTAAATCACTTAGAAGAAAACAGGAGAATATCTAAAGAGCACTAACTCTAAGGAATCGAATGGTAAGTGAAACTTAATTGAAATTATGAACACTTTTTTATCAAAAGGTCACATTAAGAAGATAAAAGGGCATGCCTTGAAGTGGGAGAAGGTGTGTGTGATACACACACCCACCAATGTATAAAATGTCCTACAAATCAGCAAGAAAAAAACAACAGGAACATGGACTTGAAAAAAGACTTGAAGAGGTGCTTCACAAAGAATGTACCCAAGTGACCCATAAACATATCAAAAGGTGCTCAGCATCAAAATAAAACTATAATAAGACATGACAATAAAACAGACAATACCATGAGTTGATGAAATTTTGGAAAATGTAAAACTCATGCAGCATGACTTAGAAAAAATAGTCCAGAAAAATTTTTCAGTGCTGGGGATTAAGCTAAGGGATTTGGAGAAAATATTTTTTATGTTTATTATAGCTTAATATGTACATACAAAATCAGTTTCCCTCCTATGTACTGGCAGCAAATAACTGGAATTTGAAATTAAAAACACACTATTTAAGGGCTGGGGTTGTGGCTCAGCAGTAGAGCACTCACCTAGCACGTGCGTGGCCTGGATTCGGTCCTCAGCACCACGTAAACGCATTGTGTACATCTAAAGCAAATAAATAAATATTTAATTAAAAAAACACTATTTATGGGCTGTGGCTGTGGCTCAGCAGTAGCGCACTTGCCTGGCATGTGTGAGGCACTGGGTTTGATTCTCAGCACCGCATATAAATAAATAAAATAAAAGTCTACCAACAACTAAAAAAAAAAATTAAAAAAACACTATTTATAGTAGTATCTCAGAATTATAAGTTTATATACCCAAGTATAATAATCATTTATAATAATAACTTTAAATACACAGGTATAAGAGGAAACTACAAAACTCTGATGAAAGAAACCCAAATATAAATAAATGGTGAGCTATCCAATGTTCATGGATATAGAAAGACTCACTATTATTAAGATGCTGGTTCTTCCCAAATTTATCTATAGATTCAGTGCCACCCCAACCAAAATCCAAATTATTTAGTAGCTATTGACAAATTGTAAAATTTCTGTGGAAAGAGAAAGACCAAAATATCCAATGTAGTACTAAAGAAGAAAAGGCCAGAGGACCAAAACCACTCAGCTTCAAGATTTACTACAGAGCTACGGAAGTCAGTACAATGGAATTCTGATAAAAGAATATACAAACCAATCAATAGAAAATAAGAGCTGGGAAATAGGCTGACACAAGTAGAGCAACTCACTTTTGATGAAGGAGGAAGATCAATTCACTGGAGAAAGAACAGGCTTTTCAATCAATGGTGCTAGAAAAATTGGACATTTACACACACAAAAGATGAACATAAACACTGACTTTGTATATCTCACAACAATTAATTTAAACTGAATCATAGGCCTAAATATGAAATAAAAAACTACCAAACTTCTTGGAGATTAAACAGCAGAAAACCTAGGTGACTTTAGATTTGGAGATGACCTTTCACCTTCAACACCAAAAGCACAAACTGTGAGAACAAAACTTGATAAGGTAGATTTCGTCACAATTAAAAATATATTCTCTGTGAAAGACACTGTTAAGAGAGTGAGGAGACAATCACAGACTGAGAGAGAGTATTTGAAAACACATATCTGATAAAGGACCATACCCAAACCATACCAAAACACACACACACATTCCTACCACTTACAGTGTGATGATAACAAAAATGGTGGTCAAAAATGTGTGCACAGATACCTCACCAAAAAAGATAAATGATGGCAAATAAACATGAAAATTTGTTCAACATAAATAATTAGGCAATTGCAAATTAAAACAATGAGGTAACACTGAACACCTATTAGAAAACACTTTGGAAGACAATTTCTGTTTCTATAAAAATGAAACATACTCTTACCATACAATTCAGCAATCATATTCCTTGGAATTTACCCAAAGGTGTCAGAAATTTATGTCAACCCCAAATTGTGAAAGTATGAGGGGCTGTCTTCATAATGGTGGAGGCTGAATGAAGGTTTTAGGGGCTCTATTCATAACTCCCAGAACATGGCAACAACCAAAATGTCCTTCAGTAGGTGTACAGACAAAAATGCTGCAGTATATCCACATAATGAAATGTTATTCAGCAATAAAATCATGGGCTATTAAGCTACATGATTTTAGGTTGGAGGAACCTTAAATGTATATTGCTAAGAGAAAGAAGCCAGTCTGAAATGGCTATACACAAGTGTTTTCTATTTGACATTCCAGGAAAAACAAAACTATAGAGACAGTAAAAATATCAGTAGTTTCCAGGGGTTTGGAGAAAGGGAGGGAGAGAGATGAATAAGTGGATCATGGGATTTTTAGGACAGTGAAACTATTCTGCATCATACCGCAAAGTTGCACACATGGCATTCATCTGTCAAAACCATAGAACTGAACAAGATAAAGAGTGAGTCCTAACGTTATCCATGGACTTCAGTTAATAATGCTGTGTTGATAGTGGCTTAGGTTCATCAATTGTAGCATGTCTACACACTAATGCAAGAGGCTAGTGATAAGGGAAACTGGAGGGGAGGAGGGGGCACATGGGGACTCTACAGTTCCCACACAATTTTTTATAAACCTTAAATTGCTCGTAAAAATTAATTAAAAATAGCAGTATGAGCAAAGTGAAAAGACTGGGGAAAATGCATGTAATTTTTATCACAAAAGACTAATTTCCTGAATGAATAAAGAAATGAAAAATCGAGAAGAAAGGAACCAACAACTTAGATGGAAAAAAAAACTGGCAAAAGGTGCAACAGATAATTCGCATACAAAAATGAAAATGACTCTTAAAGACATAAAAAGACATAAAGTGCCCCTTATAATAAGAGAGGTGAAAATTGCAATTATATTGCAATGCTATTCTTTACCAGCCAGATTGGCAAATATTCATAAATGTGAGAAGTATTCTGTGGTGAGGCTGCAGGGAGCAGGACACTTTACCCCACTGGTGTTAAGAATGCAAAACAGCACAATGTTTATGAAAGGGAGTTTGGCAACAATGACTAAAATTGCCTTTGCGTTTACCATTTCAATCAGTACCACCACTTCTTAGCATCTATCCTAAACAGATACTGCAGAAAACCAAAGTGATGCTTGTGAAAGGGATTGACATGATGTGTGATAACAAAACAGAAAACATAGGAAAAAGCAAAGCAAGAAGGAAGATCCCAAAGTACTGATGTGGAGAGAGCTCCGGGATGTATTGTTAGGTGGGGGAGAACAGCAACAGGGACAGAGGGTACAGAATAGCTTTGGTAGTATCCTACCTTGGGGTTCACCTTTTCAAAAAGAAACAATGGAAGAATAAAGAAAACTAGTAAAAATGAGGTTCGCTACAAGACAGGCAGTGATCAGATAGAGATGGCAAGAACAGAAGCTAGACTTCTTGAGACTGCACTTTATAGTTTATGTAGTTTATAGTTTTAACTTTGGGGCATGTAACCATACATATAAGTAAAAAAAACAAAGTTCTTAACAGGCATCCCCCTTTTCCTGGCTCCAGGTCACTCTGCAAAAGACTGCAATAAACACCTACGCATCTGCCCTTACCCATCAGATCCTTCATTCCTATAGGATGGAACCCTAAGAAGAATTATTGGAGAAGTTGTGCACTTTTAAACTTTATATTACAATATTGCCAAGCATATAGAAATAGAAAGAAATACATAACAAACATAACGTGTATTAAGTAGCAGGTGGGACCTCACAGAAAAAGAATGACTTGGTATCTTTTTTTTTTTTTTTTTTTTTTTTGTGGTACCAGGGATTGAACTCAGGGGCACTTGACCACTGGGCCACATCCCCAGCCCTTTTTTTGTATTTTATTAGAGACAGGGTCTCACTAAGTTGATAAGTGCCTGGCCATTGCTGAGGCTGGCTTTGAACTCACCATCCTCCTGCCTCAGCCTCCCAAAGTGCTGGGATTACAGGCGTGCACCACCATGCCCGGCTGACTTGGTATCTTTTAAAAGTGCAGTGTTTTGACTGCACAGACATGGTGCAATGTGCTGTAAGAACAAGAAAGAACAGCAGAATAATGTAACATTGGCAACAGGAGCCAAAACTCTACAGGGTTACCAGCCATCTACGTTGGAACAATTTGAAAATTTATACTCCAATAAAATAGAAAATAATGAAGGCATTGACAAATTTCTAGAGACATACGATATGCCCAAACTAAATCAGGATGATATACACAATTTAAATAGGTCAATTTCAAGCAAAGAAATAGAGGATGCCATCAAAAACCTACCAACCAAGAAAAGCCCAGGAATGGATGGATACACAGCCAAGTTCTACAAGACCTTTAAAGAAGAACTAACACCAATACTTCTCAAACTTGTTCATGAAATAGAAAAAGAGGGAACACTCCCAGACTCATTCTATGAGGCCAATATCACCCTGATTCCAAAACCAGACAGAGACAAATCAAAGAAAGAAAATATCAGACCAATATCTCTAATGAATATAGATGCAAAAATTCTCAGTAAATTTCTAGCAAATCAAATACAAAAACATATCAAAAAGATAGTGCACCATGATCAAGTGGGCTTCATTCCAGGGATGCAAGGTTGGTTCAATATAAGGAAATCAATAAATGTAATTCATCACATCACTAGACTCAAAGATAAAAATCATATGATCATCTCAATAGACACAGAGAAAGCATTTGACAAAATACAACATCCCTTCATGTTCAAAATGCTAGAAAAAATAGGGATAACAGGAACATACCTCAACATCATAAAGGCCATCTGTGCTAAGCCCCAGGCCAACATCATGCTAAATGGATAAAAATTGAAAGCATTCCCTCTAAAAACTGGAACAAGACAGGGATACACTCTTTTACCACTCCTACTTAACATAGTTCTTGAAGCCCTAGCCAGAGCAATGAGGCAGACAAAATAAATTAAAGGGATACAGATAGGAAAAGAACTCAAATTATCACTATTTGCAGACGATATGATTCTATACATAGAAGATCCAAAAAAATTCCACCAGAAATCTTCTAGAACTAATAAATGAATTCAGCAAAGTAGCTGGATATAAAATCAATTTCTATAAATCAAAGGCATTTCTGTACATCAGCAACAAATCCTCAGAAAGAGAAACTAGGAAATCCACCCCATTTACTATAGCCTCAAAAAAAAAAAAAAAAAAAAAAAAAAAAAAACTTGGGAATCAACAAAAGAAGTGAAAGACCTCTACAATGAAAATTTGAGCATTTAAAATAATGATGAATGCAATGCATTGACAATGTATATAAAACCCATGAATTGACAATTATACTAAAAAAAAAACATTGGTCACC
This sequence comes from Tamias sibiricus, assembly GCA_025594165.1. Lineage (NCBI taxonomy): Eukaryota > Metazoa > Chordata > Mammalia > Rodentia > Sciuridae > Tamias > Tamias sibiricus. The sequence continues at coordinate 22,129,934 of CM046671.1, forward strand.
CCTGGAGAGGACTAGGGCATCCATTCATTGTTCTGAAATTAGTAAATAAAGGGAAAGAAGCCAACTTTTATCATGACTTTCCTGAACAAACCATACATTAGGGCAACCAAACAGTTCATGAGGAAAACTTTGTTTTTCTAAAAGAATTGCAGGTAATCATTCCAAAAGGAATGAAGTACCTAAAAAATAACTTTCAGCCATCTAAGGAAAGAATAGCTGTAGTCTGCATTATCAGTAGATGTTGGGACCACTCAGTGAAAGGTGATGGGGAATTTTATCTTGTACCCATCAGACTGACATCCTCTGAACCTTCGGATTAACAGTGCTGCCTGTCAATCATGTGTCCATAAGAACACACAGGCTCATGGGAGTATATAGATGTTGGAAGGTGTAGGAAAGGCTGAACTGGGTTGACATGGGCTACCTGGGTGGGGATCATGGATGGTGCAATCGGCTGCGTAGGGACACATGTGCTACCTGTGCATCAGAGAGGCAAGAACACAAGGTCCTCAAGCACTGATGGTGGTTGTTGCTTGGACAGTCCCAACCCTGAGAAACCTCCTGTTTCCACAGGACTCACATGCATGGTGGTGGCTGGACAGCCCATATACTGAAGCACAAGGTGGTGTGACCATGGGAGGACAGGAGGCCAATACCAAGGGGTGCAGCCTGGTGCAGGTGTTTTTGCAGAGTTCTGTTCCACAGTCTGGCTCACCACAAACTACCACCACACAGGCCCCACAGAGAAGGAAATTCCAGACAGCTCCACCCCAGAGAAGCCAAAGAAGGGGGCAATGGGATAGGATGCAGCTGGGTCAGCTGAGCCCAGCCAACTCAAACACCTCCACAGGGCCTCCTGGGAATCACCCACACGTCCAGGACGCTGTGATAGAAGGGCAAATTCTTACCACACTGTGTTGAGAAGTTATGGGCACCAAGTCCCTCAATGTAAGATGAGATGAAAAACTTCAAGTCTCCAATGATGCAGAAATGGTTCAAGTTTCAGCTCTGATTATATCTGTCTCCAGAATTTAATGATTTGGTGAAATGATACCTAGGTATAGCCTTCATAAACTGTAGGGTACCATGCAGATATTGTCGCCTCGATTATAAGATGCTTTTAACATGGTGAATAATAAGAACCCTGGTGCTTTCCACATGTCAGTCTCTAAATTCAAACCAATTGTGTCACTGGACAGTGCCTGCTCTGAAATTTGGTGAAAGTGACTAGGAAATCATGCCTGAAGGAAGAGGAATGCAGAGAGGGGACGGCCAGGGAGGGCAGAGAGACCTTGAGGAGGGAGCTCAGTGCTTCTTCTCAGAGGCACTGAAATGATTAACCTGTGGAAAGCCAGTGAGAGTGCTTGGTATTTCCAGGCTGAGGCTGGAAGGTTAATAACTTTGCCCCTGGGGAAGAGCTGGGTCCAAGATGCAGATGCCCTAGCTGGTCACCCCACACTCCCACATCTCTAGCAGATGGAAGAGCAGAGCTCACCCTGGGGCCGGCCTCCTCCCCCAAGTCAGCCCCACAAGGCTGTATAGTGTGCCCTGCCAGAGGCACCCCTGGGCCCTGTCCCAGGACCCACCACCCATCTGTCTGGCGACCTCCTTCTGTGCCCCTCTGGGGCTGGTGTTATTTTCTGCCTGCTGTCTACTCAGACACAGACATTCTGAGAGCGGGTGTCTGTTCACCAGTGATGGGGCCCACCCCACGACAGCGTGGCCCGCCTGGCTGCTGCCTCAGATCCCTCCTCTCTGCTCGTAAGGCTGCAGAGGTGAATGAGCTGGTCAGAACTTGCTCTTCTATGAATAGCCAGTGTCCCGGTTCTCAGTTGAGTGTTGAGTGGGGTCCTTGAGTCCTTTTCTCACCCCAAAATGAAAAAAGGTCCATCAGTTTTCCCCTCTCGCGCTTCAACAGCTGTGACTGTCCCACGTTGGACTCCCTGGAGGCAGCAGAGGGCGTCAGAGACAGAGTGGGCCCCGCCCCAGCCGCAGCATCCCTGTCTCTCCAGGTGAAACGCTGGCGTCGGGACTTTTAATTTTAATTTATTTGTGTGGGGGTACTAGGGATTGAACCTGGGACACTCTATGACGGACCTACATCCCCAGCCCCTTGGTATTTAATTCTATTTTGAGACAGGGTCTCATTAAGTTGCCCACACTGGCCTCGAACTTGCCAACTTCCTGCCTCAGCCTCCTGAGTTTCTGGGATTAGAGGCCTGCACTGCCACGTCCAGGCCTCAGAGCTTTAGTCCCTCAGACACAGGCTCCACCTCAGCTGCCCTGCCACGCTGTCCAGGACTTCCCAGAGTTGCTACTCCAACGCTGTTGCTTCCTCTGGCCCCTAATTTGCCCAGACCAGGCCCGTTCCCCAGAAGGCGCTCCGGCCTGGGCCAGCCACGCTCTGCACCCCATCCAAAGGCTGTGTGCACCCTGGGTCCGGAGCCTCAGCAGAATCCCTGCAGGGCTCCTGGCCAAGTTGTCCCAAGCAATTCTTTGTGGCTCTTCCCTCTGCGGCACCCTTCTGGTATGGGGTCCCTGCGTGAGCCTAGAAATACATACCTTTTCCCTAATTCTCCAACTGCTTGGACCTATCCAGCCCCCAAATGTACCCAGACGTGCTAAGCAGCATTCGAAGAACACGAAGACCTGCGGGGCTTCATTCCCTTTCGCTGGTTAGTTCCCACCACCCCTACAGGAGGACGCTCAACTTTTCCCACACCTAGCCTTCTCCTACAATCCAAGATGCCTTCTCCTCTGTCCTCCTCTCCTATGTCTGGGGGCTGCAAGAGCTCTGGCTACATCACGCCCTCCTGAGGGAAAGGACTGTGAGTGCAAGGGTCAAGCCTCTCCCTGGGGGGTCACGGAAGGGCTTCTCAGCAACCTCCAACAGACTGCACTCCACCCCTCCTCCCAGCGCCCTTCCTGCCCTACTTCCTGTCCCTGGGGAGTAGAGCTTGCTCACTGAACCCAAGAATTGCCTGCTCCGGGCCCCTGATGTGTCACTGCCATCCACACACCCAGGAATCAGCACAGGTCCAGGTGCATCGATCACGACTCACAGGAGTCCCAGAGGAGCCCTGAAATGTAACGGGTCAACCCAGGAATCCCAGTGCAATTGCACAACGAGATCACTGCAGTGCCTGGACCTCTCAGCACCCCACAGAGTCCCCTACTGCTATTTCTGAGAATAATCGTATATCGTCACAGGAGTGCCTTGGAAAGGGCTTTCTATGGATTGAATTGTGTCTCCCATCCAATCCCTAGGTTGAAGTCCTATCCCCAAGGCCTCTAAGTGTGACTTCCTTTGGAAACAGGCTTGTTGCTGATTAAACACTCGAGGTCACCCTGGAGGCTGGCAGCTAATCCAATACGAGCAGGTAAGCACACGGGACAATGCCATGCGGGGACGAAGGCCAAGATCAGAAATATGCTTCGACAAACCAAGGGACGCCAAAAATTGCCAACCGCCAGCAGAAGCCAGAGAAGAAGCTGGCACAGAGGCGTCTCACAGCGCCCGAGCTTGAACTTGTACCTCCACCGTAAGACAAGAAATGAGTGCTACGTTGGCCGCTTACCTTGTGGGTTTTTGCTATGGCCGCCCTAGCAAATTACTACAGCCACAAAGCTATCTGTCGCCAGCGCCCACACCCCCTCCATTCCTCTGGTCACACAGTCTCATGAGACCCTTACTTGCCTGGGCACACTGTCCTCCTCTGCCCCCAGAGCGTGTGCTTTGCCTCTAACCAGCCTGCAACTCCCGCCCTTGGAGAACCAAGCTCTAAGTACCATGACTCAGTCAGCACTCAAGAAAGAAGCCTGACCCAGAGAGCAACTCCAAGGACTGGCTCTCCTCTCAAAGCCACAGCTGAAGACATCTCACCCGCCCCCCGCATTCAGCAGGGACAGCATCTCCTGTGGTCAGTGTCCACGCTCTTCGGAATTCAGCCCAACCCCACAAGACCCAGAAAGAGGACAGGGTTTCCCTGATCCACGTCCCTCACAGGACCTACCTGTCGTCTTCAGGAGTGTGCATGGCTGTCCCCCGCACTCCCGAGATCTCGTGTCAGACACGACGGCCCACATTCCCTCTCTCCGGGAGCTGCGGTCCCTGAGTGTCAAAGGATACAAAGTAGGACAGTACACCACATCAGTTCGAGAAAAAGGACTGGGTTGAATAGAGTCCCCCAACACTCACGTCCAACCAGACATGTGAAAGTGACCTTATGTGGGAATGAGTTTCTCACAGATGTGGTTACATTTCAGTGTGGTCACACTGGATTAGAATGGGCTCTGAAGCAATGTGACTGCCATCCTTAGAAGACGGAGATTTGGACACAGAGACACAGACACATGAGGGAGGCCACATCAATGGCAAAGACAGAGCTTGGAGGGAGGCATTCACAAGCAAGCTGAGGAAGCCAGGGATTGCTGCGCCCACCGGAAGCTGGGGAGACGGGGAAGGGCCGTTCTGGAGCCGCAGAGGGAGGGGCTGCTGAGGCTTGGTTCTGGACTGCAGACCCCCGGACCTTGGAGCATGGGTTCCTGCAGTGTGAAGGCTCTCGGGGTGTGGTGCTTCACTGTAGCTCTGGGAGACCCAGGCCAGAGGAGAGCCCACGGCTGCCCCTTCCACTTGTGCCCTCCCTGGTGTGTCTGGGAGCCAGGAGGCCATCACAGCCCCACAACCAAGCCCACTCTGATGGGCTGGAGAAACAAAGGGCTGTATTCTATACTGCATCAAAATATGTTGCCGCCTACAGCTGCCGCCACCTGCAGCAACGATACCGCGGGAAAGAATTCGGAGGCAGACTGGGAATGAGTAGGTTCTTTATTCTGCTTTCTCTGCTGACTTCTCTCTCCAACTCCAACAACAACCCCCACACAACTCCAACCCTACCTGGTTAAATACTCTTCACCTTAACAAGTAGACACATGTCACAAGCTCAACTTACAGGTGCGTCACACAGTGTTCACGGGCACAGAAAGATTCTTAGTTGATTACAATAAGGTCAGGAGAAAACAATTAGACGCCTCCTCTTTGGCTCTCATCTAGCCGCCATCTTAGCTACCTCCTCATTAAGGCTCTTACATTTCCCCCCTTTTGTTTTAAGAGAGGGATAGCTTAAATAGATGGGTGACGACCCTCACCACATCAGGATCGACTGTGCCTGTCTTAGGCGTCCACATGTGCAACCAACATTCTTACCCGTCATGGATAATCAAGGCTGTGCCCTTGACTCCTGTCTTAGGTTGATATGTCGGCCACATGAGACTTTCCCGTCATTGACTACCAGCCATCCAATCATGAGGAGATGCTCCGGTTCTAAGGCAGCAAGCTTTTTGCTGACGAGCCAAGTTCCATTAAATAGCGTACTAAGTTCTTTTAGACAAATCAGGTGCCCCAAGTTCCATAAAGTAATGCACTGAGTTCTCTAGAAAAATCAGCTGCCCTATCAAGGTTAAGAAAGGGGTACCTGCAAGGCATTGTCCCGTACAGTGTCCCAAACATCCTATAGTCCACTTGCTAACACGTTGATCTAGGAGGCCTCGTGCATGCAGAGCAGAGGCCACACTGCTGGTGAGGTTGTTTGATGCTTGAGCAGCAGGGATGCTTATAGCGATTGCGATCCCTGCAGCTGTAGCAGCAGCAGCCGTCTCTTTTATGTCTAGACAATGCCACCGGCAAATCTTCAGGGCCCGCTAAGACTGGCATAGGGATGTACCTAGAAACTCAAGCAACAATCATTAGAGGAAAGGCAGTGCCATTCCAGCACTGAGTCAGGAAGTGAGTTGTAGGAGTGCAATTCAAACTAAAAAATAGAATTATTAGATCTTCGGGTATCTGAAGTTGATCTCTGCTCACACACATTGCTGCTTGAGCTCCCACGAACATTAGCTGGCAAAATATCACATTCAGAATGGATTAAAGAAAGACTGAGGGTATTTAGCTGACAAAATATTACATTTAAGATAGATTAAAGAAAAGCTAAGAGTATTTTAGAAAAATAATTTGTTAGCTGGAACTTTTGAGCCTCTACATACACAGCAACCTTCCATGAATATGCCTATTGAAACAATTTAATCAGCTGTTTAACAAATAAAGTTAATTACAAATAATACCTGTAGAAACAATTTAAATTAATCAGCTGTTTAACAAATAGAGTTTATTACAAATAAAACAATCCCAAGTCAAATACCAAAATATCAGGCTATACAGTATTAGTCATATTCCTTGCTGAAGAGAAGTCCTAGAGATACTTATAAATTAAGTTTGAAGGTACCTTCATTTTTTAATTGTTTACCCAATTTGAATATATTTAACTTAAATGAATTAAAGTTATTTGGATCTTTTTTTTTTTTTTTTGAGAAATGATTTTCATGAGCGCTCAGTTTTTGTTATTTGTGACGTCACATTTACATGAAATCTGGACAGACGCACAGACATAAAGACATATATTTGTGACGTCACATTTACATGAAATCTAGACAAGTGCACAGACATAAAGACATATATAAAAAAGAAAAACACAATTGTGTGCACACTAAAGAGAGATCCTCTTGTCCCAGCCAGGAGGAATGAGACTTAAGTTGTGAATTTATTGAAGGAAAAAGCACACAGCTTAAAAATTTCTTAGCTGAAAAGGCAAAGATGAGGTTCCTTTGCCAGAAAAGAGACAAACTCACGCAGGTGCGCAGATTGATACCTCTTTTAAGGGAATCATTCCACAACTACTTCATCTTGGCCCTTTTGATTTGGTACCTTTTATTAATCTTAATGGTATCCATACCGGCGAGGATTCATGCTGTGGAAAAACACAAACAGATCCTCTCCCCCAAATTAATACTGGGTCTGGGCCCTTCCATGTGCCTGAAAGAACATCCTTCCAGTAAACCAAAGGTTTATGTTGTTAATGTGGATTCCAGTGTCTGTCTCCAGCCGAATATCCTTTGGAATCCAAAGTTTAAAAATTTAAAGTAAAAAGGGCAACGGCTAATCTATCTTTAGGATTTGTCCAATTTTTTTTTTGTTTGTTTCAAAAGCATAAGTTTGAGTGTGCAATTAGCTCGTTCAATTATGCCTTGGCCTTGAGGATTATACAGAATACCAGTCTTATGAAGTATACTGAATTTTGCGCAAAATTGTTTGAAAGATGAGGACGGATATATGCAGGGCCATTGTCTGTTTTAAGCATTTTGGGAATGCCCAGTGCAGCAAAAGCTTGTAAACAATGAGATGTAACATCTTTAACTTTTTCTCTAGCATGTAAGGAAGCAAAAATCATGCCTGAGCATGTATCTATGGTCACATGAATAAATAGCAATTTTCCAAAACTTGGCTCATGAGTGACATCCATCTGCCACAAATGATTGGGCATTGATCCTCTTGGGTTAACCCCATAATGTGGATTGGGCAAATGTGTCACACAAGATTGACAAGCCTTCACAATTGTTCGAGTTTGATCTTTAGTTATTTTGAAACTTTGTTGTAAAGTAGTACTATTAACATGAAATTGAGAATGGAACCAGGTAGCTTGTTGGACAGCTGAAAATATAAAGATTGTTTGAGTAAGGGCATCGGCCTTTTGATTACCTTCATGGAGAGGACCAGTCAAATTAGTATGAGCTCTGATATGTCCAATAAACAAAGGTTCTTTACGTTCCCATAGAAGGTTTTGAATTTGAAAAAACAATTTAAAGGCTGGAATATGAGGTACTATTGGACCTGCTAGCTCCAATTTAGGGACAGCATGTACAATATAGTGGCTGTCTGAAAAAACTATTTATGGGCTGTTCTTTAAAACTTTCAAGATCTATAATAATAGCTTCTAGCTCAACCAATTGAGCTGATTTGGGCAGTAATATGAATCATATTTTCTTTTTGAGTGACTACTGAAGCAGTACCATTAGAGGACTCATCTGTAAATACATTTAATGCCTTAGGAATAGGTTTATTTTTTATTATCTGTGGAAATATAATGGGATGATTGATACAAAAAAGATAGTATAGGAGACTTAGGAAGATGGTTATCAAAATTTGCAGAAGTAGAGCATCTAGCTATAGTCCAATCATCATTGAAGCATAAATATTCAAACTGTGATAATGAATAGGGAGTAAAAATAGTATCAGGGTGAATGCCAAATATTTTAGTAGAAGTCTTGAGTTCTTGAAGAATAAGTTTAGCCACCATGGAGGTGTAAGACTCAATTGTACTTTTAGGAGAGACGGGCAAATGTATCCATAATAAAGGCCCCTGTTGCCAAAATACCCCTGTGGGTGTATATTGTGAAGAAATAATGGTCAATATCAGCGGTCGAGTAAAATCAATTCTATCACAATGGGATCTTTCAATGGCCTTTTCTACCAACTTTAAAGCTTCCCTAGCATCAGGAGTCAAGGTTTGCGGTGAAGATGGATCAGGATTCCCATGAAGGATATCAAATAAGGGTTTTAATTGGCCAGTAGTGAGGCTTAGTGTAGGGCGAAGCCAATTAATGTCTCCCAGCAACTTTTGAAAATCATTAAGAGTAGCTAGATGTTCCTTATTTACTAAGATTTTTTGAGGCCTAATAAAAGTATCCATAATTTGGAATCCTGGATATAATATTAGAGATCTAGTTTGAACCTTTTCTTCAGCAATGTTTAGTCCATATCATTTCAAGTTTTCTGATATATCGCTAAATATGGTGAATAGGACTTCTTGATTAGGATGAGCAAGCAAAACATCATCCATATAATGGAGGCACATAAGCTCTGGGTATTTGTTCTTGATAGGCTGAATAACTTTATCTACATAGATTTGACACATAGTGGGGCTATTAGCCATACCCTGGGGTAAAGCTTTCCACTGAAATCTTTGATCAGGTCCATCATTATTAATAGAGGGAACTGAAAAAGCAAATCTGGGGGCATCCAGAGGATGTAAAGGAATAGGAAAAAAACAATCCTTTATATCAAGGGTTATAAGATGGAAATTTTTAGGAATAGCTATAGGCTTAGGAAGTCCAGGTTGAGTAGGGCCCATAATTTGCATAATTTTATTGATTTCTCTAAGATCATGCAATAATTGCCATTTTCCTGATTTTTTCCTAATCACGAATATGGGGGAATTCCAGGGAGAGGTGGAAGGTTCTATATGTCCTGCTTCTAGTTGTTCTTGGACTAGTAGGTGGGCCGCTTATAATTTTTCTCTAGATAGGGGCCACTGAGGGACCCAAACTGGCTTATCAGAAAGCCATGGTATTTTCAAAATTGTTTTCTCAGTGGCCCCTACAAAAATATCTTTTACCTTTTCGATGATGATTTCCTTTAAGCTCAGTAGGGTTAGGATTACCCTGTAGATTTTTATTTTTAACACCTGCGGGCTTGACTGTGAGGTGTACTCCCATTTGTTGTAAAATATCTCTTCCCCATAAGGTAACTGGCAAGCTGGACAAAACATAAGGCTGAAATGTTCCTTGATGCCCTTCATCATCCTCCCATTTTAAAACTGTTGCACTTTGTTCTGGGCTATTAGAATATCCCAAGCCTCTCAAACTAGTTGAAGCTTTTTGTAAAGGCCAGTGTTTGGGCCATTGTCGTACGTTGATAATGGAAGAGTCAGCCCCAGTGTCAATCAACACCTCCATCTCTATTCCTTGAATTTTTATTTTACACATAGGCCTCTGTGAACAATCCTGAACCCAGCAAGCCATAGGTCCCAAGCCAGTGGAACCAAATCCCCTATTCTTCCTATTTTGAGGTATACTCTTTTTTTTTTTTTTAATTTATTTATTTGCTTTAGTTGTACATAATCTGTTTTTACGTGGTGCTGTGGATCGAACCCGGGCTGCGCCTGTGCTAGGCGAGTGCTCTGCCGCTGAGCCACAACCCCAAGCCCTTGAGGCATACTCTTAAATGAGTCATGTAAACTGGGAAGGAGAAGCAGCTGAGCAATTCTATCACCTTGGTTAACAGAGCTAATGCCTCGAGGTGAACTAAGCATAATCTTAATTTCTCCTTGGTAGTCTGAGTCTATTACACCTGGAGTCACTTGAAAACCTGATCAGCTTTTAGAACTTTTGCCAAGGATAAGTCCTACAGTCCCTAAGGGAAGAGGTCCCCTGACTCCTGTGGGAATCAGTTGAACCCCCATTTCAGGTGTTAGCACTATTCAGGCGGTGGAACAGAGGTCTAATCCTGCACTTCCTCTTGTTCCTCTGACAAGGGAGTCAATAGGTAAGAGGGATTGTGTCGAGGAATCATCTGGATGGATGTTTGAGGATACTCCTCCTCTAATGCCTCGTACATTTGTGGGCCCCAGGGCATTGGGACCCATGCCCCGTTTTTTGAATTGCCAGACAAAATGTTACCATAAATATCAGTTTTAGATCTGCACTTATTAGCCCAATGGTGTCCTTTTTTACACCTGGGGCAGCGGCCTGGTGCACGATACAAGCTTGGTCTTATTTCTATTGTCTCTTGCCTTCTTTGGGGATATTGTTTTCTAAAATAACCTGATTGACTATAATAATTTTTAGGTTGAGCCCTTCTTGTAAAATTTTGAGGAGAAGCACCTCTCATGGCTGCTGCGATTACATTTCCTGCAACAAAGGCATCATTTATGTCTTTGCATAGCCTTATATATACAGAAAGGTCCCTTTTAGATTTCCAAGGTATGATAGCGTCTTGACAATATTTGTTGGCATTTTCATATGCCAGCTGAACAACTAATGGCATGGCTTGATCAACGTCTCCAAACACTCTACCTGCAGTTCGCAAAAGTCGATCAGCAAAGTCAGCATATGGCTCATTAGGTCCCTGAATTACTTTAGACAAGCTACCCTGTAGGTCACCAGTTCCTTGTAAAGTTTTCCATGCCTTAACAGCTGCAGTGTATATTTGAGTGTAAACTCCAGGATCGTACTGAATCTGAACCTGTAAATCAGCATATTGCCCTTCTCCGGTTAACATGTCTACGTTAAGGATTGGAAATCCTGCAGTCGCATTTCTTCTAGCTGTTTCAACATAGAACTCTTGGAATTGGTTCCACAACCTAGCTATTGTGAATTGTGCAGCTACAAACATTGAGATAGCTGTGTCACTGTAATATGCTGTTTTTAAGTCCTTTGGGAATAGACCCAGGAGTGGGATGGCTGGGTCATAGGATGGTTCCATTCCCAGTTTTCCAAGAAATCTCCATACTGCTTTCCACAACGGTTGCACCATTTTGCAGTCCCACCAGCAATGTATGAGTGTGCCTTTTTCCCCACATCCTCTCCAACATTTATTGTTGCTTGTGTTCTTGATGGCTGCCATTCTGACTGGAGTGAAGTGAAATCTTAGAGTAGTTTTGATTTGCATTTCTCTAATTGCCAGCGATGTTGAGCATTTTTTCATGTATTTGTTGATTAATTGTGTATCTTCTGAGAAGTGTCTTTTCAATTCCTTAGCTCATTTATTGATTGGGTTATTTGTTTTTTTGGTGTTAAGTTTTTTGAGTTCTTTATATATTCTAGAAATTAGTGCTCTATCTGATGTGCACATATTAAATATTTGTTCCCAATTAGTTGGCTAGGTCCTTGATCCACTTTGAATTGAGTTTTGTGCATGGTGAGAGATAAAGGTTTAATTTCATTTTGTTGCATATGGATTTCCAGTTCTCCCAGCACCATTTGTTGAAGAAGCTATCCTTTCTCCACTGTACATTTTTGGCGCCTTTGTCTAATATAAGATAGCTGTAATTATATGTATTAGTCTCTGTATCCTCAATTCTGTACCATTGGTCCACCAGTCTGTTTTGGTGCCAATACCATGCTGTTTTTGTTACTATTGCTCTATAGTATAATTTAAAGTCCGGTATGGTGATGCCCCCTGCTTTACTTTTCTTGCTCAGGATTGCTTTGGCTATTCTGGGTCTCTTATTTTTCCAGATGAATTTCATGACTGCTATTTCTATTTCTTTGAAGAATGACATTGGGATTTTGATTGGAATTGCATTAAATCTGTATAATGAACAGACACTTCTCAGAAGATGAAATACAATCAATCAACAAATATATGAAAAAATGTTCAACATCTCTAGCAATTAGAGAAATGTAAATCAAAACTACTCTAAGATTTCACTTCACTCCAGTCAGAATGGCAGCCATCAAGAATTAGAGAAATGCAAATAATGCTTTTGGTAGTATGGACATTTTGACAATATTAATTCTACCTATCCAAGAGCAAGGTAGGTCTTTCCATCTTCTGAGTTCATCTATAATTTCTTTCTTTAGTGTTCTATAATTTTCGTTATAGAGGTCTTTCACCTCTTTTGTTAGGTTGATTCCCAGGTATTTTATTTTTTTTTTTATGCTATTGCAAATGGGGTATTTTTCATCATTTCCCTTTCAGAGTCTTTGTCGCTGATGTACAGAAATGCCTTTGACTTATGTGTATTGATTTTGTATCCTGCAACTTTGCCAAATTCATTTACTAGTTGTAATACAAGTTTTCTGGTAGAGTTTTTTGGGTCTTCTAGGTAGATTATCATGTCATCAGCAAATAGTGCTAATTTGAGCTCTTCTTTTCCTATCTTGATCCCTTTAATTTCTTTCGTCTGTCTAATTGCTCTGGCCAGAGTTTCCAGTACTATGTTAAATAGCAGTGGTGAAAGGGGGCATCCCTGTCTTGTTCCAGTTTTTAGAGGGAATGCTTTCAATTTTTCTCCATTTAAGATAATGTTAGCTCCGGGCCTTGCATAAATAGCTTTTATAATGTTAAGATATGTTCCTGATATTCCTAGTTTTTCCAGTGTTTTGAACATAAAGGGGTGTTGTATTTTGTCAAATGCTTTTTCTGCGTCAATTGAGATGATCATATGATTTTTGTCTTTAAGTCTATTGATGTGGTGTATTATGTTTATTGATTTCTGAATGTTGAACCAGCCTTGCATCCCTGGGATAAACCCCACTTGATCGTGGTGCACTATCTTTTTGATATGTTTTTGTATCCGATTTGCCAGGATTTTGTTGAGGATTTTTGCATCTATGTTCATTAAAGATATGGGCCTGAAGTTTTCTTTTTTGGATGTGTCTTTGCCTGGCTTTGGAATTAATGTGATATTGGCCTCATAGAAAGAGTCTGGAAGAGCTCCCTCTTTTTCTATTTCTTGAAATAGTTTGAAGAGCATTGGTATTAGTTCTTCTTTGAAAGTCTTATAGAACTCGGCTATAAACCCATCAGGTCCTGGACTTTTTCTTGTTGGTAGCTTTTTGATGACATCTTCTATTTCTTTGCTCGTAATTGATCTGTTTAAATTGTGTATAGCCTCCACATCCAGTTTAGGCAAATCATATGACTCTAGAAATCTGTCAATGCATTCAGTATTTTCTATTTTATTAGAGTACAAGTTTTCAAAGTAATTTCTAATTATATTCTGTATATCTGAGGTGTTTGTTGTGATATTCCCTTTTTCATCATGAATGTTAGTAATTTGAGTTTTTTCTCTTCTTCTTTTCGTTAGCATCGCTAAGGGTCTGTCAATTTTGTTTATTTTTTCAAAGAACCAACTTTTAGTCTTGTCAATTCTTTGAATGGTTTCCTTAGTCTCAATTTCATTAATTTCTGCTCTGATTTTAATTATTTCCTGTCTTCTACTGCTCTTGGTGTTGGTCTGTTCTTCTTTTTCTAATGCTTTGAGGTGTGATGTTAAGTCATTTATTTGTTGGTTTTTTTTCCTCTTAAGGAATGAACTCAGTGCAATGAATTTTCCTCTTACTACTACCTTCATAGTGTCCCAGAGATTTCTATATGATGTATCTGTGTTCTCATTTACCTCTAGGAATTTTTTGATCTCCTCTTTGATGTCTTCTTCAACCCCTTGTTCATTCAGTAGCATGTTGTTTAGCTTCCAGTTGATGGAGTAGTTTTTCTTATTCCTTGTTTTGTCGTTGATTTCCAATTTCATCCCTTTATGGTCCGATAGCATGCAGGGTAGTATCTCTATTTTTTTATATTTGCTGAGAGTTGCCTTGTGACATAATAGATGGTCTATTTTGGAGAAGGAGCCATGTGCTGCTGAGAAAAATGTGTATTCGTTTACTGAGGGATGAAATATTCTATATATGTCTGTTAGGTCTGAATTGTTAATTGTTTTGAGGAGGCTTAAAGTTTCTTTGTTTAGCTTTTGTTTGGATGATCTATCCATTGGTGAGAGAGGTGTGTTGAAGTCCCCTAGAAAAACTGTGTTGTGGTCTATTTTACTCTTGAACTTAAGAAGCGTTTGTTTGATGAATGTAGGTGCTCCATTATTTGGGGCATACAGATTTATGATTGTTATATCCTGTTGATGGATGGTTCCCTTAAGTAATAAGAAATATCCATCTTTGTCCCTCTTGATTAGTTTTGGTTTGAAGTCTACCTTATTTGATATGAGAATGGAAACCCCTGCTTGCTTCCGCCGGCCATGTGAGTGATAAGACTTTTCCCAGCCTTTCACTTTCATTCTGTTGATGTCTTTTTCTATGAGATGTGTTTCTTGGAGACAGCCAATTGTTGGGTCATTTCTTTTAATCCATTCTGATAATCTGTGTCTTTTGATTGGCGAGTTTAGGACATTAACATTCAGGGTTATTATTGAGATGTGATTTTTATTCCCATCCTTTTTTATTTGAATTATGGTCTTTAGCTTGATTTGGTTTCTCTTCTGGTTGGTATTTCCTTTAGTTTAATATCTCCCTTTGGTGATTTTCGTTATCATCTTTCTCTTCTTCTTCATGAAAAATGTTGCCCAGGATGCTCTGAAGTGCTGGCTTTCGAGTTGTGAAATCTTTTAACTTTTGCTTTTCGTGGAAGGTTTTTATTTCATCTTCGAATCCAAAGCTTAATTTTGCTGGATATAAGATTCTTGGTTGGCATCCCTTTTCTTTCAGAGCTTGAAATATGCTATTCCAGGATCTTCTTGCTTTTAAGGTCTGGGTTGAAAAATCTGAACATAGTCTGATTGGTTTCCCCCTATATGTAATTTGCTTCCTTTCTCTTGTGGCTTTTAGTATTCTCTCCTTGCTCAGTGTATTAGGCATTTTCATTATAATGTGTCTAGGTGTGGATCTGTTGAGATTTTGTTTGTTTGGTGTTAGGTATGCCTCTTGAACTTGGTTTTCCATTTCATTCCTCAAGCTTGGAAAATTTTCTGTAATTATTTTGTTAAATAGATTACTCATTCCTTTGGCTTGAAACTCTGTCCCTTCCTCTATGCCGATCCCTCTTAAGTTTGGTCTTTTTATGCTGTCCCATAATTCTTGGATGTTTTGTTCTTGATTTCTAACAAGTTTTGCTGTATGGTCTAAATTCTTCTCTAGGACATATATTTTGTCTTCATTGTCTGAGGTTCTTTCTTCCAAGTGGTCTATTCTGTTGGAGATGTTTTCAATTGAGCTTTTATTTTGGTTTATTGCTTCTTTCATTTCTGGAATTTCTGTTTGGATTCTCTTTAGAGCCTCTATTTCCCTATTGAAGTAATCTTTTACTTCCTGTATTTGTTTTTGGAGTTCTTTGTCAAAATGATCTTTTGCCTCCTGTACCTGCTCCCTCATCTCATTTTTGAGTTCATTCTTAAGTTCCATAAACATTTGGCATATGTAATTTCTAAATTCCATCTCTGGCATTTGACCAACTGTGCTTGCCATGACATCTACCGATGAGGTATCTTGATTTGTTTGTGTCATTTTCTTTCCTTGTTTTTTCATGTTGCTTGTGTGTCTATTCTTCCTGCACTGTGGGACCTTGACTATTTCGATTTTACCTTAAAGCCTTATGTTGTTCCTGTAGTACAATGCTATCAGATCACCTTATAATTCCTTTACACTTTTAAAACCTAACACTTTCTATTCAGAAAATCCAAGTTTGATCACAATGTACAGATTTTGTTAACCCAGATATTATTTCCAATTTACTCTGTACGCTTCTGATAGGGTTTTATAGCTTCAAGTATTGGATACAGAGGTGTTATGTTTAGGAAGAAGGAAGTGTCTTGAATTGTTCTTTCTTGGAAAGTATGAAAAGAGATATCTATTGAAGTGGTTTAGTGGAAGTGGTTTAGTATCAGTCGATGATGGAAGAAAGAGAATGGAGTTTAAATTAGGTAAAAAGACCAATTTATATATAAAGTAAGTTGGAAAAGAAAAAAAAAATGATAAAAGAGTAGGAATTGGTGTAAGAGAGAGGAGAGAGAGAATCAAGGAAATAGAGAGTAAACTATATATAACACCACTTTGCTACCCAGTTCAATTGCGCCAGTTCTAGAAATCCCAAGTTCTGCGTATAACTTGTTTTTGCCTCTGTTTAGTATGCACTGGCAGGATGTAAACATGAAAGATGAAGGAGGAAGAAAAGATACAAGAGTGAGAAGGAAGAAAATAAGGAAAGAAAAAAGGAGCGGAAGCAAACAAACACACTAACAATCAATGTGGAAGGAAGAAAAAAAAAAGCAGAACAAAACAAAGCCAAAAAAAGAAAAAGAAAAATAAACAAACAAACAAACAACAACAACAAAAAAAAAACCTCCCTGCAATCCAACAAAACAAGCAAACCAACAAAAAGAAAAGGAAAAAAAAAAAAAGTCGAACCCCAAGTCTCAGACAAAACGGGCCCTGGGAAGCCCCCTCTTTTTTTCCTTTCCAGTTCAAACAAATTGCTATTGGATCACGTCCAGACAGTCTGTGATCCTGTTAGTGAAATCAAGGCTGCATCTTAGGCCAGTGGCTGCACGGTTCAGTGAAGGAGTGGCCCAGGGGGTTTGTGTGTGTCAGCAGATGAATGGCACCGGGAAGGGGACCTTCCAGAAGGCACCCCCTCCCCAAGCCCACCCACAGTTGCAGCCTCTTGTGGCCGCTGCGCTAGCCTCAGAAACGCCTTCCCCTGCTGACCACCCGAGTCTCACCCAATTGTGCGTTGTCTTCAGAGAGCTGGAGGGTCCCTGGATGGCTGCAGCCATCACTCTCCGTCTCCTCCCCTTTGTCTGGGCCAGCCACTGCAGCTTTCAAAGATGGCGGTGCTCTCCTTCCAGTCAACAGCAGCTCCGCAGACTCCCGTGTCCTTGCCGATCGATTTCAAAGCTGTTGGGTGGATGTCTCCCTGCCGAAGTGGCACCGGGAAGCCACACCTGTGACTGTCGTGCAGACAGCGCTGCTTTGGACTGTGGCCCGCTCCACTCTGCCCCTGCTTGCTGTTCGCTGATCTCTGCGCCGCTCTGTCTGGGGCCCCACTACTGAGGGTCGCATCCGGCGGAGTGTGGATTTGAACTGGTGTTGTGGACCCGCGGTCTCCCGTGGTTCCCCAGCACCAATCCCGCCGGCTGTTATGGCTGGTTTTTATCGCCGGTTTCACGCTGGTGTGCCGTGAGTTTGTAGCACGGTCTCCCCACACTGACTTTGTTTCGCACAGCCTGTGCACCACCCAGGCGGTTTTGCAGGAGCCTCGCGGCTCCAGCCGCTGCAGACAGCTTGTCTCTTTCTCTCTCTGGTAGTGGTAATCAAACCATCCAGGAGATCGGTATTTTCAGCCTATATATATATGATGAAAGGCAATTTATCTGCTTTGTTGGATTCTTTCCACAGAGCTGCCCTGAAGTGCGGCTTCCTCTAATCCGCCATCTTGGATCCCTCACTCTCTAAGCTTTCTATTTTTACTTCCATGTAGATAATTCCTTGGAAACAAACAGCCTGACCTTTCCTCACAGGTCTTGGTCCATCCTTTCAATTTCCTGCTAGATCCTCCTCAATTTTCTTATTGTGCCGATTCCGAACTCCCCGTACGGGCCACCACTTGTTGCCGCCTACAGCTGCCGCCACCTGCAGCAACGATACTGCGGGAAAGAATTCAGAGGCAGACTGGAAACGAGTAGGTTCTTTATTCTGCTTTCTCTGCTGACTTCTCTCTCCAACTCCAAAACAACAACCCCCACACAACTCCAACCCTACCTGGTTAAATACTCTTCACCTTAACAAGTATACACGTGTCACAAGCTCAACTTACAGGTGTGTCACACAGTATTCACGGGCACAGAAAGATTCTTAGTTGATTACATTAAGGTCAGGAGAAAACAATTAAACGCCTCCTCTTTGGCTCTCAGCCAGCCGCCATCTTAGCTACCTCCTCATTAAGGCTCTTACATTTCCCCCCTTTTGTTTTAAGAGAGGGATAGCTTAAATAGATGGGTGACGACCCTCACCACATCAGGATCGACTGTGCCTGTCTTAGGCGTCCACATGTGCAACCAACATTCTTACCCGTCATGGATAATCAAGGCTGTGCCCTTGACTCCTGTCTTAGGTTGATATGTCGGCCACATGAGACTTTCCCGTCATTGACTACCAGCCATCCAATCATGAGGAGATGCTCCGGTTCTAAGGCAGCAAGCTTTTTGCTGACGAGCCAAGTTCCATTAAATAGCGTACTAAGTTCTTTTAGACAAATCAGGTGCCCCAAGTTCCATAAAGTAATGCACTGAGTTCTCTAGAAAAATCAGCTGCCCTATCAAGGTTAAGAAAGGGGTACCTGCAAGGCATTGTCCCGTACAGTGTCCCAAACATCCTATAGTCCACTTGCTAACACGTTGACTAGGAGGCCTCGTGCATGCAGAGCAGAGGCCACACTGCTGGTGAGGTTGTTTGATGCTTGAGCAGCAGGGATGCTTATAGCGATTGCGATCCCTGCAGCTGTAGCAGCAGCAGCCGTCTCTTTTATGTCTAGACAATGCCACCGGCAAATCTTCAGGGCCCGCTAAGACTGGCATAGGGATGTACCTAGAAACTCAAGCAACAATCATTAGAGGAAAGGCAGTGCCATTCCAGCACTGAGTCAGGAAGTGAGTTGTAGGAGTGCAATTCAAACTAAAAAATAGAATTATTAGATCTTCGGGTATCTGAAGTTGATCTCTGCTCACACACATTGCTGCTTGAACTCCCACGAACATTAGCTGGCAAAATATCACATTCAGAATGGATTAAAGAAAGACTGAGGGTATTTAGCTGACAAAATATTACATTTAAGATAGATTAAAGAAAAGCTAAGAGTATTTTAGAAAAATAATTTGTTAGCTGGAACTTTTGAGCCTCTACATACACAGCAACCTTCCATGAATATGCCTATTGAAACAATTTAATCAGCTGTTTAACAAATAAAGTTAATTACAAATAATACCTGTAGAAACAATTTAAATTAATCAGCTGTTTAACAAATAGAGTTTATTACAAATAAAACAATCCCAAGTCAAATACCAAAATATCAGGCTATACAGTATTAGTCATATTCCTTGCTGAAGAGAAGTCCTAGAGATACTTATAAATTAAGTTTGAAGGTACCTTCATTTTTTAATTGTTTACCCAATTTGAATATATTTAACTTAAATGAATTAAAGTTATTTGGATCTTTTTTTTTTTTTTTTTGAGAAATGATTTTCATGAGCGCTCAGTTTTTGTTATTTGTGACGTCACATTTACATGAAATCTGGACAGACGCACAGACATAAAGACATATATTTGTGACGTCACATTTACATGAAATCTAGACAAGTGCACAGACATAAAGACATATATAAAAAAGAAAAACACAATTGTGTGCACACTAAAGAGAGATCCTCTTGTCCCAGCCAGGAGGAATGAGACTTAAGTTGTGAATTTATTGAAGGAAAAAGCACACAGCTTAAAAATTTCTTAGCTGAAAAGGCAAAGATGAGGTTCCTTTGCCAGAAAAGAGACAAACTCACGCAGGTGCGCAGATTGATACCTCTTTTAAGGGAATCATTCCACAACTACTTCATCTTGGCCCTTTTGATTTGGTACCTTTTATTAATCTTAATGGTATCCATACCGGCGAGGATTCATGCTGTGGAAAAACACAAACAGATCCTCTCCCCCAAATTAATACTGGGTCTGGGCCCTTCCATGTGCCTGAAAGAACATCCTTCCAGTAAACCAAAGGTTTATGTTGTTAATGTGGATTCCAGTGTCTGTCTCCAGCCGAATATCCTTTGGAATCCAAAGTTTAAAAATTTAAAGTAAAAAGGGCAACGGCTAATCTATCTTTAGGATTTGTCCAATTTTTTTTTTGTTTGTTTCAAAAGCATAAGTTTGAGTGTGCAATTAGCTCGTTCAATTATGCCTTGGCCTTGAGGATTATACAGAATACCAGTCTTATGAAGTATACTGAATTTTGCGCAAAATTGTTTGAAAGATGAGGACGGATATATGCAGGGCCATTGTCTGTTTTAAGCATTTTGGGAATGCCCAGTGCAGCAAAAGCTTGTAAACAATGAGATGTAACATCTTTAACTTTTTCTCTAGCATGTAAGGAAGCAAAAATCATGCCTGAGCATGTATCTATGGTCACATGAATAAATAGCAATTTTCCAAAACTTGGCTCATGAGTGACATCCATCTGCCACAAATGATTGGGCATTGATCCTCTTGGGTTAACCCCATAATGTGGATTGGGCAAATGTGTCACACAAGATTGACAAGCCTTCACAATTGTTCGAGTTTGATCTTTAGTTATTTTGAAACTTTGTTGTAAAGTAGTACTATTAACATGAAATTGAGAATGGAACCAGGTAGCTTGTTGGACAGCTGAAAATATAAAGATTGTTTGAGTAAGGGCATCGGCCTTTTGATTACCTTCATGGAGAGGACCAGGCAAATTAGTATGAGCTCTGATATGTCCAATAAACAAAGGTTCTTTACGTTCCCATAGAAGGTTTTGAATTTGAAAAAACAATTTAAAGGCTGGAATATGAGGTACTATTGGACCTGCTAGCTCCAATTTAGGGACAGCATGTACAATATAGTGGCTGTCTGAAAAACTATTTATGGGTTGTTCTTTAAAACTTTCAAGATCTATAATAATAGCTTCTAGCTCAACCAATTGAGCTGATTTGGGCAGTAATATGAATCATATTTTCTTTTTGAGTGACTACTGAAGCAGTACCATTAGAGGACTCATCTGTAAATACATTTAATGCCTTAGGAATAGGTTTATTTTTTATTATCTGTGGAAATATAATGGGATGATTGATACAAAAAAGATAGTATAGGAGACTTAGGAAGATGGTTATCAAAATTTGCAGAAGTAGAGCATCTAGCTATAGTCCAATCATCATTGAAGCATAAATATTCAAACTGTGATAATGAATAGGGAGTAAAAATAGTATCAGGGTGAATGCCAAATATTTTAGTAGAAGTCTTGAGTTCTTGAAGAATAAGTTTAGCCACCATGGAGGTGTAAGACTCAATTGTACTTTTAGGAGAGACGGGCAAATGTATCCATAATAAAGGCCCCTGTTGCCAAAATACCCCTGTGGGTGTATATTGTGAAGAAATAATGGTCAATATCAGCGGTCGAGTAAAATCAATTCTATCACAATGGGATCTTTCAATGGCCTTTTCTACCAACTTTAAAGCTTCCCTAGCATCAGGAGTCAAGGTTTGCGGTGAAGATGGATCAGGATTCCCATGAAGGATATCAAATAAGGGTTTTAATTGGCCAGTAGTGAGGCTTAGTGTAGGGCGAAGCCAATTAATGTCTCCCAGCAACTTTTGAAAATCATTAAGAGTAGCTAGATGTTCCTTATTTACTAAGATTTTTTGAGGCCTAATAAAAGTATCCATAATTTGGAATCCTGGATATAATATTAGAGATCTAGTTTGAACCTTTTCTTCAGCAATGTTTAGTCCATATCATTTCAAGTTTTCTGATATATCGCTAAATATGGTGAATAGGACTTCTTGATTAGGATGAGCAAGCAAAACATCATCCATATAATGGAGGCACATAAGCTCTGGGTATTTGTTCTTGATAGGCTGAATAACTTTATCTACATAGATTTGACACATAGTGGGGCTATTAGCCATACCCTGGGGTAAAGCTTTCCACTGAAATCTTTGATCAGGTCCATCATTATTAATAGAGGGAACTGAAAAAGCAAATCTGGGGGCATCCAGAGGATGTAAAGGAATAGGAAAAAAACAATCCTTTA
This sequence comes from Tamias sibiricus, assembly GCA_025594165.1. NCBI lineage: Eukaryota > Metazoa > Chordata > Mammalia > Rodentia > Sciuridae > Tamias > Tamias sibiricus. The sequence continues at coordinate 22,151,926 of CM046671.1, forward strand.
TATCAAGGGTTATAAGATGGAAATTTTTAGGAATAGCTATAGGCTTAGGAAGTCCAGGTTGAGTAGGGCCCATAATTTGCATAATTTTATTGATTTCTCTAAGATCATGCAATAATTGCCATTTTCCTGATTTTTTCCTAATCACGAATATGGGGGAATTCCAGGGAGAGGTGGAAGGTTCTATATGTCCTGCTTCTAGTTGTTCTTGGACTAGTAGGTGGGCTGCTTATAATTTTTCTCTAGATAGGGGCCACTGAGGGACCCAAACTGGCTTATCAGAAAGCCATGGTATTTTCAAAATTGTTTTCTCAGTGGCCCCTAAAAAAATATCTTTTACCTTTTCGATGATGATTTCCTTTAAGCTCAGTAGGGTTAGGATTACCCTGTAGATTTTTATTTTTAACACCTGCGGGCTTGACTGTGAGGTGTACTCCCATTTGTTGTAAAATATCTCTTCCCCATAAGGTAACTGGCAAGCTGGACAAAACATAAGGCTGAAATGTTCCTTGATGCCCTTCATCATCCTCCCATTTTAAAACTGTTGCACTTTGTTCTGGGCTATTAGAATATCCCAAGCCTCTCAAACTAGTTGAAGCTTTTTGTAAAGGCCAGTGTTTGGGCCATTGTCGTACGTTGATAATGGGAAGAGTCAGCCCCAGTGTCAATCAACACCTCCATCTCTATTCCTTGAATTTTTATTTTACACATAGGCCTCTGTGAACAATCCTGAACCCAGCAAGCCATAGGTCCCAAGCCAGTGGAACCAAATCCCCTATTCTTCCTATTTTGAGGTATACTCTTTTTTTTTTTTAATTTATTTATTTGCTTTAGTTGTACATAATCTGTTTTTACGTGGTGCTGTGGATCGAACCCGGGCTGCGCCTGTGCTAGGCGAGTGCTCTGCCGCTGAGCCACAACCCCAAGCCCTTGAGGCATACTCTTAAATGAGTCATGTAAACTGGGAAGGAGAAGCAGCTGAGCAATTCTATCACCTTGGTTAACAGAGCTAATGCCTCGAGGTGAACTAAGCATAATCTTAATTTCTCCTTGGTAGTCTGAGTCTATTACACCTGGAGTCACTTGAAAACCTGATCAGCTTTTAGAACTTTTGCCAAGGATAAGTCCTACAGTCCCTAAGGGAAGAGGTCCCCTGACTCCTGTGGGAATCAGTTGAACCCCCATTTCAGGTGTTAGCACTATTCAGGCGGTGGAACAGAGGTCTAATCCTGCACTTCCTCTTGTTCCTCTGACAAGGGAGTCAATAGGTAAGAGGGATTGTGTCGAGGAATCATCTGGATGGATGTTTGAGGATACTCCTCCTCTAATGCCTCGTACATTTGTGGGCCCCAGGGCATTGGGACCCATGCCCCGTTTTTTGAATTGCCAGACAAAATGTTACCATAAATATCAGTTTTAGATCTGCACTTATTAGCCCAATGGTGTCCTTTTTTACACCTGGGGCAGCGGCCTGGTGCACGATACAAGCTTGGTCTTATTTCTATTGTCTCTTGCCTTCTTTGGGGATATTGTTTTCTAAAATAACCTGATTGACTATAATAATTTTTAGGTTGAGCCCTTCTTGTAAAATTTTGAGGAGAAGCACCTCTCATGGCTGCTGCGATTACATTTCCTGCAACAAAGGCATCATTTATGTCTTTGCATAGCCTTATATATACAGAAAGGTCCCTTTTAGATTTCCAAGGTATGATAGCGTCTTGACAATATTTGTTGGCATTTTCATATGCCAGCTGAACAACTAATGGCATGGCTTGATCAACGTCTCCAAACACTCTACCTGCAGTTCGCAAAAGTCGATCAGCAAAGTCAGCATATGGCTCATTAGGTCCCTGAATTACTTTAGACAAGCTACCCTGTAGGTCACCAGTTCCTTGTAAAGTTTTCCATGCCTTAACAGCTGCAGTGTATATTTGAGTGTAAACTCCAGGATCGTACTGAATCTGAACCTGTAAATCAGCATATTGCCCTTCTCCGGTTAACATGTCTACGTTAAGGATTGGAAATCCTGCAGTCGCATTTCTTCTAGCTGTTTCAACATAGAACTCTTGGAATTGGTTCCACAACCTAGCTATTGTGAATTGTGCAGCTACAAACATTGAGATAGCTGTGTCACTGTAATATGCTGTTTTTAAGTCCTTTGGGAATAGACCCAGGAGTGGGATGGCTGGGTCATAGGATGGTTCCATTCCCAGTTTTCCAAGAAATCTCCATACTGCTTTCCACAACGGTTGCACCATTTTGCAGTCCCACCAGCAATGTATGAGTGTGCCTTTTTCCCCACATCCTCTCCAACATTTATTGTTGCTTGTGTTCTTGATGGCTGCCATTCTGACTGGAGTGAAGTGAAATCTTAGAGTAGTTTTGATTTGCATTTCTCTAATTGCCAGCGATGTTGAGCATTTTTTCATGTATTTGTTGATTAATTGTGTATCTTCTGAGAAGTGTCTTTTCAATTCCTTAGCTCATTTATTGATTGGGTTATTTGTTTTTTTGGTGTTAAGTTTTTTGAGTTCTTTATATATTCTAGAAATTAGTGCTCTATCTGATGTGCACATATTAAATATTTGTTCCCAATTAGTTGGCTAGGTCCTTGATCCACTTTGAATTGAGTTTTGTGCATGGTGAGAGATAAAGGTTTAATTTCATTTTGTTGCATATGGATTTCCAGTTCTCCCAGCACCATTTGTTGAAGAAGCTATCCTTTCTCCACTGTACATTTTTGGCGCCTTTGTCTAATATAAGATAGCTGTAATTATATGTATTAGTCTCTGTATCCTCAATTCTGTACCATTGGTCCACCAGTCTGTTTTGGTGCCAATACCATGCTGTTTTTGTTACTATTGCTCTATAGTATAATTTAAAGTCCGGTATGGTGATGCCCCCTGCTTCACTTTTCTTGCTCAGGATTGCTTTGGCTATTCTGGGTCTCTTATTTTTCCAGATGAATTTCATGACTGCTATTTCTATTTCTTTGAAGAATGACATTGGGATTTTGATTGGAATTGCATTAAATCTGTATAATGAACAGACACTTCTCAGAAGATGAAATACAATCAATCAACAAATATATGAAAAAATGTTCAACATCTCTAGCAATTAGAGAAATGTAAATCAAAACTACTCTAAGATTTCACTTCACTCCAGTCAGAATGGCAGCCATCAAGAATTAGAGAAATGCAAATAATGCTTTTGGTAGTATGGACATTTTGACAATATTAATTCTACCTATCCAAGAGCAAGGTAGGTCTTTCCATCTTCTGAGTTCATCTATAATTTCTTTCTTTAGTGTTCTATAATTTTCGTTATAGAGGTCTTTCACCTCTTTTGTTAGGTTGATTCCCAGGTATTTTTTTTTTTTTTATGCTATTGCAAATGGGGTATTTTTCATCATTTCCCTTTCAGAGTCTTTGTCGCTGATGTACAGAAATGCCTTTGACTTATGTGTATTGATTTTGTATCCTGCAACTTTGCCAAATTCATTTACTAGTTGTAATACAAGTTTTCTGGTAGAGTTTTTTGGGTCTTCTAGGTAGATTATCATGTCATCAGCAAATAGTGCTAATTTGAGCTCTTCTTTTCCTATCTTGATCCCTTTAATTTCTTTCGTCTGTCTAATTGCTCTGGCCAGAGTTTCCAGTACTATGTTAAATAGCAGTGGTGAAAGGGGGCATCCCTGTCTTGTTCCAGTTTTTAGAGGGAATGCTTTCAATTTTTCTCCATTTAAGATAATGTTAGCTCCGGGCCTTGCATAAATAGCTTTTATAATGTTAAGATATGTTCCTGATATTCCTAGTTTTTCCAGTGTTTTGAACATAAAGGGGTGTTGTATTTTGTCAAATGCTTTTTCTGCGTCAATTGAGATGATCATATGATTTTTGTCTTTAAGTCTATTGATGTGGTGTATTATGTTTATTGATTTCTGAATGTTGAACCAGCCTTGCATCCCTGGGATAAACCCCACTTGATCGTGGTGCACTATCTTTTTGATACGTTTTTGTATCCGATTTGCCAGGATTTTGTTGAGGATTTTTGCATCTATGTTCATTAAAGATATGGGCCTGAAGTTTTCTTTTTTGGATGTGTCTTTGCCTGGCTTTGGAATTAATGTGATATTGGCCTCATAGAAAGAGTCTGGAAGAGCTCCCTCTTTTTCTATTTCTTGAAATAGTTTGAAGAGCATTGGTATTAGTTCTTCTTTGAAAGTCTTATAGAACTCGGCTATAAACCCATCAGGTCCTGGACTTTTTCTTGTTGGTAGCTTTTTGATGACATCTTCTATTTCTTTGCTCGTAATTGATCTGTTTAAATTGTGTATAGCCTCCACATCCAGTTTAGGCAAATCATATGACTCTAGAAATCTGTCAATGCATTCAGTATTTTCTATTTTATTAGAGTACAAGTTTTCAAAGTAATTTCTAATTATATTCTGTATATCTGAGGTGTTTGTTGTGATATTCCCTTTTTCATCATGAATGTTAGTAATTTGAGTTTTTTCTCTTCTTCTTTTCGTTAGCATCGCTAAGGGTCTGTCAATTTTGTTTATTTTTTCAAAGAACCAACTTTTAGTCTTGTCAATTCTTTGAATGGTTTCCTTAGTCTCAATTTCATTAATTTCTGCTCTGATTTTAATTATTTCCTGTCTTCTACTGCTCTTGGTGTTGGTCTGTTCTTCTTTTTCTAATGCTTTGAGGTGTGATGTTAAGTCATTTATTTGTTGGTTTTTTTTCCTCTTAAGGAATGAACTCAGTGCAATGAATTTTCCTCTTACTACTACCTTCATAGTGTCCCAGAGATTTCTATATGATGTATCTGTGTTCTCATTTACCTCTAGGAATTTTTTGATCTCCTCTTTGATGTCTTCTTCAACCCCTTGTTCATTCAGTAGCATGTTGTTTAGCTTCCAGTTGATGGAGTAGTTTTTCTTATTCCTTGTTTTGTCGTTGATTTCCAATTTCATCCCTTTATGGTCCGATAGCATGCAGGGTAGTATCTCTATTTTTTTATATTTGCTGAGAGTTGCCTTGTGACATAATAGATGGTCTATTTTGGAGAAGGAGCCATGTGCTGCTGAGAAAAATGTGTATTCGTTTACTGAGGGATGAAATATTCTATATATGTCTGTTAGGTCTGAATTGTTAATTGTTTTGAGGAGGCTTAAAGTTTCTTTTTTTAGCTTTTGTTTGGATGATCTATCCATTGGTGAGAGAGGTGTGTTGAAGTCCCCTAGAAAAACTGTGTTGTGGTCTATTTTACTCTTGAACTTAAGAAGCGTTTGTTTGATGAATGTAGGTGCTCCATTATTTGGGGCATACAGATTTATGATTGTTATATCCTGTTGATGGATGGTTCCCTTAAGTAATAAGAAATATCCATCTTTGTCCCTCTTGATTAGTTTTGGTTTGAAGTCTACCTTATTTGATATGAGAATGGAAACCCCTGCTTGCTTCCGCCGGCCATGTGAGTGATAAGACTTTTCCCAGCCTTTCACTTTCATTCTGTTGATGTCTTTTTCTATGAGATGTGTTTCTTGGAGACAGCCAATTGTTGGGTCATTTCTTTTAATCCATTCTGATAATCTGTGTCTTTTGATTGGCGAGTTTAGGACATTAACATTCAGGGTTATTATTGAGATGTGATTTTTATTCCCATCCTTTTTTATTTGAATTATGGTCTTTAGCTTGATTTGGTTTCTCTTCTGGTTGGTATTTCCTTTAGTTTAATATCTCCCTTTGGTGATTTTCGTTATCATCTTTCTCTTCTTCTTCATGAAAAATGTTGCCCAGGATGCTCTGAAGTGCTGGCTTTCGAGTTGTGAAATCTTTTAACTTTTGCTTTTCGTGGAAGGTTTTTATTTCATCTTCGAATCTAAAGCTTAATTTTGCTGGATATAAGATTCTTGGTTGGCATCCCTTTTCTTTCAGAGCTTGAAATATGCTATTCCAGGATCTTCTTGCTTTTAAGGTCTGGGTTGAAAAATCTGAACATAGTCTGATTGGTTTCCCCCTATATGTAATTTGCTTCCTTTCTCTTGTGGCTTTTAGTATTCTCTCCTTGCTCAGTGTATTAGGCATTTTCATTATAATGTGTCTAGGTGTGGATCTGTTGAGATTTTGTTTGTTTGGTGTTAGGTATGCCTCTTGAACTTGGTTTTCCATTTCATTCCTCAAGCTTGGAAAATTTTCTGTAATTATTTTGTTAAATAGATTACTCATTCCTTTGGCTTGAAACTCTGTCCCTTCCTCTATGCCGATCCCTCTTAAGTTTGGTCTTTTTATGCTGTCCCATAATTCTTGGATGTTTTGTTCTTGATTTCTAACAAGTTTTGCTGTATGGTCTAAATTCTTCTCTAGGACATATATTTTGTCTTCATTGTCTGAGGTTCTTTCTTCCAAGTGGTCTATTCTGTTGGAGATGTTTTCAATTGAGCTTTTATTTTGGTTTATTGCTTCTTTCATTTCTGGAATTTCTGTTTGGATTCTCTTTAGAGCCTCTATTTCCCTATTGAAGTAATCTTTTACTTCCTGTATTTGTTTTTGGAGTTCTTTGTCAAAATGATCTTTTGCCTCCTGTACCTGCTCCCTCATCTCATTTTTGAGTTCATTCTTAAGTTCCATAAACATTTGGCATATGTAATTTCTAAATTCCATCTCTGGCATTTGACCAACTGTGCTTGCCATGACATCTACCGATGAGGTATCTTGATTTGTTTGTGTCATTTTCTTTCCTTGTTTTTTCATGTTGCTTGTGTGTCTATTCTTCCTGCACTGTGGGACCTTGACTATTTCGATTTTACCTTAAAGCCTTATGTTGTTCCTGTAGTACAATGCTATCAGATCACCTTATAATTCCTTTACACTTTTAAAACCTAACACTTTCTATTCAGAAAATCCAAGTTTGATCACAATGTACAGATTTTGTTAACCCAGATATTATTTCCAATTTACTCTGTACGCTTCTGATAGGGTTTTATAGCTTCAAGTATTGGATACAGAGGTGTTATGTTTAGGAAGAAGGAAGTGTCTTGAATTGTTCTTTCTTGGAAAGTATGAAAAGAGATATCTATTGAAGTGGTTTAGTGGAAGTGGTTTAGTATCAGTCGATGATGGAAGAAAGAGAATGGAGTTTAAATTAGGTAAAAAGACCAATTTATATATAAAGTAAGTTGGAAAAGAAAAAAAATGATAAAAGAGTAGGAATTGGTGTAAGAGAGAGGAGAGAGAGAATCAAGGAAATAGAGAGTAAACTATATATAACACCACTTTGCTACCCAGTTCAATTGCGCCAGTTCTAGAAATCCCAAGTTCTGCGTATAACTTGTTTTTGCCTCTGTTTAGTATGCACTGGCAGGATGTAAACATGAAAGATGAAGGAGGAAGAAAAGATACAAGAGTGAGAAGGAAGAAAATAAGGAAAGAAAAAAGGAGCGGAAGCAAACAAACACACTAACAATCAATGTGGAAGGAAGAAAAAAAAAAAAAGCAGAACAAAACAAAGCCAAAAAAAGAAAAAGAAAAATAAACAAACAAACAAACAACAACAACAAAAAAAAACCTCCCTGCAATCCAACAAAACAAGCAAACCAACAAAAAGAAAAGGAAAAAAAAAAAAGTCGAACCCCAAGTCTCAGACAAAACGGGCCCTGGGAAGCCCCCCTCTTTTTTTTCCTTTCCAGTTCAAACCAATTGCTATTGGATCACGTCCAGACAGTCTGTGATCCTGTTAGTGAAATCAAGGCTGCATCTTAGGCCAGTGGCTGCACGGTTCAGTGAAGGAGTGGCCCAGGGGGTTTGTGTGTGTCAGCAGATGAATGGCACCGGGAAGGGGACCTTCCAGAAGGCACCCCCTCCCCAAGCCCACCCACAGTTGCAGCCTCTTGTGGCCGCTGCGCTAGCCTCAGAAACGCCTTCCCCTGCTGACCACCCGAGTCTCACCCAATTGTGCGTTGTCTTCAGAGAACTGGAGGGTCCCTGGATGGCTGCAGCCATCACTCTCCGTCTCCTCCCCTTTGTCTGGGCCAGCCACTGCAGCTTTCAAAGATGGCGGTGCTCTCCTTCCAGTCAACAGCAGCTCCGCAGACTCCCGTGTCCTCGCCGATCGATTTCAAAGCTGTTGGGTGGATGTCTCCCTGCCGAAGTGGCACCGGGAAGCCACACCTGTGACTGTCGTGCAGACAGCGCTGCTTCGGACTGTGGCCCGCTCCACTCTGCCCCTGCTTGCTGTTCGCTGATCTCTGCGCCGCTCTGTCTGGGGCCCCACTACTGAGGGTCGCATCCGGCGGAGTGTGGATTTGAACTGGTGTTGTGGACCCGCGGTCTCCCGTGGTTCCCCAGCACCAATCCCGCCGGCTGTTATGGCTGGTTTTTATCGCCGGTTTCACGCTGGTGTGCCGTGAGTTTGTAGCACGGTCTCCCCACACTGACTTTGTTTCGCACAGCCTGTGCACCACCCAGGCGGTTTTGCAGGAGCCTCGCGGCTCCAGCCGCTGCAGACAGCTTGTCTCTTTCTCTCTCTGGTAGTGGTAATCAAACCATCCAGGAGATCGGTATTTTCAGCCTATATATATATGATGAAAGGCAATTTATCTGCTTTGTTGGATTCTTTCCACAGAGCTGCCCTGAAGTGCGGCTTCCTCTAATCCGCCATCTTGGATCCCTCACTCTCTAAGCTTTCTATTTTTACTTCCATGTAGATAATTCCTTGGAAACAAACAGCCTGACCTTTCCTCACAGGTCTTGGTCCATCCTTTCAATTTCCTGCTAGATCCTCCTCAATTTTCTTATTGTGCCGATTCCGAACTCCCCGTACGGGCCACCACTTGTTGCCACCTGCAGCAACGATACTGCGGGAAAGAATTCAGAGGCAGACTGGAAACGAGTAGGTTCTTTATTCTGCTTTCTCTGCTGACTTCTCTCTCCAACTCCAAAACAACAACCCCCACCCAACTCCAACCCTACCTGGTTAAATACTCTTCACCTTAACAAGTATACACGTGTCACAAGCTCAACTTACAGGTGTGTCACACAGTATTCCAGGGCACAGAAAGATTCTTAGTTGATTACATTAAGGTCAGGAGAAAATAATTAAACGCCTCCTCTTTGGCTCTCAGCCAGCCGCCATCTTAGCTACCTCCTCATTAAGGCTCTTACAAAAAATAGATGTATCTAAGCAGATTATGAACAGATGCACACGTGTCGCCAGAAATGAGGGTGGGGCGGGGAGTATGAGAGGGGTGGCAGTGGGTGCCTGGGGGGGGACTTTATAGGATCAGAGGACTCTTCTTCCAGTCTGTGTGTTCTCTCAGCTCACTCCAGGGTTCTCCTACAGCAAAGTGGTAGTACCGGAAGTGGGTTTTGTACTGGGATCAGCTCCCAAAAGATGTTCAAGTTTATGGTCTCAAGACAGAAAGTCTTCTGGCAGTTTTTAGAATCCAGTATATTCCACCAAGGTTTCAAAACCCTTAGAGCTGAGTTTGAACGAGGACAATGAGAGAGAGAGAGAGAGAGAGATTTAATTGGCCTTTGGTAAGATAATCAGGAATCTTGCCTTCAAGTAGTAATTATCTAATTCCTTTTCCAAATTTTTCTTCAAAATTGTCCCCAATACCTACCCAGTGGAAGAGCTGTGGAAACAGAGCATCCCCCAACACCAGCTTACCCCAGAGCCATAAAAGTGACAAATTCTCACAGGTCCCAAGACACTGGACGGCCCAGCCTTGGCTATGTGTGGATGCTCCTGCAGTGAGAACCTTGGACTCCTGCCTAGGTCTCCTCCATCCCCAGGGGACGAAAGCCACAGAGCATCCTGAACTCTTAGCTCACGTCCGCTGTGCATGTGTCACGCTCATCAGCACACACTTTTGCAAGCTGGGAGTGTGCTGTGTCGAGCAGCTGCGTGTCTATAGGAAATAATAACATGATTCATTTTTATGATGCAAACTTCAATATTTGACATAAATTCTGTCAGTATTGCCTTCCCCCTCAGCTCCTGCCTCTAAGATTTAATTGGAATGTATTGTAGTTGCAACCAGCCAAATCCACTGAGATGGAAAAAGGAGATGTAAAAAAAAAGTAGGAAAACACGTCCTTTGTGGTTAATATTAATCTTGCAAAGGATTTTATTTCCACGAGGAAGGCTGCCAAGAGCAAGAGCAGAGGAGACAATGAGGATGAGAGGGACTCACTGAATCGGCGGCCTCAGAGAGGTCAGAGGGAGACAGAACTGGCCTCGGCATTTGGCAAAGAGGATGAGTCTGGAGTTTGGGTTGGAGGCTGCCAGAGCCACATCACATGAGAGCCAGGGAGGAGGAAGCGGGTGAGGCGGAGGGGCCGGGCCTGCCACCCTGGGGGCGCACCCCACCCTCCACGCCTTGCTTCCTGCACCAGACCTTACATCCGGGCCCCCTTCAATCACCTCTCCAAGGCCAGACTAGGTTTGCAGCACTTCTGCTCAGGTGTCCCAGAAGTGACCCCTTTGCCACAGCCAAGAAGGCTGTGTGGAACCTACTCAGATCAGAAGATTGGGTCTGGGGGGGGGGGGTCCCTCACCTGGGATCCCCAGCACTTAGTTCATCAGGTTAAAATGGCTGAGGCAAAAAGACGCCACCAAAACCAAACAAACACACTGTGCCCTGCCCTGGAGACTTTCTCAAAGACCATCTAACAGGAGTCTCCTTCTGGGAAATGCGTTATGGGGTAAATCTGTCCTGTGAACACCACAGAACACACTTAGGAAAACCAAGATGGTTACAATGTCACCAGGTGATAACCTCCACGCATGCTCCACTGCTGACAGAAATGTCATTATGCGGTGAGTGACTTCATTGTGTCCTGAAATTATCCCAAGCATTTTGTGGTACCCTTGTGCTCCCACTCCCCAACCTCCCAGCAGTTTCAAGAAAGGAGAAGGAAGTTATTAATGTGTCCACTCTGCATTTGTTGTTTGTCACCATTTGTGGCTTCAGGGATACTTCAGGCAGACAAGACTCACATGAAGCTTATAACCAAATGCAGGGAGTGGGCAAATAGGTTACCAAGACCACTTTGGATACTGGTGGGGTCTGCAGAAATAACAAGGCAGTAGTGCAGATGGGGTGATGGGAAGGGGTACCTTAGCTGGGGGTTGGGCAAAGAGGACCCCTCTGAGGAGGTAATACCTGGGGGGGGGGGTCAGGACAGAGGAGCAGCTGCCAGGAGTCCCTCGGGAAGAGCATCAGGCAGGGGAGCACAACCACACGGGTCTGGGTGGGAAGGAAGCCAGCAGGACTGGACACACAGCGGGCAGCCAGGGCGACTTTGCCCCACCGGGGACATTTGGCAACGTCTCCAGACACTCACTTTTGTTGTCCCAAGTCGGGGAAGATGCTACTGTCAGCTAGTGGGGAGGGTCTAAAGATGGTGCCAACATCTTCAAATGCACGGGACAGTAGCTCACAATGGAGAATGATCTGGACCAAAATGTTGCTAGTGCTATGGGTAAGAACCCCTGGCCAGAGGGTGTGAGAGAGAGGAGACCATGACATGGGAGGTTGGCAGGTTACGGCCCTGATGAGGAGTTTGGGTTTCATTCTAAAATGATGGACCACTGGAGATCTCTCCTCAAGAACCCAGCATGGTATTTTTATATTTATTTATTTAATTAGAGACAGGGTCTCACTGAGTTGCTAAGTGCCTCACCATTGCTGAGGCTGGCTTTGAACTCGTGATCCTCCTGCCTCAGCCTCCCAAAGTGCTGGGATTACAGGTGTGTGCCACCGCGCCCAGCTTTTTTTTTTAAAGAGCCCTTGTGGCCTAATCACCTCCAAATAACATCACATCAATGATCAGGTTTCAACACAGGACTTTTGGGGAGATGCAAACATTCAGACCACAGACAGTCACCTAGCTGTCAGGTGCAGAGCCAGGATTTGAACTGAGGGCTGTCTGCTCCAGCACCGCTGCTGCTATTATTTCTTTAAATGACTTTTCCTCTACTATGCTATGAAGTTTTTGAGAAAAAAAATACTATATGCCAAGTTGGGCTCAAGGTGAACACCAATGTCCTAGGTTTACAAACTATTCCCTATTTGGAACTTGGTTTGACATTTAAAATCCTACCATGAAATTGCAGCTGTGAGATTTCCATCTTTAGGAGTTCATAAGCCATGCCACTGAAATCTGCTCACTGCCACCACCTCTAAAAGAACATTTTTCAGAGATGAAAAATAAACTCTTGATTTTGCTCCTCAAAGCTGAGATGTTTAACCCATGAAAAACCAGGCCAAGCCTATATCAGAATTTTTCTCCTTACTAAACTTTTTCTACAAGGGAAAAAATTTTTAAATTATACTTCCCTGTGGGGCATGCCTCAACCTCACCACTCTCCTCTCTCAGATACCACTGCCCGAGACCTGCCTACCCTTCCAGGTAGCTGAGCTGCCACTAGCCTGGCATCTGGAAGCCAAGGCCACACCCTCCTATACTGCAGACTGAACAGCTCTGCCTCCAATTGCTCATAAACTCTGATCAGGGTACTAGAAAGATGTTCAATGCAATGTTATTTACAATAGCAAAAAGCTGACAACTTCCCAGACAGCCAATATTATTGATATATTTGAACAAATCATGGTACTGTACCTGACTGAATATTATGCAGTTTAAGAGTGTTTACTAAGAATTTCTAAGAAAAAGGGAAGATACTCAAAAGATAATTTTTAAAAAGTATATTGAGTATAGTAAAATCACAATTACTATTTAAAAGTGGGGCTTAGCAAAAAAGTAGGAAGAAAATAAAACAATGTTGATGAATTTATGTCTGGATTGTGAGGTCATGGGCCATCTTTTCTCATTAATGTTCCTATTTGTTTTAATTTTTTAAATATTTATTTATTTGTTTTAATTGTACACAATGCATTTATCTTTACGTGGTGCTGAGGATCGAACTTGGGCCGCGCACGTGCTAGGCGAGCGCTCTACCGCTGAGCCACAACCCCAGCCCTGTTTTAATTTTTGATGCATTCATGCTTAGTCAGGAAGAGTGTTATTGGTTATATTTTAAGATATGTCCATAGCTTTGGGGACAAGAGAAGGCTTTGATCCTTTTCTAGCACCGTTGCAAAAACAGTTAGACACATCTATGATAAAAATAAGGGCACCAACTAAAAACCCCAGGGGTCATGGTGCTTGTAAAGTTGGTACCTTCTTTTATACATAAAATGGCATTGAGCTGGGAATGTAGCTCAGTGGCAGAGTGCTTGCCTGGCACGCATGAGGCCATGGGTTCCGTTCCCCGGCACTTCCCCCCCAAAAAACCTAATTAACTTATTAAAATAAAATAATAAAATAAAAATGTTAGAAGCTTACCATGTGCCAAATACAGTGGGAGCCCATGAAATACAAATATTAGAAAGGCAAGTTCTCTCCCAGGAAGCCTAGAAGATGTGCCCACCTGGAATCTCGGAAAGAGAAGAGAATTTTTAACAGGCTGGACCAAAATCCTTAAAGAAGATAAACCTTTTCCTACTGTTTCCATTAAGAAAAAACTTTCTAGAGATTTAAGTGAATAAACATAACCAAATGTAAGAAGGGGTTAACCTACATGGAATTTCAAAAACTTTGTGTAGACTTGTCCACCACCCCTGGAGGGCTGAATGTGGTCCTTTCCTTCCGTACAAAGTGCCACAGAGTGTAGTAAAAGACACCATGACCTTCCCAAATATGGTTTGTACTCAAGACTTAAAGCTCTATTTCCTCCTTCTATAAAAAAGCAACTTCCTACCCATAAACTAAGTTCTGTTGGACAGAGGTTTCCTTCCCCAGAAATGAACTGGAGACCTCACCACGCATGCTCTGTACTCTGTTTTGTGACACCCTAAATTCTCCCCAAGTACAGACCAACCCCTTCCTCCCTGATCCCCTGGGGAGACTCTTTTCCTGAATGTCACCAGGGCAGTGACAACACAGATCTATCACTGGTAATAGATACAGAGACTTTTTTTTTTTTTTTTTTTTTTCAATTCTCATCCATTCAGAATGCAAAGGTCCCAACCACTCCAAGTGCTGACTTCAAGGTAAAAGCCCTCCAGAGGAACAGAGTTAAGTGCAAAGGCAGATGGCTGTACTCTCCTCAGACTCAAGTTCAGAGGACTAATCCACTATGGACACCTGTCCCTGGAGCTCTGCCCTGGGCAATGGTGCTGTCCTGGGAGCCAGCCACCAATGACAGCTGGAAATGACCCAAGGTCAATGTGTCCAAAGCTTTCCTTCACGAACTAAGGTCCTCAGAGCTTAAGGGACTTGTCTAAATTCCCCACTTTGGTCAGAGTGACAAATACTCTGTCCTTTGACCAGCCTTGAGCCTGCCTCCTCTGAGTCCTCTTTCTGACTAGGCCCTGACCTTGGGCTCTGCCTTGGCCCATTTCATCCAGTATTAGCAAGAATTCTGCTGGGTCGTGTAGTAGAAAACTCTCCAGTCATGGTTTGACCACCTCTAATGTTTGGTCCAGCCCCGTTCCCACTTCAGTGTCTCTGCAGCCCAGCCTGCCTTCAGCAAGAAGCCTGCCAGGTCACTTTGGCCAGAATCCCCCACCTGTCCTTGCTGGATTCAGAATACTAACATTCTAATATTCCCTGGCCTTGGCCTCCCTCTCAGGCCCATCTCACTCTCTCTTCCCAGATGGCTGAGCTCCAGACACATGGCCTCTGAGTCCTCTGAGATCGCCCAGCTTGCAGCAGGACCTTCTATTCTAACAGCTGTAGCCCTGCCGGCCAGTGACCTCCAGCCCCTGTCCAAAAGAAAAGAATATGATCAGAGTGCACAACACGCTCCGCTGCGATCCTATTTACATAATTGCAGCCACATAAACACTAAGTATTGACCTAACAAAATAATGATTTAACAACACCAGGAGGTTGGGAGAAAAGGGTGTGTATACATCGCACAAGGAGAGAAGAAGGGCTGGGAGAGAGCAAAACTCTCATTTTCCCTAGAAGGAAGTTAATAAGAGCAAAAACGAAAAAGCAAGAGCTGGCAATTAACGCCTTCTGTGGTGGAGGAGGAGAGCTGCCAAGGCCCGCTGAGAGCCGCTGCCTCTGAGGACAGGGAGTCCAGGGTGGGGAGGAGGGAGGGGGGCAGGGAGGAGGGAGTCCAGGGTGGGGAGGAGGGAGGGGGCAGGGAGGAGGGAATCCAGGGTGGGGAGGAGGGAGGGAGGGGGCAGGGAGGAGGGAGTCCAGGGTGGGGAGGAGGGAGTCCAGGGTGGGGAGGAGGGAGGGAGGGGGCAGGGAGGAGGGAGTCCAGGGTGGGGAGGAGGGAGTCCAGGGTGGGGAGGAGGGAGGGAGGGGGGGCAGGGAGGAGGGAGGGGGGGCAGGGAGGGGGGGGCAGGGAGGGACTGGGACCAGCGCTTCGTGGGCTCTGCTCACCTATGGCTTTGAAGAAGAGTTCCGTGTGCACCTTGGATACACGTATAGGTGAAAAGCTTTGGGAAAGGAGCGAAATAGCAACACAGGAAAGGCCTGGTCCACGTGGGGACTGCACGCATCTGGGGACTGGGGACGGTTGGAACAGGGGTGGGGAAGAGAGCCAGAGCTTAAGAGCCCAAACCAGGAAAGTCCTGGACAAACTGGGACGAGCGGGAAGGTGGGCAGGGGCTTTTCATGCCATGCTGAAGATTTGCATTTTTATCTGGATGGAAGAATAAGAAACTCAAAAGGTTTAGGTGAGGGGGAGGGGGCGGGGTCAGCCAGCACTTTAGGGAGATTTTCTGAGCAGTTGGGTGGAGGACAGAACTGAAGTGGAAAGCAACCGCAGTTAAAGTGGCCAGGAAGGAGATCCCCCAAAATCAGTGACAATAAAATTGGCAAAGTGGGATCAATGCAGAAGAAGGTCTGTGTGTGGGTGGGGGGGGGGTGGTGGTAGTGGTGCAGGAATAGAGTTGACAGAACTTAGTGACAGATGGGAGGAGGTGGAGCTGAAGCAGGAGGTGACCCTGGTCCCCAGCATTGGGCTTGCAGGAGAGGAGAGGCTTTGGACCCACTGGGTTGGTGGCTCCTGGGGCCAAGGGGAGGGTGGGGACAAGGCCTGATGCAGCTCCAGGAATGTGGGTGACCCCAGTGCAAGCCTGCTTGGGAGGGAAGGAGAGACCAAGGGAAAGGGTTGGGCCACCACCCCGATCAGGTGGCAGTAGCTCTTCTACCTGGACGCTGGATCACAGGCAGGAATGGCTAACAGGAGGATGGCCCTCCTGTTATGGAATGGATAACAGGAGGAATGGCCCCCAGACAGAGCTTGAAGAGGGAATGGTGACTGTGGCCCATGCCACCAACCTTGGAAACAGGCCACAGGGACTTGTGGGGAGAGCAGGGTGGAGCCCAGAGCCCAGGCTGGAGAGGGCCAGGGGCCAGAGGGAGCTGCCTCGAGAAGGAGGCGGGAGAGCCAGGCCACACCCAAAGAGGCGGGAGAGCCAGGCCACACCCAGCACGGAGAGTCCCTGCACACAGACAAGTGGCAAGAAGCGCCAGGAAGGAGGCCAGGGACAGAACAACAGGGTGGTCCCAGGAACAGGGAGGAGGCTTGAAGAGGGTACTCCTCTTCCTGGAGCAGGAGGGCAGGAGGGAGGGAAGCAGGCGGAGCCAGGTCAGCGCAGGGGACTTTCCTGTGGACAGTGGATCAATTGCCGCGGGAGGGGCCGAGCCCCAAAGCAAGGTTTTCAAGCTGTGAGAAACAGGAGGGAGGAAGGGCCCCCGAGCAAGTGAAGAGGTGGCCTTGCTGAGCACTTGGTGGGACTCCAGGCTGGAAGTCTCGTCCATGGTGGACTGCAGCAGAGGAGAGGAAGCCTCGCTTATCTCAAGGACAAGCAGCTGGAGATTTCAAGGACACTTCTAGCAGGAGTGGGGCTGAAGGGACACATCAGCAGTCTTCACTGCGCCAAGGGACTTGCAGGGTGGGTGGATGTCAGACCCTCGGAGGGGCTTGCTCAACTCCCGCCTCCTCCCGTCCTCACCCCTCGAGGCCCAGGGCAGCGCGGCCAAGGCCCAGAACATTTGAGTAAGCCGAGGGGTTTAGGGCCTGCAGGAGCAGCAGCCCAGAGGCAGGTGTGGGGCGGGCTGCATCCACCTTCCCCAGGAGTGGAAAGGAGAGCAAAATCCGATGCCACCTGTCCATGAAAAACAGCTGTGGGTTGGCTTTGATGGCATCAGGCATACGGAGCAGCAGGAGTCCTTCTGTGCTCTTTGCCCTAAGAGTTTGCCTCTCATGAGCTCCATGAATGCAGGCAGTGTCCTTCTCCTCTTGCATGCTCCGGGTGCTTGGCCCACGTGGCAGAGCCTCCCAGGGGTGGAGGGTGCCACTCCGTGCACGTCCCCAGCCCCACATTCTTTCTCGCCTCTGCGTCCTTTGGTTACACCGCTCTCTCCAGGAGATGGTCATCTCTAAAAGTGCATTTCAGTATTCCTCTCTGGGCCCTCCTCGTGTGCTCTGCCCAGCCCAGCCCCCACTGGGGCACTTCTGCACAGAGTGGGGGCGCCATCGATTCAGGAGAGGAGGCCAGCAGGTTATGAAGCAGGTGAGGAGCCTCTTTCATTGGAGCACCAGCAGGAAGAACCAAAAAGCCACACAGCAGGACAACGCAGGAACCAGGTGACCTCCCGGGGTCCTGTCCACCTGTGCTGCTAAGACTAGAATGAAATGCAGGTCTTCGCCATTTCCATTCGCTGCCCTCTTTCCCAGCACCCCATCTCACCCTTAGGATGGGAGCCAGGACAAAAGCCGTCACATTGCCATCTACGGACTCTAAGGATGGAATTTAAATTTGAAAAGTAGAGGATGGACTCACAAAAGTGTTTACATGAAAATTATATGTAGATTATATGCAAATGACATTGTAATACAGCCTAAAGAAGTTTTGGGGAAAAGTCCTAATGGACTAACTATGGGCGATGGTAGTTCTGGGTTACTGCTGCTCCTCAGTACTGTTCCCCATGCTGAGGTGTCAGGATGTGACACCCATTTAAATAAGCTACTTTTTCCTCCTGAGGTGCTCTAGTAGTTTGTTAAAGGCATTATAGATTGTAAGGCAAAGAAAAGGTGTTCATTTTGTGAGCTTCACTTACTCCTGGCTCACAGGGCAATTTCTATTAAGAGGAAATTGGTTTAAGAACCTCCATATGTTAGCTGGGTGCGGTGGTGAACACCTGTAATCCCCAGAGGCTGAGATAGGAGGATCACAAGTCAAGGCCAGCCTCAGCAGTTTAGTGAGAACTTCAGCAACTCAATGAGATGCTGTTTCTAAATAAAATATTAAAAAGGGCTGGGGATGTGGGTCAGTGGTAAAGCACCCCTGTGTTAAATCTCTGGTTTAAAACAAAAAAAAACCTCCAAATGTTAATTGGGGACCACTTTTCCGAAAGACTCAGAAAATCAACTGACTGTCAATGAGTTCGGGTCGAGGTCTGGAGGTGTAAAACTTGAGGAAACCATCTCAGTTGCTGTTGTGACTTTCTCTCAATCGGGAAAATACAAGTTTATGGGAATAAGACTGAAGAAATAATAATGCCTAGAAGTAAGTGATTTCAGTATGGAGCCAGCCTTACTTCCATGTCCTTAGAAAAGGAGAAAAAGAACAGCCAGTCCAGTCACAAGCAGCTGGAAGGTGACTCTCCACGTGTTCTGTTGGTTGCCCCTTCAGTGTAGAGCAGCGCGTTCTGATTTAGAATGAAACAAAGGGACTGATAAACCCAAACAAATGCAGCACATGTTCACAGGTCCTTTAATCCTGGACGGGGACACTGAGGCTGCACTTCACCACAAGCAGCCTTGGGGACCATTTGCCCATTTCCTCCTGACAAGTGGTCAGGGATGGAGTCTTGTAGGATGGAGAGGACAACCTGTAGGGGTTCCATCTGGCTTCTGACAGTGTGTGGCTGGCTCAGACCCTCAAGACCTCTGGAGATCAGCACAGCTGTCCTTACATGCAAACCAGGCATTGCAGACCCAGTGCTGGTGACCAGAGCTGAGATCTAGAGCTTCCTGACACTGCAGGATGAGTGTCAGGTAACTTGGTGGGGTGGTTAACTGCTGAGCCTGCTTCCTACCACTAGCCCAGAGCTTCGCTTGCCAGGTGTAGTTCCTACTTCTACTTACTGATCAGGGCAACGTGTTTGACAAACATGTCTGAACTTTGTTCCGATTTTGGTTTTGGGTGTCATGGGGATTACAGGGGGGAAAAATACGAAGAGAGAAAGCACCATCTTTCAAATACATAGTAATAACAATCAGCTCATGACAGATGATGGTAATGAAAACAAAGTTTGCCTATGCTCATTTGCACAATATGTGAGTTAGGGAGATGAATACAAAGAAAAGTTGAAATTCAATGGCAAGAAATGAGAAATGTCTACCTAATCTTTTCCTCCAAGAGCCATTTCTCTGAGAGTTTTCCACTTAAACAGGTATTTTCACTGTGCCCCCAACTGTTTTCTGACCACCCTCAAGTTTTTGTTTATAACAATGACAATAATACTTCCACTTAAATAAACCTTTACTATTTATGAATTACTTCAAGTACATCACCTAACTTGACTGCTGGGGAGGTAGACAGAGCAGGTACTGCAACCCTGCCATCTGGTGTGTGTCAGGGATGAATTCAGAAGACTCTGGTGCGTGCTCACATGAGACTCAACCTAAGTGACTTTTCTTCCCATGGCAGTGGCAGCAGTGGTGTTATCAAGCATAGTACAGAGGTTTTTCATTTTGTCTTTTATACAGGGGTTGACAGGGGTTGTAGGGCAGAGGTGGGGAATTGGGAACTGGATGGTGTTGGAGGTACTTACTAGGATTCTGGTTGCACCTCTTGATATTTTTGCATGTTAATTTCCCATGGAAAACAGTGTCCATGGCAGGAATCCGTTGTCATTAATCATAGCACCTTAAAAAGCAGAGACTGCCACAAGTGCAATGAACAATGACTTAACAAAGCTTCTCTGGCACATTTAATAGTGATCAGATTCCTTCCTATCACGTGTCTAGGAAAACAGCAAGAAACATCAACTTGGTTTCTCACAGGAGAGTGGAGGTAGAGCTCAGTCCCGCCCATTTCCACCTAAAAACTAAATCCACCAGCAGGTGGTGCTAGGACAAAAGCAATCAGGAGAAACCAGGCCCGCAGGGTTGGGTCTCTGGGCCCAAAGACTGACCCTGGATCCCCTCAGCAGAGCCAGTACTCCAGTGGTGGCGGAGGGCAGGAGGCTTGATGGCACATGGCAGATCCAACACCAACAAACTTCCAGGAATGTCAGCCTGGGGCCTTTTACCAGCAAAGTTGTATGTCTCATTAGAGCTGTTAAGTTTCTGCCCTGACCTCTTCCTCCTCTCCCCTCCCCTCTAAACCTTTCCCAATCATCTGCAGGAAGCAGGGAATACAGCAGGCAGGGAGGCCCTTCTCCCTAAGACTCACCCTATAGACACCATGGCTTCGGAGACTCTCAGATATGAAGCACTTGAACATTCAAAAAACCCACTTCAGTTTTTAAGCAGCTCTGCACATACTACTAGATGATCTGTGTGAACAGAAACAAAATATCCTCCTCAGAAAATGATTGGGGAGGCTCCCATTCAAGAGCATGGAGCCCCGTCTACACCTCAGGCCATTCCACATGTGCTCGATGAAATGACCTTCTCATCTTCCTGTCCTATGAACCCCAAGTTCCCACAGGGCAAAGTCCTAGCCTTCCTCTCCACAGCACCTTCTAGGCACTACGTGCATGAGGTGGTTAATGATGCACTGGACATAGAGGTGAGTGCTGAAGGAACTGGGGGCTCATGAAAACACCAACTCTGGATCTCCCGTCCCTTCTTCCACTACACAAGTTAGGAAATGAGACAAGTCCTCGAGACTTGCTGGTCCTGGTGGCTGCCCTTGGGCATGGTAGTGGCTGTTGGACCCATTATGGAATTCTGAAGTGTGTGCTGGCTCAGTTGGCTATACTCAGCAGGTTCTGACCCCTCCAGAGTGGACATCAGTGCAGGAGAGTCATGCTGTCTGCCTGGGTCTGCTCCACGGAGGGGACGCGGGAAGCTTAGCATGGTGGAGTATGCCTGTAATCCCAGCTACTGAGAATGCAAGAGGCAGAATTGTGAGCTTGAGGCCAGCCTGTACAACTTAGCCAGATTCTCATGACAACAAAAAAGGTGGCAGTTACATCCTTCCCAGAGGGGGATCTAAGTACTGAGGAAGTTAGACAGCCAGCTCAGATGTCCCACGGGGAATAAGGCACTGGTGGGAAAACCTGAAGCCTTACACATCTGCTCTGATTCATGGAGTGACAAGGTCTGAGAAAGGGAGTAGAGCTGGGGCAGGGTCCTCAGGGGGCTCTGCTATTGGCTGAGGCAGAGGTCCGCTTATATTTGGAAAAACCAGCTCCCTGGGTGACTGAGTCTCACCAGGCTGAGACGAGCCAACTCTTCTTCTGTGGCCTTAGTGGTTTCCAACAGACGTTATGTATAAATAATCCAAAACAGAAATGAAGTCATTAGCAAGACAAGGCCAGCCCAAGAGCCCAGCATTGAGTCCACAAGAAATATTACCTGCCCCATCACTCAACTAGCCATGTACCATTCAGGGACGATCTGAGGAGTCAGATGGACATGGGAAGTTGGTCCGCGTGGAACACAGAAGACAGGAGCTGGTGCAGAGTAGGGACAGGACGGGTACGAGGTAGAGTAGGAGACCCACAGTCTGTCAGTGTGCCTGGTGAGAGTCAGCTAGGAACATGGGACTCCCTGAGGATACCTGATGTGCCTGCATTATTTCTGTAGTGGTGGAGAGTTCATATGGCTAGGGGTCTTGAGGAGTAGTGAAAATAAACTTGACTTTGTGGGAGGAGAATTATT
Source organism: Tamias sibiricus (assembly GCA_025594165.1). Lineage (NCBI taxonomy): Eukaryota > Metazoa > Chordata > Mammalia > Rodentia > Sciuridae > Tamias > Tamias sibiricus. Next base: position 22,173,802 of record CM046671.1, read on the forward strand.
CCAGGTCTCTTCTCTATGCAACCTCGACCTATTCCCCCTTTAATATCTACCCTACATAACATGAAGAAATAGAAACTCTGAGACCAGCTATTTACACTTCTAGCCTAAAGTCATTTTCATTTCCTCATTGATTGAAGTTGAACTCGTGGGTGTATTCCCATTAAAAAAAAAAAATCCAAGTCAGTAATATCCAACATTTCATCTATTTGTTCCAAATCCAAGCTGGTGTGATAATCTGCAAGACACATCTGGCTGCTGAGACAAAAGCAGATGGGCCCAAACTTGTAAATTTTGTATTTATTATAACAAAAATTATGACATGTCCATTTGTGCATTCTGCTTTAATAGAACTCTGGGTATGTAAATGGTCTAGTGAACTCTATACAGCCATGCTGATTGTGGCAGCAGTAAGGAACACAATTAAAAAGTGTCTGCAAAAGTCCAGAGGCTGGGGCTAGGAGAGAGGGGAAACGGGTTCAGGGTCCCTTAGTGCAGGGCTCCATCCAGTGGCCTCAGAGCCACCTTCTCTGAGCAGCAGCACCTCACTTCTGCACGGCACTGCAGGTATGTGGGGGAGGGGGGGCTGAGCAGGGAGGACTGGTCAGAGGGGAGATGTCAGTTATTTAGGTTGTGTCCTTATACCAATACTACAAAACATTTTAAGCATCACTATATAACACTGAGCTATTTACAATAGAAATTTCTCAATCAACTGTTCTCTCAGAGAAAATTAGTGAATCCCAGTGACTTAAGTCACCTGACAGAGTAAAGCAACTCCTAGGAGTTAGTCTCCATATTCTACAAATGTCTATCATTTTCAAGACAAAAAAAAAAAAAAACCCTCCCCCCCCCAAGAGAAATACAGAATTACAATATTATTAAATCATTTAGCAACCTGCCCTGCCTTCCAAACAAACAACAAAAAGCCACTTTTAAAAAATATTACATTATCATTAACTGTTTCTCTGTAATATATTAAACCTTTTGTTCTTTGTCTTTACACATTTGATATGTTAGGGAAAGAAGTTAACAAATTTAAATCATATTGGTAAAGCATCACTAGAAGAAAAGTAATCATTAAAAAATAACCAACAGGAAAAGAATCTATAGATTAGCTGCAAAGACAGGTTGGGGACAGGGTCTGGGAGAAGGACATGGAGTAAAACCCCTGGTTTAATGTGAGCCTGGGAGACTCTTGCAACTGTCTTTCCTGGTTAGTTTATTTTTAAAACAGGATTCAGACGGGGTCATAATGGCGTGTCATAACAGTCTGGCAGCTGGTCCATCTGAAACTGCCGCTGTGGCGGCTGCTGCTGCTCCTGGTGATGTTTCATGATTTCTTTGACCTCCTCTTCCAGCTCTGGGGGTATGATAAACTGATCATCAGGATCTGGCTGAGCTGGGGCAGCAAAATAGCCTCCAGGCTTTCGGAGAGGTGCGTCCGTAGCAACCTCTATTACATTGTGGCTCCTTTCTTGGGGTGCTACAGAGCCATTGGCCCTGCGGCGCCCAATGGTCCCCACAGCAGAAAAGTCTGCCTTCCTGGGCAGACCTGGCTCGTCTTCATTGGCACTGATGACAATGCCCTCGTCACTGGCCTCGGCTGGTACCTGCAGCAGATGCTGCTGTTTCTCCCTTTCCTTGGCCCGGGTGCAGTGGATGTCCACTTCCACCTCCACCCGGCTGCCATTGGTGAAAACACCCTCAATTGGTTCTTCATCATCACTGTCAAGGCCATTGTCAGAGAAGGCGCTAGAGAAAGTGGCGCTGGACAGCTGGCGCTGGAAGGAGTTGGACAGACAGACTGGGTGGAGCATGCAGCGCTGCTCGCTGGGATAGGCGGGGCTGCTCTCATTCAGGGCTCCGGGCGGGGGCTCATCAGAGGCGGTAGAGCCCACCTCGCTGCTCATCTCAGAAGTGGAGAGCTCACTGCTGATCTCAGACGCCATGCCACTGCTGGAAGACGGCACGCCAAGCCCATCAGAGGGCCGGTCCTTGATCACCATGTTGACCGAGGGAGGGAAGATGCCTGGGCTGGGTGGTGGCACACTCCCCCCACCACTGAGCTCGCAGCAGCAGAAGCTGTCCTCCGTGACGCTGAGCTGCACCACCACAGCACTGATGCTGTCGTGGCAGCCGTAGCTCTGGGCCAGTGTGCACAGCTTCTTGGCAGCTGCCAGGGCATCGGGCACATTGCGCACAGCCTCCACGGCCTCCTCAATGGACAGGCTGTCCCACAACCCTTTGCTTCCCAGGATGAAGAACTCGTCCTGAGGGGTGAGGAGAACGGACTGCACGTGGGGGCGAGGCACCACACTGGGGTGGAGGAAGGTGTAGCCCAGGATACGCGTGGACTCAGTCACTCCATTCACCTTGCCGTCCTGGAAGAAGAAGGGTTCCAGAGTGAACACAGAGCACACATGGAAACTGTGCAGTGTCCCCTGGGTCCCCTGACGGGAGCACCACAGGGAGAGTGCTGTGTGGCCACAAAGGGAAGTCTGCTCACCCTCTAGGGAGTGCAGGCCTGGCAGGGAAACAGCAGAATCCCTCAGCTCTTCTCTTTACTGGGACCACTTTCACGCTAGGCGGCAAGACTGTCTTATCTCCACGGCAAGCGCGCTGGCCAGCTCCTCCTGACAGAGGAGGAGCCTCTGTGAAGTAAGCCAGTCCTGAGAAACACACCTGGGCCAGGTACCATTCAACCTTCCCTTCCTCTTCACTAGTGCATGAATCACGAGTGGGGGAGGTGCAGGAGGCCCAGGAGAGGAGACAAACACTGAGAGCTCTTAACTGGTGGAGAAAATCTTGTGTGACTAGCTGGGTCAGAATGCTTATGTTTTAGAGAGGTAGATGCCAAAGGAGAAGTGCCAATTCTTATTATTTCCTTGAACTTGACTTCCTGTTGGCAAATGGGGAAGGCAAAGAGAGTCTCCCAGATTTAGTTCAGCTGAGCTCATGCCATTTAAATCAGCAGCCAAAGTTCCAAACCATCTGCCAGCAAAAAGACCTTTACATTGGTTTTTACCACATGTGGGCTCAGTTCTTTCAGGTTCTCAGGCCCATGACGAGTCTCCTCATGCCTCTGGTTTTAATACTCTTTCCAGAGAAGGCTCCATGATGACAAATGCAATTTTTAGTATGTGTCTTCCAGAGAAGAGCCTCTTCCTTTCCGCCCCACCACCTGCCTTGACTTGGGTTTTGCAAGGTGTTTGCCTGTTCTTAGGGTGCTGTCCCTAACTCCTCACACAACCTCGCCATGCCACCCTTAAGCAGGTAGCATTCTTAGAAGTAAAATTAGTCAAACAGAGCTACAAGCGTGATTTTAAATTCACTTGACTCTAGTGATACAATCTGTCCCTAGAGTGTGGAGTTGACAAGAACCACCCTTGCTCTTCTGCCCACACTTAAGAATTCTCTCCATCAGAACCAATGGTTCTGTGTATTTGTGTGTGTGTGTGTGTGTGTGTGTGTGTGTGTGTGTCTGTGTCTCTGTGTGTTTTGAGAGCACACTTCAAATACAGAAGTGAAAAATGAGACCCAAACCCCTCATTGTTGAGCATTCAGCAATGCAGACCAAAGCGATAAGAGGAAAGGCATAGAAAACAAAGAGAAAAAGGTTGACTTACACACTGCCTGCTGATTCACACAGCAGAAATCCTTCCCTTCTGATCATGCTGGGCCTATTGCTGAGCACTGAATTCAATACGTTCTGTACAGTATTAGCTGTCTTTACTCCTAACATAGTGTCTACTATCGACTTTTAATCCTCCCTGCTCCTAGGACAGAGAACTAAATTCACACACTGACTCATTTCTATGGAACTCTTCAGTGTTTCTACATCTTTCTTATGACCCTTACAAAGCCTACCTGAAATCAGATTACTTACTATGGAACCAGCCTAGGTGTCCATCAACAGATGAATAGATAAAGAAAATTTGGTACATGTACACACTGAAGTTCTTGTATTTAGCCATAAAGAAGAATGAAATTATTTTATTTGCAGGAAAATGGATGGAACTTGGGACCATTATGTTAAGCAAAATAAGCCAAACTCAGAAGATCAAGGGTTGTTATGTTTTCTCTCACATGTGGAAGCTGGAGAAGAAAAAGGAAAAAAAAAAAGGTGGTAGGGGATCTCATGCAAATCCAAGGGAGATTAGTAGAGGAAAAAAGGACTAGAGGGTGGGAGGAAGAAAGGGGCAGGGAAGTGCTGGGGTGTGATGGTGGCCAAACTATATTGTTATATCACAAATCCTACCATTATATACAACTAGAATGCACCAATAAAAAATGTGGGGGAGGGGAGAAGGAAATGAAAAAAAAGACTGGAAATTTCTTGTGGGCAGATTTGTGTCTGTCGGGATCACTGCTGTACTGCCTATCATTTTCCAGGCAAATGAGAGGTAACTGACACTGCAGGGTGAATTAGTAAATCGAGCAGAAAGAACTACTGGAGCAAATTTTGGAAGATTCACTAGTAATAACCTTGATATGCTGTAGATTAACTCCAGTGTTTCTCAATAAAAGCACTATTGCCATTTTGGGGCCAAATAAGTCTTTGCTGTGGGAACTGTTCTGTGCATTATAAGATGCCTAGCAGCATCTTTAGCCCCTAGACACAATGGGCCAACGGCACTCTGCCCAGTTGTGACCAAAAATGTCTCTAGATATCACCTGGTGTTCTGTGTGGGGGGCAAAACTGCACCTGGGTGAGGCCTGAACCAAAATAACAACTAGTTAACATGTACACAGACATGCTAGACTTGTAAGACAGGACAGATACACCAAAATTCCCATGTACAGATGAGGTAATTAAGACCAAGCAAAGTTTAAAGGTCAGAGCCTGCAATAGCAGAGCTGAGATGTGAAACCAGCAGTGTGATTTTAGGCAAACTCTTGATCAGCACCTCTGAAGACTGGCTGTGAGGACCAAGTGGGATAATGCCTGTCAAGCACTCTGCACACCTGGCAATTGATGACTGTTTCATTATTCTACACCTTATTCCTTGTGTTGATGTGTGTAATGTATACATTAGTCCTTGTAGTACATATATATATATACATTCCTTATATAGTATGTGTACATACCATGAAATATTTATTTTGTGAGACTATAGCTTCAGAACTCTAAATTTTAATTTAGAATCATAATTTTGACCCAACTTCAAAAATGTCCATTGAAGGCCAAAGCTCCCTTACTGGTTTCTGCCCTGACCTGCTGGTCACTCCTCCCACCATCATGAGGGAGATCCCTCTCTGCTCACCTCAGTGATAATGGCCTTGTGCTGCTTTATTCTCTTTAGCTCTTCTTCACAGCTCATGACATAAGATCTGGACAGAGGCAGTGGCTTTCCATTTCGACAAAGAACTGTTTGGCACTTGCCCACATTAGCAGAGGTCAAAGTGAAGGATCCTCCCGGGTCCACAGGGTCATGCTTGATATGACAAAGGACAGCAGCACCTCCAAGTTTCTGCCCAGCAGTTCCAAGTTTCCTGGAATCCAAAAAGAGGGGGTGAAAACTCAAAGAACCCATCATGTCTCAGTTTTATGAATTCCATGGGAAGACTGTACCAACGGATAGGCCCAGGAGGGAGAAGGAATCTGGAAATTTGACTCAGTTTCTTTCACCAAAGCACAAACCACTAAACTTCTCAGAGGAAAAGAGACCCTGGAACCTGACATTACACACTCCCACATAGAGAGGCATCTGCTCAAAACTGGGGGAAAGTGTTACTTTTTCATTAGAAGCCACAGGAGTTGGTCTGAAATGAAGGAGTCCTGAGACCGCTGTGCCAGTCTGCTAACCCCTTGTCAATCACATGGCCCCTCCAGCACACACACTCCAAAGACAGCACGAAATTAACAGTTCCTCACTGTTCCCAGGAGGGGAAAACTGAAGGGATCACTTAGAGAAGGCATGAACTAAAAATGCCACACAAAGATGCCCTAGAATAACCTGGCCACCCTCTCCCTTCTGAAGGATGCTGGCTGGTACGAGCCTAAATATCCAACTGCTCTTGTTTTTGCCCTATACAGCCAAGACTTTCTGGACCAGAACTATCTATACTAGAAAACGTACAGAAAGGCCAACTGATAATCAAACACCAAGTGCTTATGATCTATTCTTTTACTTATGACCATCAACTCATAGATTTATTGAATACATGAAGCCCCTGCAAAATTTGACACTCAAAAGGAGCAAAGAACTCCAATTATAAGCCCTACAAATGGTAATTTCTCCCAGGTCTCTGCTATTTCCAAATGGTACAGGAGCAAAAGAGTTAAGAAAAACACTACCCTGTTTCAGCGAGGCAGACCCTCAGGTACTGTCAACTCCTATCAAACATCTAAGAGAAGCAATTGGTAATAGTGGCTATGAAAACTAGGGCTGCCTACTCACATGTATTAGTAGATCAGGCACAAAAGAACATACAGTCCCCCTAAGGACTGAAAAGCTCATCACAATCTTGTACCCTGTTAACAAACAAAGAAAACAAGAAGCACACAAAAAGCCCTGGAGATGGGCCAACAATTTGGGTCACTACATTCCAATTTCCCAATATCCACAACCAGATTTGGCTTTAAGGCCCTTCCAAAGCAGCTCTACTTTCTTCCTTTTAAAGGCAGAAAGGTTTGTGAAAAGTGGAGCTAGTAATTAATGTTTGGGGCCCTCGATTCTTAATTCTTATTCAGTGCTTGAGTTATAAAGAGCAGACATCTTGGGAGGTTGCAAAGGATGTATTGTGAGCACGTGCATGTGAATATGCATGAGATGCTTCTCATTTTCTAGAACAAGGTGGTGGTAAAAACAAAAGGGTGGCTAGCACAACAGAAGAAATGAGAAAGAAGGAGTTCAGGATGTACATAATTAAAATGTTCTGTGACTTAAAGGATGATAGAAGAGCAAATACAGGCAGCAAAAGATCATTTCGATAAAGAGCTACATAAATACAGGAAGCAAAAGATTACTTCAATAAGGAGGTAGAGGTTCTGAAAACAAACAAACAAACAGAAATCCTTAAAATGAAAAAAAACAATAAACCAAATTAAAAGCTCAATAGAAAGCATCACCAACAGAGTAGACCACCTGGAAGACAGGACCTCAGAAAATGAAGACAAAATATATAATCTTGAAAAGAATGTAGATCACATAGTGAAGATGGTAAGAAACCATGATCAGAACATTCAAGAACTATGGGATAACATAAAAAGACCAAATTTAAGAGTCATTGGGATAGAGAAAGGCACAGAGTTCTAAACCAAAGGAATGAACAATCTATTCAGTGAAATAATAGCAGAAATTTTTCCAAACATGAATGAATTGGAAAACCAAATACAAGAGGCTTACAGAAAGCCAAATGTACGAAACCACAACAGATCCACACCAAGGCACATTATAATGAAAATGCCTAGCATATGGAATAAGCAGAGAATTTTAAAAGGCACAAGAGAAAAGAATCAGATTACACATAGGAAGAAACCAATTAGGATATCTGCAGAGTTTTCAATCCAGACCCTGAAAGCTAGAAGATCCTGGAACAACATACACCAAGCTCTGAAATAAAATGGATGCCAACCAAGAATCTTATATCCAGCAAAATTAAGTTTTAGATTTGATGATGAAATAAAGACCTTCCACGATAAACAAAAGTTAAGAGAATTTACAGCTAGAAAGCCTGCACTACAGAAAATACTCGGCAAAATATTCCATGAGGAGGAATTGAAAAGCAACAATAAAAACCAGCAGAGGAAGGTATTACACTAAAAAAAAAAATAATAATAAAAAAATTAAAAAAATCAAAGGAGAAACCAAGTCAAGTTAAATATGAAAAATAAACAAAAATGGCTGGGAATACAAATCAAATCATGTCTCAATAATAACCCTGAATGTTAATAGCCTAAATTCACCAATCAAAAGACACAGACTGGCAGATTGGATTAAAAAAAAAAAAAAAAAAGACCCTTGGGCTAGGATTGTGGCTCAGTGGCAGAGCGCTTGTCTCACACATGTGATGTACTGAGTTCAATCCTCTGTACTACATGAAAATAAGTTTACAAAATAAAGATATTATGTCCACATATAACTAAACAATATTTAAAAAAAAAAGAAAGACCCAACAATATGCTGCCTCTAAGAGACTCATCTCATAGGAAAAGATATCCACAGACTGAAAGTGAAAGGTTGGGCAAAAACATACAACTCACATGGACTGCAGGTGTCTCCCAAATAAAGTAGATTTCAAGCCTAAGTTAAACAACAGGGATAAAGAAGGACATTTCATACTGCTCAAGGGAACCATATATCAAGACATAGCAATTATAAATATATATGCCCCAAACAATGGAGCATCTATGTTCATCAAACAAACTCTTCTTAAGTTCAAGAGTCAAAGAGACCACAACATATCACAATAATTCTGGGTGACTTTAACATACCTCTTTCACCACTGGATAGATCTTCCAAATAAAAGGTGAACAAAGAAACTACAGAACTCAATAATATAATCAATAACTTAGACTTAACTGACATATATAGAATATTTCATCCATCAACAAGCAAATACACTTTCTGTTCAGCAGCACATGGATCTTTCTCTAAAATAGACCATGTATTATGTCACAAAGCAACTCTTAGCAAATACAAAAAAGTAGAGATACTACCCTGCATTCTCTCAGATCATAACGGAATGAAATTAGAAATCAATGATAAAATAAAAAATAAAAGCTACTCCAACACCTGGAGACTAAATAATATGCTATTGAATGAACAATGGGTTGCAAAAGACATCAAAGAGGAGATTAAAAAATTTTTAGAGGTAAATGAGTACACTGATACAACACATCAAAATCTCTGGGACACTATGAAGGCAGTACTATGAAGAAAGTTCACTGCATGGAGTTCATTCCTTAAAAGAAGAAAAAGTCAACAAATATAGACCTACCATTACATCTCAAAGAACAAATCAACACCAAAAGCAGTAGAAGACAGGAAATAATTAAAATCAGAGCTGAAATCGATGAAATTGAAACAAAAGAAACAACTGAAAAAAACTGACAAAAAAGTTATTATTTATTAAAAAAATAAATAAAATTGATAAACCCTTAGCTATGCTAAGAAGGAGAAAGAAATCTCAAATTACTAACATCTGTGATGAAAAAGGAAATATCATGGACACTACAGAAATACAAAAGATAATTAAAAATTATTTTGAAAAATTCATTCTCCAATAAAATAGAAAATATTAAAGGGACTGACAAATTTCTTTAGTCATATGATTTACCCAAACTGAATCAGGATGATATACACAAGTTAAACACATCAATTTCAAGCACTGAAATAGAAGATGCCATCAGAAGCCTATCAACCAAGAAAAGCCCAGGACCAGATGGATATACAGCTGAGTTCTACCACACCTTCAAAGAATAACTAATACCAATACTCCTCAAATTATTTCATGAAATAGAAAAAGAGGGAACACTTCCAAACTCATTCTATGAGGCCAGCATCACCCTGATTCCAAAACCAGACAAGGACACATCAAAGAAAGAAAACTTCAGACCAATATCTCTAATGAACATAAATGCAAAAATTCTCGAAAAATTTCTGGCAAATTGGGGCTGGGACTATGGCTCAGTGGTAGTGCATTTGCCTGGCATGTGTGGGGAACTGGGTTCGATTCTCAGCACCACATATAAATAAATAAATAAATAAATAAATAAATAAAGTCTATCAACAACTAAAAAAATATTTAAAGAAAAAATTCTGAGTCAGCTTCCTGATATAATGAGGCTGATTCACAGCGGGGTTGGGAAGGGGAACATAGGAGGATTAGAGGCACAATGGAAAGGTCAATGGGGAGGGAGTGGGCAAGAGGGTTAAAAAAAAAAAAAAAGATGGTAGAATGAGATGGATATCATTACCCTAAGTGCATGTATGAAGACACGAATGATGTGAATATACTTTGTACACAGCCAGAGATATGTAAAAATGTGCTCTATATGTGTAATATGAATTGTAATGCATTCTGCTGTCCTATATAACAACTTAGAATAAAAGAAAAAAAGAAGGTAGTAACCCACATTTATATAAATATGTAACTCAATACAAATTATTTCTGTTTCTTTCAAATAATGAAAAAAGCTGTATCTGTACAGATCATTCTCAATACAATTTAAAGAATAAGCAATATTAAATCCACCCAGTATCATACTCATTAAAATATTTAGTAAAGTGAACAAACATATCAAAACCACAATTTAAAAATCAGTACATTTAAGGGAGGGGACATGGAGTAAACAAGATGTTGGAATGAGATGGACATCATTACCCTTAGTACATGTATGAAGACACGAATGGTGTGAATATACTTTGTATACAACCAGAGATATGAAAAAGTGTGCTCTATATGTGTAATATTAATTGTAATGCATTCTGCTGTATAACAACTTAGAATTAAAAAATTAAAAAAACAAACCCACTTAAAAAAATTCTGGTAAATCAAACACAAAAACAAATCAAAAAGATAGTGCACCACAATCAAGTGGGGTTCATCCCAAGGATGTGAGTTTGGTTCAACATATGGAAATCACTAAATGTAATTCATCACATCAATAGACTTAAAGAATCATATGATCATCTCAATAGATGCAGAAAAAGCATTTGACATAATACAGCACCCCTTCATGTTCAAAACTCTAGAAAAACTAGGGATAACAGAAACATATTTCAACATTGTAAAAGCTACCTATGCTAAGTCCCAGGCCAACATCATTCTAAATGGGAAAAAAATTAAAGCATTCCCTCGAAAAACTGGAACAAGACATGGGTGCCCTTTTTCACCACTTCTATTTAACATAATTCTTGAAACACTAGCCAGAACAATTAGACAGATGAAAGAAATTAAAGGGATACAGATAGGAAAAGAAGAACTCAAATCAAATTAGCACTATTTGCTGATGATATGATTCTATACCTAGAAGATCCAAAAAATTCCACCAGAAAACTTCTAGAACTAATAAATGAATTCAGCAAAGTAGCAGGATATAAAATTAACACCCATAAATCAAAGGCATTTCTGTATACCAGTGATAAATCCTCTGAAAGAGAAACGAGGAAAACTACCCCATTTACAATAGTCTCAAAAAAAGTTAAAATACTTGGGAATCAACGAAAGATGTGAAAGACCTCTACAATGAAAACTACAGAATGCTAAAGAAAGAAATTAAAGAAGACCTTAGGAGATGAAAAGATCTCCCTAGTTCCTGGATAGGCAGAATTAATATTGTCAAAATGACCATACTACCAAAAGCACTATACAGATTTAATTCAATTCCAATCAAAAATCCCAATGACATTCCTCATAGAAACAGAAAAAGTAATCATGAAATTCACCTGGAAAAATAAGAGACTCAGAATAGCTAAAGCAATCCTTAGAGATAAGAGTGAAGCTGGTGGCATCACTGTACCAGACTTAAACTATACTATAGAGCAATAGTAACAAAAATGGCATGGTATTGGAACAAAAATAGACTTGGAGACCAATGGTACAGAATAGAGGACACAGACAAACCCACAAAATAACAGTTATCTTATATTAGACAAAGGCACCAAAAACATATTTTGGAGAAAAGATAGCCTCTTCAACAAATGGTGCTGGGAAAACTGGAAATCCATATGCAACAAAATGAAATTATGCCCCTATCTCTCACCATGCACAAAACTCAACTCAAAGTGGATCAAGGACCTAGAAATTAAATCAGAGACCCTGCGCCTAAGAGAAGAAAAAGTAGGCCCAAATCTCCATCATGTTGGAGTAGGCCCCGACTTCCTTAATAAGACTCCTACAGTGCAAGAAATAAATCAAGAATCAATAAATGGGATGGTCAAACTAAAAAGCTTTTTCTCAGCAAAAGAAACAGTGAGGTGAATAGAGAGCCTACAAAATGGGAGCAAATTTTTACCACATGCACATCAGATAGAACACTAATCTCTAGGATATATAAAGAACTCAAAAATCTTAACACCAAAATAAAAAAAAGAATCAATAACCCAATCAATAAATGGGCCAATGAACTGAACAGATACTTCTCAGAAGATGATATATAATCGATGAACAAATATATGAAAAAACGTTCAACATCTCTAGCAATTAGAGAAATGCAAATCAAAACCACTCTAAGATTTCATCTCACTCCAGTCAGATTGACAGCTGTTAAGAATACAAACAACAATAAGTGCTGGCAAGGATGGGAGGAAAAAGGCACACTCACATATTGCTGGTGGGACTACAAATTGGTAAAGCCAATATGGAAAGCAGTATGGGGATTCCTTGGAAAACTGGGAATGGAACCACCACTTGACCCAGCTATCCTACTCCTCAGTTATAGCAGCACAATTCACAATAGCTAAATTGTGGAAACAACCTAGATACCCTTCAGTAGATGAATGGGTAAAGAAAATGTGGAATCTATAGAATGGAATATTATTCAACTTTAAAAGAGAATAACATTATGGCATTTGCAGGTAAATGGATGGAGTTGGAGAACATAATGCTAAGTGAAGTAATAAGCCAATGCCAAATAACCAAATGCTGAATGTTTTCTCTGATACAAGGATGCTTATTCATGGTTGGGACTGGTGGTAGGGGAGCATGGGAGGAATAGATGAACTTTAGTTTAGATAGGGCAAAGGGGAGGGAGGGGAAGGGAGGGAGCATGGGTGTAGGAAAGATGGTGGAATGAGATGGACATCATTACCCTAAGTACATGTATGAAGACATGAGACTCTACTTGGTGTGCAACCAGAGACATGAAAAATTGTGCTCTATATGTTTGATATAAATTGAATCATATTCTGCTGTCATATATAACAAATTAAATAAATATATAATATAACATATAATATATAAATATATAATATATAAATAATTAAATTTAAAAAATAAGTGTTCTGGTAGTTAGAATACCTCTGGAGTGTTACTACTTGAGCCCAAATTCAGGCTGTACCAACCCTACCAGCTCTTAGGGCACTTTGCTTCACCTCTCTGTACCTCAGTTTCTCATCAGTAAAATAAGAATGGTAACAATACCTATCTCACTGGAAAAAATTTGTCACATGTACGGTATTTGGAACAATGATTGTACATATGAAGGGCTTGCTAAGTATTAGCTCTTAACATTGTTCAACTGCTAATTGTTCATGCCCATTGGGAATCTGACACACAAGATGATTCTGACAGCAGAGACCCACTCCAGAACCCCTGCACGAGTCTCTGCAAGAAGAACCATTCACAACTCAGACACAACTCCCAAGGTTAATGGAACAGCCTCTGCAGCAAACACTAAAACCCTGGTTACAAAGCCACTTCCTCTGACAGATTATCCTAGGAGAGGAAAAGCAAAGAAAGAGAGATCATCACTATTACCATGACCTTAGGAGCACTTGGACATTCTTCACTTGAAGTCCCAAAGGAGCAAGGGTCTATAGTACAGTATTTTTTTCCCCAAATTTATTTTTTATTCTAAGTTGTTAGAAATGACAGCAGAATGTATTACAGAGCACATTTTTACATATCTCTGGTTGTATGCAAAGTATATTCACACCATTCGTGACTTCATACATGCACTTAGGGTAATGATATCCCATCTCATTCTACCATCTTTTTTTTTTCTTCACCCTTTGCCCCCTTCCCTTCCCCTCCCCCTCCCCACTGGCCATTCTAGTGTTCCTCTAAGAAAATGGGATAGATTCAAATTACAAAGCTTCTTCTCAGCAAAAGAAACAATCAGTGAGGTGAATAGAGAGCCTACTGATTGTTTATAGACAGGCAATTCCTGTACAACCTACAAATTCCTTAAGATGACTAAATGAGCAATTCTTTGAATGAGGGAGTCCCTATAGCTTTCAGTCCTAAGGACCCAAACAACAATCCACAACTCCTGCAGTGACCTGGAGCTGTGTGGCAGGTGGCAGTGCTAGGCAACACTGAGGACTCTGTTAGCAATGCCATCCTAAACATCGAGTAAGGGGGCAAAAGAACAAAGAATGTTTCAACTCCTGATCTAAAGTCTGACCAGCTTAATTCCATAAAGGATTTTACACTACTCAAACCATAAAAATCAACAAACTGGGGTAGAAATGGTGCATTTCCAAGAGTCTCAAACCCAAGCACAAACCCTCCCTGACCACTAGGCAGCATCTTGAGCACGCACAGTCCAAAACAGTGCCCTGAGATTATTGGGCACCCACTTTGCTAACCAGAGGGCAAACAGCAGAACAAGAGTGCACACAGCAGAAAGTGTTTTACCTTTGCATAACGATGAACGTATTGACCATGTATTCTTCTTCATTTTTTGTTTTCTGCAGTTCTTCAGCCAAAATGTCACTCATGGTACATTGGAGAAGGTATGGCACCTCCACATTGCGGTCTCCATCAAATACACCATACAGGGCCTCTCGGTTGTCACAGAAGTTATTCACAGACAGAGCTGCGACACACAACCTGCAAAGCAAGAACACTTGTGCTGAGTCTACCCATTTTCCCTTCTCTATGCCCAACTTAACCCTTATTTTTTTCTTTCAGACTTCCCTATTCCAGTTTGGTAGCTCTTCACGACTGCAGACATATTAAGAATAGGTAAACTGACCCCAGCTAATTATTATCAACCAATTTCTACATACAGAGAAGAATGATTAATACATATCACACATGCCTTCCCCATCTTTCTCGTCTGATATTATTTTTAAAAGACAGTGAAAGAAGGGGAAGAAGAGGCATGAGAAATAATATAAGATTATGAATTCATATCTATATGTTCACTCAATGAACAGTTATTAAGGAGAACCTCTACACCGGACCAAAGGAAGGTGATGACTAAACACTAGAATAAATTAGGAAACATGAAAAGCATGTAAAAATATACATAAGGTCTCAAAAACCACTTTTCAAAAGGCAGGAAAAAAACTGAAACAATTGTGTTCTGGCATGGGACAAAACTGGCTCTGCTTACTCCTGGGAAAAATCTGCAAGCTGCAGCACCAGGAAGAGCAACCCCAGGTAGAGGCCTGTGGCCTGTGTTGAGAAAAGCTGGGAGCAGAGGGAGGCCAGGAGGTAGAATTCCCAGGCAGAGAACACTGGTGGGAGGAGAGCTGTTGGAGCAAGTGAGCTGCTGAAAATCAGAGACCCCCCACTCAAGTTCAGAGAAGTTAAATTAATAAAAATTACTGTTTCCACGTAATTTGCATCTCAGAAATTATCCAAAATTAAACAGAGAAGAAAAATAAATGGGAGGGAGGACCCAGAATCAAGAAGCTCAACAAACAGCCAGCAAGAGAAACATGAAGAAACTTAACTGAGGCACATCAAAATCAAACTGCTAAAAACCAGGAACCAAGGCAAAAGGGTGCAAATCTGTGAATGAAACAGCACTGAAGACTGTGGGGCATAATCTTTAAACTACTGATTAAAAAAAAACAAAACAATAACAACAACAGAAACCAATCACTAGAAGAGAGGCCAGATTTCTTTTTTTTTTTTTTTTTTTTTTTTTTTTGGTACTGGGGGGTAAACTCAGGGGCACTCTACCAGTGGGTCACATCCCCAGCCCTTTTTTGTATTTTTATTAGAGACAGGGTCTCACTGAGTTGCTAAGTGCCTCGCCATTGCTGAGGCTGGCTTCGAACTCGCGATCCTCCTGCCTCAGCCTCCCAAAGTGCTGGGATTACAGGCGTGCGCCACCACGCCCGGCTGAGGCCAGATTTCTAAACCAGTAAAAATGTCTTTGTAAAAAGTTAAATTGAAATAAAAACATTTTCAGATGCATGAATAAAAGAATTCGACAGCAGAAGTTCAGGCCTATAAGAAATGTGAAAGAAAACCCTTGAGGCAGAAGAAAATGATACCTGATGGAAATCTGGATCTACACACAAGAATGAAATACCCCATAAATGACAAATAGGTAGAGACATTTTTACTGCCACAATGGAGGGTGAGGTGGAGATCATACTACTGGTGAGTAGAGGCCCAGAGACGCTGCTAACATACTACATTCTCCCCTACCCATTAAAAACAAAGAATTACCTGGCTCAAATGTCAAAGGCATGGAAGTTAAACACTGCTTTTGAAAGTAACATACTAAAGTAAAAATACTAATGATATACACTAAGAGATGTAGAAATAAAACATCTGACAATAGCAGCATAAAGACAGGGATGGGAGGAATAAAATACATATTTGCAAGGTTCTTCCATGTGAAATAATATAGTGTTACTTGAAGGTAAACTAATAAGTTAAAGATTATACTATAAACCATAAACAAATTGCACATGCATGCACACACTCACACCCACACTACAGAACAAGAATGAAGAAGAAAGACAAAATGTAATCATAAAAGTACTTAATCCAAAATAATTAAGAAAAAGAGGAGGGGCTGGGGTTGTAGCCCAGCAGTAGAGCGTTCGCCTAGCACATTTGAGGCCCTGGGTTCCATTCTCAGCACCACATAAAGATAAATAAATAAAATAAGGTATTTAAAAAAAAAAGAAAAGAAAAAGAGGAAAAGTAAATATAAAACAAATGATACAAAGAACTATAGCAAGTTGAAAAATAAAGAGTATTGCATGAAGAAAGTCATTCATTCATAATATAAAGAGGTCAGTTCACCAAGAGGCCACAACATTCTAAATGTTGAGTCATTTAATAATAGAGCTTCAAAATACATAGAGCAAAAACTAGCAGAACTACAAGAAACAAATACATTAATTATAGTCTATCACTTGTCAACAGAAAAAGAAGACATAAAATCAGTACAGTATTTGACTTTAGCAATTTGATCAACGAGCTGGACCTTACACCCTACCCAACAGCAACTCCAAATGCACTTTAACCAAGGTAGATCATATTCTGGGCAAAAAGAAAAAAAAAAATACAAGTTACAGTAAGTTTAAAAAATTCTAGTCAAAGTATATTCTTCACTATGTTGGAGAAATTGCTTAGAAGGAAATTTACAACTCTACAGGTTTATACTATTAAAATTAAGAGAGGATTCAAATCAACGACCTAAGATTCTACCTTATGAAACTAGAAAAAGAAGAGCAAAACAAACTCAATGAAAGCAGAAAGGAAACACAAAAATAAGAAAAGTGAGTCAAACAAAAAACAGAAAAATGATAGAGGAAAAAAAATCAATGAAGTCAATAGCTATTTCTTTGGAAATATCAACAAACTTATAAACCTCAAACAAAATTAATCAGGAAAAAACAAATTACCAATATCAAGAATGAGAGAGTGGAGGGACATCACTAAAGATCCTACAGATATTTAAAGGTTAGTAATAATATTAAGAAAAAAGTTATATTAATAAATTTGAAAATTAGATGAAACAGGCTCTTTGAAAGACACAAATAACTTAAGTTCATATAAGAAAAAAGAGACAATCCTATACTAAGACACTGTATTTTTGGTTAATAATTAAAGAATATTCTAGGTTCAAAATGGCTTTGCTTGTGAATTCTTCCAAATATCTAAGGAACATATACTATCAATTCTACTTAAATTCTTCCAGAAAACTCAAGAAGAGGACACACTCATTTCGATGAGGCCAGCTTTACCTTCATACCAAGAGCAGACAAAGACATTACAAGAACACTAGAGATGGCTATTCATCATGGAATACAGACATCCTCAACGTATTACCAGCAAGCTGAAATCAGAGGATATAAGAAGGATAACACATCATGGCCTGTGGAATTTATACTGAAAATAGGAGGCTAATTCAATATTTAAAAACCAATTACTGGTCGGGTGCAGTGGCGCACACCTGTAAGTCCAGTGGCTCAGAAGACTGAGGCCCTAAGCAACTCAGCAAGACCCTGTCTCTAAATAAAAATATTTAAAAAGGGCTGGGGATGTGGCTCAGTGGTTAAGCGCCCCTGGGTTCAATCTTCTATACAAAAACAAAACAAAACAAAACAAAACCCAATCACTGTAACTCACCATATTACAAACTAAAGAAGAAAAACTAGATGATCATCTTACAGGTGCAGAATAAAGCCTATGACAAAATTTGATACCCATTTATCATTAAAAACCTTTAACAAACTAGAGAATTTTCTTAACTTGGTAAAAGGCACCTATAAAAAAAAATATCTTCAGCTAATATTATGTTTAATTGTGAAGGAATGAATTTTTACCAAAGAAGATATATGAATGGTAAATAAGCACACGAAAAGATGTTTAGCATCATTAGCACTGGGAAATGAAAATCAAAACCACACTGAAATATTACTATTAATGAGAAAGGCCAAAACAACACCTCCTCACAATAATAAATTCTGGTAAGGATTTGGAGATACTACAATTCTCATACATTGCTGCTGGCTACAAAACAGTACAGTTCACTTTCGACCTAGTTTGGTAGTTTCTTATGAGAGTAAATATATACTTACTATATAACCCAGGAATCCCATCCCTAGGCATTCACCCATGAGAAATGAAAACACAGAGATAAACCCACTCAGATAACAGTTATTTGATCCTTGACAAAGGTACCAAAAAAACACATACTAGAGAAAAAACAGTCTTTTTTTTTTTTTTTTTTTTTTTTTGTGGTACCGGGGATTGAACTCAGGGGCACTCGACCACTGGGCCACATCCCCAGCCCTTTTTGTAATTATTAGAGACAGGGTCTCACTGAGTTGCTAAGTGCCTCACCATTGCTGAGGCTGGCTTTGAACTCGCGATCCTCCTGCCTCAGCCTCCCAAAGTGCTGGGATTACAGGCGTGCGCCACCGCGCCCGGCCAGTCTTTTTTTTTTAAACGGTGCTGGGAAAACTGGTTATCCATATGCGGAAGAATGAGAGCAGATCCTTATTCTCACCCTGCACAAAAATAACTCAAAATGGGGCTGGGATTGTGGCTCAGCAGTATTAAGGAGATAGCTAAAATGGCGGCTAGCTAAGAGCCATAAGAGGTGTTTCAGTACTTTCACCTGATATTCATGCATTTATCTAAGAATCTTTCTATGCCCATGAACACTATGTGACACCACCTGTAAGTTTGAGCTGTTAACACGTGTATACTTGTTAAGGCAAAAAGTATTTAACCGGGTGAGGTTGGCTAGAGGTGGGTTGGAGTTGGAAAGGTTGTCGGAGCCGGAGAGAGAAGTTACAAGAAGCGAGAATAAAGAGCCTATTCTTTTTTCAGTCTGCTTCCGAATTCTTTCCCGGGGTATCGTTGCTACAGGCGGCAACACAGCAGTAGAGCGCTCGCCTAGCACGTGTGCGGCCCGGGTTCAATCCTCAACACCACGTAAAAATAAAGGCATTGTGTACAACTAAAACAAATAAATAAATATTTAAAAAAAAAAAAAAAACTCAAAATGGGCTGAGCGCAGTGGTGCACACCTGTAATTCCAGCATCATGGGAGGCTGAGACAGGAGAATCTTGAGTTCAAAGCCAGCCTCAGCAAAGGCCAGGCGTTAAGCAACTCGGTGAGACCCTGTCTCTAAATAAAATACAAAACAGGCTAGGGATGTGGCTCAGTGGTCGAGTGCCCCTGTGTTCAATTCGTGGTACCAACCAACCAACCAACAAACAAACAAGCAAAACCTTGAAATGGATCAAAGACCTAAAAATTAGACCAGAAATTATGCAACTCCTACAAGAAAACATAGGGTCAACTCTCCAGCTTTTAGGCACAGGCAACAACTTTCTGAATAGGACCCCTAAAGTTCAGGAAATAATGCCAAGAGTTAATAAATGGTATAGCCTCAAAAAGCTTCTGAACAGCAAAGGAAACTATTAAGAATGTGAAGAAAAGAACCTACAGGATGGGAGACAATTTGCTAACTACTCTTTTGACAGATGATTAATATCCAGAATATATGAAGAACTCAAAGAACAACACCAGGGGAAAAAAAAAAAAAAAAACCATCCGGGTGCCGTGGTGCATGCCTATAATCCCAGCACTTGGGAGGCTGAGACAGGATTTTGAATTCAAAGCCAGCCTCAGCAATGGCAAGGCACTTAGCAACTCAGTGAGACCCTGTCACTAATAAAATACAAAAAAGGCTGGGGATGTGGCTCAGTGGTCGAGTGCCCCTGAGTACAATCCTCAGTACCAAAAAAAAAAAAAAAAAAAAAAAAAAAAACAAAAAAAAAAAAAACCCACCAAATAACCTGTTTTAAATTGGAATAAATTTTGTTCCTACACAACCAAAAAAAAGCAAAAAATAACCCAATTAATAAATGGACAAATGAACTGAACAGACAGTTCTTAAAAGAAGAAATAAAAATGGTCAACAAATACATTTTAAAAATGTTCAACATCATTAGCAATTAAAGAAATGGAAATCAAAACAACCCTGAGATTTCATTTCACTCTAATCAGAAAGGCAGCCATCAAGAAGCATATGAACAATAACAAATGTTGGAAAGGATGTGGAGAAAAAGGAACACTTTTACACTGTTGGTGGGACTGTAAATTAGTACAACCACTGTGGAAATCAGTATGAAGGTCCTTCAACAAACATGAAACCACCATATGACCCAGTATCACTCCTCAGTATTTATCCTAAAAAGTTAAAGTCAGCATACTATACTGATACATGCATACCCATGTTTATAGCAGCACAATTCACAATAACCAACAATGAAACCAGCCTAGGTGTCATCAACAGATGAATTAATAAAGAAAATGTGGCATATCTATACAATGGAGTTTTATTTGATCATAAAGAAGAATGAAATTATGTCATTTGTATAAAAATGGATGAAACTTGAGACCATTATGTTAAGCAAAATAAGCCAAGCTGAGATCAAGGGTCGTATGTTTCTCATATGTGGAAGCTAGAGAGGAAAATGGGAAAGAAAGGTTGGGGAAGAGGTGAGGGGATCTCATGAAAATCGAAAGGAGAGCAGTAAAGTAGAAGAAAGGGACCAGGGTGAGAGACAAGGGGAGAGAAAGGGGAAATACTGGGGAATGATACTGGCCAAATTATAATTGTTATATTGCATATATGTATGAATATGTAAGAATAAATCCCACCATTATGTACAAATATGTGCCCCAATTAAAAAACATGGGGAAAAAATCCCTGTGTACAACTGTTAATTGTATTTTTATTCTTAAGTGCTAAAAACTGGAAACAATCTAAATATCCTCCAAATAATAAATGGATAAAATAAACCATAATACATCCATCCATGCAAAGGAATCATACTCAACAACAGAAAGGAATGAACTACTGATACACTGAACAACACAAATGAATCTCAAATGCATTATGCAGTGAAAGAAGACAGACTGAAAAGCCTACATACTAATTCCCTTTATATGATATTCTGGAAAAGACAAAACTAATGGGACAACAACAGATCAGGTGTTACCAAGGACTGGTGGCAGGGGTGAATAATTAACTAAAAAGGGGTGTGGGTAAATTTTGTGGGGATGATGAAACTGCTGTATAACTTGTTTATGGTGGGGGTTACAAGATGATATTCTTTCTTCAGAATTTGTAGAACTGTTCACTAAAAAAGGTGAATTTTTCTGAATATCCAATATTCTGTCTTACTATAAGCTAATAAATAGGGGGGGACCTCAATTAAACACTCGCTACACCATATATATAAAACTTGAAAATACAATCCCTTCCCTCAGGAGTTGAGGGATAGAGTAACCATTACCACTATTAATAATAGCAGCTAACACTTCAATGGGATTTACTGTATGTCACATGCTGTTCTGAGTACATCACACACAATGCCACATGTGATCCTCACAACCGCCCCATCAAGATTTCCCTTCATTATACAGATGAGGAAATTAAACCAAAGAATTGAGTAACTGCCCCTGGTCTCACAACAAGTAAGTATAGAGCCCAGATTCTAAGCTGAGCAGTCTGGTTCTTATCTCAGTACTCTGAAATTCTTGCTTCCATTCATTAAGAAAATTAAGTCACCTCAAATTATATGGCAATTTGTGACAAAGTTAAATTTTATAATTGTTTTGTGGTGGGGGGTACTGGGGATTAAACCCTGGGGTGCTTTGCTACTGAATTATACCACCAACCCCACCCCTTTTATATATATAAAATATATGAGACAGGGCCTTGCTAAGGGCTGGTCTTGAAATTGTGATCCTCCTGCTTCAGCCTCCTGAGCCACTAGGATTATAGGTATGTGCCACTGTTCCCAGCAAAATTATATAATCATCATAAAATTCTGTCTTCCTTTTGTAAACTCCCCTTGCTAGATACAGCACTGTATGAACTAGATTTTGGGAAAAGGACTATATGAACAAGATTTTAGGAAAAGGAAATATGTGTTTTTTTTCCTTTTTTTCTTTTAAAAACTATAGTCTGGGCCTGGGGGTGTATCTCAGTGATGGAAGTGCTTGCCTAGCAACCCTGAGTTCAATTCCCAGCACTGCAAAAACAAAACAAAACAAACAACCTTCAAAAAAACCAGTGACCACTCTTAGGATTTCTTTTATGGTGAAGCTTCCTGTGTGTTTTTTGGTCTGAGGAAGAGCCAAAATTATCCAATTGTAGCTTTCTGCTTTGGTTTCCCCAAAGGATCTGAAATGACCTGACAGGGAGGCAACACTACACCCCAGGGAGATGGAAGGGGAGAGAAGAGACATTTATTGAGATCTGGAGGCAGGGACACCACAGTTCTCTCTTTTTTGTCAAGGCAGCAAGCAGCAATGCTCCTTGCTGAAGTGACTATTTTATCTACAATGCCAAAATAAAAAACAAAACAACAAAACATGCTTGAAAAACTTCTGCTGGCAAAAATCAAAGGGTTAAAAAAGTGAGGGGATATAAAGCAGGGGCAAGGGTGGGCTGGGACTTCTGGGGGCTGCTCATCTTCCACCTCTTGATCCAGGTGGTGGTCTGCAAGCAAGTTCACTTCAGGACAATTCACAGAGCTGTATGCTTATGTATGCACTTTTCTGAACCCATTTTATACTTCAAAATAACGAAAGTTTAAAAAAAAAAATTGTGGAAGGGGAAATTATGCCAGAAAAAAACAGACCTAAGTGGTTAGTTGTTTAATTCATATACATGAGTAGATATTAAGTTTTAATATCCAGAGATACTTAAAACATATCTCAGATTTCACATCAGCGTTCTGGAATTAGAAAGCATCTTCACTCAGGTCCATTAATCCAAAAAGTGATTACCTCCAGAAGGGAAATTTGAGTAGCCTAAATAATATACTAATCCCCAGCTAATAAGACAACAGCTAGGGTCCTGGAAGAACTGAGACAGGCCTGCTCTGTTTATTCTGCCTTTGTTGAGCCAATGGAACAGAGAAGTCGAGATGGGAACTACCTCTTCTCTGGTCAACACAGACCAAATTACCCTTTAGGAAAAGAGGAAGAGATCATGTGTCAGATCCAGAAATGGAGATGATTATGTTTTCTGTCCCCAAAAAGAACAGTCAGCAAGGCAGCAAAAATCCCACTTTTTACTCTCCATGAAGGATATTTGGCTAGTCAGTCGTCAGTGGTTCTCAATCCTGGACACCCTTCAGAGCCACCTGGAGAGGTTTTAAAATATTCTGATTCCATCGGCCTAGACTGGGGAATTTTTTTATTTTAAAGTTTCTCACCTGACTGATGCACCCAGGGTTGAATATTGATATGAGTTATTATTAGACCTTCCTCCACTTTGGTTCTTCCTCTACTCTCAATACTTTGTGTTCTTACACCTTGGCTAATAACATTTTGACTACTCTAATTTATAGAACTCTTTATTTTCCTAGAACTAATTCTTAGCATCTCCTCAAATAAAGAAAGCCTGAGAAGCTTGATTACATTTCTCAGGAAAATCAACATTTGTATTTAAGAGAGGGAAGGTAAGTGGTGGGAGACAAGCAGATGACATTACAGGGAATGGACATCAAGCTCCTGCCAAGCTAATTTAGACTGTAAAAAATAGCTCCATAGTCAGTGTAAGTGATCTTGAATATGGACAATCAAAGCTACTTCTCCCTTAATACTATCCCTGTTTTTGCTTGGTAAACAGGCTCCAGAGAAAGATAAAGGGGCTTTTCAAAGGGCAAGGGATGCATTTCAATGCTTAGGCCTTTTCCAAACACTGGAGTCTTACATAGATATAATGTGTCAGTTACACTGTATCCTAGCAACATCTCTCACAAAAGGAGAGTATGTGATGCCAAGCAGGACCTTAGCTTGGTGTTCAAACATAAGTCATGAGGGAGCCCAACAAACTCAAAGAAATTTGACATGAGAAAAGTGTGTGCCACAGCACTGGATTTCTTTCTACCCCCACTAAAGGGGGGCAGGCAAGAGGTAGTACTTGATCCAAAGTTTCACCCAACTTACTTGTTTTTTACTCCTGAAGCTTCAGTGTAACCATGACTCCATACAGCTGGGGCTCCAGAGGCATCTCCTGCTGAAGGCTGATCAATCTTGAAGCAGCGGATGTTACTAACAAGAGAAAAAGGGAAAACAGGAATCACTGAAACCAAATGTGTAAATTGTTACCTTTATCTAAGAAATGAAAAACACCTGCTAATCACTCGGTACTTCCCAGTTTTTATTATTTACTGTGTCTGAAATATTTATTTAGCAACAAGAACCACTTGCTCATCATAATGAAAACCAAGGGGCATATACACATGGCATGAGAATTAGTTTTCAGGAGCATTATAAAGCAGCTATTAGAGATTGTGACACACTCTATATTAGATGGCTGTTCCCTCCTGGGAATGAAAAGGATGGCTCTCAGCCTTGTCTTGAGAAAAGAAAATTTAAGTATTAGGTTAAGTGTATTCTTACACCACCATCATCTAAACTTGGAAACGAACAAATTACACTGAGGTTAGGGTATGTGAGAGAAATCTGCAATATTCATCTCCAAATCCAATTCCTGCCCATATCATCCCTTCAAATATTTAACAAATAACATTGAGAACCATTCCCTGGACCTTTTAATGCTACAAAAATAAAATGTACTTGTACAAAGTAAATAAGGGGTATTTTAATAAATTAAAGCCAACTACATGCATTTACTAAGAAATTTCAAGTCTTATTTTACCTCAGCTTTCAAATTAGCCCAATAGGACCCACACACAAATACTAAAACAAACTGCTATAAACATTGATGTGGCTGTATCCCTGTAGTATGCTGTTTTTAAGTCCTTTGGGTATAGACCAAGGAGTGGGATAGCTGGGTCATAAGGTGGTTCCATTCCCAGTTTTCCAAGGAATCTCTACACACACACACACACACACACACACACACACACACACACACAAACACATACAAAAAACTCTCAAATGGAATTTCTTAAAAATCAGTCTACTAGAAAGCATTTGGTGCCCCCAAACAGGAAGTCATAGCATATGTGAAGTATGTCTGTAGAAAGACTGGATACCATATGGTCAAATATATCCTGCTTGCTTCTTGTTAAATCGCTACTGGATTTTACCCCGTATTATCTGAACAGAGAAAAAGTATATATGTGGGATCTCCTGACAATACCTAAATACTTTTTTTCATGACCCCCAAAACTTCACCTTTTGGCATTCATGAACTCCTAAATCTAACAAATACTGAATACTCTTCCTAAGAACCAGTTAAAACTGGTGTAAACCACTTAAACCAGATGTAAACTGGTATTTAAATATTCACTTTGATTACAGAACTAGCTGGTGGTAACATCTCTGAAATTTAAAAACATTTGGTTAAAGAAAGTTTCTACTTTCAATTACTAGCAAATATTCACCTTCTTCTTTATCCTAAAAAGCTGAAAAACATGTAAATCATACATGATGTCAACAGGAAATCCCTAAACCAAATTAACACTTCATTTTACAGTAGGGATATATATCTTCTCTTCCAAGTTTTCAATCCTACCACTAAAAAAAGAAGATAATCTGCCATTATTTGCTCTCTGTACAACCTGGTACTAAATTTTATCCATCTAAGATGGTAAGCAATGTGAAGGTTTCTTAAAGCAAATCTTAAGGCTCTCATTACATCTTCTTACCTTCCTGAATTCTAGGGCAAAGTAAAGGATCATGTCTAAAGACACTAATAATTTTTATAGAACAGAGTCTTCAAAAAATAATTTAATTTCCCAGCCTGATCACTAAAAGAAAAATTAATCCTTAACCTCCCTGCCCCCTCAATAATCCTTTCTAGTGAAGCACCAACTAACTTCTCCTCTGCCTAGCTGAATACAAGGTGGCTGAGCATTCATCAGAAGGAATCTGCATGTTCACTCTTGGACATTTTCAAATGACTTTGAGAGTAAGAGCAGGAGTTCAGTCCCACAGGAGAGTTCCCTTATGCACTTGCCCTGGCTCATGTAGAACTAAGAAGCCAACCCTTTAAAAGTATAAGCAATTTATTAAGAACCGACACCCTTCCAGAAGTTAGACATAAGGTAACATTTTCAGGATTATGATTCATTTGTCTGTTACTAATATTTTTAAGAGTACAATGCCTTCTCCATAGTAGTTCAGCTACCCTAGATTTTTGTTTATGCACAATAATGGATAGGGTCACACGCCCCCATGGTTTTGCATCTTTTTTCCTAATATGTCCTACATATTTTCTCAAGTTGTTTTATATTCATTCTAAATGTACTTGGAAATATTTTGATGACTATCCCTGTGCTTAAAATGAACACTACACTTCTGATTATTTTTTAAGACAAAATTTTGCTATAGAGAACCTTGGTCTATAAGTATGTGAATATTTTTAAAAGCTTGATACAGTAGAGCAGCTGCTTCTAAGAAAAGCTACACCAGGTTGCACTCCACTAGCATGACCAACTTGAGGAAGAAAGTGTTAAGTATTTTAGTATTTTAACTAAATTATTGTTTTAAGTCTGAGCATCTTTTCATGTAACCATTTGTATTTCTTTTATTAAATGCTAATGCCCTTGGCACATTTTCTGTTCAAATAAGTACTTTCCTTATTGATTATAAGAGCATCTTCTATTAAGAATGTTAATGCCTTCTTTGGCCAATGTTTCCTTCTAGCTTGTCATCTGCCTTTTAAGTTTACTCTTGGTAATTTAAAAACTTTCATGTGTAAAATTTATGTATAAACATATACTACATAAACATCAAAACCATATATATATTGATTTCTGAAGACTTTCTCCCCTACTACCCATGTTTTTTACCTAAAAAGTTCTTTCTAGCTGATGAATATATTCATGTAACTTCTTTTTACTTTAAAAGTGATTTTTTTTCTATATTTAACTCTTTTAATTCAGTTGGAAATAAATTTGGTTTATTTTGGTATGAGATTAAAAAACAATTTTTCTGCAAATAGCTAGTTTCATTTAGTAACAAATCTTGATACAATTCTTTTTTAATGCAAAAAATTTAAAAAACTCAAGATGATGGAAATATGTTTTGATAATCCATGTACCCTTAGTCTTTTAAAGTTCCTTAGAGATCATGCAGGCCATACTTCTCATCTTATAGATGATATCACTGAGGTCTGGACAAACTGAAGGAATTAGGCCAAGGTTTCATATACCTGATCAAGAGTGGCAAGAACCTGGAGCTGGGACTGTGGCTCAGTGGCAAAGTGTTCACCTGGCACACGTGAGGCACTGGGTTCAATCCTCAGCACCACATAAAAATAAAATAAAGGTATTATGTCCATCTATAACTAAAAATTAAAAAAAAAAAAAGAGTGGCAAGAACCCATGTATTCCCTAGGACACTCTATTGTGTCCTTCAGTTATACACACAAATCAATTTGGTACTTAAAGTGTCAAAAAATAGGCATTAAGTAGGCCAATTATATCCAGTAATCCCTGTAAGTGCTCTTCAATTTTTGGTTCACACAAAACTGAAATTTGTTTTAATGAACTGTTCATCATAATTCTGTTATTCTTGTCAGTTTTTTCCTGAGATAAAGGATAATGACTTTCAGCAACAAATATTTCAACGCTGTATAAGCATATATGACAGATAAAATGACTAATATGGGTCAATGTTCAAGGCTGCCACTTTAAGATATACTACAAAAACTGGGCAGAGGGTGTGGCTCAGTGGTAGAGGGTTTGCCTTGCACTTGTGAGGCACTGGGTTTGATCCTTAGTACCACTTAAAAACAAATAAAACAAAATAAAGGTATTGTGCCCATCTACAACTAAAAAAAGTTATTTTTTTTTAAAATAAAAAAAGTTATTTTTTTAAAAAAAAGATATCCTGCAAAAACCTAAAATTCCAGAAAAGTTTAATGAAGAAAATAAAGACTACCCATAATACTATTATACAAAGAAAAACACTACTTTTTTTTTTTTTTTTGTTAACATTCTTTCAGGCGTTTTCTTGCTGTATTCATGCATACTTACCCAAGGCACACACATTTATTTTGTAAAAAATAGGTTTATACTATACAAATTTCTTTGTAAACTTTTTCATTAAACATATTGTAGAGGTCTTTCCTATTATAATGTAGGTCAACATCATGATTTTAATGACACTATAATATTCAATTGTTAGAGTAGAATTATTTAATTCTACCAACAGATGTTTAGAGTTCTATGATGAGCATTCACATAAAGACATCATTTCTACTGACATCACCTTTAGCAATTTCCAACCTGTAATTCTTTATCAACATGGAGAATGAAGCAGTGACAATGAACTATTTCCCAAACACAAAGGGAAACTTCATCAGGATCTAGTTGCTAAAGGTCCACATTGCCAGTTTTGCTTAAATAATCTCAATTTTAGCTTCAAATTGTCAGTTACTTCCACATCATCCATCTCTTTCAAAATCCTTCCTTAATTTGCATTAAGTGTCACAGCCATGTTACGAGGGACTGCTGAGACTTACGTTGACATCTTGGCTGTTCTTTGCTCACCCTGGGTCTTCCATATCTTGCTATGTGTGCGGATACAGCTATGGAGTCTATAGTGGCTTCCCACTTTGTTTCACGTTTTCACCAAGTTATAAATCCCACTGCCGGTGAACAATGGTGGGGCCACAATGCCTAACAAAATACTTACTTCAGCAGTTCCAGGGTTTTATGATCAAGGGCAAGGCGGGGGTTTCCAGTCAGGTCTAGTTCTTGCAGTTTGGGTGGCAGGTTTTCTGGCAAAGTGACTTCACTTAGCTCATTGCAGCTCAGGTCCACGCACTGAGGAACAAATGGAAACAAGGAGATGGTCTGGAGAAATCCTTCAGTTCTATAATCCTACCTTCTGCAGACAAATCAGCTCAACCACTTACTGTAATAACTGGTTCAAATGCAGAAAAAGCAGCTCATATGCCACTCTGCCATGCACATTTAAAACAGATTTTGCTAAATAATAATGTTTTACTTTTTTTTGAAGAACACAAAAATGCACATTCTTTTCCATTTAAATTTATCTCTACATTTTAAATTTAGCACTAATTGAAAAATCCTAATATAGGAGTTTTCCTTAGTTTACAAAATCTCTGTGCCTATTGTGGCTATAAGGACTATAATTGCAACATTGAAATAAACTTTGAAGGACCTTCTTAAAAACAAAACAAAAAATGCAAAACAAGGAAAAGGCAGGGAACACACACTCAAAATGAGAAGATCCTTAAAAAAAAGTTAAATAAGAAATTGGCTAAAAGATAGGCTAGTAGGGGAACCTGCCTATTGTGCAAGAAAGGAAGGGCTGGGTCAAGTAAGGATCATGTCCTCCAGACATCTAACACCTATCTGGACTCTCAATAGGTCCTGCCAATTTACAAGGCAAGCACAAAATGGGTCATCATGTTGCACAGGACAATAATTAGGTGTTACTTATAATGAGAATAAGAAAAATAAAACAACCCCTCTTCAGGTAAATTCTAAAAAGAGGTACATACACCCTTCTGTTCTGAGAAGGAATAGTGCACAGGAGAAAACAAGAGTGACTGTGAGTGCTCTGGATTCAAGAACATGGAGCACACTATTCAACAGGATGGGGTGGAGAGCTTTCAATGATCTGGTTTTAGAGTTAGCACCTTAGTATAATTTAAAAAAAACACCTTAAAAGCCTATTAAAAATCTCAAGATGGTTGGAAAGGAAATTGTATCCAAGAATTTCAGTATAATCAAAGTGGACATCTTCCTTTTACTTGGAAAAATTCTTAAAAAATTTAAATCTATTAGGGATTGGGAAAGTATAGAGATTGGGTAAAATGAAAACTTACAGTTTTGGAGAAATATATTCTCAACAGACTATGTAATTCAATGCTTCCAAACAAAATGTTTCATCATACTGTGAATCCCACATAATAACAATGATATAAAATGATATCACTATTTGAAGTTACATTTTATTATAAGAGCATTAGAAACACATTTTTAAAAGTTCAGAAAACAGGGGCTGAGGTTGTAGCTCAGTGGTAGAGTGCCTGCCTGGCACATGGAAGGCACTGGGTTTGATCCTCAGCACCACATAAAATAAATAAAAATAAAGCAAATGCATTGTATACATCTACAACTAAAATAAAATTTTAAAAGTTCAGAAAACAGAAAAACGCAGAAGACTTACCTTCAAATCTATCACCCAACACAAACCTTGTTAGCATTCTGGGTTCCCCCCTTTATTAGCCTTATTATTGATATTAAAAAAAAAAAACTCTTAAAATGTAGGTATAATTTCATTTACTCTATTGCAACCATTTTTCCTATCTTCATTTCCTTCTATGTTATGATGATAAAGTCCCTCCAAATTTATACACTGAAATCTAATCCCCAAGCGTTAACAGGTGGGGCCATTAGAAAGTTAGCAGGTCATGAGGACTCCGCCCTCATTACCCACATAGTGCCCTTATAAAAGAGGCCTGAAGGAGTCTGCTCACCCCTCCTGCTGTGTGAGGACACCACACCACCATTTATGAGGAAAGAACCTTGTTACCTGTTTGAACCTTGATCTTGTACTTCCCAGTCTCTAGAACTGTTAAATATAAGTTTATGTTGTTTATAAGTTACACAGCCTAAGGTATTTTGTTATAGTAGTTTGAACAGCCTAAGACACCATCATTTTAATAACCCTATACTTTCAGTAGATATTAATTCACTAAACCTAAATGTTAATAAAAGGGAAAGTTATTTCCTTTTACCATTATAAATAATGGCTGTATAAACAGTCATCCAGATTTTAATGAAAACTGGTAATACTGGTTAATAATGGGCTCTGTTGCCAGCACAGCCAGTACACAGCAGCACAGTGAAACAACAAATTGGGGGTAACTGTAATCAATCTACTGACGTTGACAGAGGTGAGCTGAAGGACTAACAGGTGTGGGTAGTTTAGGATGCAGTGGCTGATAAATTCAGGAATCAGAGAATGTCTTATGGTATTAAAGACTAAAAGACACTTCAGAGCAACACAGAATTTTATGCAATTGCTAAAAAACAATTTTTAATGTTACCTGAAGATTTAAACTTTCAGAGTTCTGCAGAAACATGAGCTCAGAAGGGTGACTACTTATAAAGATAATATTGGTGTGTGTGTAATCTTAAGAGATGAAGCTTCCACACCACCTCCCCTCACAGGCCCATCTGCTTCCCGTGCTTCTCTGAGTGAGTCACTGCAGCTAGCACCCATCTGTCCATCCAGTTCTGCTACACTGGTTCTGCCCCACACCACATTTCCCCACAAGGACTGTATCTGCATTCTAACTACACTTTCAGTCTTGCCTCCCTCTGATCCACTCCTCACACTGCATCAAGGGATGTCTCCCTCCCTCTCTCCTTCCATGCCCCCCAGTACTGGGTCTTGAATCCAGAGTGATTTCCCTGATGTGGCTTATTCCAGTCACACCCCAGTTTCAATCTCTCAGTTGCTCCCAACTGCCCTTTAAACTGCCCACTAAAACCCCTACGAAGGTCCTTTGCCCTCACCTTTCACCAAAACTATTCTGTCAATTTTGAAAGGGAGTGAGACTGTACAGTCTTGGGTTTCCTACCAGTCTGTTTCTTATGAAGCAGGAAGCAGGAAGCAAAGTGGCTCCCATGGCCACCTCCTGATAGACATTGCTTGCTCCCTCTTTCCTGAGCCCTTGTATGGAACCCTGTCCCAAGCAGGAATTGACACAAGACTCCCTTAACTGCTGGAAGAGTTCCTAAATGACTATTACATAATCTGACTCCAGGACCAGGGTGACTGTTCCTGGTTTCGATTTGGGGAGTAACTGTGAGTCTACTAGGTCAACTACTCCACCCAGATGACACCTAATTGGGGTCTCTGATCTGTCTTCATTTCCCCAAAATTTAGTCCATTCCAACCCAGCCATCTCCCCTCATTCTTTTGCATTTTTATGTCCAAACTAATAGTCTCTCTTTTGTTGAACTTTACAGACAAGAACAACAAACAGGGCTTGCCTGAATCCAGCCATGCCAAGTCTGGCCCACATGGTGAGTCTGGAATTGCTCTCCTCTTTAGCTGACTGAGAGCTGCTCAGTGCCCAAAGGAAGGGCTGTTTTTTCGGCTTCCAATAGCCACTGCCCTCAAGAGTACAACATATTAAAAATACTCATGCCCAGTTAAAGGAAAACAGATCCTAGAGATGAGCTCACTCAACATATCTTAGTTTATTACTGCAAACTAAACTACAAACATGAAAATAATCTCCTTAAGAAAAGGTATGACATTGTAAAGGATGATCACCCAGTAATTTAAGTCAAAAAGTCACAAGAACATAGAAATTTGATACAAAGAAGTTTCTTTTTAAATCCCACATCACAAATTTTATTCACCATGTTTCCACTGCTTAAAACATACTTCATTAGCTTACAATTCAAAAGGACTAGAATAAGTCACTAGAAATTACTAAACTAAAAGCTTGGATTTGGGGGCAAGACTACTACATTATCAATGTGGCCATTATGCAGTTCAGTGGAGGACCCTAAGGAAGGAGAACCAAGTGCCTTATCCTCTCGGCATTTCCAGGGTTTATCAGCCACTGGTAGCCTTGGTGTGAATCAGGTCCAGGTCTAATCAAGCCAAGTTTGGCTTAATGGTCATTTCTCATTAGTTCATTGAGAGCTAACTGGCATCCAGAAGGAGGACTATTTTTCATTTGTTGTTGTTATTTTCTTGGAGTGCTAAAGATTGAACCCAGGGTCCATACATGTCAGGCGAGTACCCTGCCACTGAGCTACACCCTAGGCCTAAGTTTTTATAATTGAAATGAACTTAATACTTTTATGAGATACTTTACAATTAATAACTATTGTACTTTATTTTAAAGAAGGAATATGAATAAAATTTAGGGATATTAACTCAATAATAATATTTTAATACAGATTGGATTATTAGAAATAATATATCTTTTCCATTAAAATATATTCTAGTGCTCATTTTGCAGTGAAGACTTTCATAGGTATATTTATCATTTGAAAAACACTAACTACTTTTACCAGAAATTTTGTTTTGAAAAGTATAATACTTATACTGCAACTTAAAATATTTTCATATGAAAGAACACTAAAATATTAATTCAGATGTCTAGAACAAGATAACTACCACTTTTTTAAATAATATATTTTTAAAAATAGTTATTTATTTGCTTTAGTTGTACACAATGCAATGCATTTATGTTTACGTGGTGCTGAGGATCGAACCTGGGCTGCGCACGTGCTAGGCGAGCGCTCTACCGCTGAGCCACAACCCCAGCCCCTTAAATAATATTTTTAAATTTTATTGGCTCTCTTTAGTTATACACGACAGTAGAGTCTTTTTTTTTTTTTTTTGTACCAGGGATTGAATTCAGGGGCACTCGACCACTGGGCCTCATCCCCAGCCCTTTTTTGTATTTTATTAGAGACAGGATCTCCCTGAATTGCTAAGTGCCTCACCATTGCTGAAGCTGGCTTTGAACTCGTGATCCTCCTGCCTCAGCCTCCAAGTGCTGGGATTACAGGTGTGCGCCACCGCGCCTGGCAGTAGAGTCCATTTTGATATAATTATACAAGCATGGAATATATCTTATTCTAATTCTGATTGGCTATTATGGTGGTGCATGATATTTTATTTAGGTGAGCTAGGGGTGGGCAGTGTGGTACTATTAATTTTTTCAAACTGTTCTCACAACTGACTCATCTTTCGAGTCACATAAGAAACCTGGAAATAAGTGACACAAGTACTACTAGACAGACAGGGGAAGGAGAATCGAGTGGCTATGTGGATAGCCTAATGTCATTCCAATGGTTAGGGACAAAGCCCAAGAATACAAATTGCCTGAATATCCAGTCCAGTGCTTTGTTTTGAACTCTGCTGACTCAAAAGTGTAGCCTTTTGGAGCAAGGCTAAAGGGAGGGGCTGCTGTGAGTCTTCATTATGAGTCAAATTCAGCAAAGGTGCCAACATTTTGAATTGATGAATTAGGGAAGTCAACTTTCTTTGCTGACCTGAAACCTAGAGTCTATGAAATCAACCCAGATACCTTGATTTCTGGGAGCTGCATAACTTCAGGGAAAACTTCGATGCAATTGGAGTGAGCAATCACAGTGTGCATGCGCCTGCAATTCATGATAGTTGTTGGAATAGCTTTCAGTTTATTCCCACTGATGTCAATTTCTTCAAGTTCCTCCAGTTTTGCCATTTTACTGAAAAAGAGAAAATCCATCGGGGAAGGAGTTATAAAATAATTATAAGGCAATTTAAATACACACATATGCACATGATGAGAAACAAAAGAGCAATTTATTGTGACTTTAGACTCACTTTTTTTTTAAAATTTTTTATTTTTTTAATTTTATTTTTTTTAAAATATTTATTTATTTGTTTTAGTTGTACACAATGCGTTTATTTTTACGTGGTGCTGGGGATCGAACCCGGGCCATGCACGTGCTAGGCAAGCACTCTACAGCTGAGCCACAACCCCAGCCCTAGACTCACTTTTAATAGTCATTTTCACAAACAATTTTTTCATCACTGTTTTTGGGTATGAAAGTATTTTGTCACATCCTTTACTATTACAGAACAAAGCTTAACTTCAACTCTTCAAACTGGCAACAAGAAAGAAAGTGGATGTTCCTTTTTTTGGTACCGGGGATTAAACTCAGGGGCACTAGACCACTGAGCCACATCCCCAGCCCTAATTTGTGTTTTATTTCGAGAGAGGGTCTCACTGAGTTGCTTAGTGCCTCACAGTTGCTGAGACTGGCTTTTAACTTGCAGTCTTCCTGTCTCAGCCTCCCAAGCTGCAGGGATTACAGGCATGCGCCACTGTACCCGGCAATGGATGTTCTTTATCCATCTCCTAAAAATCTGTGTGTAAAACTAAGTTTCCCTGGCAGCAATCAGTTTGCTATGTAGCTTAATCTGAACTCCAAAGAAAATCCTATTTAAATGGGTCAAAAGTCAGCATCATCCATATAACTGCTTTTAAGAAAGCTTAGTTTGAGTGTATGATTTCTTCATATAGGCAGTGAAAACCCAAACTGATGTGGTAACACAGCAATAGCTCCTATTAAGATATGGTATCCCCTAGGCACAGTTGCGCATGCCTGTAATCCCAGCGGCTTGGGAGGCTGAAACAGGAGGATCGCAGGTTCAAAGCCAGCCTCAGCAAAAAACGGGGTGCTAAGCAACTAAATAAAATAAAAATACAAAATAAACAAAATACAAAATAGGGCTGGGGATGT
Organism: Tamias sibiricus; assembly: GCA_025594165.1. Lineage (NCBI taxonomy): Eukaryota > Metazoa > Chordata > Mammalia > Rodentia > Sciuridae > Tamias > Tamias sibiricus. The sequence goes on from CM046671.1 coordinate 22,209,430, forward strand.
GGCTCAGTGGTCGAGTGCCGCTAAGTTCAATCCCCAGTACCAAAGAAAAAAAAGCAGATATGGTTTCCTCCTCAAACCCACATCCAGAGTTTCTCTGACACTATTCAGGATCACAAGGTGGTGGTGAGGAGCAGGGGTGTGTTGAAAGTCATTCTGATCATTTGTCAAGGCCTGAATTCAAACTGGATCAAACTGGGTCCAAAAGAAATTTCTTTCAACTCTTGCTAAAAATCCACAAAAAAAGAATTCTCTCCAACCTTCTCTTAGAAACATTTTCTAATGTAATTTAATACTTTCATTGAAGAATTTTTTTAATCATTCAATCATCATCTATAATCTTAATTAATAAAATAACCAAATAAAGAAAAATACTAAAATTAGGGTCTCATGCCTTCTCTACAAGGTTGGAGGACAAAACACACACCTCCACGTCTGTAAACACTGTAGCACCATCTATTACTCAGAGCCACTTTCTACCCCTGGTGATGGGGAACTCCAAAAAGCACAGGATTCCCCAGTTATATAAATCAATTTGCAATTGGAGTCCCTTAGTTGACAGTCATCGGTATCTTTTCTACTTGTTATGGTTATAATTGTCACAACACACATTTTTAGCTAAAATTTTTATTTTAGCAGAAACACCATTTCTCTGTCACTTCTCAAATATTAAAGGTCATTTTATTTGCTTATCTTGAAAATAAACAAATGCCTAAGATGTAATAGGAACTAAGTTTTTACCTTATAAAATCAGGTCTTTTGATGTAAGCACTGAACAGCCTATCAGGACACACTACAAACATTAACACACAGACTGTGAAGTAATGCACTGAATTCACAAGAATATTATTTGAATATGTTATCGTTGTATTTTGAAAGAAATATGGAGAAACCAGTGGTTAACGGAGTGTGAAAAATGACAGAAGGAGAAGAAATCAGGCTCAAAGTAATTTCCATTTCTCAACATAGGAAAGAATGTGGCCAAACAATGACTTGATCATGGGGAATGTTCGTAACCATTTGCTAAGTTATCTACTATAGGACAGATGTCATATGTGACATGAAGTGGAAGAAGAGAGTCACAGCCCTGGCTCTTGAGCTCAGGTCTTCTAGGGGAGCTGCTGCACCAAATCACATTCCCCAGGGAGAGAGAAATTAGAGTAAGATGAATTTTTCAAAGTACATAAAAAACTTCTCTGCACTTAGGGTGGGTAATTACACCTGGCAGGGAGCACTGGATGGGGGGCGTGATATACTTAAGAATCAGATGTAATGCTCACTTCTCCGGCAGGATTTACGTATTTGCCACCTGAAATAGGATGACAAGCTCTTTCTGATAGACATGTTATTGTTATATGTGACAAAACCCCACTGCAATAAAACCTCATTGATATGATACCATGTTTTATCCAAAAATATTATCTCTGCATTCCACAGTAAAGTAAAAATATACAGAACTAATAGATAGTTTAGTCATCAACATCCAATGAGGGGGAAAAATATATTGACACACAAAAAAAAACAATACCTGAAGTCACCATATATTTTCACCTTCCTTCTCCTGCAAAGTCTTTAATAGATTGGTAGCCCTGGTGGCAGCAGAAGGAGGCTGTGCTGGCAGTTTGATTTGGTCCCTAATGCTGAGATGCAATTACCAGCAAAATACCAGAAGGGTTAGTGTTTGCTTCTTGGTGTGTGGGTGTGTGTTCTAAGTCCTAACTTGTTAGATGGATAAATGCCAAAGAAATAAAGTGGAGTAAGTCCTTATGGCAGGCTCAGTGTGTAGACTCACTCAAAGCCAGACACTATGCCACTGCTCCCCCAACATTAGAAATTAAGAAGAAGACAATAAAACATGGAATATTCTGAGAGCCATGATTTGTAATGTCACAGTTTCTATGTTTGTATAAGCCACCCACCACTTTTTTTTTTTTTTTTTTTTTTTTTTGAGTGGTGGTTCTGAGGATGAAACCCAGGGCCTTGGGCATGCTGGGCAAGAACTCTACCACTGAACTACATTCCTAGGTCCCCCACTGTATCATGAACATGAATACAAAAGCTAGTACCTAGTAAAGAACTTTCAGGTCCTAGTTTATATTCTGATTTTCACACATTACCTACTAAACAACATACCTTATTTCAAAATCTTAACAACATTCTAGTGATTGAGTCTTTAGACACATTCATGTTAGAAAAACCAATGCATTTCTGTTTAGGGAATGCTGATCACAGCTTGTGTAAAAAAAAACTGTGAATGAGAAAGAAACAAGCTTTATATTACCTGTGAAACATTTCAGCTTGTATCTTTCCCCCTCCTATGAATTCATTTGTAGAAATGTAACCAAGAACATCACTGTACAACCCTCTGTTACCTTGCTGGAAAACTCTGAAGTCGATTATAAGCCATGTGAAGGATCTTCAGACGGGGGTGTCCTGTTAATAAGGGCACACACTTATCTGTAAGGTTGTTGTTTGTCAAATACAACTCCTGTAAGATACTGTTTGTCTCTTCAGAAAGTGTGGCTGGAGGAAGGGCTTCCAGTTTGTTTGCAGATGCATTCAGAAATCTCAGGCTACAATGACAAAATGCAATAAAACCCCATTGATAAATCAGAGCTCTAGTTAAGAATCCTCAACAAACTTAGAAGCTCCCTACCTGATACCAGGTGTATGGAAAACTAGGTTTAGAAACATGGATGAAAAGACACATCCCGGCTTCAAAGAATTCAAGTTAGTAGGTATGTGAATCCCTGACCCACTGTCCATGATGAACACAATAGCTATGTGTGTTAAATACAAAAAGATACAAATTGGCCCAGCATGGTGACAAAGACCTGTAATTCCAGTGACTACAGAAGTTGAAGCAGGAGGATCCCAAGTTCAAAACCAGTCTCAGCAGCTTAGCAAGACCCTTAGCAACCTAGTGAAACCTTGTCTCAAAAAATAATGGGAAACTAGGGAGTTGGGGGGTGGATCATGAACTGAAATTGATTTCTATGCACATATGAGTTTGTTGGGATAAACAACTATTATGTATAACCATAAAGCTCTAATAAATAAAGAGGGGGAAAAAGGGGGCTGGGGATATAACTCAGTGGTAAAGTGCCTCTGGGTTCAATCCCCAGTACCCACCTCCCCCCCCCATAAAAAAGAAAGAAAGAAAAGGAGATACAAATCAATTTTAATGGAGGCACAAAGAAGAAGAAGTGATTATTTTTATAGCTGGTGGGGAGTAGAAAGAAAAGCAATAAGGTAAAGTTAATAATCTGATTTAAGGAAGAGAAAAAAATTACCTATTTTTAAAATACAGGGGTTTTTCAAGTAATAAAACAATTTGGTATTAGATCACAATACAACTAAACCACATAGTGACTAAGTCCTTTTCAGCTTAATGTCTAAACCACATGGTACTGCCATGCATTCATAACTGCATGAGGTAATGTGCTCTGGAGTAAAATAATGGAACATATGTAGCAGTGAGAAAGAAGAACTACAACCACAGCATTAACATGATGAATCTCACAAATGAAAGGCTGAGCTTCTAAAAGAAGCCAGACACGATGGGATATACTGCACGGTTCCATTACTCTAAAGTCCAAAGTCAGGCAAAATCAATCTCCTGAGACACAAGTCAGGGTGGGGTGACTCAGGTGGGAGGGAGGCAGCCTCCGGGAGGGGTGCCTAATGTTTCTGCCATCTGGGTCTGGGTGTGTGTCACTCTGAGAAAAGTCATCAGCTGCTACACTTAGGATTTGGTTACTTTTCTGTATTTATATTATACTTCAATAAAATGTATATTAATACAAACAAGCAAAACAATACATATTCTGCCACAGTTTCCAGATGATGAAATGAACAGTGGGTAAAATACAAAGAACAGTTTTACTCCTAAGATAACTAAAACTGTCAAAATCCTTCCAGTTATTGCAAAAGAGATAAATTCACAATGCTTATCTGGGAATTGGAATAAAATCCTTGAGGTCAGGTTTTAAATCATTCCAAAGGGTCAGGAAGGACAGAGCAGGGGCGGATGGCCATGGCTCAGGAGTCAGAGGTGGCCCTCCCACCTCGAAGGGTGTCCAACTATACAGCTGCAGCAACAGGAAAGGGTGAGTGCTTGGTGCACAGGGCTCACGGTGACACTGGGCCAAGCCTGCCTCGCCTTCCACACCATTCTCAGTTCAAAATCACTTGGGTTTAAACTTTTAGCAAAGATTCAGAACTATTCTGCCACATGTTAAAAGAATAAAATATTCCTTTAAAAGGATGCATAAGGAAACACCAAGTTTTTATTTTAATCTCAGATTATAAGAAAGCTTTATGTTAGGAGTCCTCCTCAGGACTTATTCCAAGCTCTCAATCTACTAAGTTAACACTCTATAATTTTGCACACTCCCCACGCTTACACACACATACCAACTCCACCACTGATCTGAGGAAAAGCAGCTTCCTCAAAATAGAATATTTTCCATTAAAGAAACACGTATTCCAATGACATTTTAAAAAAAAAAAAAAAGAAGAGGGAAGTTAGAGAAGGGCTGTACAGACCATAAATAGTCATGGGAAATTATAGTCGTGTGTGCTACAGAAGAAAATAAAGGTCATTCATACAATTTCTGAAATGGGTTAGAATTAGGAAGGAAACCAGTTTCATCACCACAGTTCTTTCAGTATTTTCATGAGCCTGTGTCTTCAGGCCCCATTTAACCACTTGACTTAAATACCCTGTTAAGAATTTCTTCACTGCAGAATTAGAATAAATTAAAACATAAGAAATACATTTTTATTGCCCTGAAATATCTTGGACTAGGGGTAGCTGGGAAATCATCTGGCAATCTCATTAAAATACAATTCTCCAGGAAATATGTAAAGACACAAAAAGAGCGAAGCAAGAATACTCCTAAGGTAGAAAAGGCCAAAATATTGTCTTAAAAACACTGACAAGTCAATGCTCACCTCTAAAACTGTCTAAGGGACTTTGAAAACCCCTTGCAGCATCTGAAGAAGGGAAGAAAGCTATTTCCAAAATGATTTCTCATTCTCTCCTCTTTCTGAAATTTGCCTGTACCTGAGGAACTACACATTCTTAATGGTAAATTAAGAGGGGGAAAATCCTGCACTATACTTCTCCAGGAAATGAAACTAAGTTAACTGAAACTACACAGATGCCATCTGAACTGCACGCAGTCTGACTGAGTCACAATGCTGGTTAACAGTCCGAGAGCAAATAATTGGACTAACAAGATTTTCAATTCTGATGGACTCGGGAAAGTTAAATTCAATACCCATCCTCTTACAACATTCTTTCCTCTATCTTACAATATTTCAGGAAGAGACAAAGCAAACCAATTTAGTGGACTAGGTGTCATCCTTCCACCAGGATCAACAACTACTTAAGATGTGCTAATTTTTTACAGAATGGATAATAGTTTACTTAATAGATAGGCTCCATAATCCCAATTCCCTGCCTTCAACCCTCTAAGAAAGCAACATTCCTAAAGCAGTGGGTTTGGTAACAAGTCACTGTTGCAATATCTATCCTTAAGCTTCTCCATTACAGATTCTTTTTTTTTTTTTTTTTGTAATGACTGTATAAAAAAAGACTGTTTAATATGCCAAAAAATGTTTCAAGCACATAATCCTCACTAAGAAACACTCTTCTTATTAGAGAAAAAGCAGCAAAATGGTAATGCTTCTTTCATTTGTGAGGTGCTTTGTTGAAACCACAGCTCTTCCCTATTTTCTATCTGATCTGATTCTCCCATCTTTCCAGAGGTAAACCCTCATATTTTAAAGAAGACATAAACTGAAGCTAAGAAAGTCTAATTGCTTGGCAATGGTTAAAGAGTAACTAGTGGCAGAGGCGGAAATAAATCCCAGATTTCATCAACTGCAACATTCTATTATTCCCTAACACATCTCTCCAAAACTCAAATGTTAAAATAATAATAATAATAATAATAATAATAATAATAATAATAATAATAAAAAAAAACCTTTTCATGAAGACATTTTCACAGGCCCCTTTCTCCAAACAGCTGGAGGTCAAGCAGGGTACCTGCTGGGGAACTTGAAGATCATGTGCAGACAGCACTTCAAATCCAAATTCAATTCTTACAACAAATTAATCAACAGCATGGTATTCAAAACCTTTTCTTAGCAAGAAGTATAAAAGTCAGAAAAAAGAGAGATACAGCTCCTGCCCAAGAGCACTTGGGATGTCACCCACATGAGCAATGAGACAAATCCACTTCCTGCTCTGGAACAACTGCTGTGTCCCTCTGCCTTGCACACCATGTCCATCTGGGTCATCTGGGTTGCTTTGTTTTGTCCTGTTTGCTTTTCAGAAATTTCCATACACCCTTAGAATTTCACAGCCTGATTCTGTCCCTGAAAAGGAGCACAGGCTTTGGTACCATAATAGATTTACAATTTGTAGGTGCAACAGATATTCTGTATTTAAATAATTTTCCTGTAGATCAGTGCTAGGATTTGTATTCCTTTAAAAAAATATGAATGGTTAAGGCCATCCAAACCAAGCAGAACTCTTACTTTTAGACAATTCCCTTGAGCCAGGCAGTGACACACACACCTATAATCCCAGTGACTCAGGAGGCCGAGGCAAGAGGATCAGAAGTTTGAGGCTGGCCTCAGCAATTTAGCAAGACCCTCAATATAATTTAGCAAGGGCCCGTCTCAAAATAAAAAATAAAAACTACTGCATGCGTACCTCAGTGGGTTCAATCCCCAGTAACAATAAGAACAAAACAACACCACAAACAATTCCATGATTTCTGTCCCCAAAACATTCCAGAAGTATCAAACAAAACCATCAGAATTTCTTATTGTTTGCTTTTATAACCCAGCACTTTTGACAATTTCATCTACCTTCACAAGGCTGATAGTTAAGGCAGGAGCTTTCCAACTTCTTATGATGGTAACTAAAAGTACAAAATGCATTTTTCATAACCAGCCACACTACACACACAACATATACATATATAACTGAAGCAAAAGTTTCATGAAACTTAACTAAGGTTACTGATTCACACTGATGTTTTCTATACTATTTTTTAAAATACAGTACATGTGAACCCCTAAGCCTCATACATGACCTACATCCCCAGCCCTTTTTAATTTTATTTTATTGTGAGACAGGGTCTCACTAAGTTACCCAAGTTGGACTAAAACTTTGGATCCTCCTGCCTCAGCCTTCCAAATAGCTGGGATTATAGGCATACACCACAGCAACCAGCTACTACTTTTGGGGTGGGGGGCTGGAGATTAAGCCTGGGGTGCTTTACCACTGGGCTACATCCCCAGAACACGTCTTGTGTATGTAAAGGCTTCTGCATATTAATTTTATGTCCTGATAACTTACTGCGATTTTTAAAATGTTTTAATTTTAGTTGGACACAATACCTTTATTTTATTTATTTATTTTTACATGGTGCTGAGGATCAAACCCAGGGCTGCACACGTGCTAGGCAAGTGCTCTACCGCTGAGCCACAACCCCAGCCCCATGATGTTTTACTTTTTTTGAGTTTACTTATCAGCAATTCTTTAGGGTTTTCAAGTATACTATCATTTAACTGTAAATATAGATAGTGTATCTCTTCTTTATCAAGTCTCATGCCTCTAAATGACTTTTTTTTTTTTTACTGTGTACTAATGTATCTAGTAAAATACTGCATAACAATGTAAATAGTGGACAATCCTTGTATTGTCGCTGATGTTAGAAACAGCACTGAGGTTTTACTATTAAGAATGGGCTTCAGAATCACAGTGTGTAAGGAAGTCACCCTCAATACCTACTTTTTCTCTTTTAATTAACAGTTTTATTAAGATATAATTCATAATTCACATGCATATACACCACATTTTGTTCACTCATTTATCAGGTAATGGACATAAGACTATTTCCATTTTTGAGGTGAGCTAAGTTCAATCATATATATATTGATATATCTGATGTTTGGTCTCAACTGTCTATTACATATATTTGCTATTTCCCTCTCTATAGAATGTACATTTTTCTTCTTTAATACTTTTTTTTTTTGTTTTTTAGGGAGTTTGTTCTAGTAGTTACCTTGCATTTTTGCCTTATTAAATAATCATAGTTCTTTGGATTTTTATATAATCACTATATGGCTTATTGCTTTTTCTTTTTAAACTTTAAAATCTTGTGTTTACTGATAGAGGAATTTAATGGATTATAGTTTTAAATATTAGTTCTCTTTCATTGTTGTATCTTTATTCTTCAAGGACTTACATATAAATTTTATTCCTTCGTGGTCAGTTTGTATTTCCATTCTTTTACTTTCAAATTCTTTATCTAATTTTCATTCTTTTCATCTAAATTTCTAAAACTCAGATCTTAAAAGATACTTAGCTTGATATAAAAATCTGGGATCATACTTTAATCAAATTTTTAAAAATGTTGCTCAACTACTACCTTGCTTTGTATGTTTTTGGGATGTCTACAAATTTGCCTTTTTAAATTATTTGATCTTTTTTCTTGATATACTTGAAGACTTTAATCTTCTGAATCTAATAGATTTACCAAAATAAATCTTGAAATACAATCAGAATTGAACATTCTGGTTTTTCCAGGTACTAAATCAGTCAACAGTCCCTTTAAAATGTACTTTAAGATACTTTGTTTATTTATTTTGTTTATTGGTAGAAACATTTCTTGGATTGCCATTCTGAATACTAGCTGTGTTCCATTGTTTTGCCTTTGCTCTTCAAGGGCTCATAAAAAAATGGTATTCCTATTTGGTCTGTCTTGCATTTCTACTATTTTATCTCTTAGCTTTGTATTTCTTCTTTGCCTCATTTTCCTGCCTTTATTTAATGTCCCTTATTAATTTTGTATTTGAGTCTATTCTCCCTTGGGCACCTTCTAATATATTACTAATTTCTGAGATACCTGCTACCCTACCCTCTTTCATTTTATGAATTCAATCACTTGTCTTTCCAGTCTTTCCTGTTTATCTATTTTTATGCTTAATTTATCAATTTTCTTTTTTTATATCTCAACATGCTCGTTTAAGTATATTTAATTCTGCTTTGAATGTTGTCTTATAGTTTTTTTTAGCTTCACAATACAGTCGATGTGTGTTTTTTTTTTGTTTTCTCATTTTAGGGGTTAATAATATAGATGTTTCTCTGATTCCTATTCCTTTTCATGGTATCAGGCTGTTTCACAAGATTCTTAGATCAATAGTGCCATTTGCTGTCAGCACGGCAAAGACAAGATACACTAAGAGATTTCTGTTTGGGTTGAGTAGGGAAGGACTCTGTGTCCTCTTCTGGTTCACTTTTATTTTAAACATTCACTTTCCCTTTTTGCTTCTCTTCCCTTTTACCAACCCAACTGTCTATTTTCTCTAAGTAGCTGTACTTTTTCTGCATGCCACCCCTTCAAATTATACATACTTCTACCTAAGCTTTAGATGTAAGCCACCTCGGCCCTGTTGCCAGCCCCCTCTTACCTTTCCCCTTGTCTTCTGGCTACCTCCACTGGGCATGCAGCCTCAGAATGAAGCAGGGATGGAGAGGTGTGTGACTGCTTGCTAGCTGGTACTTATTTCTCTTTGTATTTATACTTTATCCTCTCCTGCTAAAGGAGCAATAGTGCTCACAGAAGATGCTCTGGGCTGGCAGCACCTCAGAATTGTCTAGGGAGTTTCCATCAGAGCATATTCTCCTCTTCAACCCTTTTGGTAAGCAGGTCAGGGTAAGGCATCAAAAATCTATCTACAAGAACTCTCACCAAGTTGAGAATCATTTCAGGACAAAACCCCTTATTCTAATGTACTCTAGTGGTTTCCTGGGGACAGATGTAGACACCCACCACCACCCAGTGGAGCAAATTTGCCCATCTCATTCACTTTGGGAGCACCAGAGAAGTGTCAGTGAGGATTACCAAGCAGCCTCTGGGCCCTGGCAACACTCTTCTGATAATCTATGCCTGGTCTCTCTTCAGGTTCTAGGTTCACAGCTGATCTCAGGAGTGCTCGGGACCTCTGGCTAACCCTGTCTGGTTTGTTCTGGTTAACAACACAAGGAGTTGTCACTAAAATCTAACCCTGGTGAGATCACATAATTGTCTGCTCTCCCATGCTCCACCCTTCCCTTTCCCAGAACTGAGGGGATCGTGGGGCTGAAGAGTAGATGGAAATCATCTTCTTCATAGTGTTCTGAACCCCACTGATTCTCTAGTTTTGAAAAACTGGCAGTTGATTTTGAGGTAACAAAGCTAAGAACCACTACTTTAATATATTTGAGAAACACACAATAAAAGGAAGTGATGAGATATATTTGATATCCAGAAATAAACTACAGACTCTCAGTTTTTCTATTAATATGCTTCTTTTATATAAATCTGATTTTCAGCAATAGCACTTGTGGTCACATTTAGCTTCCACTTTGTATAGTGGACCCTCTTGACTGGTCCCACATAGCGGGGGAGCCTCGTAAACATGCTGATTCCCAGTCTATCCCTCTAAGTCTAAGTGAGTAAAACTGAGAGTAGAGCCAGGAATATTCATGTTTGGTTAATTCTGTAAGGGATTCTGAAGACGTGCCTTAAATTCTCTAAGGGATTCTGAACACACACTTTAAAGAATACTCTCTTAGTCTACCATGGCTTTAAAACACCAGAATGTCACAAGGCAACTGTCTTCATTTAAAAAAAAAAAAAAAAACACCAATGTGTAGGCATCTTGGCTCTTCAAAATGCCAGAAATATCTATCTTTTCCAAAAGGCACCAGTTGTCATGCTCAATCGATCACATTCTTCTAAATTTTCTGTTCCCTTTTAGTCCCTTTGATATTTACACATGTTCTGAGTCACTAAAACTTATGGTCTATAGTGTGACTAATGCTCTGGGGATATTTAATAAATACAAATGAGCAATTGCCATGAACCACATTTGCATATACACTACCCCCAACTCCTGCCCCTGAAAATACCTTGTACTGCTCCAAACAGGGACAAAAACAGACTTGGATGCCCACCCACAACATGGAGCTCTAACTCTCTTTTAAGAGCACCCATTTTGGCTTTGTTAATCAAGGTGATTCCATCAGGAGAAGCTGTCTGGCCATATCAAATTCATGTGCAGATGCTGAGTGGACAGGGAGTCACTGCCAAGATTTCAGAAAGGAACAAAAGGATGGCAGTACCTCTAGCAGTGCCTCATACAATCTGGTGAGCCATGGAGAGTTACCTACCCCTCCCTTGCCCATCTGTTGAGCACAACCATATTATCTCAAACTCTTTGGGGGTTTCCATTAAGAAAGTCCTCAACAAAAGCAGAAAGAAGATGAAAAATCCAGGCCAGTAAAGTTTAGATTAGAATATTTGCCAATTCATCAAACAGAACTAACTTCTGTCTTGACTGTTAGATACTTCTCAATAATATATGGTCCATATATAGTTTTTGAGCTGCAAAGTTTTTTATTGCTTACTTTTATTCTTAAAAAATATTTATTTTTAATTGTCACATAATAATTACACATATTTATGGAGCACAAATTTCATGTTTTAATACATGCATACAATGTAAACTGCCAGGTTTGAAAAGCAAGTCTAAATAAACAAAACTCAGAGATGAATATGCACAAAAAACTTGTAAACTGATTCGGGGGTTGGAGATATAGCTCAGTTGGTAGAGCACTTGCCTCACATGAAATTGCTGATTCAAGTCATAAGAATTTTAATACAATGGGTCTCAAGTTTTCAGAGAAAGATGATTTTACTAAAAGCCATCTAATTTATAAAGTAGATTCATCTCTCTTATTTGGTTACCAAATATCTTCCTGCCACCAGGAAAAGCAGAATACACACTATTCTAAAGTTGACAGTATCATGTAATTAGAACTATGAGATTGATTTCAGCAGACAAGATTCAGAGCAAAGGAATACTCCCAAGAAAAAGAGTCAATATTTGGTCTTCTACTCTGTGTCTAATAATACGTGTTTTTCTGATAGTTCTCTTGAGGCTACCAAATACTTGTTCTACTGAGAGCATGAACTAAACCATTTTAATTTATGAAGGCTTGTATTCAGGCTCTTTCCTCTGTTATATAACCCAACACAGAACTGATAACACTAATTTACTGTCACAAAAAATGTGAAAAAAGGAACTACATATTTTTATGATTTGTATTATAGAACAAACTGAATGAAAAGAATATTTAGGCAAAGTTTCATTAGTGGCTGAAGCTATTTGCCAAACACAAATAGCAAATTTGTTCTATCCTACAACAAAAAAGTGTTCTTCCTCATACCATGAGGCTAAATGATGCCATTCACCTTATCATTTTCTGTGTCTTCTACCCAATTATTAAGCTTCCTTGTGCAGCTACTTTAAGCTACATTAGAGGGTAAGCTCCTGGAGGGTCACACCTATGCTTACTCACTTCTCGTTGTCCCACAGCATCCCACACAGTGGTTAAACCCACTGTGTCTGTAGGATGTTTGCTGTGCCGAACCATAAAATAAAACAAAGCACAGCTGAAAACGCCTGCAAGAAGCCTTTCACACATACTCTTTCCTAAAAAGCCAACTTCAGTGTTAAAACATCATGTTTTCTGGGCTGATCTGCTTCAATTACTGTCAATACTAGTTTACTTCTTCCCCCAAACTCATCAAACAAAATACCCCAAAGCTGTACATTTTCCTGATAAAAATTATGCCAAAATAAAGACTATTATTAATATCAACTTTTTAAAAATCAGTGGCTTGGTAAAAATAATTAGAAAATGTTCTGGGGTAGGGATGTAGCTCAGGGGTAGAACAGTCCTGGGTTCAATACCACCATACCAGTAACTCCAAAAAGAAAGAGCTAATCTATCTTACCCCACCTGCTTCATAAGCCTGTATGTCTGAGATAATTAGCTCATTAAGCATTCTTTCTAACAAGAAGAGAGATCAGTTGTTACCATGCTAGAAAGCTAACTGCTATACTGGTTGGAAAACAAAGGCTGTGGAATATGCCTTCTTAGAAAAGTTTCTTATTTCTGGGGCTGGGGTTGTGGCTCAGTGGTTGTGGCTCGCCTAGCATGTGTGAGGTACTGGGTTTGATTCTCAGCACCACATAAATAAATTAACTAAATAAAGGTTCATTGACAACTAAAAAAATATTTTTTAAAAAGTTTCTTATTTCTGCCTTATTTCTGTAGATTCATCTCTCTTACTTGGTTACCAAATACCTTCCTACCACTAGGAAAAGCAGACTAATATACACTATTCTAAAGTTGATAGTATCATGCGTGCACGTGCACACACACACACACACACACACACACACACATTTGGAGGAAGGTACTAGAGATTGAAACCAGGGGCACTTTACCACTCAGCTACTTCCCAGCCTCATCATCCCCCTTTTTTAAAATTTTGAGACAGGGTCTTGCTAAGTTGCTGAGACTAGCCTCGAATTTGGGTCCTCCTGCCTCGGCCTCCTAGTGCTGGAATTACAGGTGTGCACCACCACACACAGCTGACAATCATATTTTCTTAAATTCCATTAATTCTTTATAATTAGTTCAGTTGGAATTCATTGTAACTTACGTAAGCACACCAGGGGATTTTTTTTTTTTTTTTTTTAAGGAAAATAATGAAGGGAAGAGGAAAGGAGAACTAGAAATTTCCTAAACCGCGATCTAGGTAATGGTTACAGGTAGGTGTGTGTGTGTGTATGTGTGTAAAACTTCTTGAGAAATCTGCCAAAGGGTTTTACACTTTAGTGAACATAGTTACATCTTGATAATTTAAAAGAAAAAGAGACAAATAAATATGAAGTTAGGAGTTAGGATGGATAACATTTTAAATTCCTTAGGCTCTGTTTCACTTATCGAATAAAAATTTATTGAGTACCTTCCTTAATTCCAGATACAATACAGGATGCTGGGGATAAAACTGTAATCGCAATGCAATTGCTGGTTTCATAGAGTTAACACTCTGAGGGTGGGGAGGGAAAAGTGGGCAGGAAATCACAACACAGTATGCAGTGAGTCAGGGAAGGGCTGGACACAGGCCTCGGGAGACAGCGAGGTAACGAATTCAGCTTGAGAGAGTTTCTTCCCTGGCTATTTCACCCACACAGCATTACACATGCTGAAATATCTAAAATTTCTTTTTAAGTTAAAATATTCATTTCTTTTTTTGTACTTGTAGAAGCACAAAATTAAATTTAACTTTTAAAAATTTTCATCATGAAGATATACTCAAAGTTAGATCCTTCATGTTGTCTCTAAAGCAATGGTCACTTCCTAAAAATAAACATTAGTGGAGGTCAAAGTGATTTAGGCTACTAGCCTATGGAGCACTTTAGTGTATATACAAGGGCTCTGAGGCAAACAAGATGTTTCAAAGTAAGTTAACAGCCACTGTTATTTAAAGCTTGCTTTAAAGTTTTCTATATTGTAGCTCTTCACAGAAAACAGAATTTCACATAATGGTTAAGTTAATCCCCTCATCAAAACAACTTCTTCAAAGGCTTACTGATACAAATTATTTAGAAAAATTCTGTTTGTTCCAAAGAAAATATGTTTACTTAAATATGAGGGGAAAGCTGTGGTAAAGAAGGACTGATTAAAAAAGAAATAAGCTAACTCTGGGAAAACCCATCTCTGTCACAAAAGTCACAAATATGGAAAGCAGGACCAGTGAATCATAAAATAATTAAGCTAAGCCTGGAGCAGCTGGTGCAAGTTTTGGACAGGTGGCAGTGCAGGAGAGTACACTTCTCGTCCTTATTTTACACCAGCATTCCCACCACGTTTACATACAACATAACCTACTTCTCTCTCTCCAAAGTTAATAAAGAATCTATAGGATATCTCTGGCTCTACCCCCTACAAAATGGTCAGAGATGTGGCTGGCAAAACAGTTCTCTTCATAAATCCAAGCTGGATAATCAGAAAACTCTCACACATGTTCTCACTTCAGAGAAGACAAAAATGTCAGTGAGGGGTACTGTACAGACTCAGGTGCACACACAAGACAGACAAAGCACTTTACCTGTCAGCCTTCATGAGCAGGTTCGGCGGTAGCTCAATGAGCTGGTTATGTTGCACATCCAAGACCTCCACCGAGGTTCTTTCTAGCCGTTCAGGCAGCCTTGCCAACTGGTTGTGTCCTGCCAGCAGTTTCCGGAGACTACTGTTACAAAATAAGCTGTACAAAAAGGGACAAAAGACAAAAGACAACTTACTTTAAGCTAATTTGAGATAAAGATTAGAAAAGGAGTAAGAGCAGAATACTTAAAATTCTTGAAAAATCTCACATTCATTCAAAGCAACGGCAAGTTCATTTTAATATAAACTTGGAACTATTTATATTTCAATACTTTCTAGATTTTATAAAAAAGAGGGCAAGGAAAATTATGAAAAAGGATATTGAGCAAAGAAGCTGCTCTTAGAGAAAAACAAGCTTCATAGAGATAGACACTAAAGAGGTCAATCCAATTTTGTTAGATTCACACGGTGAGCTTGAAAGGTTGTATGATTCTCCAAGGTAAGGCTTGTTTGTGTCTTGTATGGCCCTACACTGCTGGGTGTTCTATACACGCGGATGCTAAATAAATACAGCACAGCAATCCATCTTTACCTAAAGGATCAACATTAAATAAAGGATTCTTCTAGCTAACTTAAATTTTACAAATGCAACTGAGAAACTGTTACATTTTCTTTCAGTTTTAAAACCATAGTCATATCTCCTTTCTTCTGCTTCATGTCAATATATTTTTGCTTTCTCTTTGGTTTAATCTTACACCAAGAAAGAGACTCCCTCCTAAAGAGAGCAAAATACATTCAATCTACTATTTTCTTGTGAGCCTTAAAGAAGTGTTTAAAAGATTGGGTGCATTTCTTCTAAGGGTTACTGGAACAAAGCCAATAATGAATACTTTGTATATGTGCATTATGACCACTTCAGACTTTACCAACACTTGTAGAGAATAAAACAGGTACCAGGTTTAAACACAAACATCTGGGAATTGTGGAAAAGGTCAGGTTATAATTTGCATCACGATCACCATAGAGTAAGAATTCGTTTATGGTGCAGTGAAAATGAGGCTTCCTAATCCACCTATCTTCTAGCATTCTGATCTCACCCACTGGTAAGCCCAATTAACTTATTTTTATTTGGTAAGAAAATTATATATATTTATGGTCTACAACATGATGTTTTGATATATGTATACATTATAAAATGGCAAAATCAAGCTGATTAACAGGTATTACCTCATACATACCTATCATTTTTTGTGGTGAGAACCTTTACCTTCAGTAATTTTCAATATAATACATTATTATTAACTATAGTCACATCTTACACAAAGGTCTCTTGAACTTATTTCCCCTTTCTAACTGAAATTTTGTATTATTTGATTCACAACTATTAAAAATCACTCCACACTACGGTATAATTTTATTAACTTTAAATATCAAAATTATATTTTTTCTTACAAAGATGTTAGCAACCTGTCTCAACCCTTGACACTATAGGTCACCACTAAAGATATCTGACTTAACAGGTTTAGACATCAGTGTGACAGGACAGACTATCCAGGCCAGTGTGCAGTCACAGTTGTCACAGTCACAGTTGTCACTATAATAGTGACTCCAACCCCAATAATTCAGGATTTGGAGATATATATGTATTTTTTTTTTCTTTTACTCTTAACACATAGATAACTGAAAGACAGGAGTGAAAAACTCTTTATCTTGATTTTTCCAAACAAAACAGTAGATCTGACAAACTACAGCATGAATATTAAATGTTATTAGGTTCAGTTCAACTCTTTTTTTATGCTAAGCATTAAAGTACTTTCTTTCCCTTTAAAGCACTTCTACTTCTAAATTGTAAGCTGCCTGTCGTGGCCAGCCACAATGCCGCGGGAGGAAAACTCTCGGAGGCAGAGTAAAGATACTACTACTTTTACTTCCACTTTCTTAGAGAGAGCTTAGAGAGAGAAAGAAAGATTTTTCTTCTTCTTAGAAAGAGCTTAGAGAGAAAGATTAGAGATAGCTTTTTCTTCTTCTTAGAGCTTAGAGAGAAAGATAGAGCTTTTTCTTCTTCATCTTCTTAAAGCTTAGAGAGAAAGAGAGAGCTTTTTCTTCTTCATCTTCTTAGAGCTTAGAGAGAAAGAGAGAGAGCTTGAAAGAGAGAGATTTCTTCTTTAGAGAGAGAGAGAGCTTAGCTTTTAGAGCTTCTTTCTTCTTTCTTCTTTCTTCCTCGGGAGCCTCGGCCTGACTCTGACCAGCAATTACTTCTTCTATCTGGTTTCTCTTCTGTAACCGCTCTGCCTACGTTCTGGCCGCTCTGATTCTTTTCTTCTTCTCCGACCCGAACTCTTCTTCTGACCGACCGAGCGACTGCACGACTGACTGAATGAATTCATTCTTCGTTCTCCTAACTCTGACCACTTTCACCCGGTTATATACCTTTAGCTTTGCGGGTGCCTCACGTGCATTTACAGGTGCGTCACATACATACTTATTATCAGGTGGAACTTATGGCTTCCAGCTGACCGCAATAGCCATCTCCCTAATTGGGGCTCCTTCACTAAATAATAATTTTTGTTAAACCCTTCACATACCTTACTTAGATAAATAAAATTTAAGTATTAAATTAATTCTAATGAATCACTGTCTTGCCTGAATAAAACATCAACAATAGGGTCTTTGAAAAGTTTGCAGCTAAATACCACAAGAGAAAACAATACATACTGTTTTGTCCCATCTCTCTCTCTCTCTCTCTCTCTCTCTCACACACACACACACACACACACACACACACACACTGTTTAAATGCTTTGACGATAGAGCATTTAGTATCTGCTTTGAACAAACTTTTAGATTTCCCCCAAAGCTTGTACTGATACACAGCCAATCTTAAGATTAATGAACTTTGGGAAGATTGGGTAAAGTATCAGTTATCTTGTAATTATTTGAGTGTGTGTGTAAATTAATAGTAGTCTATTTTTGTTTTCAGTCGTCCCCTTCTAAAAGGGCAAGACATAGACACTCACACACACACATACACACACATATCCACACATATCTACCCTTTTGATAATGGTGATGGGCTACAAAGGGTCACATAAATGCTCAATGTAATACTCCTGGGCTAAGAGCAATTTCAAACAGATCAAATTTATAGGTATGATATACAGCTGAAGAACAAACAGAAACTACCTGAGCTTTTCAGAGACTGAAAATGTAACTCGGATTTCTTTTATGAGAGATTTCTTTTTAGGATTAAACCAAAGAAAAACCAAAAAATATATTGACAAGAGGAGGAAAGGAAGAGGTGATTATGATAATAAAATACAACATTTTGGTGTGATCAAGGAACTGAATTTTTTATTTTATCCTGTTTTAATAATTTAAATTGAAGTAATCACTTGTAGCTAGTGGCTACCATAATGTAAATGTAACATTTTCTTAGTTGCATTTGTAAAAGCTTAATTGGACAAAAAAGTCCTTTCTTTAATGATTTTATTCTATCATAGTGTTATCTAATAGATATATAATGCAAATTGAGTAATTTTAAACTATAGTAGTTAAAACGAAGTATAAGAAATGATTCTTTTATTTGACCCAATATTTGATTATTTTATTTGACCCAATATTTCTAAAATATTTTATAATGCAATTAATATATAATGTTGTTAATATGTTGCATGATATATATCACACTTAGAGAACTTCTCAATAGAACTCAGTAGCCACTTGGTTCAATGATGAGTAACCCCATTATTAGACAGTTCAACTCTAAAACATTTGCTAGGCTTGTCAAGTATGTATATATCATTATTATTGTTTTTTATGAATGATAATAATATACCTAAAGATCATGTGAAAGTAATCTAAAGTAAAAGCTACTCCAAAATGGTGACATGCTTTCTACAGTATTTTCACTGATATTCTGGACTGTGCATTGGTAAAAACAATTGACTTTCTCTATTCAGTGATTGGTTAAAAATGTTTGAAATAACTTGAATTATGGTAGCAACTAGCTACAAGTGATTACTTAAATTTAAATTATTAAAATAGGATAAAATTAAAAATTCAGTTTCTTGATCACACTAGCGACATTTTAAGTGCTCAACAGCTACATGTGGCTGGACGTACCTTACTGAGCAGCACAGAAATAGAGCACTTCAGTCCTCACAGGAAGTGTGACAGGACAGTCCTGGGAGAAATTGCTCTTTTGGTTATTAATTGCAAGGCTAGTCCAACAGTCCAATTTTGTTCCACGATTAGTCAACTTGAAAACATTTATCTGTATCTATGGATACTAGATATCATCATATGGCTATTTTGAAATTCTTAACATTGAAGTGAAATTTATGAAATAAGAATAATAACAAATGTTATGAGAAAAAAGGAAAAAGAATCTCTTGGACCTTCTACTCCAAATTTCATACCAAGAAAAATAGAGAATAGAGTTTGCCCTTCAAGTTTTAAAGATCTAACAATACCCCCATCAAAGTTATAGTACAAGGGGGAAAATTATTTATAGGAAAGGTAGACATATTAAGTTAATAGACAAAAGTAGAAGATACTGAAAGAACTAATATCCTAGAGGTGAGCCATTCGCTTGTTTGCTGAGCTTCTGAACATTTCTTTCAGTTTATTTAAAACTTTCCACCAAACACCATCACTTGGCATGGTTTTGAAATGCCTGCCTGAGAGTCAAAACCTCAGTGTAGTCTTCACTCCATGGAGACACACATGGGATAGAGACACCAAATAAGGTTTTAAAACAAACTCTTTTATAGGTTCATAAAAACAAGTTAAACACTAAAATCAGCATTTCTATTCATTCCTCATCTATTTTAAGATTCTCTCACTTGATCTGCAATGCTTACCGGGCAGGAAGTTCACATATTTGATTATGGCCAATATCCAAAACTTCGAGCTTTCGGCTTTCACATACCCACTCAGGCACATTTTCTAAGTGGTTTCTAAATTTAAAAACATATGGTTATTTTTTAAATTAAATTTGGCCTCAAGTGTGATTCTAAATTCAAAATAATTACAAAGAATAAATAAAACCTTAATGGAATACCAAGGCACAATAAGGTAAATCAAAAGGATATATGTGTTCACTTTATTCTAGAAGATGAATTGTGAAAGAAAGAAGAAATACAGAACAAGTAAGAAGGAACACTATAACAGCATATGCATCATCTCTAAAATCCAAATACAATTAAATTAAAATTTAAAAAATCCTGGTTCTCAGATTACTTTCCTAGAAAGTACATAAATCCAAGTTATGGGACAGGATATTTTATATTGGGGAAAAATACATGAACACTTCTGGTTGAGTCAAAGAGTCAGATGATATTAGTTTTATTTTCAAATTTACATTTTTACCCTTAACATTAAAATACGTCCCAATTCCAGCTGGCATCATGAAAACATAGCCATGAATAAAGAGGAAGAGTGAGAAGTGACTTTAAAATGGTACCAGTGAAAAGGTGCACTGACTAAGTAAAGCCTCAACATTAGTTATATGAAAACATTTACTTGGGCATTAGATGGTAATTATAATTACTAGAAATAAGTGAACTGAACTAATGATAACTTTAATTATTAAATAAATTGACCATTAGGCAAACACCGGCCCTCAAATATGCTAGGCAAGCACTCTCTACCAGTGAGCTATTCCCCAGTTCCAGCTATAATTCTTTACAAACAGATGAACAATTCTATGAAAATATGATTCTTGGGACAAAGACTGTGAGACATTACAACAAAAGTGAATATAGTTGTGATGTTAGGATGGTGGGAATTATACATGATTTAAAAATCATGTTCTATAATTTTGCTATTATATCATTTTTTAATTAAAATATAAAAACAGAAGGCATTATTTTTTTTTCCGTCAAGTTTAGGTACACACTATTCTGATAAAGACTAACACAATTATTTGCTCTTATAGTAATTATCTACTAAAACAACAAGATAGGAGAGTGAAAGTATTCCTTCATAAAAGTAATCTCAACATATAGAAATGAAAACTCCTATAAATGATTAAAATAACTCAGAACTTTGTCCCAAGGAGCTCTAAGGATACAGTAAACACCGTGATGGATGACAGATTGAGCGGTGGATGGGGTAGAGCATGTTCCAGTGAGCGTTACAAAAGGAAGGTGAATGACATCTAAGTGGCAGAGTTCAAAAACAATCGTGACACAAGCATCTCCAATTCAGGCTGACTTCAGGGTTTCAATGGGTACTTACCAATTATATTCTACATACAAGAGGAAACTAGATTCACTCTATTTCCAGCCATCTAAAATAAATCTATTTAAGATATTTATGTATGCCTGTAATCCCAGCACTTGGGAGACTGAGGCAGGAGGATCTCGAGTTCAAAGCCAGCCTCAGCAATGGCGAGGCACTTAGCAACTCAGTGAGACCCTGTCTCTAATAAAATACAAAAAAAGGCTGGGGATGTGGCCCAGTGGTCGAGTGCCCCTGAGTGCAATCCCTAGTTCCAAAAAGAAAGAGAGAGAGAGAGATTTATGTGACCAATGACCAATGTAGAGCTGGGGGACAGAAAGGAACTTAATCATGTAGTGTCTAACTTTGACTTCATTAAACACAACTATTTCATGTGTATTTTTGTGGGAAATGTTATGAAGCACTCCTCAAAGAATTTTATCATTTTATAATTATAAATATATAATAAAAATTATAATTGTAATAATTCTTCCAATAGCTAAATACCAACACATTCTTACATAATTATCACTACATTATTAAAATAGCTAAGTATGTGTACTTTCATGATAAAAGGCAAATTCTGTGTATCAGGAATCACACTATAGTTGGGATTACAAACTATGGTGACTATTAACAAACATGAGAATTTGCACATTGAAATCAGACTTAACACTCATCACCTTGAAAGAGCCACAGACTCCCAGGAGTTTAGAAATCTGTGGTATTTCCTTTGGAAATTCCTTTAACGTGAATTTCAATCAGTGTATTAAAATTATTAAAGTTTAATTTGTACATGCTATAGACAGATTCATACCTTTGTGTCATCAGGGAAAAGTGTATTGTAATACTTGTGGGTCCTGTAATAGATACGATAAGCTGAAGAAGCAAATTTGCATAAAAGTTAAAATGGTCAACCTATTGGAAAATGTATTCAGAAACCTAAGCTGGCTTAATGGCTATTTTCTAAGAGTACTTGGCAAGAGGATATATGTACAAAATAACAAAGAGGAGGAATCAAAAGAAATATAGTACTCTAAAAATAAATAATTAATATCATTTCAGGGAAAGAAGACATGGTTGATATAATTAAAAGCTACTGGACCTTCAAGTCAATAACCCTCAACTCAGTCTTTCAAGCCTAAACCTGACGTTTAAATTGAATTCCAAAATGACACCCTGATTTTTCTTGTATAAGCTACATTACAGTGTACAGATGTATTTTAACGGAGAGATAATCACATTTTTTGGAGAAGACCATTAAACTTAATTTTTTATTGTTTACCTTCAAGGTCTAAAAAAAGTGTTTATCTTATGCACAGACAAAATTATCTAAACAACTTTTAAGTAGATGCAAGAGTGCTGAGACTTGTTTTCTTACCTTGAAACATCCATGTAGGACAGATGATTTGGAACTGGATAAACATCAAGTTGAACTAGTTCTTGGAGAGAAGAGGAAAAAAAAACATAAAAACATTATTCTCCAAATGACACAAAGACTCTTTATGTATGCAGAATATCATTATTGTGCTTTATCCTCCACTGTTTGTTTAGTTTAGGAACTACAATACACCCACTTGTTCAATATTTAAACCACCGGAAAGTAAGGAGAACCTCTAACTTAATCAGAAGATTTTATTCAGGGGTTGAAATAAGTCATTCATTCTACTTCCTACCTCTCTCCTATTCATTTTCTGTGGCTTTTCTCTTGTCATGTGTGCTAAACTGTATCTAAAAGATTAGTCAAATGAGTGCGGTCTTTTTAACACCCAGGGTTCCTTTCATAAAACCAAATACCACCTGGCTTTTTGCCTTCCTCATCATATGAACAGCACAAATGAATTCCTCTACTTCAATCTGAAAACATTTCTTCAAAACTTTATGAAATTTGACACCACTGTCCACCTAGGGCTTTGTGGCATAGACAGAATCGTTTCTAAATGTCCTGTGTTAAATGCTTGTCAAGTAATTCACAGGTTCAGCTGCTATCTGGTTGCCCACACTGGCCCCAGTCAACTGTGAGGAGCTCATAGGTTAACTTTTCATACCAGATTTTTTATTTCTCCTAGTTATCTTACTTCCATACTTTCAGGCATTAACCTCTGAGAGGATGAGTCTAAAATCCATATCTGTAGTCCCCACAGCAAGTTCCCATTAGTTCACATAAAGTTCATCTCAGAACCTGCACTAGCAGAGGAGTGAATTCCCTCACTCTCTCCCCTTAATGCACCTATCCACTGCTTTCACTTTAGCAGTCTAAAAGCATCACTTCCAACACAATCTCCTCCACTTAAGAATCTCCCCTGGTTCTCTACAGCTTACTATACTAGGTTCAAAGTTTCACTATCTGACTTCAAGCTACACATCCCACAATAACTCTGTGGAGTTCAGAATTCTGTTTTCTCCTAAGTGTTGAGGAAGCCACATTTAGATTCTTCCCTCCCATTTCACATGCCTTCACTATCCAAACCCTGTATCTTTTCAGTGCTCAGCCAAACTGATTATACTAGAACCTGTACCTATTTGAAGTTTGGCTCATTTTTCCAATGAGATGACAGAAAGCATATTTTAAAAAAAAAATCCTTATCCTTATAGAATATGAGCTATGGTTACATTATGCATAAAGCAAGAGCTTGATAAATATTTTTACCACGTAGTAGTAAATACAAGCTTTTATTCAGTTTGCTGATTAACAGGGGACTGAGATCTTTACCACAGCAAACGTATGCCCATATAATCTTTTCATTAATGGACTGCCATAATTTTCAAATTCTGAAGAAATATTTTATTAAATGATTGATTGCTATATGGAGTCCCCTTGGATATATCATTCAGGTTTATCTTATGCTGAGTTTCTTGTTAGTGGAACATGAAACTGCAAGGAGTGCACAATGGGCTTTCCTTTCACTCTCTAATATTAAATCAAAGTTCCAGTAGTTTCACTATTTTTATAAGGCAGCCCAAGAAATTATTCATATTTCCCCCTTCCTACTTTAAACAGAAGAAACGAATCAGCCATGATATTTATCATAATATGAGAAAACCAAATTAGGAACAATAAAATCTTCCTTTTCTGTCCCTTTAAATATAAAAACAGCTTTCTTCTTTTATGACTTTTATCTTGGTAATATATTTGACACTTATTTTACCAAACGAGGAAAGAGAAATCAATGAGGCAGAGATGATGGCACTGGGTTAAATTCTTAAAACAGACCAGCTTTGATATCTTCTGTGTTACATACCATTATAAGAGGCATAGAGTGCTTTCAGGAAATAGCCACAAATGTTTAATGTCACCAACTGATTCCTTTCACAGTGCAGAACTTCAATGTTGTTGAAGATCATAGCATCTAGATCACCAAGTTTATTATCTCGCAAATCAAGCTGAGTGATATGCTGCAGAAAGTCTACTTCATCTGCTACAAGCTTCCTAATTATGTTCAGTCTTCAGGGGAAAGACACAAATAGAGAATATATTTAACTACTGTGCTATAAACAAATGGCCACACCCTAATACAGTAAGGCAATAAGAAAGGATTCAAACTTCATGGTGTTATAGTTCTCCATGACTTCTTTAATCTCAGCACTGGCTGTGCTTAACTGGCCAGATTCATTGGTCATTTTCAGCTACAATTTCAAGAGGTCTTAGCCTTTATTCTGTGACACAATTTGGGCCACTAAGTCTGGAAGAGGAGCAAGTAACATGGGAGAAAGGTATATTGGTCAAAAGTTATCAAGGACTGCTCCTACTAAGTGCAAACATGGGGAGAGTGCTCAAGGATAAATAAGAGCAGTACATACATAATCTATGGTGAAGGGCCTATTTTACAAACTTTCTAATTCATCACAGACGGTGTTCAGTCCTGCTACATATGACTAGCACATAACTCACACTATGTGTGACTAAGTGCTAATATGGGGAGAGTGCTCAAGGATAAATAAAAGAGTACGCTACAGCTCTCATGATATACTCATTTCATCTCTGAACACTCTTGTGTTAACAGGTACTTTGGGGGGATACCTCACATCCAAACCACATCACAACTTAACAGATAAGTGTGACAACACAAACTAGTTGACTCCTTGCACAATGAAATAAACAACACAAACTAGTTGACTCCCTGCACAATGAAATAAGCCCATTACAAGACACCTGAATGTCAAATCACTACACATTTCTAAAATATGAGTCTCGATTTTGAGACATATCTCATTGTGGAAAATAATTTGGTTTGGCAGCCCACATTAGAGGGCCACTTGAGCAGCCCAGACACAGCCTCACCTTCAGGGGGCTTGTATGCTAGCACATGAAAACCAGATACAAGAGCTGGAGTACCTTCAAGTAGAGAATTGAAAGCTCTGGGCAAGATGGTACTTGCTTGAGAGGCTGCATAATGGAAGCAAATGGCTCAGTTAGGAAACAGCAGCAGCAGGGAAGGAAAAGGAAGGGATGAGAGACAGAAACTGTTATGAAAGAAGAAGTGATCAACTCTGGTGGAAGACTCAAGTCAAATGCTTTGTGTCTGACTAGCTAACAAGGTGCTACTGCTATCAGCAAAAAGAGGGGAATCAAGGGGAAAGGCCCAACTGAGTAAAGAAAGAAACTGAACTCTGTTCCACGTGTATTTCATTAAATATGTCAACAGAAGAAACCAAAGAGAAATTATTCAGCTGTCAGCTAAAGTGAAACTGATCCCAAGAAGAGAAAGAAGAGTTAGGGGAAGACTGGGGAACAGAAATACTGAGGAGAAAGAACCAGGTAACAGGCAGATGGGGAGGGGTATTAATGATGCCACAGAGTAAGCAGCATCAGACTAAAAAAATCAGTGTAAGCAACAGAGTAAGATTAAAAGAAAAATGACTGCTATTAATGTAACATTTCCATTTGAAGGAAACTCAAACAATAAAATCAGTCCATTGTTTACTGAAATTCCCCTTAAATTACTCTACTAACTTCAATTTAAAGTATTAAGGCAGAACTATAAGCAAATATGAGCAGATGTTTACCTCCTCAGTTCAGGACCTAGAGAGAAGCAGTTATCCACTCACAGTCATTCAACATTTACAGACTGTCCAATGTCTATTCTGCTATTTAAAAATCCTATATCTGATGTCATCAAAAGACTCAGGCTAGAGCTAGAAATCTGAAGGATTTACAAAGCTCTTAATGAGAATTGTTACTTCTAGACATCAGATTGATCTTATTTATAAGCTAATTCAGATCAAGAAAAATGCTATCTTCTTATGAGTACCAAGTACCCTAGAAATCATCTCAGGCTGTCACCTAAGGTCATTGCAACCCATCATCCCTGGCTCTACTAAAGTTATACCACTGAGTGTATGTGTTGAAAAAGGTCTAAATTCTGTAATAGGAGGGTATTCTGAATCCAAATCACTCAGGGGCAAATAATATTAACAATTTGGAAAGAAAGTTAACAAGACAAATGTTTAGTTCCCTATCCTGTCCCATTCCAAAAATATTTTCAAAATCAAATACATTTGAACCATCCCCAAATTAAAAATTCTAGATCTGCAAATTGCTAACATTTCTCTAGGTGGTACAGGCTTGATCTCTTAAGTCTGAGCAAGTTGAAGTGAAGCAATTTGTTTAAATATTTATTTATTTGCTTTAGTTGTATACAACGCAACACATTTATGTTTATGTGGTGCTGAGGATCAAACCTGGGCCGCACACATGCTAGGCAGAGCGCTCTACCACTAAGCCACAACCCCAGCCCTTAAGTAATTTTTGTGGAACTGGAATATGTGAGTTTAACAGGCCAAACCACATGAAGGGAGAAAAGAGGGGAGGCAGACAATGCTACTTCAATATGATGAGACTGAAAAGCCTGAGTTAGGGCTTGAGGTTGGCAACAGAGAGGAAAGTGGGAATGAAGCAAGGACAGACCCATCTTTGACAAACAGAATATAAAATGCCAAGAATGATGGTTGAGCAGGTTCCACAAGCAGGGAAGAGTCCTTGGGTAATAATAATAGAACACAATGTTTGCTGGGAGTGCTAGGCAATTTAACTCAATTTTCCCAACAACTCTATGAACTAGGTTTTATTAACTATAATTTATAAAGGAGAACATATTGGCCCAAGATTCAACATGGGTAGTATGCAGTCACCCCTGGTTAATGGCCGAATTTGTTTGGTTGGCAAAGTATCACACTGGACAAGACAGCATTAAGGACTAACTCCTTCCTATATGTTGCTCTGTAAGAACTCAAGTCCATGACAGGTCCTTGCTTTTCCTTAAAAAGAGAAATTTTTAAAAGCTTCCTCCTTGTATGCTAGTTCTCTGTGTATCCAAAACAAAAAATAAATCTTTTGCTGAGCATCTATCATATAGCGGGGAGATTGTTCTGGTGGTTTCCAGTTGGGATTTAGTGTGATCAGATTCAAAATGCAGGTTTCTTTCTCTTGCAAGGGGCCACAGTAGAGGCTATACTCAAACTTCAGTATGACAGATAACATGATTTATATTTTTATAAAGAATGGAATACTAAGGTTGGAGCCACTTGGATGAAGAGATAGGAAATTTTAAAAAGTAAAATAAGCAAGTTTAACTTAATGAACAAATTATATTAAGGAAGCCAAGAAAGGAAAATAAAATTTAAGAAAGGGCAAGATGCTCAGTGATGTCAAATGCCTAGGATGAGTCACAGATAAGAAAGACCAAGAGAAAACAATTTTCCAACTTACTCTCAATGAAACAATTTTCACTTGCTTTAAATAGCTTTCTGACTCAACGGTCCTATCTATTCACACAAATTAAAATAGGGTTTGAGCCAGGTGCAGTGGCACATGCCTGTAATCCCAGAGGCTGAGGCAGGAGGATAACAAGTTCAAAGCCAATCTCAGGAAAAAGCAAGGCACTAAGCAACTCAGTGAGACCCCGTCTCTAAATAAAATACAAAAAAGGGCTGGGGATGTGGCTCAGTGGTAGAGTTCCCCTGATTTCAATTTCCAATAACCACTCCCCTAAAAACAAAAACAAAGAAGCCGGGCGCAGTGGTGCACGCCTGTAGTCCCAGCACTTTGGGAGACTGAGGCAGGAGGATTGCGAGTTCAAAGCCAGCCTCAGCAATGGCCAGGCACTTAGCAACTTAGTGAGACCCTGTCTCTAATAAAATACAAAAAAGGGCTGGGGATGTGGCCCAGTGGTCGAGTGCCCCTGAATTCAATCCCCGGTACCACAAAAAAAACAAAAACAAATAAACAAACAAAAAACTGGGTTTAATTTCACATAACAAAAGTTAAGACCTTCAAGCCATATAATCATTCATCAATGAAAATATTTATAAACACGTTTCAGGTAAGAGCAAACCCTACTATTAATCATCATTCTTCCCTCTGGGCAGAAATAGAAAAATAGGTCCTAGTTTAACTAACAAGCCTAGTTGGTTTAGCTAATCTCACCAAAAGAGCTATAAGAACCCCCCACAATATAGGCCAACCATTCTGATGGCATATTTCTCATAAACAGTTACCTTAGATCCACTTGTTTAATGTGAGGCATTCTTCTCAGAGCCTGCAGCCTAAGAGTCTCCATACAGTTTCCAGACATACAAAGCTTATCCACAGCAGTCAGTTTCTCTAGTACCTCTGGAATGTCAGTGAATTCATTGAATGAAAGACCAAGATAACTGAGCTGGTGCATGTTCTCCAACTCAGCAGGAAGGGACTGGAGAAAATTTCCATCCAACAAAAATGTCTGCAAGCTGTTAAAGAAAACATAAAGAATCAAAGAGAAGTATAGATTTTATATTGTTGTAATCAACATACATAAAGAACATATTACCTAAAAAAATGTACTACTCTTTGAAAATGCATAAGAACAGGGCCTGAGCCAATAATGAATGGTGTGGGGGGAGAATCAGAAACAAGCAACTCAACATTTTATTAAAAACTGAACTTGTCAGGCAGGAGGATCGCGAGTTCAAAGCCAGCCTCAGCAATGGTGAGGCACTTAGCAACTCAGTGAGACCCTGTCTCTAAATAAAATACAAAAAAGGCTGGGGAGGTGGCCTAGTGGTCGAGTGCCCCAGAGTTCAATCCCCGGTACCATCCCCCCCCCTGCAAAAAAAAAAAGGAACTTGTGATCAATTTTCTCAACTTGGATAGATATCTATGGGAACAATGTGAATTAACTATGGTACGAACCAGTCCAAATACCCATCTTTCCTTGATATTTCTTAAAATTAATTTCTTCCCCCCATGTTTAGATACACCCACCCATCAGTTCAAAACAAGGATATCTTACTTTTTACAAGATTCTAAAGAGTGAACTCTTAACAAACTTTCTACACAGATCACGCAATGTCTGATCTCTACTTTTGGGGTAATGACTTACATGAGAAACATAACAAGTTAGCTAATCTCATGTGCCACAACCCAGTGCAACTTCCCTGAGGTTTCTGAGGGATGCCACCACATACTTATGCATAGCTCCAACAGCTGCTGGGACCGATCGCAGGGCATTGCAGGACACGTTCAGCTCTGCCAGGGTTGGAATGCTGCAGACTGCTAATGGGAAGTGCCCTAGATGATTATTGGAAAGGTTAAGACTCTTCAACTTGGTGAACCTATTACAATAAATCAAAACAAAAGGAAAGAGAAATACCATAAATGTATAATATCGCATGATTTTACCATAGCCTAGCCCCACTCCCAAATTCAACTGAGGTGGAAATTGACACTTCACAGGTTAAGGAAGCAGCAGAGCCAGAACACACATTTGATTCTAAGGCTACTATCTTTCCTCAACTCTCAACATGATATTTAGAAACAAACTTGTCACTCTAAAATAAAGTTGAATATTGAAGGAGGTGCTTTCTACTGGAGTAAGATTTTCAGCTGTTTCTCAGTTTGGGTAATGAACACCCAGGTAAATTATCCCTGTGAGAGAAGACAAGAGAGCAGGCAGAGCTGGGAAGCTAGCTCTTTTGGATTCCGTCATCTCAAAGAGGTAAAAAACTTTTGTTTCTATTCTCTCAAATATAAATGGAAATTTATAGAAACAACACTCTCCAAAGGTAGCCAGGACTTTGTAGTTCTAAATTTAAGAGCCAATTACCATTTCTCTATCTCAACACAGCACTGGATCCTGCAGCCCACACGCCCTTCTTGTAAAGCTCTACTCCTTTCACCTTAGCAACACACTTCCCTCACGTAGCCTCTTCTGACCCTCTTCTCCTTTCTTCTTCATTGTCTCCTTTTCCCACCCCAGACTCAAATACTCCTTACAGATACATTGTTTGCCAGTTTTGTATTTGCACTACATTGTCTTCCTAGGACATCTTCTCACTGAAATGTGAACAATTCCAGAAGGTACATGTCCTTATGATAGTGCACCACATTGAACACAGAGACATGAGAATCCAGCCAGATCTTTTGTAAAAGATTTGCAAAAACTATACAACAATGATGATCTTCTCACTATGCTTTTGTTTTGTATAACAGTTAACTTTACATTTAAAATATTTAACTGTTACTTGTTAATAACATTTTAATACATGAATTAAAATGTTTCAACTTCTAATTCAGTAATACAGCATGGGGCAAACACGGGAAAAAAAGATTATTCATTGACCAAAACTCAAATTTAACTGGAGTTTACTTCATCAACACCCCTTACCCCAACTCCTAGACCATACAAATGTGGCAACTCTCCCTCAGATAAAATACCTACCTTAGTCATCACAGACAAAATGGCGTTCTTATCCAAACAAAAAAATTATCCCATTTTCTAGGTATTTTTCCTTATTTGACAGAACAAGCCATGATTTCAAATGATTTTACACTATTAAATGGAACAGTTTTTTTTTAAAAGACCCTCTGGGAAGGAAAAAGATCCACTACGCATTATCTAACACAATAAAATAAACACTTTACAGAAAGTGGGGGACAGGATTTTGTTCAAGATAGTGGAATAGAGAAGGTCTGGCTGCTCTGTGGTGTGAAAACAAGAAAGGAGCTAGGCAGTTTCTCAGCAAGGTGAGTGACAAAACAAACCAAGACACTTCAATAACAGAATCCACTAGCAACACAGTGGAAGAAATATCAAAGAAGGAGTTTAGAATGTACATAGGCACATTATTATGAAAATGCCTAACATACAGAGTAAAGATAGAATTTTAAAGGCTACCAGAGAAAAATGACAGGTCACATTCAAAGAGAAACCAATCTGGATCTGAGCTGATTTATTAGCCCAGACCCTCAAAGCTAGGAGGTTTTGGAATAATAAATATCACGCTCTGAAAGAAAATGGATGCCATAGCTAAGCCATGGAACCAACCTAGGTGCCCTTCAACAGATGAATGAATAAAGAAAATGTGGCACACACACACACAATGTACTATTATTCAGTCATAAAGAATGAAAATATGGCATTTGCCAGTAAATGAATGGGACTGGAGACTATCATGCTAAGTGAAATAAGCCAATCCCAAGAAACCAAAGGCTAAATGTTCTCTGATTTGTGAATGCTAATACACAATAAGGGGTGGGGGAGAGAAGAATAGAAGTTCATTGGATTAGACAAAGGGAAATGAAGGGAGGGGAAGGGGAAGGGGAAGGGGAAGAGGAAGGGATTTGGGAATAGGAAAGACAGTAGAATAAATCAGACATAACTTTCCTATGTTCATATATGAGTATAAAACCAGTTTAACTCCACATCATGTTCAACCACAAGAATGGGATCCTAATTAGGATAATTTATACTCCATGTATGTATAATATGTCAAAATACACTTTATCATCATGTATATCTAAAAGAACAAATAAAAGAAAACAAAGTGGGGGAGAGGAGGATTTCAAAGCCAATAATCACTCAAGATGGGTAACAGAAGCATTAGTTTTTGAAGAAGTATGGGTCATCAGCAGGTTATAATTCATTTGTACAAACAAATTTCCTATCACTGCTGAAACAAAGAAAAGCAGCAGTGAGCTGAAAGAGCATAGCACAATTGACAGGTTTACATGGAAGCAAGGGAAAACCCCTCTGAAGAAGTATCCCCATTCATTTTATGTATGTATCTTTTCTTTTTTTAAATGGCTACCAGCTCAAAGAGAAAAAGGCATGGTTATTCTCTGCATCAAGTCAATAACGAAAACGCTACTGGACTTAGATAAAGAGGATGTTCCTCAATCCCAGAGGCCAAGCACCCCTGTACTGGCAAGACTTTAGTCTTTAGTTGTGACACCCCAATATACCCCCAGTACTGGGGATTGAACACAAAGCCTCACGTATGCTAGGCAAGCACTCTGCCACTGAGCTATATCCCCAGCTCTAACACCACCTAGGCTCCCTCCCCTACAGCGCCACAAGGTCCAATGTGGTACCACTAGCCCCAATGACTACTGAGCACTTGAAATGGGGATATATTCTCCAAGTTTAAAATATATACAGGCTGAACATCTTTTATCCAAATGCTTGAAATCAGAAGTGTTTCAGATATTGGAGCTTTTCAGATTTGGGATCTGAAAGTATAGACAGGTTAAGCATCCATAATCCAAAATTTCAAAATGCAAAACTTTTGAGCATCATGTCAGCAATCAAAAAGTTTTTTATTTTAGAACATTTCAGATTTGGGGTTTTTAGATTAGGGATATCCAACCTGTACTAGATTTCAAAAACTTCATACAAAAAATTTTAAAAGAATGTAAATTATCTCATTAATTTTTTATAACTGATAATTTTGACATATTGTCTTAAATGAAATAAATTAGTAAAACTAATTTAATCTATTTAACTCTTTCTAAAATAGATGCCAGAAATTCTGAAGTTATTTATGAGGCCTGCACTATACTTCCATTGGGGAAATGCTTTCTACATTAAAGAGTTAGCAGGACCCCGGAATTTTCTACCAAATGATACCAATCCTGTTTGCAGAGTTTGCATGAATTCTGCCTAGGGTCCATCCACCCACTTGTGTTTGTGTACCCACAACACCTACTCTTCTTAGATTTCCACTTTTTCTACTTATAGACGTAAAAGACAGATTACCAGCACTTGCAGATTCAAAAACCCTTTTAGAAAAAAGGAGAGCCGGGCGCGGTGGCGCACGCCTGTAATCCCAGCACTTTGGGAGGCTGAGGCAGGAGGATCACGAGTTCAAAGCCAGCCTCAACAATGGCGAGGCACTTAGCAACTCAGTGAGACTCTGTCTCCAAATAAAATACACAAAAGGGCTGGGGATGTGGCCCAGTGGTCGAGTGCCCCTGAGTTCAATCAAGAAAAAGAAAAAAGGAGAGAGAAGGTCCTCATAAATTCATTTCTGCCTGGTACTTAAAATGGATAAAACAGACACCTAAAGGCAATGTGCAAGTTCTGAGACAAAGAAGATCAAAATCCTGAGTGGATGACCTTTCTTCATTTTACCATCACTTTAAAAAAAAAAAAAAAAAAATGAAGAGGAAAGAGCAGGGTGCCAGTACACTATTATAGAAGACCAGAAGCCTTTATTTCTCCATAACAAAATACAGTATAAGACTTTTAGCTCTGCCATGCCAATAGGTAAGCCAGACAAATGATCATAACAGCACAAAGCCAAATTCTAAAATAAAACTGGTTGGTCTGAGAAAAAAAAAGAAATATACATACACATTTGGTGAGATACTTTAAATGTAGCTATTTTAAACAAATATTTCATCTCTATCAATATATTTACTCAGGTACAGATATTTCCTCTTAGTGTTCAATGTAGGTAAGAAGAATCATAGCATCATAGAATTATAAGATTAGTAAAAAAATATTTTAAATATGATGATAAATGATAGTGATTAGTAATAACAAAGGATAACTATTTGATGATTTAGAAGCTAAAAGGACAAGAAAAAAAAATCCTTTTGGGGCTGGGGCTATGGCTCAGCAGTAGAGTGCTCGTCTCACATGTGTAAGGCCCTGGGTTCAATCCTTAGCACCACATAAATGAAATAAAGGTATCGTGTCCACCTACAACTAAAAAAATACTAAAAAAGAAAAAATAACCTTTTTGGGTTTTGTTTAAATATCTCATTATAGTACATATGTACATACACTGTCAAGGCTAAAGAAAATTAAAGCATATGCTGTGATGTGATTGTTTGTGACCCCCCCCCCCCCCCCCGACACACACACACAATTCATATGTTGAAACTTCACACCCAAATGTGCTAATATTGAGAGGTGGGTCCTTCAGTAGGGGATTAGGTCATGAGGGCTTCATCCTCCTGAATGGGACTACTGCCCTTACAAAGAATGCTGAAGGGAATGCCTTGCCCCCACCATATAAAGACACAGGGAGAGGGCACTATCTCTGAAGCAGAGAGTAAAGTCCTCACTCAAACTGAATCTGGTGCCTTGATCTTAGGCTACCCAGTCTCTAGAACTGTGAACAATAACTTTATGATACTTACAAATTACCCAACTGCATATAAATTACTTTGTTAAGAGCAATCCAAATTTACTCAAACAGTGCATATCTAACTTATTTCTCAGAGGTTATAAAAAATGGAGAGTAGGAGTTAGGCATGGTGGTACACACCTGTTAATTTCAGCAGAGGCTGAGGCAGGAGGATCACAAGTTCAAAGCCAGCCTCAGCAACTTAGCAAGGCCCCAAGCAACTTAGCGAGATCTTGTTTCAAAATAAAAAATAAAAAGGGCTGGGGATGTGGCTCATTGGTTGAGCAACCCTGGGTTCAATTCTCAGTACCAAAGAGGGGGGAAAAAATGAGAGTAGAAAGGGGCCTTTGAAGTCATTTTCTCTCATTTTCCCAAGCTCACAGATAAATTGAAGTTGTGTGACTATTGTACACAACCTCAAATCTACTGCCTTTCACCATCATTACTATTTTTCATCTCTCCCCTTTCTCTTTTATTACACCTTATTGAGGAGTTTAATATAAACTGATACCTACTGCTCATGATTTTAAGCCATAGGTCAAAAGCTGGCCACACAGTGGAAAAGTATGGAAAAGTGTTACCTTTTCACTCTCCTTTTCCCCATCAAGGGTGACATTATCAGCAATGGAGAACAATGGATGTTTTGAGCACTTCAAGGATTTATATCCAAACCACTTCCAGCATTGCCCAGAGCTCCCACCATCTGAAAAAAAGTGACTTTATTTCTTCCAGAGCAAGAAGTCTGCTTTTGATAAAGAAATATAACTCATGTTCATTTGTCCTACAACAGAGCTCAAAGGGAAAACAAATCAAGTTTACATTTATGCAGTGCCTAATAAAGGGTAATCTTAGTTAATCACAAAAATAAAGTTACAAGACACAGTACTACAATATTCCATTTAGTAAACAGCAGTGGGTATTGTGGGAGCCTAAGACTCAGATTTGACTTATTCCAAAGCTCCAAGGCACATTCCTGCTTTTTAAAACTGGCAGAGCAAAGCAAGTATACAGCTGATAACCTACAGAGGCAGAAACTATAACTGCAGTTTATTTACAAGCAAACTTTGAAGTCCCTTTCAAGCTAGGTATGCTAAGTTTCTTATAACAAAGTATACAATTGTTTGCCAGAGTGGGACCTTGAGATGATAAAGGTCAAAAGTGCGGACAGGGAACAGATGGGAGCAGGGAGCTAATAATATCACCACTCTGCCAGGTTAATGACATTTCTTTAATTTGCATCGCCTACTCTATTTACCTGATAAAACAGAGGTATAGTGACAGCAGCACTGTATCTAGACAGGAAATATGCTGCAGTATCTAAGGGTGTGAACTCTTATTGTTCTCACGTATTCCTTTCTCCAACTTCATAGTCATCTCTAATTAACTGTGAAGCAGGAACAGCACCCCTTAAAACTGCTATTGAGGAACCAAGGCATTCAAGGGTTTTGACTCTTTTGTCTACCTTCTCTGACTATTAGCCTCCAGTAGTTCTATTTTTTATAGCTTTATTGAAGTAAAGCTGAAGTGCAATAAAATGCACATATTTGAAGTATGCAATTTCATCAGTTTTGACATGTATGTAACCAATACAACCAACATAAAAAGCATTTCCATTACATTTTTAAAAATTTTTAAATCATGCAGACTGTGTTTTCCTGCATGATTTATTACATTAGAAATCAATCACCTTAAGATATATAGAATCCCACCCCCACATATTTCAAAATTAAATGGCACACTTATAAATATCTCAGGTTGAGGAAGAAAAGCACAAGAAAAGTAAATAAAAAGAGCTTTGAACTAAGTGATAATAAAAGATTAAGACAGCAGGATCTCTGGGATGAAACAGTACTCAGATGAACATTTATAACTTAAAGTACTTGTATCAGAAAGAATCTAAAATAAAAGTATTTGATATCATGTAGTAGGAAGGAAAAAAATAAGAGTAGAAGCAGAAATATACAAAGTAGAGAAGAAATAATACAGCTAAAATTTGATAAAAATCAAATAAGTCTAATCAAGAAAGAAGCAAAAACACAAAAATTAGTATCAATAGAAAGGGAGCTATCAAAATAACCCTACAGATGCTAAATATATTAAGATAATATTACAATTGTATAACAACATATGCAATAGCTTACACAACATGGTCTATATTAGTGAAGGATCCATGTGCTGCTTAGAAAGTATATTCAGTCATTGATGGATGAAATATTCTATATATGTCTGTTAAGTCTAAATTATCAATTATATTTTTTTTACTTCTATGCCTTCTTCATTTAGTTTTTGTTTGGAGGATCTATCTAGTGATGAGAGAGGCAAGTTAAAGTAACCCAGTATTATTGTGTTGTGGTCTATCTGATTCTTAAAAGTGAGAAAGATTTGTTTGATATACATAGATACTCCATTGTTTGGTGCACAAATATTTATAATTGTTATGTCTTGTTGATGTATAATTCCCTTAAGCAGTATGAAATGTCATTCTTTGTCCCTTCTGATTAACTTAGGCTTCAAGTTCACTTTATCTGATGCTAGAAACCTGCTTGTTTACGCGATGATCCACATGAGGGATGTTCTTTTCCCATCCTTTGACCTTCAGTCTGCGGGTGTCTTTGCCTTAAGTCTCTTGGAGACAGTATATTTGTTGGGTCTTGTTTTTTAATCCAATCTGCCAGTCTTTGTCTTTTGATTGTTGAGTTTAGGCCATTAATGTTCATGGTTATTATTGAGATATGATTTGTATTCCCAGTCATTTGGGTTTATTTCTAGTTTTTAATTTAAATTAGTGTCTCCTTTGATTTGACTGTTCCTTTGGTCCTCTCTTTGCTGGTTTTCACTTTTTTCCCATTTCATCTTCATGGAATATTTTGTTGAGAATGTTCTGTAATGCAGGCTTTCTAGTTGTGAATTCTTTTAACTTTTGTTTATTATAGAAGGTTTTTATTTCATCATCAAATCTGAAGCTTAATTTTGCTGGATATAGGATTCCCAGCTGGCATCCACTTTCTTTCAGAGCTTGGTATATGTTATTCCAGGACATCCTAGCTCTGAGGGTCTGGGTTGAGAAATCAGTTGAGATCTGAACAGGTTTCCCCCTATATTTAATCTGATATTTTTCTCTCACAGCCTTTAAAATTCTATCCATATTCTGTATGTTAAGACATTTTCATCATAAGTTGCCTTGGTGTGAGTCTGTTGTAATTTTGTACATTTGGGGTCCTGTAAGCCTCTTGTATTTGATTTTCCATTTTCATTCTTAAGGTTTGGGGATTTTTCTATTATTTCATTGAAAAGATTGTGTATTCCTTTGGATTATATTTCCATGCCTTCATCTATCCCAATAAATCTGAAATTTGGTCTTTTTGGTTGTCCCATATTTCTTGGAAGTTCTGTTCAGGGTTTCTTAACAGCTTTTCTCTGGTTATCTGTATTTTCAAGATTATATATTTTGTCTTCATTGACTAAGGTTCTGTCTTCCAAGCTGTCTAGTCTGTTGGTGATACTTTCTATTGAATTTTTAATTTGGTTTACTGTTCCCTTCATTTCATGGATTCCTTGTTGTTTTTATTCTCCTCCCAGAATCTCTGCCTCTTTATTAAGTGATCTCTCACTTCCCTTATTTTCTCTCTGATTTCACTCCTTATATTGTCCTTTACTTCACAGATCAGTTTAACTGTACATTCTGAAGTCAATGTATTCTGTTATTGGAGTATCTTGGCTTGGGGGGGGGATTTATTCCCCTGAATTTTCATGTTGTGTGTCTACCCATCTAACAGTATGGGTCTGAGGCTGCAGAGTTTCTACCCTGTGGACATATAGTGTCCCTGAAGGTTGCCAGTACCTCACTATTCAGAGGGAGACAAATAATAACAACCAATGCAAACAATATACAGCATTAAACAAAATAGTTTCTACTATGATGTCTACAATTTTAATTAACACAATAAACAGAAATGATATAATTAGTTATTGCCTACAATAAAAACAGCAAGTTTGCAAAAGGTGGACAGGGAGAGAACAGAAGTGATATAGGATGTAATGATTATGAGGGAGGAGGAGAGAAGAGGTAAAAAAGGAAGAGTGAAAGAGAACAGTAGAGATTGGCTGTTAGCAGAAGAAAAGAGAATCAAGGGAAACAGGCAAGAGAAAAATATATACATAAAATAAAAATTCTTTAAAAAAATCAAAAATAAAATAAAAGAATACAAAACTAAAATATACTAATCAAACATCCTAGTTCACACAAGAACTAATTCATGAAAAATAAGTGGCTTCAAAATTGCTAGAGAGAAAAACAAATATCAATATGTATAAATAAATGTCCATGTACCATGTTAAGGTCACAATTAAACAGAGAAAAAGAATTAAAAAAAAAAAATCTTGATGAAAAGTTAAAGAATTATTTCCATTGGAGTTCAAAAGATTCTCAGTTTCTCTTCTCTGCAGTTTTAGGAGGGGTCTTCTGGAGGATGATGTTCCTCCCTCTGCATTGCTGGAGTGAGAGAGGTAATTCTGTAGGTGGAATTCCTGGAGGCAGGATTTAGGCTAAGGTGGACTCCAGGTTCTTCACTGAATGCCAACTGGTCTGGAGATTTTAAATCAGCGCACCTCCAGCACCCAGTACTTGCTGGTCCATGCTGAAGACTGTACCACAGGGATCTCCCCTGGGTTGCACTGGTATGGTGGAGGACCACTTCTTAGTCCCCTATGTCACCTTCAGGCCCCACATTTCCTAGTCTTGGGTTCAGTCTCTCCTGCCCCTGCCCTTCTTGGTCAGATGCATCTCTCCCAGCCAGTCCTGCATGCAGTTGGATTGGAGAGGGTGGGGTAGAGGCAGGTGGGTTTCCATGACCACTTGTCCCCATGTGTAAACCTCTCTCCACGTTTGATTTTCTCCTGGTCACTTAAGCATTCGCTATGTCATGCAATGTGTGTTTACTGGGCCTGTATTTCAGGCCAAAGTTGGGTTTGCCAGGAATCGGCCCCCTCAGCTGCTGGCCCAGTGCAACAGCTGCAAGATGGTTCCTTCCTTTGTCCTCTGCACACTGCTGGAGAGATGGTGGCTTCTTTCCCTGCACACAGATGTTGTGCAGCACATCTTTCAGGTTTGCAAGGCAATGTCCTTGGTCTCTAAATGCTCTGTACCCAGACACACCTCAGTCCTTCCAAAAATACAGGTTCATTTAATTCCCTTCTTTCCCCACTTTGTTAACAGAGGGGCCACCCTGGCTGGTGCTTCTGGCCTGGCTGCAGCAGTGGCTGTGCCGCTGGGGATTTCTTCCTTATTTTATTATATCCAACTTCCTGAATCCCCAATCTGCTTTGAATGTCCAGTTTTAAATTCCAGTCAAGTCCTCCTTCCCCCCCCCCCCCCCTCACCTTGCTGAGAAGTTGCCTGTATCCTTTCTTGGTTTCACTCCACAGAACAGCCAGGAAAATGACCTACTCTATTCTGCCATCTTGAAAACCCTCCAGTAGTTCTATTTTTAAACATATTCCAAATGTGCTCAAAATGAGGGTCACAAACAATACCCAAGAAGAAATCATACTTGTTTTACTCAATGAGTCCAACAAAGAAAAATCAATATTATTTTCTTGAATTATTATTCACCACATATGGGTCAATTAAAAAAAAATTCCCTAAGATGAAAGAACTTTCATTTCATACTAACAGCCCCTGTTGAACTTTTATTTTTCCCATGGGAGAACATGCTAATACACTTTGGAAATCATTAAGCTACAGTATTAAGTAATGAAGGAGCTGCCTGAATACAGAGATGTAAGCCTAGCTCTAAGGCTTAGTCCCCAGCTTTGCATTAATTATGAAAAGCAGCATCCCTAATGGCTTAAAGTAGTTCTACCTTAGTGGATAGTTGCCAGGCTGCTCAATAACACTCAGTATATTTGCTTCAAAAGATTATTTTCATTTGATAACCAAACAATACAAGCTTATTTTAATAAGTCAAAGTATAGAAGCATATAAGGTTAACAGTCTCTCCTACTTTCTTCTAAATCCTATCCTCCTGGCATAACCCATTGTCAATAATTTGGTATACATCCTTCCAAAGCTTTCCCTTCTTATAAAACACACACCCATATAAACAGGAGATAATGCCTCTCCCCTCTCCCTATTTTTCTGAATGGGATCATACCATACATACTTCTCTTCCACTTGTTTTCTCATCCAATGCAAACAAATAATCTATCAGTACATAAAAACCTAATTCAATCTTTTTGACAGCAGCATAACACACAGAATACAAATATACCATAGTTTAATACATTCTTCTGCTGACTGACAATAGTGTTCTCAGTTTTTTGTTTGATGCTATTACAATTCTTCAAGCAACATCCCAGTCATGTATCTACCTGTATATTGATTTTTATTTTGCAAGTACCTGAGTAGCTAATGCTTCATCTATAATTCTGAAATTGAAAATTTGCTGTAAAATGAAAGACTATGCTTTGACTCATGTGGTGCAAGAGCTGACCTGAACTGATGTGCATGTTCAGTTGTCCCTTCCAGAAATATGAATGCACTTGCCAATGAGGTACTGTCCCAAACCCTACTAGAAGTGTTCTATAATATACAGCATGTGCACTGTATTAACTTTATGTAATCTAAAAATCTTTGAAATCTTGAACACAGAGTTCTGG
Organism: Tamias sibiricus; assembly: GCA_025594165.1. Classification (NCBI taxonomy): domain Eukaryota; kingdom Metazoa; phylum Chordata; class Mammalia; order Rodentia; family Sciuridae; genus Tamias; species Tamias sibiricus. The sequence goes on from CM046671.1 coordinate 22,250,732, forward strand.
ATAAGGGATTTCTAAAAGTAAATTAAGTATATATAATTTAACTTTTAAGTATATAATTATATATACTTAGGAGTATATATATTTTAAATTTTAATATGAACCTCAAAATTAAAAGAAAAAGTTGTATAGATTAATATTCTTAATCAGCCATGTGGAGAGGGCCCTGTTCCCCAAGCTACCTTCACTAGAATTTAGTGTTAGCAACCTTTCAATTGTTGCTAAGCTAATGGGCAAAAAACTATGGTATTAAGTCACTTCAAGTTATATTTTTCAGTGAAAATGAGCTTCTTTTTGCATGTGTGTGTGTATGTGGTGGGGGTGGTAAATGCAAATCTTCTTTGAAATACAAATTCATATCCTTTACCCATTTTTCTACTGGGCTGTTCATCTTCCACTCATCAGTTTGTAGATTCTCCCTGAATACTAACTGCCATATATTGTTATATGTTGCAAATATTCCCTCCCCTCCTAGCCTACTGCTTAGGTTTCCCTGCTCTCGTGCTGTCTAACTTTTGCAATACATTCATTTTTAAGTTTCATTTGCTCAAATTTGGCAATCTTTTCCTTTATGGGGTCCATTTCTTACCTTGCCTAAAAAAAGGTTCTCTTACTCCAAGATGGTAAAAGCACTTAATCTTTTGTATTTCCTTCTAATACTTACATTTTTAATAATTTATATCTTGATTTTAATTCCATCTAATTTTTTTTCATATAATGTTAGGTCCAACTTTCTGGTAGCTAATTATGTTATTAGCACCTTTTACTAAATAGATCATCATTTTTTATACCCATTCAAATTTTTAAAATTCATACATCAGGGGAATGGAGAACAGCAACATTTTAGTGTTGTTCAAATAAAATGACAAAGAGAAACACCTGAATAAAAACAAATTATAGGGCTGAGTTGTCACTCAGTAGTAGAGCACTTGCCTAGAATGTATGAACCACTGGGTTCAATCCTCAGCACCACATAAAAATTAATTAATTAATTAAAGGTTTAATCTTAAAAAATCATATTTACATTGTTTGTCTTTTCTTTTCTCCAACAGAATTTATAAAACTAAGTACATGCTGTTCCTCCTAAGAGCCCACCTTGAGGTTTTAAGCTGGAAAAATGCTTCCATGGGCTATCAGTTTCATAAAGGAACGTATTTCTTTTACTGTTAGAAGGACCAATCTTGGGAAGAGAATTAGAGGACTTTTTATAACATAGATTAAATACACTTGCTCTTAAGAAACAATGGTTGAGTGAACAAAAGACCGTGAATCAGCAACTTCCTTTTCTTCCATGAACTCTTCAACTTATGATTCCTTTAGAGTGATGCTTTATTGGTTTGTGAACTTACGTTTACAGCAATGTTTTAATATTTTTGTCCCCGTTCAGTTATGACAAAGAGAAATCTGTGCATACTATAACAGTTTTGTAAGGAAGGATGCAGAAAAAAAGAAAAAATACCTTTTGCTCTGTGTCTCTGGACCTGGCTGTGTGGCACTGGCATGAGAAACATTTGCCTGGACCTGCCTCAGCGCTCTTGGAAACACTTGCATGACTCAACTCCTCTTAGCTCCTGTGCTGTTCTCCACACCCCCAAACTCTACTGCCCCATAAATGAAATCTCATCTCTTCTCAGTTTCTTAGTGCAGTGCTTTTCCTGCCATTTCCTTAAGACTTCTGAAACTAATCCACATGAATTTATGTATGCCCTTCTGTTCCAAGGGCTGAGCAATTCACCAGCCTCACTCCCAGGGGGTACCTGCCATCATCTTTTGGGAGGCTCAGCAGTACACCAATGTATGTGACCAGCTTCTCAACACTAGAGCCAAAATAAACAGAAACCACCCAATCTGAATCCTCATCAACATGAATGACTGCTGGAAGGGAAATAAGCATGAAACCTTCCCATATGACTAGAAAACAAAAATAAGTGCATACATATTTTACTTGAATAAAAGTTAAACTTTATAGCCACAAAAGGATTCAATCAAAATTTGAACAAAAGAATTGCTGCACATGTTAAAAATCAGAATATATGCCAATAGCAAAGCTAAAATTTCCAAGTATTAGGAGAATAAGTAAGTGGTAGCACAGTGAATGCTTTTCAAGTTCTGGACCGTATATTCTATTCCCAGCACCAAAAATTTCACAAATATAATTTTTTTCCAAAGTAACATCTAAAGAAACAGAGAACATTCAGTGTTGGCAATAATGACAATGAACATATTGATGTAATGGCAAATTAAAGCATTCTCTAAAGACAGAAATTTAAATTTTAATCAATCTTTTAAAATACTATATGGTTACTTTCTATATGTGAGACCATAGGCTTGGTAAGCCCTATGGATACAATGGTGAACAAGACAGAGCTACTGCCCAAAGGACAGGAGAAGCGGGTGGACAGAGGCAGGCTCCCAGGAATCCAGTAAGTACATTATATAGAAAACCACTCCAAATCATAGACAGTATGTGGAAACAGCAGTTACTACATCTATGGCATCCCTGCACTAACTTAAGTCCTGAAAATAGTAGGTCTAGTGCAGCACAAATTTGACATTTTCTGATTCTTTTATAAATTGGCAACATAAGAATCAAAAGACAAGAAATATGCTAACATGTTACACTTAAACATCCCTCTTATGAGATGATTGCTTATTTTATCCATGACTACATTTTTTCATTTTCTCATTAACAGATCTGCCCATCATTAGACAATTTAGTTGTCAATACTATTCAAGAGATGTTTAGTTATTAACCACTACCTAGTAGGAAAAATAACAACATAAAAAAGATTTCTGTAAAAGGCAGAAAATGTATCACTATTTCCACTTCTCAAAGCAAAAAAGCAAAGATCCACACACAGTATACTTGGATAAAATCCCAGTCAAGTCATTTGAGGATATATAAAAATGAAAACCGGCGAGCTTCTATATCAAGGCTATCACATTACCAAAGAAATGAGAAAGTGAGCACAAGCAAACGCCAGAGAATAACGATGTCATGAAAGTGTGCTTAGTTTAAGCTCCACATCACAACAGAGCCAGGCATATCTCATAGTGAAACAAAAAAATCCAACACACTCAAGTTTACTTGGTATAATGAAATTCTGGTGCGGGGATCAAACCATTCATTCACTGAACATTTACTTAGTTCTTACAAAGAAGTCTAAGTGTACCAAAGTGAACCACTGAGAAAAAAGCAAAAGATAAAAACTTAGTGTGAGAAAAGAATATCTCTGCTTACAGAATAGAAAACTCATTTTTAATGGAAGAGACAAGGACAAGAAGAATTCAACAGGCAACTCAAAGAGGGAGCATTTTAAAGAGAATAGTGTGTTTTAACTGTTCTTAAAGCCCAATCACAAGCACCTCAAAATGAAGACACTGGTATTTACCTGAAAAAAACTCTGAACTAAGTAGAATGATCCATCCCAGCACACATACTTTGTGTATCATATAAATAACATCTCCCCTCCTCTGTTGCAACACATCCACACAGTAGGGTGAAAGTATGCATTCTGATAGAAAGTTTAAAATTGAGGGAAGTTTTTATTATTTGTAAAGTCAGACTTTCCCTAAAGACTTCTTAATTATTAAATCCAGAAAACACCAGAAAAGGAGAGTTGGGTGTACTCTACTTTCAGAGGCCACTGTCAATATCTTGCCAGCTCTAGTGTCATCATCCTAACCCACCCATAGAAAATAACACCAGGCATGTGACTCCTCCCATTCAAAGCTCCATTACTATGGAACTTGGTGAATGACTTCAAAATATATTCACTCAAAAAAAAAAAAATAGAAACTCTCATGGGTCTTTAGTTTTTACAAGTTGTATTGTGTGTGTTATCTGATTGAGCTCAAGTTAGATGTGCGTGTTTCACATGAGGCAGAAGAGAGTGGGACAAAGAAGAATGTTCAGCAGCATTCTCATAGTGGTTACCAAAAAATTATTTCAGAAGTCATCAGTAATGATGTTAATCATGCTCTGGAATCCCAAGTTATGATGATACCTTAACACTGACAACCACAAAATAAGCATCTGTAAGCCTCTTACATCAGGCTCATCACTGTCCTTAGGAGCTATGAGGAGTGAAAAGATGATTACCACTCAGAAGAGCATATATCTACAAGTGCTGTGCTTGGCTTTACATTCTTAAAAAGTTAGGCTAAAGTTGGAGACCACATCAAAGAGCTCAACTAAATCCAAAAAAGAATGGAACTAGGGAAATACAATAACCAAACAGGAATCAAGCTAAGGCTTTTAGAAAAGACACCACCAGGCACACTGACTGTGCGGCTGTGGTTCTGCATCTGGGTCTCAGCTTTTGAGCTGACAGTAAGGCGTGCGGTAGGCCAGGATGTTACAGACTGTTGGAGCTCAGGATGAGGAAGAGAAGCATGCAGAAGAGGACTGTCCTGAATTGGTTCCCATTGAGACAAAGCAGAGAGAGGAGGAGGAAAATCCTGGCCCCAGCACTAAGATCCCAGTCATAATTATCACCGGGTATTTAGGTGCTGGAAAGACAACTCTTCTGAACTACATTTTTGACAGAGCAACATAGTAAAAAAAATAGCAATTATTTTAATAAATTTGGAGAAGGAAGTGCAGTAGAGAGATCCTTAGCTATCAGCCAAGGTGGAGAGCTCTATGAAGAGTGGCTGGAACTTGGAAACGGTTGCCTCTGCTGTTCAGTGAAGAATAATGGCCTTAGAGCTACTGAGAATTTGATGCAGAAGAAGGGGAAATTTGATTACATACTGTTAGAGACCACTGGGTTAGCAGATCCTGGTGCTGTGGCTTCTATGTTTTAGGTTGATGCTGAATTAGGAAGCGATATTTATCTTGATGGTATCATAACTGTTGTAGATTCAAAATATGGATTAAAACATTTAACAGAAGAAAAACCTGATGGCCTTATCAGTGAAGCTACTAGGCAAGTTGCTTTGGCAGATATCATTTTCATCAATAGAATAGACTTGATTTCAGAAGAGAAGCTAAACAAATTAAGAGCAATCATTAGATCAATAAATGGACTGGGGAAAATTTTAGAAACACAAAGATCAAGAGTTGATCTCTGTAATGTATTAGATCTTCATGCCTTTGATGGTCTCTCTGGAATAAGTTTGCAGAAAAAACTTCCAACATGTGTCAACTGCACAGCTTCACCTTGATCAGAGTATTGTTACAATCACATTTGAAGTACCAGGAAATGCAAAGGAAGACAGTCTAAATATATTTATTCAGAATCTCCTGTGGGAAAAGAATGTGAGAAACAAGGACAATCACTGCATGGAGGTCATTCGCCTTAAGGGCTAGTTTCAATCAAAGATAAACCACAACAAGTGATTGTCCAAGGTGTCCATGAACTCTATGACCTGGAAGAGACTCCAATGAGCTTGGAAGATGACACTGAGAGAACCAATAGATTAGTCCTTATTGGAAGGAATTTAGATTAGTCCTTATTGGAAGGAATTTAGATTAGAATATTCTTAAACAACTATTTATTGCTACAGTGACAGAAACAGAAAAGCAGTGGACAGCACAGTTTAAAGAAGATCAAGTATGTCCATAACACAAGAACCATTTTTTATCAAAAGGACCGATGGTAAAAATGAAAATAAGTTTCCTACTGGATGCATTTCAATCATCTATTATTTTCATTACTTCTGTTATGAATTCTAATGTATTTTATTTTATAGAATTCATAAAATTTAATAAATCAGTACTGTAAAACATTTGACATTCATTTAAAAAAAAAAAAAAACACTTTCCCCTCATATTTTTTTTTAGTGGGAAAAAAGTTAAAGAGCATCTTAAATGATTTCAAGAAGTCAACAGGGCAAAGTGTAATTTAATTCAGCTTGGCTGATAAATACATCTTTTGTTTCCCCTTGAGCTCCTCTTCAAAATGTGCTGTATGAGGGAAGAAGAAAATAGGTCATTATTGCCAGAAAATGAGGTTGGCAGCATAAGCTGAAGAGAAGACCAAAGGCTACATGATCTCAGAGCCCCAGAACCATGTGAAGGCTTTCCTTTGATCAAATGCTCAGGGAATCCTGTGAAATGGAAAGCTTCCCAAGAGGATCAAAATTCTATCTGAAAAGCAAAGCTATTAAGAAAGGAACTTTCAGTAATAGGAATAGTTAACTGAAAAAAGAAAATTCAATACAGTCTATGAAATTCCTTAAACATTTGGCAAGTCTCACCAAAGCCCAGTAGTATAGATTCCTTCTCCAGGTTCTTTCTGAGCAGCATTTGTGCTACGTATTTTTTGTTTCTTTTACATGAACTATTTAACTTTTCTTTCAGCAGTGAGCAACTCATACACTTGTAACCTTTAAAAGAAAAAATATTTGTTGGTTGGTTGGTTGGTTTATTTGAAAGTATTTTCAAAGAAACTGAAACTATTCTAAGTACTGTAGTCTATATCTGGCAAATAACCTAAAAAATATCTTAGCATGCCTCTCCTCACTCCACTATGCTAATGAATTATCACTATTTCCAGTATTTAAATAGTTCTCAGAAATTACTGATAAAAAACAACAACTAAAATCTCTCTTTCCACATAAACCTGAAAACGTGAACTTTTGGTAAGGATATATAATTAACATTAATAACTTTCTATCTCTGGAATGCCAAGATCCCCCAAAGAACAGAATAGGAAATAAGATCATTTGTTTTCCACACTACAGGGACTAAAATGTAGGAATTCAAGCCTTCTAAGAAGAAAGGTACTTGATAAATGCCAGGCATAATTATGAGTTTTCTCATTGCTAATTCCGCCATAACTTTCATTCTATTACACCCACATTCTTGCACACCCAAACTCAACTTCATTCCATCTCTCCCACTGTTCTCCAGTTTAAAAAGTTCACCCCTCCATCTCTCCTACTCTTTTCAGCTAAAACAAATTTGACATCTAGTCAGAGCTGAAAGCACTTCTTTCCTTCAAGTCTTTAATTCACTCCTTCCTTGACCCAAAGGTAATCTTTGCCTTATTTTAAAAGTGACATCATACACATTTATATGCAGATTCTAAAACACAATTTACACACTCCTAACTTCATTGAAATTGACCTGTAAGTACCAGATATTGTTATGTGATCAACAATCATCCTAAATGACCACTGTCCCCTTAAAATAGTCACTTGAGTACTATATATACATTCCATTGCTCAAGCATTTTGGGAGTTTTCTTTTGAAAGTTTTGTGAACACATCCCTTCAATTATCCTTGATGAGGGGAAAATCAACCCAATTAAACACATACACACACGCACACATGCACACACACCCCTCCAACCCTGGGCTAATTATGGAGTGGGAAGAGGGGAATACAAGCATAAGAAAGTTCATCCTACTCTCAAGAAATATATCAATAAATAGCAATTTTAGAAATTTTCAGATGTTTATCATAACAAGAAAAACTGAAAAGTGAATAAGTATAAAGAAAGCTAACAGTCCCGAAGAGGAAAAGGTCACAAGGAACAGGGAGACAACCAAAAGTTTCAAGAAACAGGAGTCCTTGCAAATATGCTTTGAAGGGCAGGTAGGACTCAGTGGGTTGGGCCTGTGTTTGGCAGGTGGTCAGGAGTACAGCAATGACACATTCTTGTAAGAGGAGTGGCAAGAGAATGTGTGGCATTTCCAGAGAATGCTGAGCAGACCCAAAGATTTTTTCCCTTGAGAAAGTCCATTAAAAACATAATGTCTCCTTTTCTAACTTGTCATCCTTTGTTACAAATATTTTCCATGTAATATTTTCTCAATCATCTCATCAAGCACACTGTCTTCTCATTATAACTTCAACCAAAGAGAAAAATAATAATAAATGGCCAGTCTCACTTCCTTCTACAAGTTGGTCTTGCAAAGACAGGGATTATACTTAACACATAATTAAATGAATAACTAATAACAATTCCCACAAAGAAAACAGATAAAACAGCTAACTAACAAAGGCAAAAAAGTCAAAACTCTTATGGTATCTAAACCAGAAGTCGCTAAGGCAAAAAATCAAATGTAACATCAAATATTTAAAAGTTAAAGAGATATTACTATTCCTTTGTATTCTAACCTCTGTACAACAAAGGGATCTTTTAAAATTACTGCATATAATTCTGTGAAACTGTTAGGGGATATTACTAACAAACAACAAAAAAAATTCAGTATTCAAAGGAGAAAGTTTTTAAAACGCTCATGGTACATGGGTCTCTTTGGCGGGTGGGGTGGGTGGTTCAGTACCATGTATGGTAAACAATCACATTAATAATTAAAACACAATTTTCCAAGCCATTCAAAATACCAATTTCTACTGAAATTAAAGTTAGTATTCTCCCTATAAAAATAATCCCACTACTGGAAAATGCCAGGCTCCTGGATGTACTACTTTGTACCAATTTACCTATAAATCCCAAGAACAGGAAAGCAGATTCACTTCCCTAATCAATGGGTGGAAGAGAGAACTAGCAACCATTAAAACCAACTAAACATTATAACAATTTCTATTTATGAAGTAGTTATTTTATAATTTATCTTATTTCCCACACACAGAATTAAGAAATTTAAGTGTATTTCAATGATCATCAATTTGTTTAAACACTTAAAACATGAGCTTCTCTCTAAAAGTGGTAGGTAGAAGTGACCAGCAGGTAAAGTAGTCTAAGATAGAGATATTTAACTTCAACTTAATGATAAATTTTCCAAGTACTATGGATTAAGCTACCAAAAACAGGTACAACCAAATGAGTATCAGACTTTGCTTTTATCTTTTGTACTGCTATTTCTAAATTTTGCAGGATATCATGATAAAAGATCTCCCTGACCCATCATCCCCTATGAAGGATGGCAGACTGCCACCCCAAAAACATGCCTCTTTGGCATACGGATTATTTTGAGCTAAAGAAAAACAGCAGATGTAAGAAGAATGCTTTGACCTCCCTTTTCCTTTCTGAAATAAAGAAAGAAAGCTCCCACAGGAAAGATTCCCTCCCCCTACCAGGAAGAAAGAAACATCACCAGAGACAGGGAATCTAGACCGAGAATTCTGTATAAACACACCTTGTTAACACAACTGCTACCTCCCTTTGGCCTCCCCATATATTTTAGCTACTTTTTCATAACTGCCTCTCTTTGTTCAACCCAGTGTATATGCACTTAGGTCTTGCCACTTCTTTGGGTATCATTTCCCTATGGGGGCTCCCATAGATGTAAAAAATACAGATGTTTTTCTCCTGTTTATCTGCTTTATGTCAATTTAATTCTCGCCCAGATGAAGACACCTATAGGATACAGGTAAAGTTTTCCCTCCCAGCACTCACAAATGCTAACTCCTACAAATGATCCTACCTATAAAACTGTAATAAATGATTTAGAAACTGAAAAATTAAAAGTAAAATTTATAGTATGATAAAAAGTTTGAAAACTAATAAAATTTAGACCAAGTAAATAAATAAATGATCAAAAGCAAAAAATTTTAAAAAGCTAAAGGTGTCAAAATAAAAAAGGGCTTGGGATATAGCCCAGTGGTAGAGTGCTTATCTAGGATGCACAAAGCCTTAGGTTTTATCCCCAGTACCCACCCTGCCAAAAAAAAAAAAGCTAAAACTTATCAACACAGTAAAATGTTTAAGCATCAATATAATGCAGCACAAATAAGTTCAAGTCCTAGTTCAAACCAGCAAAAAATTGTCCACTTGATTGACTCTACCCAAACACATATTTCGTTAAAATTAAAAACAATCTTGTATTAAGACCATCTGGGTCATCTAAATGGAAATATAGTTGCCATATAAGCGATGTACTATTTATTAATAAAACAGATATAAATAATACATTATAGTTATTAGTGATATATATAATCAGGAAAAAAAAAAACATTAAAGCCACCAAAAATTACTCTGATGTTTGCTTCTCTCTATATTTTGAACACTGACTTGAAGAGTTCCAATGCCAATAAAGGAAAAACAAACAGTGGTAGTTCCAAGAACAACGTTTTCCCTCTAAAACTGCTGACCTGTGTGTGTCCATCAGCATGCCATCTTTCCAGATTTAGAATGCTGGTGCAAATACCAAGTTAAATGTTCTGTCAAAATAGATCATTTGTTTAAGGTGAAAATTTGCAGTAAGAAGAAAAATTAAGGGACTATGTGTTTAGGATAAAAAGCTTCAGAACTCCTATCTTTCATGTACTTAACATTTCTCTCTGGAAATCTACTTTGATACTAATTTAGAAATTAATTCCTTGAGACTTCGATGAAAACATAAAATTAAACTACACTTTGGTAGCTCTCTAATGTGTTCCCTATGAAACACACACTAGAGATTTGTTAGCATAAGTTCCCTACTCATGCATATATAAATATGCAATTAAACATACGGTATATCTCAAGATCACCACACTAACTGTATGAACATTAAAAAGGTACATTAATGATTTTTCAAGTATAAATATAAGTTCCTTAAACACATATTGTATATTTAATTCCTGCAATTAAATGTATGTATTGTGTATACATGTGTGTAGTATTTATTATACACTTATTACTTTGAAAACATCAACAAAAATATCAATAAAATCTTTCTCAGGCAATGGAAATGAAAGACAAGCACCTTATAGCAATACATGGTGAAAAAGGAGTTAATCTAAAAGCCTAGTTTTTTCTGAAGGCTACACAACAGCAGCTTCACCAGTTCCTTATACCCTATATACCAAGTCCTCTAAGCTTACCTTCCCCCTCTGCTTAAAACAACAGAAAGGACAAAACAAGACACTTTTGTTGCACTGTAACACTTAAAAACCTTCCGCCTTTGACGAATTAAAGCCATGCTTCATATAACACACTATCTAGTACAAGCAGACAGTACATTGATTACAATGATTGTTTGCTTTTTAAAAAGCAATGAAAGACATAAGCACAGGTGAGTTCCCAGCCAGGCCTGCCAGAGTGCTTTCCCAGTTTGGCCTGCCAGGGTGCTTTCCCACCTCAGCCTGCCCTGAGTTCCCAGTCCTGCCAGCATGCATTCCCAGCTCAGCCTGGCAGGGTGACTTCCAGCTAGGCCTGCCTGCAAGCTTTCCAGCTCAGCCGGCCCCATTCCTACTGGGGACAGTGGGGGAACAAGCCCCCCCCCACCTGCATTCTTTCCAGCTGGGCCTACCCACTCTGGAGCCACAGGTAGTCCCTACCCCTGCCTGCAGGTCAGGGAACAGGCACTGGGCCCAGGATCAGGGAGTATTACATGGGGATACCTATCTTTTATTTCTCCTACTAACACCCTAATTCCCACGATTACCCTCTCACTAGTCAAATAATCTAATACCTCTATCTTCTCACATCCTACCTCACAAACGTTTTAGCCAACCCCTAAATCCCCCCTTCTACCATTAGATACTGTGAACCACCACACAAAAATACTAAATGGTAGAAGATAACTGATCTCATCATTTATGTTTAAAGTGTCAAAACTGTAAATATAAGAATAGAAACTGATATATGGCATTACGTTGGGTACTTCGAATGCTGTAATATTGATGTTTCCCTTAAAAGTGAGGCATCGGGCAACCTGTAGGGATCATATAAGACAATAGGACAGAAACAGTAATACCTCAGACTTACACTGCAAGAGAGGAAAACACATAGACATCATGAAAAAACAAGGGAGGAATATGCCCAAAACAAACCAAGATACTACAACAATAGAATCCATAGAAAGCACAGTAGGTGAAATATTGGAAAAGGAGTTCCAAATATACATAATTAAAATGATTCAGGATTTTAAAAATGACCTAAATGAGCAGATACAGGCAAAAATCGAACTCTCCAACAAAGAGACAAGAGATCAAATACAGGCAACCATCAATCACACCAACAAAGAGATAAGAGAACAAATACAGGTAGCAAAAGATTACTTCAAGAAAGAGATAGAGAGTCTGAGAAAAAAGCAAACAGAAATACTTGAAATGAAAGAAACAATAGGCCATTTAAAAAAACTCAATAGATACTATCACCAACAGATTGGATCACTTGGAAGACAGGACCTCAGACAATGAGGACAAAATATATAATATTGAAAATAAAGTTGACCACACAGTGAAGATGGTAAAAAACCATGAACAAAATATCCCAGAATTATGGGATACCATCAAAAGACCAAATATAAGATTTATTGGAATTGAGGAAGGTGCAGAGAATCAATCCAAAGGAATACAAAAATCTCTTTAATGAAATAATATCAGAAATTTTCCCAAAAAAGAAGAACAAATTTGAAAACCAAATATAAGAAGCATACAGGACGCCAAATGTACAAAATTACAACAGATCTACACCAAGGCATATTATAATGAAAATGTCTAGCATACAAAATAGGGATAGAATTTTAAAGGCCGTAAGAGAGAAAAATCAGATAACCTATAAAGGAAAACCAATTCGCATCTCAGCAGATTTTTCAACCCAGACCCTCAAAGCAAGGAGAGCCCAGAACAACATATACCAGGCTCTAAAAGATAAGGGTTGCCAACCAAGAATCTTATATCCAGCAAAATTAAGCTTTAGATTTGATGATGAAATAAAAACCTTCCATGATAAACAAAAGCTAAAAGAATTCACAACAAGAAAGCCAGCATTACAGAACATTCTTGGCAAAATATTCCATGAGGAGGAATTGAAAAACAACAATGAAAACCTGCAAAGGGAAGAACTACAATAAAGGAAAACTAACCATAGGAGAAATCAAGTCAAGCTAAATACCAAAAATAAAATAAAATAAAATTTAATTTAATTTAATTTAATTTAAAATGACTGGTAATACAAATCATATCTCAATAATAACCCTGAATGTTAACAGCCTAAACACACCAATTAAAAGACATAGGCTGACAGACTGGATTAAAAAAAAAAAAAAGACCCAACAATATGCTGCCTTCAAGAGACACATCTCATAGGAAAAGATGCCCACAGACTGAAGATGAAAAGATGGGATAAAATATACCATTCACACAGACTACATAAGCAAGCAGGGGTTTCTATCCTCATATCAAACAAAGTAGACTTCAAGCCAAAAGTAATCAAACGATATAAGGAGGGACATTTCATACTACTTAAAGGAATCATACATCAACAAGAAATAACTGTCACAAATGTATATGCCCCAAATAACGAAGCATCCACGTTCGTCAAACTCTTGTCAAGCTCGAGAGCCAAACAGACCACAACACAATAATTCTAGGTGACTTTAACACACCTCTTTCATCACTAGATAGATCTTCCAAACAAAAGCTAAACAAAGAAACTGTAGAACTCAATAATACAAACAATAGCTTAGATTTAACTGATATATAGAGAGTAATTATCCATCAACAAGTCAGTACACTTTCTTCTCAGCAGCACATAGATCATTCTCTAAAATAGACCATATATTATGCCATAAAGCAACTCTAAGCAAATATAAAAAAGTAGAGATATTATCCTGTATCCTATCAGATCATAATGGAATGAAATTAGAAATCAACGATAAAATAAAAAACAAAACCTACTCCAACACCTGGAGACTAAATAATATGCTACTGAAATGAACAATTGGGTTGCAGAAGGCATCAAAAAGGAGATTTAAAAATTCTTAAAGGTAAATGAGAACACTGATACAACATATTAAAATCTCTGGGACACTATGAAGGCAGTACTAAGAGGAAAATTCATAGCATGGAGTTCATTCCTTCAAAGAAGAAAAGGTCAATAAATAAATGAATTAACATTATACCTCAAAGCCCTAGAAAAAAAGAACAAATCAAACCCCAAAGCAGTAGAAGACAGGAAATAATTAAAACCAGAGCCAAAGTCAATGAAATTGAAACAAAAAAAAACACAATTGAAAAAACTGACAGAACCAAAAGTTGGTTCTTTGAAAAAATAAATAAAATTGATATACCATTAACTATGCTAAGAAAAGGAGAGAAAAAACTCAAATTACCAATATATGTGATGAAAAGGAACATCATGACTGACACTACAGAAATACAGAAGATAATTAGAAATTATTTTGAAAATCTATACTCCAATAAAATAGAAAATAGCGAAGGCATCTACAAATTTCTAGAAACATACATCATGCCCAAACTAAATCAAGATGACATACACAATTTAGATAGATCAATTTCAAGCAAAGAAATAGAGGACACCATCAAAAACCTACCAACCAAGAAAAGCCCAGGTCCAGATGGATACACAACGGAGTTCTACAAGACCTTTAAAGAAGAACAAACACCAATACTTCTCAAACTATTCCATGAAATAGAAAAAGAGAACCCTTCCAGAATCATTCTATGAGGCCAATATCACCCTGATTCCAAAACCAGGCAGAGACAAATCAAAGAAAGAAAACTTCAGACCAATATCTCTAATGAATATAGATGCAAAAATTCTCAATAAAATTCTGGCAAATCAAAAACATATCAAAAAAATAGTACATCATATAAAAAAAATAGTACATCACGATCAAGTGGGGTTCATTCCAGGAATGCAAGGTTGGTTCAACATAAGGAAATCAATAAATGTAATTCACCACATCAATAGACTCAAAGATAAAAATCATATGATCATCTCAATGGACACAGAGAAAGCATTTGACAAGATACAACACCCCTTCATGTTCAAAACGCTAGAAAAAATAGGGATAACAGGAACATAACTCAACATCATAAAGGCCATCTATGCTAAGCCCCAGGCCAACATCATCCTAAATGGAGAAAAGCTGAAAGCATTCCGTCTAAAAACTAGAACAAGACAGGAATGCCCTCTTTCACCACTATTATTTAACATTGTTCTTGGAAACCCTAGCAAGTGCAATTAGACAAAAGAAATAAAAGGGATATGGATAGGAAAAGAAGAAATCAAATTATCACTATTGGGCTGGGATTGTGGCTCAGCGGTAGAGCACTCGCCTAGCACGTGTGCTGCCCGGGTTCGATCCTCAGCACCACATAAAAACATAAACACATTGTGTACAACTAAAGTAAATAAATAAATAGTAAAAAAAATTATCACCATTTACAGATGATATGATTCTATACACAGAAGATCCAAAAATTCCACCAGAACTCTTCTAGATCTAATAAGTGAATTCAGAACAGTGGCTGGATATAAAATCAATACCCATAAATCTAAGGCATTTCTGTACATCAGCAACACATCCTCAGAAAGAGAAACTAGGAAATCCACCCCATTTACTATAACCCCCCCAAAATATAAAAGACTTGGGAATCAACTTAACAAAAGAAGTGAAAGACCTGTACAATGAAAATTACAGCACACTAAAGAAATTAAAGAAGATCTTAGAAGATGGAAAGATCTACCTTGTTCATGGATAGGTAGAACCAATATTGTCAAAATGACAATTCTACCAAAACCACTATACAATTTCAATGCAATCCCAATCAAAATCCCAACATTATTCCTCATAGAAATAGAGAAAGAAATCATGAAATTCATCTGGAGAAATAAGAGACCCCCAGAATAGCCAAAGCAATTCTTAGCAAGAAGAGTGAAGCTGGTAGCATTACTGATCCAGACCTTAAATTGTATTACAAAGCAATAGTAACTAAAACAGCATGGTATTGGCACCAAAATAGACCAGTAGACCAATGGTACAGAGACCAACCCACACTTCTACAGTTATCTTATGTTAGACAAAGGTGCTAAAAACATACATTGGAGAAAAGACAGCCTCTTCAACAAATGGTGCTGGGAAAACTGGAAATCCTTATGTAATAAAATTAATTTAATGAAATTTAATGAAATTAAATTAATGAAATTTAAATTAATTCATTAATTAATTTAATGAAATTAAACCTCTCTCTCTCTCTCTCCCTGCACAAAACTCAACTCAAAGTGGATCAAGGGCCTAGGAATTAAACCAGAGACCTTATACTTAATAGAAGAAAAAGTAGGCCCAAATCTCCAACATGTTGGATTAGGCCCCAACTTCCTCAAAAAGACCCCTATAGCGCAAGAATTAAAACCAAATATTAATAAATGGGATGGATTCAAACTAAAAAGCTTCTTCTCAGCAAAAGAAACAATCAGTGAGGTGAACAGAGAACCTACAGAATGGGAGCAAATTTCTACGACAAGCACATCAGACAGAACATTAACTTAAAGGGTATATAAAGCTCTCAAAAACCTTTACACCAAAAAAACAAACAACCCAATCAATAAATGGGCTAAGGAACTGAACAGACACTTCTCAGAAGATGAAATACAATCAATCAACAAATATATGAAAAAATGTTCAACATCTCTAGCAATTAGAGAAATGTAAATCAAAACTACTCTAAGATTTCATTTCACGCCAGTCAGAATGGCAGCTATCAAAAACACAAACAACAATAAATGCTGGCGAGGTTGTGGGGAAAAGGGCACACTTAGACATTGTTGGTGGGGCCACAAATTGGTGCAGCCAATCTGGAAAGCAGTATGGAGAATCCTAGGAAAACTTGGAATGGAACCACCATTTGACCCAGCTATCCCACTCCTCGGTCTATACCCAAAGGACTTAAAAACAGCTTACTACAGGGACACAGCCACATCAATGTTCATAGCAGCACAATTCACAATAGCTAGATTGTGGAAACAACCCCGATGCCCATCAATAGATGAATGGATAGGGAAACTCTGGTATACATACACAATGGAACACTACTCAGCACTAAAAGAGAATAAAATCATGGCATTTGCAGGTAAATGGATGGAGTTGGAGAAAATAATGCTAAGTGAAGTCAGCCAATCCCAAAAAACCAAGGGTCGATTGATTCCTTTGCTATGATGATACTTAATTATAGTGGCAAGGGAGGGGGATGAGAGGAATGAAGTAATGTTAAATAGAACAAAGGGGAGGGAGGAGGAGAGGGGGATATGAATAATGGCAGAATGAGTTGAACATCAATATACTAAGTGCACGTATAAAAACTCACATGGTATGAAAATACTTTATGTAAAACCAATGACTTGGAAAACTGTGCTCTTTATATGTAATATGAAAGGAATTACACTCTGCAAGCATGTATAAAAATTAAATTAAATTTAAAAATTTAAAAAAAAAATTTTTTTTAAAGAATAAATAAATAAATAAAGACATAAGCACATATTGTGTGATCCATTTATACCAAGTCAGAAGCTGGAAGAGTGAGCATCTCTGTGATAAGGGGCACAAGGAAGGTTTCTGGGTTGCTGATAATACTTTTGGTTGTCAATATGGGGATCAATATGGGGACTAGTCACATGGAGGTGTGCACTTGGTCGAAATTCACCAGCTGTACATTCCTCTAACTGACTTTTCTATTTTTGTTATGTTTCAAAAAAAAAAAAAAAAAAGACTTTCAAAAGGCTATATAAGGGCCGGGCGCGGTGGCGCACGCCTGTAATCCCAGCACTTTGGGAGGCTGAGGCAGGAGGATCGCGAGTTCAAAGCCAGCCTCAGCAATGGCTAGGCACTCAGCAACTCAGTGAGACCCTGTCTCTAAATAAAATACAAAAAAGGGCTGGGGATGTGGCCCAGTGGTCGAGTGCCCGAGTTCAATCCCTGGTACCAAAAAAAAAAAAAAAAGCTATATAATGAGGAGTTAACAAACTGCATATTCTCTCCCCAATTCCAGCAGGAGGATTTATTCCCTGAAATAAAATTAATCAGAGAGAAAAAAGTCCCTGGTTCAAAGTAATCAGGCACACTAAAGGGTCAGGAGGAGTGTTCTGGAAACAGGGAGATTAAACAAAAATCCACACACTAAACCTTGAGATTCCAGCTCTTTCTCACTCTGTTCCCTGAATCTTGCCATATAACTCTCAGGCAAAAGACCAAAGGATTCCTATCAAGTAAAACTGACACACCAGGGGCTGGGATTGTGGCTCAGTGGTAGAGCGCTCGCCTAGTATGTGCGCAACCCGGGTTTGATCCTAGGTACCACGTAAAAATAAACGCATTGTGTAGAACTAAAGCAAATAAATAAATATTAAAATAGAAAACCATATTTGATTAAAAAAAAAAAAAAAAAACTGACACACCGTAAAGAAAAGACTCACAAACTGACTTTGCCATGTAGCAGGCAAAAAGAACAAGTCCCTACATAGGCTCCAGATAGATAATGTCTCCAAGAAAAAAGGTATGGATAAGAATGCTAGACCTTCATCAGAAGGACAAATACTAGAGAGAAAGTATGCAAGAGAAAGAGACTACTCTGAAGCCAGCACAAGAAAGAAAAGTAATCACTGCGTGTAAGGACCTCACTGTGAATAACTGCTCCATGTTCTTTACAACGAAAAAAAAGTAAAAATCAATACCTCCATATTGAGAGGATAAGGAAAGGAGAAGTTTGTGCTTGGGACAGAGAGAGTATGAGACAATGTAAAAGAGCTGAATCCTTATCTTCTCTGGTAACATGTGAAAATACAATGTCCAATTAAAAATCAAAACATAGCAGTATATACACAATATTTAGAAAAATGAAGGGCAAGAGCCAAAAGGCTCAAAAGTGCTGTCTAGGGAGCAAGACTTCAGTGGAGGGATGCTCTGGAGCTTCAAGCAACTATTTCTTATTATAAAAACCTTGTTGTTTATTAAGATTTTTAAAAATCTATATGATATTACATCAATGGAGAAAAAAAGCATGAACTTCTCAAAATACAAAATAAAAACAAGGGGACTGGGGTTGTGGCTCAGCAGTAGAGCGCTCGCCTAGCACGTGTGCGGCCCGGGTTCGATCCTCAGCACCACGTAAACATAAATGCATTGCATTGTGTACAACTAAAGCAAATAAATAAATATTAAAAAAATAAATAAAAGCAAGGAATATACAAAACAGTAGACAAGAGAAACAGTGGCTGAACTGCAGTGGGGAAATAACAGTGAAACAGTTATTCTCACAGAACTGCAAGAGTCCAGGTGACAGCTGGGAAGGGATGTTATTATGGCAATGGGAGAAAAGGTATGTATGGCAGAGAATGGGGAGTGGAGATTCAAGAGAGATAGACCAAAAATTACAGATGAAACGGATAGGTTCAAAGTTACAGAGTTACTTAAATCAAAAGATTATACATACAGGGGATCAATTAGGTGACTGAAAGAATTAACAGGTAAGGCAGGACTTGAATCTTACTGAAGCCAGGTTAATACCCAAAATATTTTTCCACTGTAAAGATATAATACTGGTTCTTTGAGAGCACCATATTCCTCTAAGTGATGAAAAACATTTAAAGCTGGGTGTGGTAGCACACGCCTATAACCCCAGAGGCTCTAGAGGCTAAGGCAGGAGGATCCTGAGTTCAAAGCCAGCCTCAGCAAAAGCGAGGCACTAAGCAACTCAGTGAGACCCTGTCTCTAAATGAAAAATAAGGCTGTCTCAGTGGTCGAGTACCCTGAGTTCAATCCCTGACCGCCCCTCCCCCCCCAAAAAAAGAAACATTTAAATATTTCGATTTTAGTTTTGGGGTATTACGAAACATTTAAATAGAAAATACAGAAAACAACAACAATCAAGTTATCTACTATTCAGCTTTTTCAAATATTAACATTTTTGCCATATTTGCTCTAACTTCTTTTTCTTCTTAAAGAAATAAACATTACAGATAAAAATCAAAACCTCTTCAAATCATTCTCTAATGCCAGCTTTCTCTCTCCCTTCCAAGAGATAACCACTAACCTGAATTTGGCATTTAACACTCCTCCCTAATAAAGCCTCATACCTAAAAAGGGAACATTAGTTTAGATGACTTCTAATGCCCCTTTCTGCTTTAAGACAATAGGACCCTGTGGTATGATGAAAAGTTCCTAATGTTCTGTAATAGAAGTGCCAAAGTCCACACTTCTGAGAAATATACAAAAATAGCCCGAAATAATTTTAAACCTCAAAACTGACTGAATAATGATGTACCCCCTTCATCAAGAAAAGTATTAATTTTATTGTAGAAGTGCCAGTACCAATATTAATATCAATATATAAGACATATAAAAATCTAAGATAAAGAATTATGCTGCAGTTTGATTTCATAGTCCCCATCAGCTACAGGAACAATTTAGGCATTGCTTGAGCACAATATCCTTACTGGAGTCTTTACTGCCTATGTAATTAATTCACTGCAGTAACAAACTGCCACACGTGTCAATGTACTCAATGTAACAGGCAATCACTGTAAAAATACCCTTTAAAATTTTTGTAACGCCACTTTTACTTAAGAATGTTCTTGATGATGCAGGGAAGTTATTTTTATCACATCTTAGTCTTTGAGTACATCTTTTTAATTTTCTGGGTCATAAAATTATTAGTGTTTGTAAAGCACTTCTGGTGGATACCAAAATATGACAAATATTTCAAGGAAAACACCTACAACATGATGAGTTGGGAGCCAAACTAGTAACCATCTTCATGGAATGCTGTTTTTACTTGAAAGAATAACTGGCAAACCATCATTATTCAAACTTGGATATTTGGCAGGTATTTTCTCAAAAGTGAAGTGAGACAAAACAACTATCAATAGTATTTGTTGTCAATGATAGCCTTCAAGCTTTCAACTTAAAATTTTAGAAAAGTTGTTTTTGCAGGAAGTTTGACAAATTCCCAATACTTCAAGACTTTTCTGATTAGATCAGTCATAATATTTTTAAAAAAGTGGCTTCTTGAAATTACATAATTAAACGCAATAACATTTGGAACATCTGTATTATACAATGAACCAGTATTTTTCCAAACCGATACTTAATGCAATGAAATGATGCATGAGTAAAAATTTTTTCAAAGTGCAAGATAGCCCAGTGGATCTTTTTTTTTTAATATTTATTTATTTGCTTTAGTTGTACACAATGCGTTTTATTTGTACGTGGTGCTGAGGATCAAACCCAGGCCGCGCACGTGCTAGGCGAGCGCTCTAGCGCTCTACCGCTGAGCCACAATCCCAGTCCCCCAGTGGATCTTAAAGAATTGAAAAAACTGATGGGATTTTAGATTCTATATTGGACCTAACATTTAAGAAATGACCACTTGTCAAATTGTGGTATAATATCAAATAAGAATACAATTACCTGAAAAGACAATTAAAATACTGTATTTTCCAATTTTATACAAAAGTTCTATAATAAGCAATTATTAAATTACTTTTTCTGGATTATAGAAACCATAAACACATCACAATAGTTAATTATCATAGTTTAATGTCTAATAATATCAGTCACTTAAAAACAAATGAACTGTCCATTATTTATTTAAAAGAGTTGTATTCTTTTGCAGCTATAGTCTCACCTATTGGCAACAAATATATAAGTATCAGGGTTTAATTTACCAAAGAATCAAGACTGACCACTGTTCCAAAAAGGAAAGGAGATGAATATGGTAGGTTCTTAAATCTGTTTTAGAGACATGCAAATAAGTCCTTTTTCTCTAGTTATAAAGGAGTAGATTCTATTCATTTAACATGTATCCTTGAAATCTATATACTAATACCTAGATGACAGTGTTAATGAATTTAAAACATGGTTCTTAAATTTATAAGGTGATGTCTTTTCATTGAAGAAAAAAAAAACTGACCATCTGTTAATTTTGAAAGAATTTAAGCTGAACAAATTCCTGAAGTTAGAAGAAACACACTAAAGGCTGGTTTTAAGGAATAAAGACAATTTAAAGAAAATTGTTCTTATATAAATCTATCCCATTAATTTCTAAGGGAGGAAGCTTGGGAAAATTTTCATAATGAGAATTAGTAAAGAATGTCCTCAGTAGTCAAAGTTTCCATTACCTTCTCCTCTAAAAGAGGAAGTTTATGCACTATAGATTTTTAGTCAGAGTATTCAAGAGAAAACCACCAGCAGCTCTTCCCTAGCCCAGATCTCTGCAGACTCACCTTTGCAGTTCACTGAGTCCCCTAGCAGCTGGGAGGCTGGGGTTTTTTGCCTTAGGAAGTTTTGTTTTAAATTGAGATGAGTGAGGTCTTGGCTGTAGAAGAGATTGGCAGGCAGATGTTCCAGACTGCAACACGAGAGGTCTACTGAGCTGATGCGCTGGGATGCAACCTAAAGGGAGATAAAAAATATAATTTAATATTAAAACTATCCATTTATCCTATGACTACTTTCTATGGACAAAAATAGATGACCCTACTACCTGCACAGAACCACTGCACAAGTAACACTGTTAGTCCAATAGTCCAAACCAACAGTACTCATTTAGCATAGAACTGAACTGAGTGCTATAAAAGCAGAAAATAGTGTATTTGCTGGAAGGTGCTTACAGTAACCCAGCATAGGCATAGCTAGTACAGGTTAGGTAATTTTGACTTTATTAACTATCCCTCTTTATCTCTGCCGAAAATTTATTGCAGAAACTTCACTCCTTATCTGTGATCAACTCAGTGTCCTTTTCTGTTACCAAGCTCTAGGCTTCTTTTTCCTAATCACAGAGGAAGTAGAACATAGTCCTGAGGTGTGTGGCTCTGGGCTCAGAGTGTGTGGATTCACATCCCAGCACCATCTGTGAGCTGAGCTAAGATGAGCAGATCACTGATCTCTCTGAAATCCAGTTTTCTTGTCTGTATAACAGGGATAAAGATGGTTCCTAGTTCTACTTGCCTGTCACAGAAAAAGCATTCAATATATTACTACTAATAATATTAAAAATAGAATAATTCCCATCCCATATCCATTGGAATTCAGGTTTTCCTGGTACTAAAAATGCTTTCAGAAGTAAATTTACATAAAATATACTCTGCTGATGATTTGAGGTCAAAAAGAAATTATTGTGCACACATGAAAGCTAAAGGATTTGTATGAACAAGCCTGGGCAGGGCTCACCTCAAATGATTTTAGAGAGGTCGTCTGAGTTTGTATTTCAGCAATTTATTTCCTCTTTCCTTGAATTTTCACCATTAAATAAGAAATCCCAAACAGATCAAACCACTCACACAAACCAAAAGATATGAAAAGAACTAGAATTTTAATGGGCCTAAAAGGCAGATGCAAAATCACCAGAGCCACAGAGAATTTCTGCGCACAAGAAATAGACAGAGACCTGTGAATAGGAAATAGGGCTGAAAGTTCTAATTAATGGAGTCATTCATTGAAAAATATGTGGTAAGCATCTAAAGGTGTGCCAGTTCTTCTTGTATTTCCTGAGGTATATCATAAAACAGGACAGTCTCTACCCTGAATGATTACACATCAAGGAGAGGGAAATTAAGACACCACATGGTAACTCTTACAACAATAGAAAGTGCAGGGGCACAGAATATAATTTGACAGTGAGGGAAGCTTTCCTGAGCATATCATGTCCAAGCCTAACTTGAAGTTCAGGTACAAAACTGAGTTTTTACATGCCCAAATCCTTCCTCTGCTTTTTCCTGTAATGACGCACACAAATGAGATCCTTGGGCAAGTTGCAAGGTATCTTGACCCTCTGGCTACAGGGAAAGCACCAAGTTTGAGCAACCCCACTGCCCCATCTGCTGACGCCACTGACTGATCAAATAGGTGTTGGCAAGGGACTCAAGCCAGGCTAGTCAGAGGTCTTCTCTGGGATTTATATAATCTGAACAGAGAGAGAATCCGCTACATAGAGTCACAGTAAAATAAACGAACTGGATCTGTGTGCATCAATCTGAATTGATTTTTTTTAAAAAAATGAATTGACCAAAAAAAAAATTACAACATGCTACATACACTGTAATACCATTTCTGAAAAACATTTTAATACACAACTCCATATATTATTCAAGAATAGTGAAGCTATGAAATCATAGATTGGTCATATACAAAATTAATGACAGCTTCTAAGAAGAGAGGCAGAGAGGAAAATAGAAAACAGGAGAGCTCAAGTTTATCTCTAGTGCTTACTTCCTTATCAGAGGGGCAAAAGAAGATACGAAGCAATTACACTGAGATATTAACAACTGGAGAGGCCAGCACATGGAAATCATAGTATCATCTTTTGTACTCTTCTATATGAGTATTTAATTGCATGGGGGGTGAGGAAGGAGATGGGAGCAGTCTTCTGACTTTCCTTCCCCTGTGTTTCAGTTTCTACTGTGTAGTACACCTGGAAATTTCTTCCTTCTATAACCAAAACACCCCCTTAACCCTTTGTAGTAGGCACACAATGGCCCCCAAAATGCATATCCACATTCTAATCCCTGGAATCCGAATATTATCTTACACAGCAAAAGAATAAATTAGCCTCATATGCCAAAATATGTGATTAAGTTAAGGATCTTGAGAGGAGGGTGATTAACCTGGATTATCCAGGTAAGCCCTAAACACAAATCCATGACACAATACAAATATACCAGAAAGGAGAGGGGTTTGAGATAGAAGAGGAAAAGGTGACATGACCACAAAAGCAGAAACGAAAATGATGTGGCTAGAAGCCAGGGCACTTGGAGCCACTAGAAGCTGGAAAAAAAAAAAAAAAAAAAAAAAAAAAAAAAAAAAAAAAAAAAAAAAAAAAAAAAAAAAATAAAAAAAAAAAAAAAAAAAAAAAAAAAAAAAAAAAAAAAAAAAAAAAAAAAAAAGGCTCCCTGTGAGCTTTTAGAGGGAGCAAGGCCCTAAGACACCTTCATTTTGAATTTCTGGCCTCTAGAACTATAAAAGAATAAAATTTTGTTCTTTTATGTCAGGAGGATCTTGTTAATTTGTTTAAGCAGTTACAGGAAACTAATACAATCCTTCTTTAATTTTTTCCATGGTAATTTTCATTTCTCTGCACTCATGTTTACTGAATATCTACTATGCACCAATTATCATCCTAGGTAGGCACTTAACACAGTTCAGTAAACAAAATGAAGGTTCCTATCTCCATTAAACTCATTTCACAAACAAATGTTAAAAACTAGTAAGTACTATGGGGAAAAAAATAGCACAGGAAAGGAGATCAGGATTGTTGGGAAGTTGGTAGACTGTACTTTCAATAGGCTGGTCAGGGTGATCCCTACTAAAAGGGACACTTTTCAGACAGAAGGAGGTAGTTGAAAAATTTATTTAGAATAATATTCCAGGACGAGGAAGGAGCCAGAATAAGAGTCCTAAAGAAGGAGCGGGTCTCAAATGTTCAAAGAATATGAAGACCAGTTAGAATGAAGGAGCAATGACTAACAATGAGGTCAAACAAGTAAAGCGGAGGGGCCAGCAGCAAATCTCCTGGTGCCCTTCAGGCCACTGTTACCACTCTTTTAATATAAGCAAAACAGGAAATAGGGAAAGGTTCTGAAAGTGTGAGATGATCACCAACATACTACATAACGTCCTTATTTTTCATCTCTCTATACCACACACTCCGTAAGGGCCAGGATTTCTCTGTTTTGTTCACTGAGAAAAGCCCTTGGTGGGACCCTCAGGCTGCACTGCTGGAAAAAAAGCCAGTGGACTACTTCACAACCCCTCCCTTCCTTAAGCAACAGTTTTCCTCTGACCTATCTACAACAATCTTTCAGCAGGGGACTACTCTGAAGACAAATTCTATTTCAGCTGAAGCATCCCTAAATACTCCCTTTGGATACCTAAGAGAAAATGATTAAAAGTCAAGTTGTATTTGCTCCTTTCCTCATTCTGTACTATAAGCTGTTTCTGCTGGAGCAGGGGGAAGAAGCTCCATAAATAAGAGTGATCTTGTGGGAACCACAGCAGAAGTAGTAAAATCTATAGTGAGAACATAAATTCAATGTATCATGATAGACCTGGGGCAGAGCTGCCAAGGTGACCACGGAGGCTACCACAAGCTGTGATTCTGCCCAGCCCCATGCCCTTAAGCCAGGGCAGGAGATGTAAGTGCTTCTACCCAGACCAACCTGGACACATCAGGTCTCTACTACAAAGAAAGAAAAGCACTCTTGCTGGATGGAAGGTTTGCTCAATTCCCAAATGAGAAAACTACCAGCTAGACTTGCCAAAGAAGCTGTGGCCCTCATACACCACAGCTATTAAAACTGAGATCCTTCTAAAAATAAGGCAGACCTACATAAATAATAAATATTAGTAAGAAAGCCACCTGAGCCAGGCGCGGTGGCGCACGCCTGTAATCCCAGCACTTTGGGAGGCTGAGGCAGGAGGCTCGCAAATTCAAAGCCAGCCTCAGCAATGGCGAGGCACTTAGTAACTCAGTGAGACCCTGTCTCTAAATAAAATACAAAAAAGGGCTGGGGATGTGACCCAGTGGTCGAGTGCCCCTGAATTCAATCCCCAGTACCAAAAAAAAAAAAAAAAGAAAGCCACCTGGATATACCTCATCAGAGCCAGCAGCCTTTATCAACCTAGCTTTTTTTTCCCCCCAAGTAGTAGTAACAATAGTAATGGTTGAACATTCAGAAAGTGCTTCCCTTGTGACAGGCTTTCTTCTAAGAGCTAAAGACATATTTCATTTAATTTTCACAACTGCAATAGTGAGGACCTTCCCTATCTCAGAGATGAAGGTTAAACTGAGTCAGGGTGATGAGCCTAAGGCCATGTAGCTAAAGTGGCAGCAGGACCAGAGTGTGAATAAGAGGCTGAACTATCAACTCCACACCGTCAGATCAGGACCTAGAATGCAACTCAGACCTCACCAGAAAGGGGGATCCTCTAACTCTTGTACAATAACATGACTAGAGCAAGGGAAAGCAGGCCCTAGGAGAAACTTAAGCCTTAGGAATAAAAATAAGGTGGTGACAATGAGTCCTCCTTGAGAGAAGGAAAAGGGACCATCTGCTGACCAAACACAATTTCCCAGAAATGTAAAGGCCCACTGGGGCCATCATTCCTTGAGATCATGGACTCGCTTGTCCAATCGTGCCACGGCAATGCCCTCAACCAGTGAACACCTCACCAAACTTTTAAAGATTACAGGAAAAGTGCAAAGGGTTACAAAACTCTGGAAACAAAGTAAAAGAACCTGACAAATGCGGGGAATGCCTCAAATCTTTGTTGAGGAAAGGGACTTTTGAAGGACCTCACAATTGGAATATAAAATCTTTTTTTTTTTTTGGGGGGGGGGGGTATTGAGGATTGAACTCAGGGGCGCTCAAGCACTAGGCCACATCCCCAGCCCTTTTTTGTATTTTATTAGAGTCAGGGTCTCACTGAGTTGCTAAGTGCCTGGCCATTGCTAAGGCTGGCTTTGAACTCGTGATCCTCCTGCCTCAGCTTCCCAAGTGCTGGTATTACAGTCGTGCGCCACCACGCCCGGCTTGGAATACAAAATCTTATTGGCAGCCTAGGGATATAGCTCTGTGATACAGCACTTGCTTGCGTGAGGTCCTGGTTCCAACCCCCAGTACTGTGGGTGGTGGGGGGATACTCTGGCAAAAGCTATTGTGTTTCTATTATACCCACAAACATCAAGACGGTGGAAGACAGAAAGTTGAGGCCTGAGGATGGACTTAACAAGATGCAGGACGTATAGAGACAGTTCTAATACTTACTAGGTATGCAGCTTTGGACAAGTCACTTCATCTAGCTGTCCTTCATTTTCCTCCTCTCTTAAGTGGAATAAAGCATACATGCCTGGTCAGCTCAACACTACACTAAAAATAATTTTTCCCATTTTAAGAAATAAAGAGAAGCTCTGTAGAGCAAGTATCGCTAAACCAACATCTACAAGGAATGCAAATCTATAAGACAAGGGCTGGGATATAGCTCAGCTGATAGAGTGCTTGCCTCGAATGCACAAAGCCCTGGGGTCAATGCCCAGCACCACAAAAAAATAAATAAACAAATCTTTAAGACAAAAAAAAAAAAAAAAACTATAGCATACTGGCCACTGTTATTGCTACCTCGAGCAGTTACACAGATAAAACACAACCAAAGACCATCATGAACTACATACGAATATATTCAAGTATTAGATCAGTTCAAGGTAACTGTACTTTGGTAAATTAGTTTTAGTCTATATTAACAACAACAAAAAAAAATTTAAAGCCAATAATTCAGTCAATTAAATGGGACTTTCCCCTCATGAACCTACATGCTTTAGGAGATACATCAACATGAACATGAACATGAATCCCAAAACCTGCTTAGGTTGTCTTCTTTTCAAAATGACTTGGAAACATATGGGGGGGAGAGTTCATTCGGCCTCAAAATATTTTCCCCAAAGAACACTGTAAAAAATACGAACAATAAGTTTCAGACTGTGTTTCCTTAACATGTGACTCTGACTGACAATTTCCTAAGTAATGTTTTGCCTGGACTTAGGACACTTAAGCCCACAAATTTTCTAAACCTATATATCTGTCCTCTCCCTAACATATGTCCCCCATGCTTTCAAAACTGTCACCTTCCTCTGCAAAAGCACTTGCATTCTACATTACTCACATTATGCTTGATGGCTCCCTTGGGGGACAACAGTCTTTCTTAGACAAGGTAAAGTTCACCATAATATTCATGTGATATTTTGTCCCCTCTGTACTTTAGTAAAGTTGTATTTATCCTTTTTATATGCACAGAATGCTTAAAGTTAAGAAAAATGACTCTGAAAGCCTTGGTCAAAGCAGCTGAAATAGCACAAATAATTCTGCTTGTATAAAGTAAAAGATTGCTGTGAACTGGCATCATGAGTCATTAATTGCGCTGGTCTAACCTTCAGTGGCTTGGGAAATTATGCCCCTGGCTGAAAGGACAGTCTCTGGGGAATTCACTAGACTTCTGTAAACAGTTCTTAACCTCAACTGACCTAGTTTTAATTCTCATTCTCTCCACCCTAAAAATGCTTTGAGAAAGCATTAGGGGAGAGAATATAATTTTGGAATGTAGTTTATTACTCTTTATCAGCTGAGAATTCTAACAACTTTATTTATTTTCAACTTTATCCTTATCAACATAAAATCTTCAATTTTATTAAAAAATTTTTACCATTGCTCCACAATATGCGATCATTTAAAAAAAAATTCTACAGAAGGACATCTCATTTATCTTAACACTGCTTTTTCTTAATAGGTGAAATGATGTTTTTCTTAATAGATGAAATGAAGGAGGGGGAAATATTTAAATAAAAACAAACAAAAAAGCAAATATGCAAATTTACACAGCATTTTAAATTATCAGAAGTAATGAAATGGCAATCAATGAAGACAATGGGAAATCTAGAGAGGCTATCAATACCAGGCAAAAATTAGAGATGGGATTCTATAAGGGCAAGTGCATTTGGAGGAAGGTATGATTTTAAGATGAAGAGCCATTGGGCTGGGGTTGTGGCTCAGTGATAAAGCACTTGCATGTAGCCCTGAGTTTAATTCTCATCACCACATATAAATAAATAACACACACACACGCATACATACACACAGAGAAGCAGGGGTGGGGGGAGATGAAGAGCCATAAGGTACCAATTGAAATACAGCTGCAATCTAGAGAAGAAACAAAACATTTGGGCCATTGTTCAAGAATCAGGCTAGAACAACAGAGAAAAACCAATACAAAGAAATAAAGACTAAGAGTCCTATTAGGCACTCCTACCTCTCTCTGCCAGGACATGAACAAGGAGGTGGATGAGAGGTCGGCATCCTCATGCTATCAGGCTACCATGAGCAAACTGCTCAATGCATGTTTCCATCATTTGTTCTTTATGAACCAGGCACTGTACTTGATACTGAAGCAGAACTGTTACTTGAGATACAGTCTTTATCTTCAAAGGCTTAGCCTCTTGACATGGACATCTAAACTACAATTCAATAATGTATGTGCAAGGGCGCAATGAAGGCACACACATGTCAAAGAACACAGACCTCAGAGCTCCCTGCCCACAGTACCAGCTACCAACAAGGAGTCAGTCCCCTTACTGTAAAAAAATGGGCCATGAATTCAAAGACACTTCCGCTGTGTTTGTCCACTGACCTCACTGTGTAGCCTATGATGAATATGGGACCTGGCACCTCACTCTTTACAAGTTAAAGGCACCTGAGTAGGGTCAGTGGAAACGGCACCAACAGCCTTCCAAAATCACCTGCAATGTCAATCTAACAGTTATCTCCACTCCACACACATAAACCCCATTGTGCTTCTCAGTAACAACCCCCTTGTGCTTCTCTGTAACAACAACAAAAAAATAGAGCTTAGCTTGGGCGGAGATCAAATCTGAACCCAGAGTTCCTTCCTCACTTCCTTATTGGCAAAATATGTGTAAACAATATCTTGAGAATGTTACTACCTGAGAATGTTTCCGAAAGTCATGGCAGTATTGCTCAACTGGTGGCACCTGCTTGACAAGGAGCAGCAAACCACAAAACACTTACATTCCAACTTTCAACTTCAATGTACACAAATATACATATACATTACAAATGTATTTGAAATAAAAACAAAATTGATGTTTAAGTTCCAAGTCTTACACCCAAGGTCCAGTGTATGTAATATATAGGGTTCATAGATTCTTTTTAAATTATTCCACTTTTCCCTATTTTACAATACTCTGGGTTAAAATTATTCTGGACTCCCAAGATAATTAAGCTTATGTAGAAACTAAACTTTCAAGGATTTCCTAACCTTAAAACTCTCAGGTTAAAAGTATTCAAATTCAGGAGTTTGGGTTGTGACTCAGCGGTAGAGTGCTTGCCTCGCATGTACACAGCCCGGGTTCAATCCTCAGCACCACGTAAAGGTAAACACATTGTGTACAACTAAAGCAAGTAAATGAATATTTTTTTTTAAAAGTATTCAAATTCAAAGTATAACATGCCCATATGCAGATACATGGTTAATCATATATTAAGTTTCTGATATATGAATATTTGACCAGTTTCCAAAGAAACAGAAAACAATAGTTCCCTCAACACCGAAACCAATTTAATCTGACTTGAATAACTCTGACGGCATCTCAGATTCCTTAAATACTATTTGTTCATCATTTATGATGATCAATAAAGGCAATATTTAGAGGCTATCATTGTTCGTCATTTAAGATGACCAATAACTGCAGTATTTAGATACTATCAGATGGAAGAGAAAATAGAATTATTTTGTGTTATTTCAGAGAGTAAAACAGGTTCACTGAGTGGAAGCTATAGAAATAAAGACTTCAGCTGACTTATAAGAAAGAACTGTCTTATCTAAAGACACTGTAGACATCTGAAAGGAAGCTGGGAGAAGTGGGCATCTGGGAGTCTACGAGGTCTTTTTTAAATTCTAAATTTTAAGTCAGTGAACTAAGATGATGACTAGAACTCAAGGTTAAAGAATGTTTACAAAAGAAATGCCAAACTATCATTAGGGTAATTATTGCAGACAACTGCAATTAATATCACCTTCTTAGCAACTACCTTACAAGGGCCCTTCCCAATCTTAAAACAATGTTATTGTAACTTTAAAGTAGAGCTTTAAGTTCCTAGCTTGAAACCTAGGATATACTCTATTTAATGATAACATAGCCAAAATCTGTGTATATTTTAAAGTACTAGTTATAGTAATATAGATTCCAACCAACCTTCTTTAATAATTTTTTTGGGAAAATATTTCCAGAGTTCCACCAGGAACATAAGGAACACATTTCCAATTGCTGAGATCCTGAGAATCCAAGAGGACCCTACAGTAGTGCCTGGCACAAAGGGAAAGTGTTTTCTATTTCTTTCCTCTCTCCATCTCCCTGATGGGCAGGGGTAGCAACAGCTCTGCTAATTCCAAACCAGCTAGAGAGGAAAGCAGGAAGAGTTGAGAAGACAGGAAGAAGGAAGACGCAGGAATAAGGAGTGAGTTTAAAATGGTAACAGCCTAAATACACAAACAGATGCTGCTCCACAAACACACCCTTCTTTGTCATGAGATGGTAAGCTAATGAGGTATCTTCATTATTTACATAAAACTGAATTATAAAAACTTTGGAGGAAATAAGATTATTAAGTTTTAAAGTGAAATAATTTAGAACTGAAGGAATATATTAACTAGGATTTCAGAAACAATAGTCATTACAAAAAGAACGTAGGGATGAGCAGTGTGGAAATGAGACAGGAGGAAATGAAGCTTAATTTTAACTATAGAGAGACTGTTCTACTCTTTCTCCTAACAACACAGTTTTATGTTTAACAAAACTAAGATTTAATGTAACCCAACATATCTCATCTTTAGCCTAAATTCAAAGCAGAATTTCTAATTTCCATAAATTCTTATTACATCTGTAATAAGGAAAGACTCAACAGTATGAATTTTTATACAACAAAGTCAACTGGCAAGTTAATTGTAATAGTTGGTAACTTGGTCAAATTTCCACAAGAAAATGAAATGGAACTAGTAGAAAACAATCTATACTGATCAGCACTCTTTCAATTTATCTACCCTCTTTTCTTTCATCTTTCACACTGCTCAGACATCTGTGACATGATCAAGTCTTCACATTTTACACAGTTTCCCTTTGCACATATTTTACCTCACCTTGAAATGAAATTTCCTCTTGTACTCATGGTGAACTCCTATTGATTCTTTAAAACTCAGCTTGCTCCTTTCTACCTTAATCTTCCTATACCCAAATATCCCTATGCTAAATTTCCACTCTTTTATCACACTGTCACTACAAACTTGGTACAAGAGCAATCTTCTCAAGATAGAGGTCACATTATATAAGTGTAAATCCATATCACTTAGACCCTTAGTTCCACTGCAGATTCCACTATACATTCAATAGACTGTCCTTGGTCAAAAAGCCTTTACTCTTTACTTAACAAATGGGTATAAAATATGAAGTAAAGGTTTCCAGAAAAACACTGGACTCCTTAGTAGAATGGGTATTAAGAACTAAGCCTCTTCCTCTTACAGACCCAATGTAACAAACTACAGCACAATTCCTAAGGGACAAATGACAGGCCATTTTGACAAAAAAGCAGTAGACTCTCTACACTTCAAGTTAAGAGGCAAAATATATATAAAAGATGACAGAGTCGTACTAATGGTTCCCTGGCAACTACCTCTAATGACATGAATCTATCTCAGTTCTATTACACTAGAATCACTTGACTCAAGTGGCCAGTGAGATGTTACTCTGAGTTCAATCTGGACAATAAAATACTATTTTTAAGCACATGAAACCAAAAGTTCAACTTTATATCTTACTATTTATATCTTATGCTTATTTAAAGGGTGAGGTTTACTCATCATTTCACATGATCTTTAATTCAGTATGAAATGAGGCTCTTTTTCAAGTCCATGGCCTAGAATTAAAGTATTACGATGGACACTGAGAGTTACACAGCATGAGAGATACTAGTGACAGACACAGTCACCTCCAGCATGTCAGCTGCTGATCAAAATAAGGAGACACACAGACAAGCAAACAGCCCTGATATGGCCTGACTTGATAACACTAGGCTGATCCTCACATGTTATAACCCAAACTGGCCTGATTTGAGGTTCTTGGAAGAGGTCATGTCATGCCTTTTCCTTTCCTCTACAGAAGAGAACTAGGACAATGGGAGGAGGGGGTGACTATTAGAAACAGTACATGTTGAACATCCTCAATCTGAAAATCTAAAATCCAAAATGCTCCAAAATCCAAAACATTTTGAGTGTGAATATAATGCACAACTGCAAAATTATACACCTGTCCTTAGTGATAGGTAAAAACCAAAAATGCAAGCACACTAAATGTTACATAAAATTACCTTCAAGCTATATACACAGGTTTATACGAAACATTTAGACTTGGGTCCCATCCCCAGTGTGTATATGCAAATATTCCAAAATCAAAAAAATCTAAAACACTTCTTGTCCTCAGCATTTCAGATAAGGGAGTCTCTATATTCCTAGCTACAGGGCTTCATCACTTTCAATTCAATAGTTCTACTACCCAAATTCAAATACCAAACTTTGCATTGTGCCAAGTAGTAAACTGTTTTCATTTTCATTTAGCTAATCAATACTTGAGAACAGTCTGTCTAATAAAAAGTTAAAAAAAATCATTTCATGCCCTTTTCTACCATTCTTTGATATCACATATTACAACATTATTTCAGGAATAAGACACCTGAATCACCTCTCTAATCTTTGTAACCTGAACAGAAGATTTGTAAAAGTAATCATAATTATGTGAAATGTTCATTCTTTAAAATACACACACACACACACACACACACACACAAAAACTTGTGGGTATAATAACAGATGTCTGGGGTTTGCTGTGTCATAGAGACATAGAACAGGAAGTATACAGATAAAACATACTGGTCATGAGTTAATAGCTATTCAGGCTGGGTCACAAGTATGTCAGGGTTAAAACACAATGATCTTAGAGCTGGGGTTGTAGCTCAGTGGAAAAGCGCGTGCTTGGCACACATGAGGCACAGGTTCAATCCTCAGCACCACATAAAAATAAACAAATAAAAACAAAGATTTTGTGTCCATCTCTCACTAAACAATATATTTAAAAAAAAACACTATGGTATCTACTTCTGAATATTTGACATTTTCCATAATAAAAAGTTAAAAACACATACATACAACATTAAATCAGTGATCTGAATTCACCTTTAATCTTCTATGAAATAAAGAGACAGATTTTAAAGTGGCATTAATATAGTGTCACAGAAGTGACTAAGATATCTAAATTTGAAATAAGACAGGCTAAAGATTCACATAAAAGACTTAGAAAAGAGCCGGGCGTGGTGGCGCACGCCTGTAATCCCAGCACTTTGGGAGGCTGAGGCAGGAGGATCGCGAGTTCAAAGCCAGCCTCAGCAATGGCGAGGCACTTAGTAACTCAGTGAGACCCTGTCTCTAATAAAATACAAAAAAAAGGGCTGAGGATGATGTGATCCAGTGGTCGAGTGCCCCTGAGTTCAATCCCCAGTACCAAAAAAAAAAAAAGACTTAGAAAAGAATTCCCAGGATCAATCAACATGCCTAAAGCAAACATACTCCAAAAAGAGGACCACAAAGATGAACAGGTAGGTCAACATTTCCTTAATGGTACCCTTATATTTGATAGGAGCTCTCCACAATTCCTATCAACTACCACCCTCAGCCTTTCTACATCACTGCCCCACCAATCACTTTAAAAATATGATGGACACATGTGCCTACTGAGCAAAGAAAGCCCTTTTTTACGTTGCATACGATGCATGTTTACTGAATTTTTAAAGCACACTGTGCTTCAATATTTTAGGGATGACTTCAAAACCAATATTGTAATCCTCCCAAAGGAGCTCCTCCTTAGTATCTACTGCTCACACACACCCACCATAACAAGTCCAAAGGGACCGCCAAGTGTATTATTTTTTGGCAAGCAATATTAAGTGCTAAGATTATGCTTTAAAAAATTAAGTCTATTTTGGTAGAATATAGCTAACTAATAAGCTTATAAACTTTCCCCAAACCAAATAAAGAACAGTAACACTTCTTTTGTAGCTAAATTCCAGAAGAATATACTAAAAATAAAGAATTTTCCTTCTAAATCACTGATCTAATTCATTTTGACTTAAAATAACTGGAATTTGGCTCTTTGTGTCCTCCTACCATCAGTGGGGTACAACAGTCATTAAAAATCAGAAACTCAAATTTTCCGCTCAGTTATATATTTTTTCTTTCAGATTCCTTATAATGAATCCTCACTTAAACAGAAGGATGCTATCTCCATGCCAAATTCCCCATAAGCATATATTCCCAAACAGAGTGAGATTCTCTCTCTGTTCTACTCTCCCTAGAATACTGAGTTAAGGTCCAAGAAAACACCATAAGATTATCCTCAATATAGTAAGTTTAAAGAGGGGTGTGGCTGGGCACCATGGTGCACGCTTGTAATCCCAGTGGCTTTGGAGGCTGAGACAGGAGAATCAAAAGTTTAAAGCCAGCCACAGCAATGGCAAGGTGCTAAGAAACTTAGTGAGACCCTGTCTCTAAATTAAAATACAAAATAGGGCTGGGGATGTGGCTCAGTGGTTGTGTGCCCCTGAGTCCAATCCCCTGTACCAAAAAATAAAAATAAAAAAAGAGGGGAGTGACCATATTTCATGTGAGATTCCTACCCAAATGGGGAGCTTCTTCACTTATTTCATCTTTAATCAGTTCCTTACAGCTCATTTTCTCTTTAATTAATTAATTATAATATGTATATGCGTTGTACTTCAGCACCTAGATTTCAAACACTTTTTAATGGAGATAAAATAATCACTGGAAAGGGAAACTAGCAGAAACACCCTCTCCCCCATCCTCCCACCAGCACATTCATTCTCCAGCACCTCAATAGTCCCACCATCCTCCACCATCTCCTACTGAAGAAGTCTGATATCTGAAATCTGCTATAATTCGAGTAATCAGAGTTAAGTCCTGTTACAGACACACTACACTACTAGACCACAGAGATGGAAAATTAGCCAACTGGGAATAGGAAAGAATACTAACCAAGCTAACATCTGACATTTATGATCACCAGCAACAAATCAGAAATCAACACTTTCACACCCTATGAGAGACAGTTCATCAACCTCCTCTTGTGTTTTTGCCTCTCTGCCCACTTTTGGAAAAGAAGCTCTCTGGAGTCCAAAACTGTATTTTGCCATAGTTTTAAAGGTAAAAATATACCAAGTCTAAGTAGAGTTTATGGTTTCTTACTGAAGCAACAATCTACCCAGCAATCAAAATAACAGCCTGGAAACCATGCTTTATTTCTTCCTTTTCCCATGTCCTATATCTAATTTATAAATAACACTGTCACTCAATCTCTAAATCATGTCTCTCCAAATCCACTGCAAAGCCACCCTCACCTCCCACCTAGACTAACAGGAGACTTGAGGGTCAGGCCAACCTACTTATGTTCTTGCCCTCTACAGTCTAGTTACCACAAATGTCAGATCATACCACTTTGCGCAAGAAAGCTCTTTAATGGTTTGCCATTTCATTAATAATAAAATCCAAACTCTTTAATGCTCTAAAGACCCTTACCAATCTTGACTTCCCATCCTGTAACAGTCCCTCATTACAATCGTAGGGATTTCACACTATCTTTACCCTCTTCCTAGAAATCTCCTCTGACCAAATCTTCAAATAATCGCATTTTTTCATTAAAGTTTCATTCAAGTGTCCCTCTCCAAAAAGTTCTCCTTCCCTCACCATTCTCTGTCACACCATCTTGTATTAAAGAGGAACTTGACTTGTTTTCTGCTATATCCATAGAGCATAAAACACAGCCTGAAGAAGAGAAGGTGCTTAGCAAATGCCTGCTGAATTTAGAACAGTAACTTACCAATTGTATGTATATTTAACATGCAAGACTATTAATCTTTTTGTTACTATGGTTTTAATAAAAATAATCTGCTGCAACATGCTTGATATTTATTATATTTATATATATATATATATATATATATATATATATATTTTTTTTTTTTTTTTTTTTTTTTTTTTTTTGGTACTGGCAATTGAACTCAGGAGCACTTGACCACTGAGCCACATCCACAGCCCCATTTTGTATTTTATTTAGATAGGGAAACACTGAGTTGCTTAGCACCTTGCTTTTGCTGAAGCTGACTTTTTATGATTTGTATTTTTATCATGTTTAAGAATTTATAGCACCAACTTGTTTCAAAAAGAATGTAAAGGGCTGGAGTTGTGGCTCAGTGGTAGAGCACTTGCCTCACATGTGTGAGGCACTGGGTTGGATTCTCAGCATCACATATAAATAAATGAACAAAATAAAGGTCCATCAACAACTTAAAAAAATTTTTTTAAACAAAAAAGAATGTAAAGCACCAGACATCTGATGTAAAATGCATTTTTACTCTGCACTTGGCCTAAAAGATCAAAACACCTGGGGCTGGGACTAGGGCTCAGCCATAAAGCGCTCGCCCTGGATTCGATCCTCAGCACCACATAAATAAAGGTATTGTGTCCACCTAAAACTAAAAATTATATTTTAAAAAAATCAAAACACCTCCTTATGGAAAGTATACTGTTACACTGTGTGCATATATGAATATATAAGAACAAATTCCACTAGAGTGTATAAATATAATGTACCAATAAAAATAAAAAAAAAAAAAAAAATAAAGATGTTTAAAGAAAAAATAAAATAAATAGACAGATGCACTTAACTCATCTAACATCACTTTAATTCCACCTGCAAATCTGAAGGAAAAGTGTTGCCTTTCCCGTATTCACCTGTGGGGGCGTTGCCCTATACATTCAGAACTTCCATTTGCCTGCTAGGTTAGGAGAA
Organism: Tamias sibiricus; assembly: GCA_025594165.1. NCBI lineage: Eukaryota > Metazoa > Chordata > Mammalia > Rodentia > Sciuridae > Tamias > Tamias sibiricus. Next base: position 22,288,842 of record CM046671.1, read on the forward strand.
TCTTTGAAGTGCTATCAAACACACACATCAGATAGAGCACTAATCTCTAGAACATATAAAGAACTCAAAAATTTTAACACAAAAAACAAATAAATAAATAAATAGGCCAAGGAACTGAACAGACACTTCTCAGAAGATATACAATCAACAAATACATGAAAAAATGTTCAACATCTCTGACAATTAAAGAAATGCAAATCAAAACTACTCTAAGATTTAATTTCACTCCAGTCACAGAATGGCAGCTATTAAGAACACAGACAACAATAAATGTTAGAGAGGATGTGGGGGAAAAGGCACACTCATATATTGCTGGTGGGACTGCAAATTGGTGCAACCAATCTAGAAAACAGTATGGAGACTCCTTGGAAAACTGGGAATGGAACCACCTTATGACCCAGCTATCCCACTCCTTGGTCTAAGACCCAAAGGACTTAAAAACAGCATACTACAGGGACACAGCCACATCAGTGTTTAATAGCAGCACAATTCGCAATAGCTAAACTGTGGAACCAACCTAGATGCCCTTCAGCAGATGAATGGATAAATAAAATGTGGTATATATACACAATGGAATATTACACAGCATTTGCAAGTAAATGGATGAAGTTAGAAAATATAATGCTAAGTGAAGTTAGCCAATCCCAAAAATCCAAATGCCGAATGTTTTCTCTAATATAAGGAGGCTGATTCACAGTAGGGTTGGGACAGGGAGCATAGGAGGATTAGAGGAACACTAGAAAGGCCAATGGGGAGGGAGAGGAAAGGAGGCTGCAAAAGGGTTTTAAAAAAATTAAAAAGATGTAGAATGAGATGGATATCATTACCCTAAGTGCATGTATGAAGACACGAATGGTGTGAATATACTTTGTATACAACCAGAGATATGTAAAAATGTGTTCTATAAGTGTAATATGAATTATAATACATTCTGCTGTCATATATAACAACTTAGAATAAAAGAAGAAAAGGAGAAGAAGAAAAAAACAACCCAGACCACCTCGCTTCTTTTCTAAGAGGAGAAGAAACAAATGTTCCTCAATGACATCACACCATCAAAGAATGGCATTCACTTGATAATTCAAACTTGGCCAGTACTATAAAAAAGACTTTCTAAACATTATTTTCCAGTTTTCTGTAACAATTTCACAAAATTATTCTCTTACTCATCCACTTCACAAATAATTACAGCACAAAGCAGTGTAAATCATACTGAACTTGGATAACAAATTGGATTGTAAATTTTAAAATATGAAAGCAAATTTTGTTGCAATGCTCCTGAACCCTAGGGAGGTCTCACCATTTCAAAAACAAGGCAATAAAGACTACAATCCACCCCTTCATTTCACACATAATAATAAACAAGAGGTAAAAACATCTTTTCACATAGCACCTGAAAAATCAGCATTCATTCATCTTATTTATAATGTTATTCTAGTTTCCATTACACATACACAAAGGTGCATTATGGGACATAATGATCTTATAAAATTAGAGAAATACAAAATGATCAAAAGAAAATGAAAAAATTAAACTACTAAAAAGGCAGAATAAAGGTAAAAGGGGAGATGGCACAGAATTAGACTGCTTGTATGAAAATAGAGTCAGAGAAAGGGGAAATTTCTAACAATTCTTGAGCATTCTGTGGTTTTATAATTGTCCTACCCTAGGCTAGTCCTTGAAATACTTTCAATGTCATGTTTTTTGTCAATGTCATGTTTTTTGTTTTTTTATCTCTAATACCAATAAGATAATCAGGCCAGTCTACCCACTGAATTTTTTTTTTGCGATAAATAAATAAATAACAATTTTTAACGAGCTACTTTTCAGCCACTATTAGCTTTTTAAAAACTGAAAATCGATAACCACTGGCAGTGTCTAGGGGAGAAAATCTGTATGTTACTGTATTTTGAAACTGGGTAAAGCAGACAGCAATTCTGCAGACAGCAAAAAAATGAACTGATTCTTGGGGTAGGTGCTTGTTTACCTTAGAGACTTGTCGAAGCCACCTTAGGTATTCTGTGAAAGTATCAAAGCAAATGTAGTAAGTCTGGCTTTGGGGTCCAGAAGAGCTAAATGCTAAACAGTGCTGGTGCTTTTTCACTTCTTCTACCTATAAAAATAAGCAGAGAGGCAAAAATAAGTTAAGACAGCAGAACTAATGACATTTCACTAATGTACCTTGAATCAGTGGGCCTACACAACTTGCATTTTCTCCTTAGATGTTCCTTTTATTATTTAAAACAACTAACTTCTTGCATCTGACAACTAATTTGAATCACAAGGAAACCAAAAATGGGAGTTTAATCTTTATTAGCAGCCATGCACACACCTACCATCTCTGGAACCAGGGAAGCTAAGGCAGGAGGGGACAAGTTTGAGGCAGTCTCAGCAACTTAGAGATCTTATCTCAAAATAAAAAATAAAGGCTGGGGATGTAGCTAATTGGTAAAGCACCTCTGGGTTCAATTCCTAATAAACCACCGCTGCCCCCCAACAAAAAACTTTAGTAGATTTCTCCACCATGGTGAAATTTTCTTCTTCCTGTTTAAAAGTCGTACAAGTCTCCCTGAATCTTCTATATTCTCACAATAAGGGACTGGGGTTCTTGCTTCCTCTTAGGAGAATTTTTCCTTAGGGACTTTTGCATTACTCTGAACTAAAACTTTTTTTTAAAGAGGTCCTCAAACATGTTAAAGAAATTTTAAAAAATTTAATGTGAAACTCAGATTAACCTGATAGAAAAATCCCATGACAACTTTCAAGTCCTAATAATGCAGTAACATAGTCAAAAGAACCAAATTTCTACTCCCAGTGAATTATTCACAGGGGCAAGAATCCAAACAATAAAGTCACATGATATTACAACTCCTACGTTTTCTTTACAAAAAGGACCATAAGCCAAGTCACACAGAATATGTAGAAAGATTTCAAAAAGGCCATTATCACACAGATTATTTTCTCAGACCAAAATAAAATTAAATTAGAAATCAATAATGAAAAAAAAAAACATTTAAAATCTAAGTATATTTAGAAAATTAACAGCACGCTTCTACATGACACACTTTCAAGTTATAAACTTATAAATGTCTCACAAGTTAAAAAAGAAATCATAACCTAAGCATTCTTAGAACTAGACAACTATAAAAATATTACTTATCGGGGGCTGGGGTAGTGGCTCAGTGGTAGAGCGCTCGCCTAGCACGAGCGCAGCCGGGTTCGAGCCTCAGCACCACGTAAACATAAAATGCGTTCCATTGTGTATAACTAAAGCAAATAAATAAATATTTAAAAAATATATTACTTATCAAAATCTATGGAATAATAGAAGTTGATATGTGAAGGGAAATTTGTATTTGAAAATACTCATGTTGTTAGAGGCAGAAAATTAATTTGCTTAGCATAGATCTTAAGAACCTGGAGGTGGAAATCAAAGCCAAAAACTTGATAAACTCAAACTAGAATGAAGGTGTTTATAAAATACAGAAACTGGTGAAATGAAAAACAAATGTACAACTGAGACCAATGAATAAAATAAAACACTGGAATCTCTGAAAAGAGTAATAAAACTGACAAATCCTCTGGCAAGTTCTATCAAGAAAAAAAAAAGAGAGTCATAAAAAATATTAACATCAAAAAGGAGGATATGGCTACAGATTCACTAGAGATTAAAAAGAGATTATAAACAATCTGTGGCAAATTCTTATAAAACAATACATTTTACCAACACTAAATGGGGGGGGGGGGGGGAGGGGACGCAGAGGCTAAACAGTCCATTTAAGAAACTGAATATGTTTACAAATTTTTTTCTCAAAAAAAAAATTAGGCCCAAATAGTTTTACAGATGAGTTTTACCAAAATTTCAATAGACATCATTCCAAGTTTGTATAAAACACCCACCAAACAAAAAAATGAAGGCCAACACCCACTCTATGAGGCCAGGATAACCAAAACCAGATCAGAACAGTCACAGAAAGGAATTAATGGCAACCTCAGTCATTAAGACTTATCTTATACAGTTGCATCAGAATTCAGTAACAGAAATATATACCAAGAACAAGTTGAATTAACCTCAGATAAGGAATGAAAGCTTAACATTACTAACCATCTAAAACCATTAGTCACATTTACATACTAAAAAAAAAACATACTATCATCCCTGTGGTGGCAAAAAAAGCAGTTGATAACATTCACCATCTGTTCATCATTCATTTTAAGAAGTTCCAATAAACTAAGAACATAAATGACTCATTTAAACTAATCTAGGATAGTTATCAAAATCCCAGGCAAACACCAATGTTAATGATGAAATATCCCTCTTTGGCCAGGCATGGTGGTGCATACCTGCAATGCCAGCAGCTCAGGCCTAGGCAGGAGAATCCTAAATTCAAAGCCAGCCTCTGCAACTTAAGGAGGCCCTAAGCAACCCAGTGAAACCCTGTCTCTAAAGAAAATATTAAAAAGGACTGGGGATGTGGCTTGGTGGTAAAGGACCCCAAGGGTATCAATGCCTGGTACACCAAAAAAAGCGTGGGGGACATCACTCTTTAAAATCATCAATAAAGCCGGGCGCGGTGGCGCACGCCTGTAATCCCAGCACTTTGGGAGGCTGAGGCGGGAGGATCGCAAGTTCAAAACCAGCCTCAGCAATGGCGAGGCACTTAGCAACTCAGTGAGACCCTGTCTCTAAAATAAAATACAAAAAAAAAAAGGGCTGGGGATGTGACCCAGTGGACAAGTGCCCCTGAGTTCAATCCCCGGTACCACAAAAACAAAAAACAAAACAAACAAAAAAAAAATCAATAAAACAAGTATCTACTGTTTCTATTCAACATTTAGACAGGACAAAAAAAAGAAAAGAATTAAAATTGTATTCTTTGAATATGTAAGACTAGCTACATAGTACACTCAAAGAGAATTTATGGACATCCATAAAGTAAAACAAAAATGTATCAAGATGGCTGGTCATAAGATCAATATTCAAATACTAACTATATTTCCAGAAAACAAAAAGAAAACATTTTTTTTCAATACCACTTAAACTAATCTATAGTGACATGAATCAGGCAAGTGGTTTCTTGGGAATGGAGAGTAGTAGGAAGAACTAGAAGGAAGGGGATACACAGAGACACAAGGAAATGTTGGAGAGGTGAAGGATATTTTCACTATACTTTGACTGTGGTAATGGTTAAGGGGATGTACATACCATTCGAATTGTACTCATAGGAGTTTACAGGTATCAAATTATCATCAAAATGTGCTGTTTATTGTTGTCATTAATACCTCAGTAAAGTATTAGTGAAGATACAGAAAAAACAAGAATACTTGTATATTAATATAAAGGTAAAATGGTACAACATCCTTGGAAAACAATTGGGTATTATCCTGTAAAAGTAAATATGCATACGCCCTAGAGCCCAGTAACTACACTAAGTATATACCTAAGAAAATTACTTCTCAAGGAGGTCATTATGGAACTTCTGGATTGAATAATTCTTCACTGTGCCTTGTACAGGACTGTCTAATATTTGCATGGTATTTTAATCTCTAATCCCCTGCCCTTTAAGTGCTTGGAGTTTATGGATTGCAGCAAAGATACTGGTACTCATGGGGCACTCTATCCACTTTTCCACATTTCACAGAGCACTGGCAATAAAGGTGGAGTCATGTAACTAGTTCTGGCTACTAAGGGGTTGACAGAAGTGAGATCTGTCACTTTTGCAATCAAATATACAGGAGTCTATGAATGATACTTCATTCACCTCTTTTGCAGCACACATCACAAATGTTAAAATTACAGAACAGAACCTCTATCAACAGGTCACGGCGTTAAGTATATGAAAAAGGAAATCTCCACTTCCCAACTCTGCCAATTTACAATGGATATATAATGTGAGAAGTAAATGTTAAAAATCACCAAGATGAGGGGAGGCAGACAAGTCCGTGGCATAACTTAAGCCCATATTAACTGAAATTTTGAGCATCAAAAAACACTCCCATATATTACCAAATGTCCCTAGGGCACAGTAATTCTGCTGCAAACAACTGCCTAAAAAATGTACTCGCCTACCAGGAGGCATATCACCAAAAGATTATGTCAACCATGAGTAGAAAAATTACTTAAGAAACTAGGGGATGTTTTACAGAGTGGAATTATGTAGAAATGAAAATCACATCAATAACATGAAATCTTATTTTATGAAACATAATACTGAGTGAAGAAATTCAATCACTGAAGACCACAGTATGATAACAGTTTTATTTTATTATTATTTTTGGTACCAGGGATTGAATCCATGGGCACTTAACCACTAAACTACAACCCCAGCCCTTTTTATTTTGTATTTTGAGGCAGAGTGTTGCTAAATTCCTGGGCTGGGTCTTGAATTTGCGATCCTCCTGCATCAGCCTCTCAAGTCACTGAGATTACAGGTGTGTACCACCAAGCCCAGCTTATAGAATTTTTATACAATTCAAAAACAAGAAAACTATAGTTGCATGATAAATTTATTTATGACCACACATTCTAGGACAGTGGATACCTCTGGAGTTAGGGTAGGCAATGGGACAGATGCAAAGAGAACACAAGTAAAAAAAATATTGGTTTTCATACTACTATAACTTCTAAATTGAGAGACAGATTAACAGTTATTCCATTTGTTATGCTTAGTAATTTAACAAATACTAAAGTATTAATTAAAATATATTTTCTAAAAATCTATTTTAAATTCTCAAGGGCAAATTAAATGCAGCACAAATGTACAATGAATAGAAATGTATCTTTATTAAACAAATGTTTTTCAACAATTAAATTTTGAAAGCTTTATTTATTTAACAACAAAACCATTTGTTGTTTGAAAATGCAAATTAATGAACATGCTTCAGTATGTATAAATGTGATACCACAGCAATTACAGCTAGACTAAAACCATCTATCACACCTTATTTCTAATTCTCCTATGTACAAATTTTTTTTAAAAAGCTCTTCCATTTACTTTCAGTTTTTCCTTTAACAATGAAACAGAATGAAAAAAAAGGAACAAACATTAATGAAAGTGCAGATTACAAAAAGTGAATTACTTTTTCCCAACTCAGTCAACAGTTTTCAAAGATTCAATTTTAACATACTCAATTATTTTAAAAGGCATAGCACAAAACAGGTTCTACCAGGTTTACATGTGAAAAGAGGAAGCTATTAACTTTCAATTCATTCAATAGTAAAAGTCTATCCAATAACAGGCCTGGGAAACAGGACAAGTCTCCAGCTCTGAATGAAAATGCTAATTATAACTAGATCTTCTGACCTTATCTGAACATCCCACATGCTTTCCTGCCTCTGCCTCTCTTAGCATAATAATCTTTCTCACCATCTCTCTCCTTTATATGTCAAAAGATTTTTTCACCCTTCAAATTCCATCGTTAATTGTTACCTCTTTCAATACAAAATTCCCTATTCCTCCGCACAAAGTCAATCTTTCCTTCCTCTAATCTCCCACAGTGCTTTTCTATTTTCTGCACTACTCTTACACAAGATATTATTGTGTTCATCCTTCATCTTCTGATATGAAATTACAAGCTATTACAAGGCAGGGATGATGACTTACCCCTCTTGGTATTTCTGGGGTACCAAGCACAATGCCTTCCATACAGAGGATATTAATTAACAATCCTAATAGATTTGCCTATGTAAATTCCCAGCATCACAGAGAAGAAACAATTGTATAGAATTAAACATTAAATATGCATTTTAAAATATCGACCTGCAGTGGTAATGTTATGACTAAGTTTTCAGTAATCTATCCGAAGTACATTAGTAACAAGTTTTAATCACTAACTTTTCAATGCTCAGACAAAAGTTAAGGTACAATGGCTTCAAAACGGAAGACTGAATATATTCTAAACATATTCTCAGTCAGGCCAAAATCTGTTTTTGAAAATGATCATTTTAGTGTTTTTAGGACTAGAATGTAGAACAGCAGAGGGGGAAACAACTGACATGGATAACTTACAAGGAAAAACTTATGAATGATGAATGGGTTTGCTACACAGCAGAATAACAAAACCATTTATTATTATACACATTCAGTCTTACCATCTTCATTCTCCTGGAACAGATCAGACACTTGTCAATTTTAGAAAGGTCGATACTTTAACATTTAGCTTATTATTTTTCCTCTTTACATTCTGTATCTCCTGCCTCTTTTCCCATGCCAATTTAGCAGGGAGGAAAAAATGGTAAAAGATGTGCCCCCAAATTTTAATAATGCATTTTCTCATCCAAAGCTTCCCTCCTATTAACAGATTATATCATTTAAAAATCAAGAAACACTGACATGTGTAATTATGGTGATGGTACCCCCTACCAAAACTTGGGAGTTTATAATAGTTAACATGGCCCCCCCCCGGGGGGGGTAGGGGGAAGCAACCAATAATGTCAGAAATACATCAGGTGTACCTGAAACAAGTAACATTTCAGGTCTAAAATGTGTGACCAGCCATAGTAATAAACTAAAAATGATAATGCCACTGGTCACTGAACAAACAGAAGTAAGGGAAAAGTGCAGACTTCAGCATTAGAAGACTTTAACCTGCAGTAAGCATGCTTTCTGTTCCCAGGACCAGACCCAGGGTTCAGTTTAGCTGCTAGAAAATAAATGCTCAAATATCAATGTCTACTCAAAAAACAATGAATTTATAATCTAGAAACCATAATAGTGAAATTTTAGTTAACCTATTTTCTGTCCAGCAGGTAAAAATGCACTTACTAATGAAGCTAACGTCACCAGGGCCTCACATGAACCAATGGCACTGCTATTTTCCACAACTCCTGTAACCAACAATGCCCACCAGCAGAGCACAACAGGAACAGAGGATGACCTCAAATGAATCACACCTCTACTCTTATCACAGAAATAACTCCAAGTAAGGTCCTTACTGATGCTCGGAAACTTTTTAGTATTTTGTTTGTCTTAAACTTACTTTTCCGCCAATTAATGGCAGAACGTGCATCTTTCCGGTTAAGCTGTCTTTCACAGATGACACTATCAAGCAGGTCCCACACAGGATAACTTGGCGTCTTGTCCATCGGTTCACTGGCAACTGCATTTTGCCTTTACGGACATTATACATTCCTGAGAGCTGAATTCGTTCTGAGCTGCTGGTGCTGTGAGGTTTTCCTAAAACAAACACAAGCAAACATGTTATTTTTTTTTTAATAAGCTTTGTTTCTTCCTCATCTACATACCAGAAATTAATTGGACAAAAGAATAATTACAGGGAAACAATCTAACTTAGAACTGAAACAATATGACAGCTGCAGCCATAGAATATGGGAAGAACTACTACATCTACAGGCCCATGTCAGTATCAAATGAAGGGCCTCTTCCTTAAAACCTGAGGAAGAGGGCTGGGGTTGTGGCTCAGCGGCAGAGCGCTCGCCTCGCACGTGCGCGGCCCAGGTTCGATCCTCAGCACCACATAAACATAAATGCATTGCATTGTGTACAACTAAAGTAAATAAATAAATATTTTAAAAAAAAAAAAAATACTGAGGAAGAGACCACTCTAACGCCTCTGTTTTAACTCAAATTTTATTTTTGTGTATTTTCTTACAATTAATTTTATATTTAAAAAGCAATGAACTCATGACTTACAGATGGCTAGAGTTGATTTAAGTACACCAAGAAGAAATTATCATAGTACAAGATAGGAAAATAACATAACACCTAGCACTTAATGAAACTAATCAATTTTAATGGAATTAGCTACTGATATTTTTCCTTCTACATATATTAAGTATATATTTACTATAAAAGACAATAATAAAAAAATTTTTCTAATAAAAATATATGACTACTCCATGACCATAGGACAAATAAGTCCTCAAAAATAAACCAAATAGCAATCCATGAAGAATGGGTGCTAGGATGCTTGTGATTCGGGAGAATAACACAAAGACTTGGAGATACAGGGAGAGCTGAGAAAAAACTGAAGAGTCTTCATTTCCCAAGTGGAACTGAATTTGGCAGAACTATATTCAGGCAGGGTCCTATCAACTTAATGGGAGAACTACTGTGATTAACATAGTGAAGGAACTGGACAAGAACATTAGAAGTATTTACCCAGTTCTAGATACTGAATATATAATATCAAAGAGTATTAAAGCTCAGAAATTGATAAAAGATACACGTCCTTTAGTAGGACCCAAAGTCAGTGATATATTTGTAAGTTTGACTAGGTGCTAAGAGCCAGGCAAAGAAATGGACTCAAGAGAAAGTATATTTTAACTCACATTAAAACAAACAAACAAACAAAACACACACAAAGTTAATTTTTGTCAACTCCATTTTAATAGATGTCTAGTGCCCATTGGAGAGGGAATAAGAAGAGCAACAGTACCAAATATAGATCTCAACAAGATTCAGAGATGACTGAACCTTCTTAATGCATACCTTTGGACTAAGGTGCTAGGAAATAACAAAACCAGTAGGTTTGATTTTTTTACTTGTTTCTGTTAGTGATGTTAGTACATCAAAACACTTTATAAATACTTTATGCTTCATAATTTTGGGAAGGCTGGGCCACAATGAAATATAACAGTGGTAGAGCTATTTGAACCAGGACCTCAGCAAAGAACTACACTGCTAGAACTCTCACTAGAAAGGGCTATGATGTTGTCCACCAAATATTAATTTCCCCACATATAAAGTAGGAAGCCCAGGAGACTGCCAAAGGCTGCCAGTGATGGATCAGATAGTCATTCCATATCCCATTCTGAACAGGCTCATTTATACCCAGAAAGGATGATGCCTAGGCTTCCCACCTAACAGCTTCTTCATACATGATAGACTCTTCCTGAAGAAAAAAAAAAATAAGAGAGAAGAAAAACCTCAGAGGAAAAAAATGAAAAGTGAGGGACTAAAAGCAATATGTACTCATTGGGTTTACAAAATCCAATTTCTTTGACTGTAAAATAAATTACATTCTCTAACAAAGGATCTGATCTCTCTCTCTCTCTCTCTCTCTCTCTCTCTCTCTCACACACACACACACACACACACACACAAAGAGGCAGGCATTTTATTTTAGCCACAGAAAGTGGCTTCAAGGACACTTCTTAACCTGTCACATTTATGCACATCAATGAATAACTAGAGCCTAAAGAAAAAGAGCACTCAGTACATTAGGGACAGCCTTTTGATTGTCCAACTCCATATACATCTTAGACAAAGCCCCAGAGCAAATCACCAGACAGACTGAACCTAGGTCAGAAGGATCTTTAAGAGTGTGGATACATCAACAGAGACTGGTACTTTATTACCTCGTCAGAAAAATTCCTAAGAGTTCCAGATAGTCCCAGAACCCAATGGTAAGATCAGTCTGTTCTTGAAAAACCCCAAACATCCCAGTCTAAATCAAATCTTGCACTCCGTGACTTTCAATATCTTTGTTGTCTGTTCTCTCCCTGGGTGTTCCACACACCCTCAGACTCGGCTGTGTACCAGCTGGACTCTGGGGAATATGGAGATGAATGAGGTAATATATACCTGGGCAATTGCCCAGAAGCAAGCTCCTTTGTGTCAGGCTTCCTTATTCTATTACATAAGGAATTATCTTAGTTCTTACTGCCAATTCTCAAAATTCTCAATTCAGAATAATTCCAACTGTCCAGTATGCTAATAAGTGCTGTTAACACTAGTGTAAACAATGCCTGCCAGTTTAAGGGCTGGGTCAGTTGTTATAAATTTTACTTTAGAAATGTTACTCTAATTCCCTACAAGTTAAAAGCATTTATTCAGAGGACAGATAGCAAAAGCAACATTGCAAGCTGAGACAAGAGAAAGGACTACAACAGAAGACAGATTTTAAAACATATATTTTCTCCTTTACTAACTCACTTGGCACATGAAAGACATGGAGATCTATATTAGTCTATTTTTTTTAAAAAAGATACTATCTGCCAGGTGTGGTGGAACATGTCTATAATCCCAACAGCTTGGGAGGCTGAGGCAGGAGGATCCTGAGTTCAAAGCCAGCCTTAGCAACTCAGCAAGGTCCTAAGCAACCTAACAAGAAGACCCTGTCTCAAATTAGAATATAAAAATTGCTGGGAATATGGCTCAGTGGTCGGGCAACCCTTGATTCAATTCCTGGCATAAAAAGAAAAAAAAATTACCAGCCCACTTGTAGAAAATGACAACATAAGACTAGGGGATCACACTAGGCCTCTAGGCCTCTGGGTCTTAATTACTTATTCAGACTCTCTCCCACACCAAACTGAAACTTCTTACTTATTTCATGTAGTAGTACAATTATTGTTTGGGTGATGCCAGAGGTATAAAATATCCACAATAAGCCAGGCCTATGCCAAATGCAGACATTCAAGAACAGCAAAATTGATTAAATTTAGAAGGGTATACAGATATACCACAATGAAACCTACCATTCTACATAAATAATATGCACCAATTAAAAAACATTTTAAGTGTCAAGCATGGTGCTACATACCTGTAATCCCAGTGACTTAGGAGGCTGAGGCAGGAGGACAGTAAGTTGAAGGCCAGCCTCAGCAACTCAGTGAGGCCTTTAGGAATTTAGGAAGCCCATTTCAAAATGATAATAATAATAATAAATATAAAGGGCTTTGGGATATGGCTCAGTGATTAAGCATCCCTGGGTTCAATCCCAGGTACCAAATATAAATAAATAAATTGATTAATTGATTGAAGTCTTTAAAACAGAAAATGTTAGGGCTGGGGATATAGCTCAGTGGTAGAGTGGCTACCTTCCATGCATGAAGCCCTGGGTTCCATCTCCAGTACTGCAAAAAGAAGAGTGGTGGTTGGGGGTGAGGGGGTGGTTCTATGCACCAAACTGCTTAAGGCAGTGTTTCCAAGACCACATTTATCAGAATCCCTTGGATTTCTGTCCACTACACCAGCCCTTCAGATTTGAAACCTTGGTAGCCAACGCCTGAGAGCTGCTTTTGGTAACCACCATCAAAGACTGGTATGTTCTGTGGCTGTAAATCTAGAGTGATCTACAAGTTATTCCCCAAAGTCAGCTTATCTCCTAACAAATGTTTTCCTCACACTCATGAATTCAGGATTTCAATTCTGTCTTCCTCCTAGATCAGATGCTCCAACATTTTTGTGTCCTCTAAAGCAATCTGAAAAATATGATGAAAGCTGTGGTCTTTAGGAGAAGAAACATAGAAACATGCACAGACATCCAATCTAGCCGATAAATCAGCAGAAAATAAAAGATGGTAAAATTACTCAAAGCAAGAGTCTATTCCTATTTCCACAATTCACATTCCATTCATTTCACTATGAACAGAAAATTATTTTATACTTTTTAAAATTAATCTTTTATATTTATTATTTTCAGTGTTCTTCATTTTTATATATAGATCTAGTTGATCTGATATTATTTTCCTTCTGCCTCAATGACTTTTTAACATTTTCTTCGATGAAGGTCTGCTAGTGATGAAGTCTGTCAGGTTTTGTATTATTATTAAATTATATTTTCACTGGGTATAAAATTCAAGTTTAACAGCTTTTTCTTTCAGAATTCTAAAAGATGCTCTACAATGTTTTCTAGCAAGCACTGATGCTGAAAGTCTGTTGCCATGCTTTAATCCTTTATGCAGAGAACATTCCCCATTTGCCTGTCATTGTAAGATTTTTCTTTCACAAGTTTTAAACAATTTGATGTTTTTAGCATACTTTTCTTCATGTCCTTATAACTGAGGTTTGTGAAATTTCTTATTTTTACAAAGTTTTAAAAATTGTCAGCTATTACTTTTTCAATACTTTCTTATTTCATGAGCCTTTTCAGGGACTCCAATTGTAGATATGTGAGGCTACCTGAAATTATCTCACAACTCATTGATGTTCTGTTCTGTTTTTTTTCCCTCTATTCCATTATTGGTAATGTCAATTACTGCTTACTAAATCTTTTTTTTTTTTAATTTTTTTTAGTTGCAGATGGATACAATACCCTTATATTTTATTTATTTATTTTTATGTGATGCTGAGGATAGAACCCAGTGCCTCACACGTGCTAGGCAAGCACTCTACCACTGAGCCACAACCCCAGCCCCTAATCTTTTCTTTTTCAGTGTTCACCCTACTGTAAAAACCATCCAGTACATTGTTCATCTCTACAAGTTCAACTTGGGCATATACCTCTCACCCCACATCTATGTATTTTTTGTGTCTCTCTTTAACATGCTAATGCTTTCTTTTATCTTCAAAATACATAGAACTATAATAGCTGCTTAAATGTCCTTGTCAACTGATTTATCATTAGTATCAGTTTAATTTCACTCAGTTTTCTCATTATGGGTCGTATTTTTCACACAACCGATAAGATTTGTTTAGATGCCTTACTGAGTGCTTGATATATTTGTGTTTCTATAAATAGTACAAAGCTCTGTTCTAGGAAATAGTTATTTGAAACAGTTTTGGTTCTTATAAGGTTTGCTTCTAAGTTTTGCTTCGTAGGACCAAGGCAGTCTTAAGTCTATGACTGATAATAATATGGGCAGGCAACATCCCACTGAGTGCGCTACCTCACACCCTGTAATCATAAGGTATTCCACTCTGGCTGGAAGGAACATAAACTATTGATGGACCCGTATGAGCTTCAAGCTTTATGTCATCTCCAGCCTTGCATATTTTCCTCACATATGTGCACTGATGAGCACTTCTCCTTGCACATTTTCAAAACTCTTACCTCCCTGAGAAGCTCTTTCTTCTTCGGCACCCAACCCTAGAACTCAAGATGCTTATCCTTAAGGACTTCCAGCTGTTTAAATCAGAAGACCAAAAGCACAGAAATAAGTACAACTATGTTCCCATTCAATGTCTTTGCTAAATACTTCCTAGAGCCCACCTTCGTGGTGATTTAAAAATATATCCACAAATTCTTTTGAATTCTTCCCTTCAAAAGGTGGTGCCTCATTTCAGTCCCTTCTTGTGTCGACTGCACTCAGTGGCTTACATCTAACAAACAGAATGTGGTAGAAGCAACAGTGGCAGCTTGTGACTTCTGAAACTTGGTCAGAAAAGGCACAGAGCTTCCTCCTGGCTGGCTCTCTCCCAGGATCACTTTCTCTGGGAAGTGAGCTGTCATGTCAATGTGACACTCACACAACCCTATGAAAAAAGGCCAACAAAGTGAGCAACTGAAACTTCCTGCTAATAGTCAACAAGGAACTGAGGCTTCTTATCAACTATTATGTAAAGGACTATAAAAGTGGATTCTCAAGCCACTGTCCAGCCCAAAGAACTGCAGCTCCTAGGACATCCTGCAAAAAAGACTACAAACCTCATGACAAAACGTGAGCCAGAGCATTCAGCTAAGCCATTCCTGAATTCCAAAGTCAAAGAAACTATGAGATAAATAAATATTTGGCGATTTGAGCCACTAAGTTTTGGGGAAATAACTAATACAACTTTTCTATTTTGGTTTTACTTAGTTTCTATTTATGAATATAGTAAAATTTTAATTTGTTCATTTCCCTTAAAAAAGTCTACAAAATTGTTTCTAGTTACCATGTGTAATAAACTAGTAACAAGGGTCTATTGTAATCAGAAATAGTCAAAAACAAAAGTAAGAATGGTACATCAAGCTATTACAATAATTTCCACAATGTTGGAGAGTGCAAGAATATATGTTAATACCCCACCAAAGACTAAAAATGTTTGACCATTACATAGAGTTAATGGAAGAATTTACCATGTCTCTGGAGTTAAAAATGGTCCAGAATGAGTGAAAACACTCAACTCTTACCTCATCTTCTCTATCTTTCAAGCTTAGACTGAAAAAACTCTAAAGCATGTTTCTTATTGCATATAAATCCTTAAATCCTTTTTGACTACTTTCAGTGTCAGAAAGAATGAATTAAATTACTTGCCTAGGGTCATTTCAAGAGCTAGCAGAAGGATTGAAATGACTCCATAAAGAGGTCTAGAGACCTGAGTACTAACTGCACCTGGGAATGTTGTCTCAGAGCTGAGAGGCTAAAGCATCTCCACCAGAAGTGCTGGCAGGAGCTCTGGAACAAATTTAAGACCAGCTGCTCTTTAGCTAATGGATATGACAACCACCTACTAATACAATGGGGGAGGGTTAATTTTTTATGTATCAGATCAAAATGTATAAAGTCAACCACCCAGGAAATCTTGCTTTTTTCTGACAGCTACTCAATTTGATTAGGTTTACTTATATCTCTCAAATTATTTTAGACCCTTATCCTTGATAAATGTCATGCTTTGAACCTTTCCCTAACTCCTAAATTCTTGAATACTGCTAGAGATTATAATTTCCTTCATAATATTCTTTAAACAGTACTTGAAAAATATAAGTTCGCCTTCAGTACCTTTAACAACGTAATAAACACAGGGCTAAAGTAACTAAAAGGGTGTGGGGTGAGGGGGGGGGGCGCAGCAGGGGGAAGTCCACCTAAACACACTTTTCACATAAACTATAGCAAAATTAGTTATGAACTTTTAAAATATGCAAAATCAAAGTAATAATCATTATTATTACAACTGTAAATTTGGGTACTGTATAGCGAAAATATTAAAAGGAAATGTCCAATGAAGAATGGTTAGAGCAGAAAGCCTCAAAGTGTAGCACATAACAAAATCACCTGAAAGGCTGGCTAAAACAGATTGCAAGGCTCCATACCCCATTCCCCAGCGTTTCTTATTCAATAGTTCTAGGTGGGGCCTGAGATTCTGCTGATTGATGCTGCAGGTCTGGGGACCATAATTTGAGACCCACCAAGTTACAGTATTAGGTGAGCAATGTGAACCTAGATGGAGAGAAATGAGAGAGGCAAAGGTAAGGCAAGGGGACTGGAGAACAGGTGCTGCAGTTCCCACTCTCCCTTTCTTCCCCCACACTGGTTTCTCATAAAGAACCTAGCTTTGGTTCTCTGGGCTTCTTTTAAAGTTCCCTCCATTCTATCATTCTATGGACAGATGAAAATTACTCTTTAGTTTTCCTTGATACTTGATGTTCACATCTCTTCTCAGGAAGTGTGTTTTAAAGAAGGTAGCTTCTTCAACTATGGCCTTCATTACAATTTAGTATTCACAGAGATATAACCCATACTTCCTTCTCCATGAGTTTATTCAGTTCAACTGAAGAAAGTTCAATGTGTGGGTAGCTAATATGGCCTCCTGATATTTACTTCATATCTGGCAAAGAAAACAAATTTGAAAATTTTCAAATTAACCTACATGTGTCAGTCCAATGTCACCACCATCTGTTACTTTCTAGAAATGGTAGTTTCACATTCCCTGTGCATAACTTCACACAATACCTTAAGAACCTTTTCAGTGTTCTCTCAAACTTACTTTCTTATCTGATAAGTGATATTTTCTATGGCTGGAAAAATGACTGAAACAGTTTCACTAACTTTTTATTGCTGTCATTACCACTATAATGGAAGATAGATTTGTATAGGTCCATAGGTTTGTTATACTTCTGCAACATTCAACATTCTTAAATTACTGACAATTTCTATTTTCTGGCTAAAAGCCATTACACTTTGGTAGACTTCAGAATTTTTCATCACCTGCCTTCCCACCTGGCATTGGTACTTCTCCACAAAGAATGTCACAAGTATAAAATGCCACACGTGAAGCTGAATTTCACCAAACTAATAAAGCTGGGCAGCAAGCAGACCTCAGGGTAGTCTTAATTCAAATTTGGGCTTCAGAAAACTTACAAATTGCTATCTATCACATGGTCTCAGATCTCAGGAATGACTAAATTTTAAGTCTGAGAATACCCAAGATCCAGTATATCCTCTTGATTCTTAACTGCTCTAGAAGAATAAATGGCATAATCAACTACCTCCTTCAGATAAAAAGTGACTGTGTCAGAAGCGATGCATGCTGCTGTGGGTGTGGAAATCAGGACAATGAAGCTAGGCTATTTCACCACTCCAGGTGAGTCACGTTTCCACTGTGAGATGCTTTTTATTAGGACTGTTGTGATGCTCCATTCAGGCACACACATACTCCCCGAAGTAAACACTGAAATAAAAATTCTAAAACCACGTATGAATGACTTTTGGATAAGTTATATCAATGTTTCTTTCTTCTAAGACATAGTGAAAAACCAACTATATTTCAATTTCCTTTGCTGCTAAAAACAGACTTCAGCCAAGATGACTTCACAAGATTACCCAGACCAAGGTCTATGCAATCACATAAGTCACAATATAATTCAAAATTGTTTTCCACAGTTCTCTTTGGGAGGTAAGGTTATGGAGTTTTATTTTCCACCTCAAAGTACATACTTATTGGGGGATGGGGTTGTGGCTCAGTGGTAGAGCGCTCGCCTAGCACGTGCGCAGCCTGGGTTCTATCCTCAGCACCACATAAAAATAAATGCATTGTGTACAACTAAAGCAAATAAATAAATATTTTTTAAAAGTATATACTTATCTTGTCAAATCTGAATTTTATAAACATAAACAGATTCTAAAAGGAAAACAATTTCCTAAAATCTTAATTTCCACTCCCTCTACTGCCTTAGATAATATTCTGTTAACTACCCTTTTTGATTAAAGATGATGAGTTTACGTTCAAAAGTTCTGTAATTGACTTTAAGAAGCTCATCTTGTAGCCAGGTGTGGTGGTGAACGCCTGTAATCCCAGAACTTGGGAGGCTGAGGCAGGAGGATCACGAGTTCAAAGCCAGCCTCAACAACAGAGAGGCACTTAGCAACTCAGTGAGACCCTGTCTCTAATAAAATACAAAAAAGGGCTGGGGATGTGGCCCAGTGGTCGAGTGCCCCTGAGTTCAAAAAAAAAAAAGCTTATCTTGTATAAACTTCTCATAAATGTTTAAAACTCACCCTTTCCAAACGAATGACTCTCTCTCAATTTATTAGGAATCTCTAATTATACATATCTCAATTAGTCCTAAATCAAAAATCAATAAAAATAAGCATGCTTCTATTAAATATATGTACACATATGTATATGTATATGTGTGTATGTGTGTATATACACACACACATATATATATATATATACACACACACACACACACACACCACACACATATATATCTTATAGGAAACTTCAGAAATTTTTGTTTCTTTTTAAATTTAACTTTTTTGAGATGGGGGTCTCACTATACTGCCCAAGCTGGCCATGAACTCACAATTTTCCTGCCTTGGCCTCCCCAAGTAACTGAAATTGTAAGTGCCACCAGACCCAGTTATGAACTTTATTTTAAACCTACTGAGAGCCACTCACAAAACCCAGAGTTCCCACTTAAATTTTTCCAATTAATATTATAAAAACAGCTCCATCATCAAGAGTTTAAGTATCATGCTGCTAGGGATCATTCCTGGAAATTCAAGCTACTAAAGATACACAAAATATCTAGTGCATTTTTTGTCCCTAGAAGGGCAATATCTCGGCTAAAGTCCAACAATTCTTGTATTAATAGACTTGATGGTGCTAATACTTTGGTTCTCTGTAAGGTAAACAAACCTTATTGTTTATTTAACTATCTTCAATTAGTTCCCTTGTTTCAACTCTTAGCACTTGAAAAGAACCTAAAAACCACAAAGATTAACCTTGCAAACTATCAGTCTTACATATTCAACAATTTTACTCTTAACCAACTGGATGATAAACTAAATGTCAACACATATACAGAAGACCTCCCTTTTACCTGTAAAACACTGAACAGAGCACAATTACTGAGCATACACATTCATTTAATCAACATACAGGATTTTAAAAAGGAATTAAAAGGAACAGTCCCACAACATTGAATTAGTTATGTCCTGAGAAATGCCGATCATTTTATTTTTAGATATTTAAATGTATTCAAGGTTATCCCTATGGAATTAGCAACTATATATCCACAAAAGTAGAAAAGTTCATCCACAATCTCCTCCTGTCTCATACAACCAAAACAAATCTTGTCAACTCTATCCCTAAATATACTTCGAATCTAAAAGCCACTATCTTCTGCCTTTAGAACAACCACCTCCCAGTTAGTTCCCTTGCTTCCACTCTTTAGAGTTATTGTGGCAGCTATCCACACCCCCTATTGTCAGTTGAACTGTATCCCCCCAAAAGGTATGTGGTACCTATGAAAATGACTACATGCAAAATGGCTCTTTGCAGATATAATTAAATTAAAATGAGGTCATACTGGATTAGAACAGGCCCTAATCCAATGACAGTTATCCTTGCAATAAAGAGAGGCATTTAGGCTAAGAAAAAGGCTAATGAAAACAGAAGTGGAGACAGAGTGATGGAGTGGAAAACCAAGGAACACCAAGGATTACCAGCAACTCCAAAAGTGGAAAAGACAAGGAAGGCTCCTCCCTTGGAGCCCTCAGCAGGAGCTCTTCTAGCATCCAGAAGTACAAGAACATAAATTTTGTTGTTTCTAGATACCCATTGTTGGGTATTTGTTATGGTAAACCGAAGGGAAAAGGTTTCAGCAGGGCCATACTCCCTCCAGAGATTTTGGGGGAGAATTCCCTCCTTTCCTCTTCTATGTTCTAGAGGATACTGGCATTTCTTGGTTTGTAGCTACGTTATTCCAATCTCTGTCTTCACATCTCCCCCATGTGTGCATCAAATCTCTCTCTGGCCTCTAAGAACACCTGTAGTTGAATTTAGCACTCATCTAGAAAATCCAGGATAACAATCTCCCCATCTCAAAACCCTGAGTTTAATCACATCTGCAAGAAACCTGTTTCAAAGTAAGGTCACATTCATAAATACACAGGCCTGGGAAATCTATGACTGTGTCTAGCAAGTAAATACACTATTTTTGTAAAGAAAGGAATTGGGAAAGAGAGAGGAAAGAGGACTGAAGAAATTAAGGAAGGTGAGAAGGAGAGGAAAACACATGTCATGAATCAATTCTCCAGTGGCATTATCTTCTCTACCAGGTAAGATGCAACCTATCTTCAAAGCCCAATTCAAATGATGGCTCTTATGTAAAGCCTTTCCAATTCCTGCCTCCCGAAGGCAGAAGTGCTCCTTGTCCCATACTGCTATATTCATATGTTTACCTTAACCTCTCCTACCTTATCCTCATCACTCCCTCATTTCTCGTGACTATGAACAGGTATCTATTTGCACATAATTAATGTGATGAATACATGATTATATGCATGGATGAAATCCAAAATATAGATTCATTACATTAGACTTTCAACTTCCAAATTTGTATCTCTAAACCAACTATCTAACTGTAGAACTATGTAACAACTACCTCCAACTTGAATGGCTCCTACTACTACTCTAAAATAGCCCATCTTCAGAAAAGGAAATTCCATTAATTGCTTATCTTGTGTCAAAACCCAAGGCATATTCCTTGACTCCTCTCTCTCTCACACTCCAGATCCAATCCAAGCTCCACCTTTGACATATCTTTACAATATATCCAGAATCCAACCACTTATCAATCACTCACCATCATCTACATTGCTAAATATACCATCACCTCTCTTCAGAATTTCTTCCATAGCCTGTTATCTGGTCTTCTTCCTTTTGCTCTTTCCCCTTGATAGTTTATTCTCAACACAACACCCAGAATGATACTCGAAAAAGACAGTTAAGATCATGTTCACTCCTTTGCCCCCAAACCTTCAGTGACTTTCCGATTGTCTGTAACAGCCTGGCAGGATCTACTGATCTGGCCCTCTTACTAACTTTCTGACCTACTATCCTATCACACTTGCCCTTGCCCACCCTCCTCCCAGGTAAACATGGCTCCCTGTCTCAAGGTGTTTGAACCAGTTGTACCAAATCATTCTGACCTCCAAATATAATCACAGATTATTTCTGATCAAGTTTACCCCCTCTTCTCCAAATCATTAATGTCTCAGACTAAATAATACTAAAAATGTCTACATTGAGACTGGGTTTTCACATTTGGAATCTGGAGACTTAATTTTCATAAAAAGCACATGCCTTAAAATTACAGCATAAGCATGGCCCACAACTATAACTGTTATTTTAAAACTTCAATTCTGGTCAAATCCTTTTTATGGGAACCTTACTAAAAATTATTCAAACTTTTTGTTTAACAGAATATTTTTAAGTTTTAAAAGATTACTGACAGGAATTTGGAAATCTGAGAGAAGCCTTTTTTCAGATTTGTTATAGTGATGTAACTCAGCCATTTTATTCTAATAAAACAATTTTCTCTTAAAAGACTACAGTTAAGGGCTGGGATTGTAGCTCAGTGGTTGAGTGCTTGCCTCACTTGTGTGAGGCACTGGGTTTTGATCCTCAGCACCACATTAAAAACTGAATAAATAAAGTGGGGATATTGTGGCCATCTACAACTTACAAAAAAAAAGGTCTACATTTAAACCAGAAAAGCAATTCTTACCTATCCTACAAGGCCCAGCTCAAATATTTCATTACATGTGCCTCTCATTGCCTACCAAGTTAGTTTCTCCTTCTTCGGTCTTCCCAAAACACTTTGTACTTCCATGTACTTAGTACTTAACGCATGATTCATATAATGCTCAAATAAACAATTAGCCTTTCTGTCTTCGATGAGCTTCAGGAAGAAGAATTATGCCATTCACTTTTGTATTCTCAGACGACCAACACTAAGGACAAATACACAGTGCTATTTAATAAAAGTTTGAACAAAATAACTGGAGATAAAAAATAAACTACACTTCTAATAATCAACTGCATACAAAAGAAAATGCCTCAACTGCCAAAGACATAAAGGGAATATAAGCTATAAAAAAAAAATTTAGCTAATAAACTGTTCAGAAAGAAGACTATCCTTGCAACCAAATAAGCTCATTACATAACTTGTACCTCAATTTAAACTTTTCATATTTTTAGGAAGAAAAACTACTTGCTAGTTATTAACAGAAAATTGTGTGTGTGTGTGTGTGTGTGTGTGTGTGTGTATGATAGTGATCAACAATGAGCATAAAACTTTCTAAGACTGATTATTAAAACATCAATTTCTTATGCTAAAAAGGTAAAAAAAAAAATACTCTCATTTTTCACATTTACCATTGTTAACTATGACAAGATTCCTTTAAGGCAGCATTATAAAGTTTTAATCATGATTAGCTTTTTTATCACAAATTTAAGGGGAAATGAATGCTTTTATTCACTAAGCTACTATTTATTAGCCTCTATTTATCTGCACCTTCAGTTGTACTTTAGCCCTTCAGTGTACAGTTTTATAATGGAGAAGAAATGTCTCAAATCCTGATATGAGGACAAATGTTGTTCATCTCTGTGAATGCATTCTGGAGCTGCCCTGGTGTGTCACCTTCTACTATTGGGCTCTGTCTTTACCCACTGGACTCATCTTCCTCTGCCTTCTACAGAGCAGAAGTAGAATACTGGGATGCAGCACTGCATCAACTATCTATAACTGTTTACCTCAGAATAATACATGTGTATAAACATCTTAATCCTACTGTGGTTTATAAACTATATGAATATCAGAATGATCTTTATGCTTCTCAGAAATCATAAGCCTTAGAACAAATGCTCAGTACAAACAAATGAAATTTATTAAAAACTTTATAGAGGGGCTGGGATTGTGGCTCAGCGGTAGAGCGCTCGCCCAGCACGCGGGCGACCCGGGTTCGATCCTCAGCACCACGTACAAATAAAACGCATTGGATAAAATGCATTGTGTACAACTAAAAGCAAATAAATAAAAATATTTTTAAAAAAAACTTTATAGAGTATTCCCCTAACTTTATGTCTTTGAGTTTTAGAATAAATACAATAAACAGAAAATATAGCTTGCTGGATAAACTAAGACTGATTATGATAAGGATGCTTCACTATCATCACCTCTTATATTTTGCCAATAACTATGTAATAAAGAAGACAGAATTTCCTTTTCATATAATAAAGAAAATTATCTTGTGATTACATACTGCAGTAATCCCTAAAGACTATTAACTAGAAAAAAAAACCCTACTTAATATATTCATTTTACACTAAATTAGAAAAGTTCATTATGAAAGACAGAGAATTTTGTTCATTAAAAAAAAGGCATTTAAGTGAAAAGCTGACAACTCTGGAGTAAATAACATTAAACTAATTATAATAAATTAAACATTCATCTCAAGGTTCTTATTTCTTGGAATTTCCTCAAATACTTCTGATCCTGTTTTATCTCCTATGGACAACACTTCAACTCACATAATCCCAAACAAATTTATAGGGAAAACAAAATGGTATTTAATAGTTTAAGAGTTAAAGAATATAATCTCATAGTAACACCTGAGAACAAAGTCTTCTTAGATAAATAGAAAATTATACATTCTAAAACAGATATCAAGCTAATCCTCAAAGATATAATTTCAATAATGCAAACAACATTTAGATATACCAACAACAGGAAGCAGTTGTGCCCACAATACAACACAAAATCTTTATCATCTTTTTCATTTTCTGACAAAAAGTTTTATCTATCTTTCAGAAGAAAAAAGGTTTTCTCAAAATCTTAGGACCAATAACAACTGCCAAAAACAACAACAAAAAGAATTAACTAACCAAACCATAAGCTTCCCTGAAAGTGTAATACATGTCCATCACCTCCACAGCTACAATCACTTCTACACTTATGCCTTTGAAGAAAAATGGGAAAATCTGGAGAAAAATATAAAGAATACATACTAGGAAAACAATAACATATAAGGTTTCCTTTCTTTCCAAATCTGTAAATAAATTCTTTTTGGAATCACTATTAAGAAACCAGTCTAGAAGGAAGAACTAAAAGTAAGGTAATATAAATTACTTGCAGACTTGAGTAAATTTTTACCTATCAATTCTCCATTCTTCTATATATGTATAAACACACCCAATGACTTCACAGGGTCAGGGTATTTCTTGTGTTCTACATAAAGACAGGACTCCTCAGAGCAAAGACACTATACAAAATCCCTGTTTTGAGTTTTTAGTTTGTTTTTTCTTTTCTCTATAGATTAAGTTAAAGAGAAAAAGCCCATAGGAAGGCAGGAAAAAGTTTATATGCAATTTAGAATATTGTAATAGAAACAGAACAACCATTATTTCTACTAAAAGACAGCATTTTAAGTCATTTAAAAGTATTTGTACCCGGTACCAAGGGTGGGGGGATTTTTGCAGAGGAAACTGAATTAGATAAAAATATATTTGAAATATGTTATATCCTATGATTTGAAACTATTTTTTTAAAAACCCACTGGTGGGGCTGGGGCTGTAGCTCAATGGCAGAGTGCTTGCCTAGCATGTGTGAGGCACTGGGTTACATCCTCAGCACCACATAAAAATAAATAAAATCAAGGCATGCTGTCCATATACAACTATCCCCCCGCCAAAAAAAAAAAAAAAAACACCTCACTGGCTATCAAGGGGGGAGGGAGTAGATCTTGACCTCAAACCATATCCAAACATCAACACAGGAGAAATATTTTCATGACCTTAACACAGGCAACAAATTCTTGAATGTGACACAAAAAGCAAGAACCCTTAAGGAAGAGTCACATAGATGACCTTTCTGAATGTATGTTATATTCTAATAAGACTAGATTTTTAAAAAAACATAACCTAATTTTAAAAACTAATAATGGGCCAATTTTTATTAAAATTTTCATTATGCAAAGTGTTAAGATTAATATGAACCCTTAATCTATATGTCTTCTGATGACAACAGTCTTCCAAAACTAAACATTTTGAGATTACTTCTAAATCTGATTTACTTGAGAGACTTTAAGGCATAAAGTAAATAAAAACAAAACCATAAGGTGATTAAATCACAGTAGCACTCTCCATTCTCCAGCAGAGTCTTAAAATTCATCTTCAGCCACTCAATTTAATATGCAACCCTGACTGAGCTTCTTCCCAGTCCTAACTTGGCAATCTTTTCCCATACTTGCCCTGTGTTTTTCAATCCTGCTATTCACCTGCCTAAAATAGCTTTTCTGAACTCCAATTGAGTTTTTCATTTGAATTCTGACAGACTGGACTCCCCAACCCAGAAGGCATAATTAGAAGGTTCCAACCTTGTTTATATGCCTTGAAAGACTTCACAAGTTGTTATCTGTCTGCCCAATTAAATTTTAGGTACCTACAGAGGGCATTTTCTTATCAATTTATCCATTACCTGTGCCTGGCACACAGTAGAAAGTGAATAAAAACATGTATCTACGCATTTATCAAACAATGGTTATAGAATGAGACCAAATTACTTCCAATTCAACCTATTATTTTTACTGTAAGACAGATGTTTAGTTCACGTTCATATATATATTTTGTTGTCGTTATTGTTGTTATTAGGTAAATCTCTAGGAATGGAATGGATGAGTATGGTATTGTTGGTCTTAAGTTCACTCGTTCTAGATGGTATATAGAGTGACCTCAGTTAGGAGATCAGAAATGAAGTTACTTTTAATTCATCTGCATTTTGTAGTCCAGACCTAGCAGCTCTCTATATATCCTATTTTAGTTGGCCATGTGATGTTCTAGAGCCACAAATACTACAAGGGTGATACTTAGAACAGTTTCAGTCATCAAATTTATTCCACACAGGAATGGGTTAATCCCAGTGTACTCTGGCTCCACTTTGCTCTTTCCCTGTTGTGAAATCAAATTGCCCCCTTCCCCAATTTTCCCCCACTCCAAGAACACTTGGAGTCCTTTCTTTTACTCCCTGGGTTGCTCCTCCCCCCCCCCCCCCCCCCCACTCTGGAAGCACAGTATTTTCTCTAACCACTGGTGAATTAACCTTCCTCTTTTTCTATGGGCCTCTCTTCCCATTAAAAGTGGTTATGGTTTGGATCTTAAATATCCCCCAAAAGCCATGTGTTAAAGACTTGGTCCCCTACTAATGGTGCTTTTGAGAGGTAGCATAAACTTTAGGAAGTGGGGCCTAATCGGAGGAAGAAGGTCACTGGGGGCAGCCCTGTAACAGGTCCGTAGTGCATGTGTCTCTCTGTCCCCCCAAACCCACCCCGATGCCTTCTTCTTCTTCTTCCTGGCTGTGATGATGTGAGCAGCTTTCCTCCACCACCCCCTTCACTTTCATGTTTCTGCCTCACCATAGGCACAAAAAGCAATGGAGCCAGCTGACCATGGACTGGAATCATGAGGCAAAATAAACCTTTAAGTTGGTTTTCTGAAGTATTCTGTCACTTGACAGAAAGCTGACCAACTGGATAGAAGGGGTAACCCAGCCCTTCTCTGCCTCTAGATGCTAGCATACACATACTGACCAACTGAAGGAAGGTCATCAGGAGAATGAGGGGGGAAGTTGACAAGAAAAAGAAGAAAGGCAAAAAAGGGAAGAGGAAAGATGGAAGTAAAAATATAAAATGGTACTGGACATAAATCATAGCAACACAAAGCCAATCATTTTCCTGGATACCAGGAGTGATATTCTCAGTGTCTACAGACATGAACATGGCATGAAAGGTTAAGTGTGAAAAATGGATTATAAGAGAAAATCAAGAAAATAGGTGAGAAATGTTAAAATGCTGAAAAGACAGAAGGTAAATACCAAAGATTTAGAAAGAAAAATGGGACATTATAGAGATAAGAACAAATGGAAGTGTGACGAGCATGAGCTTTGGAGTCAGACTGTCCAAACCCCCAAGCCCTGTCTTGGCAGAGGCTAGGCTTTTGCAGCAAGTTCCTTAACAACTCTAAAGAAAAGTACTCTTAACAGAAGAATTGTTTTACTTGTTCTAATGTTTTTATCAATGCCACAACACCTAGAACAATGTCTTATGCATAGTATAAACTCAATAGTTACTGAATAAATTAATGAACAAACTAAACTTCTCTGTGACTCAACTTCCTTATCTATAACATGAAGATTACATCAAACCAGAAGGCTGTTGTGAGGATTACATGAAACACAGGTAAAGCATATAAAATAATGTCAGACACTGCAGAAAGCACTTAATAAAGTGTCCTTTTTATTATAATTAAAGAAATCTAAGCCCACAGAGAAGTATTTTGACCACCAGTATGTCATATTAAGCAAAATTAACAATAATTTACTTTAAAAGGTATAGTGTTAACAACTTCTAAAATCTGGATATAAAACTTATATGTTTTGGAATTTACCAAGCTCTTAGACTTTGTAAATATGATTACCACTGACACAAACTCTAGTACCTTATTTTACTAATTGTTTGAGGAAGATTAACTAAAAAATAATCCTTGAGGCTTAAAATCAACAAGTTTACAACACAGACTGAATAAGGCAGCAGACTATGGGACACCTGGGACAGCATTTTTTTTTTAAATATTTATTTATTTACTTTAGTTGTACACAATGCAATGCATTTATGTTTACGTGGTGCTGAGGATCGAACCCGGGCCGCGCACGTGAGAGGCGAGCGCTCTGCCGCTGAGCCACAACTCCAGCCCTGGGACAGCATTTTTAAACAATAAACATTGACACACTTGGCCAAGTAGCTGCTCCCAACTAAACTATCCAAGCACTTTCTAATTGTTTTTGGCAAATTTATCTAACATGTCTAAATGAATTAATAATTTTGGTAGATAAATTGCTTATTACATAAAAACAATGTCCATGTAATGCATCTTTTTAGCTCCAAATCTACCATGTAAAACATGTCACCTCACCAAAACTACAGTTAAGAATTAATTGCTCTGGATAATTGTATAAGAAATGAATTCAACTCTCGACCTAATTTGCACAAATATCAATAAGGGAAATTTCCGGTTAAATGAAAGTAGACAATAGAGGGACTTCATAAAATTAAATTTCAGCTGATTTCCCTTTGTGCTTCTACTATCAGCAGTGACAAAAGATCCTTACTTATAAGCTCTTTTGAATCAGAGTTTACAAAAATGCCCTACTAAATCATGCAAAGAATGCAGGTAGCTAGTGAAGCCAACTTAGTATCCAATGCCTACAAGGCACTCCAGAAAATAAGGCTCTATATCTCAGTTATTATTAGGATCGTAATCAGATTAGAGAAACTCTTTAAATACCAAACCAAGTAATTAAAATCAAGTTAAGGACCAAAGTGAGAGTCTTTTACAATAAAGACCCTTCTCCATTTTTTATGCTCCCCTGAGGAAAATGTCCCATTCTTCAGCCACCTTCACCTTCATTTCCCCCTTGGGAATAATTTTAACTGCATATAGTGAAAGAAGTTATGGCTCAGTTTGTATGCACTAAACATGATTACTCTACAGGTAGTTGAGACCACCACTATACACTGAACCACTGCACAATGCTACCTAATATTAATAAACCTAGAGTGAGTTTTAAACATGACTATTAAACTATTAGATTATCAAAATACTAAAACCATATGGAGTTGGCCCATATAAATTTATTTGCTCTGATTATGGCAGCAAAGGGTGAAAAATGGACACTTTAAAATTTCAAAATGTATGTTAAATAAACCAGTTTTAACACAAGAACCAAGAGCTCATGCAGATATGAATTAATTAATTATTAGTACAATATTCAATAAGAAACAGGATACTTACTTTTTAAAAATACTCTCCTCAAAATAATAATTACAAAGGAGAAAAAGTAACTTTACAAGAAGCTGGGTAGATACCACCTTAATCAAGTTATCAAAGTGAACATCATTAGTAATGATACAAATAGACACTGTATAATAGGATCCAATGAAAAAACTAACAGCATTGCTTCTGTGATATTCCTGCATAAGATGCATAACCTGAATTTAATCATGTGGAGACTTCAGACCATCCCAAATTGTGGGAAATTCTATGAAATAGTAGGCCAGGAATATAAAGAAAAGCCTAAGGACTTTTTTTTTTTTTAATTGTAGTTGAACTCAATACCTTTATTTATTTATTTTTATGTAGCGCTGAGGATCAAACCCAGTGCCTCGCACATGCTAGGCAATGGCTCTACTGCTGAGCCACAACCCCAGCCCCAAGGACTTTTTTTAATGGGTTAAGGTGAGATTACATAGGAACGGCAATTAAACTCCACATATGATTCCAGGCTAGATCCTACTGTTACAAAATTATTGGGACAACTGGTGAAAAGTAAACTGTACCTAAAGACAGAAAAATAATTTTCTGAT
The DNA here is from genome assembly GCA_025594165.1 of Tamias sibiricus. Lineage (NCBI taxonomy): Eukaryota > Metazoa > Chordata > Mammalia > Rodentia > Sciuridae > Tamias > Tamias sibiricus. The sequence continues at coordinate 22,318,936 of CM046671.1, forward strand.
TTCAATGATTATCAAATAGGTAGGAGGATTAAAGTATTTGGAGATGATAGGGGCATCATGTAGCCATGTACTCTTAAATAGTTCAAGAAAAGAAGTTATTTGCATTGTACTTTGAAATTGTTTCACTGTTTTTTTAAAATGAAAAAAATGAATAAAATGAAATAAGGGTTCCCCCACTATTTAAAATATTACAAATAAATTCTAAACCTCACAAGGGTCAAAACATATTACATCACCACACAACGAAGGCATAATTTGTACCCAGGTAAACATCTACTCAACTGAATGCTATTAAATAAGCAACAGGTATATATGACAAAGGCTACTACAAAAATAAAACATGTACCATTATCTGATAATAAAATCCAAATGCACTTAAGATTATATATACAACACATTTGATGACTTAGGAGAAATCCATGACAACTGGAAATGTGTAGATACTGTGATCTCAATTTTGATTATTAAAACTACACTCATGCAAGTGAATGGAAAGAAGTTTTATTATTTTGTAAAACACTAATACACACACACTCTGAGAAGTAGCTCTGAGCACATTTTCCTAAACTTTTCTACTTAGGCACCATAGCCTTCTGACAAAAGGACTCGTAAGATCACAAGAATTCAAACACTAATTCTAAGAGGTAGGGTTTGTCGAGTAGACTATATCAACAGTGCTCAGAAATTCCCACTAGAGTCCTAAGAATCAGGAACAAGACAGCTGGAACAGAGTAGGGTTTCACAGAACAGGCATGGAGGAGGGGGTGGGAGGTGCTATTCTAAACACTGAAGGCTTAATTTCTGGTCTATGCCTACCCACCCTTTTCAAGAACAACCATTCCACAACTGGAATTAAACAAAAAACATTCTGATAGCCCTTGCTGTCTGGACCCTTCCCCACCCTCTCTGCCCCTGAGAGCTGCCCAATATGTAAAGGCCTTCCAATGTGTTCTCCTCCCAGTGGATTCAGTCACTGGTGAAGAAGAAGGAAAAGAAGGTATCTATTCCCTGACATGCTCCCCAGAATGCAGCCTCCTACTGCCTTTGCCACTGGTCTGAAGTTCTCTCAAAATGCAAGAGAAGGTTCTCAATAAAGGCTTTCTCTCTCTCTCTTTTGGTACTGGGGATTGAACTCAGGGGCACTTGACCACTGGGCCACATCCCCAGCTCTTTTGGTAGTATTTTATTAGAGACAGGGTCTCCCTGAGTTACTAAGTGCCTTGCCATTGCTGAAGCTGGCTTTGAACTCACGATCCTCCTGCCTCAGCCTTCCAAGTGCTGGGATTACAGGCACGTGCCACTGCGCCCTGCAAGGCTCTTTCTCTTTAGGTTGTATACACCTAAACCTCTCCCTCCACTCATCCATTTAGGCTTGGGGGTAAAAACAGCTGTCCAGTGCTAACCTCAGGTGTTTAACACTACACTAAACATTACAGTTCCTCTACTCCTTACCCATATTCTCCTCATTCAAGTGTATTTTCTATTTTCTGTTGGGACCCTAACTGCTATATTTTTCCATAAAGGGGAAAAATGTTTAAATGAATAAAAGATATGTTCTTTTTTTTTTTTTTTTTTTTTTTTTTTGTGGTACCGGGGATTGAACTCAAGGGGCACTCGACCACTGGGTCACATCCCCAGACCTTTTTTTGTATTTTATTTAGAGACAGGGTCTCACTGAGTTGCTAAGTGCCTTGCCATTGCTGAGGCTGGCTTTGAACTCGCGATCCTCCTGCCTCAGCCTCCCAAAGTGTGCGCCACCGCGCCCGGCTAAGATATGTTCTGTTAATAAACAGTGAGATAAAAATAACAATGAAATTCTCAGAAATATTTTCAATATAAATAAAGATGAGATGGGGCCAAAGAATGATGGTTCTCCTATATGGCTGTAGAACACAGAGCACATAAAATAAATAGGTTAGAAGTTTAATAGAGATCAGTGACTGGTAGAGGGATACAGCAGGAAGACCACTTACCATAAGACTACCATTCCATCTAGTCCAGACGGCCATTAACAAGCTGTGCACCTTGCCCACATCCTCCACATCTATTTACTAATATAAAGCAAATATCCCACTATATAAACCCTGAGGACTCTTATAGCTTGAAAATTTTCTAAACAGGTATGTTGCTCTTGGGATGGAAAGTTAAAGAGAATGAAATTTTCTGTAGGGAATACCACAGCATCTCAGTAGCCTTTTGTAATCATCTCTGGATCAAGAGGTTTCCAGCCAGCAGACTTTAAGTCCTCAAAGTTTCCCTCCCTGTTATAGCTGCTTGTTAGTACATGAAAGCACACTGACATAAACCAAATGGCATACATTAAATAAAATGTTATTTTTAGGCTCCTTGCATTGCCCATTTCATACATAGCCTATTTACCACTTCCCTGGATTTGTTTTTCTCCTAATGGGTGATTATCAAAAACTACTACTGTTTTTCTTTCTTTCCTTAAAATCTCCCTCACATTCTATGAACTCCATTCAACAGAGTATTTCAAGACCAGAGAACTGATGGGAAATTCAAAGAGGTCAATTTTGCTAATTAATAACTCAACCAAAATATTTTGTCTTGGGAAGGATGTTAACCTTAACTCTAATTGCTTGACTAAGATTTGCCAATTCTCTGAGTTGTTTTGTTTTCTAAATATCAATATGTTTTTAAACAGATATCAAGTAAATGCACAGGGAGATCCATGATCATCTGCTTTCCTACCACTAGGTCTCATGACCAACCTTTCTGGCTCTTATCAGGGCTGACTTGATCAATGAATCAATTACACCCTGTAACCACCCAGAGAGCTTGGCCACAGAATTCAAAGCAGCCTCTAAGGAACAAATGAGCAATTAAAAAAAAAAAAGGAAAAGATTTGTTTTTGCATATAATTTTGATGGGAGTTGTCAAAACAAGTCTGTAAACTCTCATAATAATGTCAACTCATCAGCAACATAAATCTACAATATTTCTGAAGACTCTTCAAAAGGTCATTCCTTTTCTTACCAACTTAATATAATCTACTTTAACAAATGTTGAGCAATAAATCCTGTGGAGACTTCTGTGAGTCAGAAATGCCTGTGAACTATATCTCCAAGTTTAAATTTTGCTACATAAAACATATCAGTTAAGACTAAGAAATACAAGGAACTACGATAATGTATTTTGCTTAGATAATAATCTAAGAAAAATAGAATAGGAGAAAAAAGACTAGCAGAATCATGAAGACCTACATTCAAAGTCTTGGGCAAGTTAAGCCTCCCTGTGAATAATTTTGGAAAACATAATGCCAATTTCTATGGCATGTAGTGAAATTTTAATCCTGGACCCAGTATATCAGGATCACCCGTGAACTTCTTAGAAATACACATTCATGGGCCTTACCTCTAAACTACTGAATAAGAAACTCAGGCTGGATGGAGTCCAGCCATCTGTGTTTCAACAAGCCCTTCAGGTATTCTGATATATGCTCAACTTTAAGAAACACGGGTGAAAGAAAGAAATTAAGTCAGGTTTGCTCAGGGAAAAGCATCAAGTATTTTTCAAAAGACTTATCAAGACATGTACTGAGTTACTAACTAATAAGAGATAATTAGACATGAGTGGTCCTACATGACTTCCCACTAGTCAGGCTAACACCTCATAATGAATTAGTGTTTAGTCCAATAGTCTCAGGTTTTATGAATTACATTCCATTGCATCATATTTGAATTCCATCTCGGGTAACACTGATCTTGAGATTCTTCATAATTTTCCCCTACCAAGAGAAAGTTATATAATTAATGTAGGGAAAACTGAGATACTTAGAAATATATGAATGTCTTATAAACAGGGACTCAAACCAAGTTCCATCCCCCACAAAAGCTGAAGAATACATATAAGAGAGGTAACAAGCTTTATAGTTAATTAACTTCTTGGCTTATTGCCTCAGTTCCTTCAAGACTGCTCAAAAACCAACAAGGCCTGCCCTGACCACCCCTCTAATACTGCAACCTGCCCCTCCACCATTCCTTGGTACCTCCTTATCCTGCCCTACTTTTTCTTTTTTCCACAACACCTATCAATTTACATAAGTTACTTATGTACTGTTTATTGTTTGTTATCTCTTCCTACCTCTAGAATATAAGCTTCATGAGGACGCAGAGCTTTTGTTTGATTTATAGATATATCCTAAGCATCTACAACAGTGCTTGGGACAAAGAAATCATTCAACATCTAACATAGTACCCTCAAAAAAAGGTTGTGAAGTGAATGCCTGGGTAATATTTAAGAAATGTTTTACTATAATAAAAAGTATTTTCATTGCAAAAGAAAAAATTATTCTTACCCAAACAGGTTGAGAAGTATGAATTTTACGAGTTTTACTTACCTTAAGTATCTGAAGATTTAGTTGAAACAAATGAGTTAAGATCAAAGTTAATTATTGTTTAATAAAATCAGACATCTGTATCTCACTAGGTCAACATTCACAGATAGCCCGCCTATTTACAGATTCCAAGAAACAGCAATTTGGGCTTGGACTGCAAATGAACTGGAAAATAGAATTTCTCTTCCCAAGCAATTAACAATCCAGATGACAATATGCAATCCATAAACAAAGTGCTAATCAACAATTTTCTAAAACAAATGCAAATACTTAGCAAGTTCACTTCTGTCTTACAGCAGATGGCTGACCAAAACAGTGCTTTGTTCATGTTTTTAACAAATCTTCCACAATGAATAATCATGCTCAAATGCTTTCTCTTGTCTTTGTCTATGGATGGAGTCCCTGACACATTCTATCTAAAGGCACCTACCTGACTGGGCTCCAGGAAAGGAAACTGAACTTTTTCTACTCTGATAACCTTCAACTCTTCCCTATTTCAGATGTTCAAATACTTCCATTTGCAAAGTTCAGCCAAGTTCACGAACTATCTGCCAAAACAACAAAATACCAAAAGACCTGGGACCTTGGCAGCGAAGGGATGAAGGTTAAAAGCTATGTTTGAACAATTCCTTCCTCTCCTTTACTAGGTTCAAAGTCTTTCTTTAACCTATCAATTCATTATGGAAGCAATACAACACAATGGTTCAAAAACATGGATTTTGAAGCCAGACAGCCTATTCTATCATTTACTTCCTCTACTCACCTCTCAAGTTTCCTCCCTATAAAATGGTATATACAACAGTACCTTCCTCATTCGTTTGAAGATTAAACAGGTCAATGTGTCTGTAAAGCACAGTAACTGATACTTGATATTCGCCATTAATTACTAAAATCTCTGAATATTATTTCTGAGTTTTACAAGTTAAAATTTACTTTTAATAATGTAGATCCACAAAATCCATTGTGACTAACGAATTTCAGATTTGTCAAGGAATCAATTACAAGCTATAACCTGCTTGATAAATTGAGGGCTCACAAAGGAAACTAATAAGAAAAATGTTCAGTGTCTGAGAAGCTATAGGAAGTAAAATAACAAGTGTCAATGTCAAACAAGAATTTAGAAAGCTATTAATACTCCTTGAGTATAAAAGGATGACAATTGAAACTGTACCCTTGGAAAGTTCCTTTTGTAGGACAATTTAGACAAGAACCTAGAAGCAGAAACGAGTAAGAAACTTGCACAGCAGCAACTGGGCAATAATCCAGGTCAGAGAGCAATAAAGGCGTAGATTAGAGGACAAAATGACACAGGAAAGAGTAGGTAGGCTACAAAGTCTGAGAGTAAGAGGAGGTAGAAAGGGACTTCTATACTTTCTGAAGGACCAAACAGAAGATTTTAAATTTGTTAAAAAACAAAAATAAGAATATGCAACAAAGACCTCTGTGACCTGTGCTTGAATCCCGTCTCTATCTCCCTAATTGTGTGAACTTGGAAAAAGTCTAAAACATTTATTATTAAGCCCTTTAAATTAAAAGTTTCCCAACCCTTGTTCTAAAGCCCTATCAAAGCAGATTTCAAAATGAGCTGGATAAATAATGAAGAGGCTGGAGACTGTACAGTGTAAGGTCCACAATTCCACTTTACTCCTTAGTCTGTTGCTTTAAGAAAGAAGTGTTGCTCCCTTCCCATCTACTTAATCTTTAATGTGGTTGTTAGTAAAAGTATTGACACTCTTTAAAAACTAATCCTTCTCAGCACTGCAAACACTAGACCTAGAGTCTGCTTTAAGCATTTAAATAACAAGGGCAGATCTTAAGAGTCCTTTATCCTTTTTGTCAACAACAAATCTACAAATAGGATCAAAGTAGTTTGAAATTAAAAAAAAAAAAAAAAACTAGTTCTTTAAAGTGTTTTTTTTTTTTACACCAACCTGCTTTCACTTTATTCTCCTGTTTTTATACATTCTCCTGCTCCCAGATTTGAAAACAGAACATGATGTGAGCCCAGCAGTCCAGCTCAGAGTTGCACACTACTCAAATCTGAACTAACCAGTGGCCACGCTGAGATGGCTCTTTAAAGTGTTTTTAAAAAACAGTAATAAACACTCTACCCGTAGATGACAAAGCAGTAGCTCTTAAGATTTACTCATTAGAGTTAGAAAGAACCAGAACCAGAATAATTTTTCAGAACTGATTTTTTTAGGCAAACATCTAGGTAACTTGCCAATCATGATAAGCACCCCTTTGCAATGACATTCCTCAACAAGCCTTTACCTTTTCTAATGGAACTATGATCTCCTATGAAACCATGTTTCATACCATATATTTTATTCATAATTGCAAAGTATTATCTTTGCCACTTACAAAACATCAAATGTAAGGAAAATCTAGACATTGAACCCAGGGGTGTTTTACCACTGAGCTATACCCCCAATTCTTTTTTTTTTTTTTTTTTTTTTTTTTTTTTTTAAAAAAAAAAAGGGTCTCATTAAACTACCCAACCTGGCCTCAAAATTTGTAATTCCCCTGCCTTAATCTCCCAAATTGCTGGATTACAAATGTACAACACAGCACCTGGTCCCTATTAAAAAAAAAAAAAAAAAAAAAAAAAAAGAGGAGGAGGAGAAGAAGAAGAAGGCGACGACGACTGGGATTATTGAATTATTTTTAAATTTTTCAATTAAAACTCGGAAAGTTTGATAGTAAAAGAGAAGCAACTGTTTTAATTTGTTTGTCAATGGGTGTTCCTATCAGGTTTAGGGGACCAAATATTTCAAAATATATCACAATAGAGTCATTAGAGATGAGGAATATATTAGAAGAAAGCAAGAAAAGAGCACAAGTGGTAATTTAGTCAGAAAAGGGTAGCAAAATCAGAATTTATTTTCCCCAGGAAAAAGTGACAAAACTTAACAAAAAAAGCATTCATCCTAAAAGGATATTAGCAAAATCAACCATTTCACATCAGTGTCCACAGAGCACAAATATGATAACAAATTACAATTTTACTGTGACTCTGAAAAATAAATATTAGAAAGTCAGTGAGTGTGCCTGAGAAAATACTCTTTTCTAAAATGCCTTTAGCGGGGGCTGGGGTTGTGGCTCAGTGGTAGAGTGGTAGAGCACTTGCCTAGCATGTGCTCAGCCAGGGTTTGATCCTCAGCACCATGTAAAAATAAAGGCATTGTGTTTGTTTTAGTTGTACACAATGCCTTTATTTTTACGTGGTGCTGAGATCGAACCCGGGCAGTGCACGTGCTAGGCAAATGCTCTACCACTGAACCACAACCCCATCCCCTAAAGAAATATTTTTTAAAAATAAATAAATAATACAATGCCTTTAGCTCCAGCATTTTGGAAGATGGGAAACTGTCTAAGACTAGAAGTAAAGTTTAGTATCATATACTCCTCTGGAGTTTAGTCTCCTCTTTCTGTAGGACTCACAAGGAAAGGATAGTTTGTAGCAGAAAGGGGAGTGTGATTCAATCTTTCTGATTAGAAAAACATATGCTTAAATTTATAATAACTACCAAAATCTCCTTGGTTATAGGAATCCAAGTCGACTATATCCAGACTGGAAAAAGAGAAGTTATTTTTATAATTTCTTTATTCAGAAAAAGAAAAGGTCTCAGTCCAGAAAAAAGTAGTGTGCTCATTAATTAACTTGGTTAATGATTAGAGTTATAAAACAGAAAAATGTACGGATCCAAATCAATTAAAGTTGCCTTCACTCAAATCCACCTATTAACCACAAAGATTATTAACTCTTCAATGACAGTATCTGCCATTATTAATTAGCCATTTTGACAGAGTGTTATTTTCAGCTGGGCACAGTGGCACATGCCTGTAATCCTGGCACCTCAGGAGGCTGAGACATTACTGAACTTGATCTCAAGTTCAAGGCCAGCCTGGACAACTTATCAAGACCCCGCCTCAAAATTTAAAAAGAAAAATATTTAAAGATGGGGGAGACTGAGGATGAAGCTTAGTGATGAAACATCTATCTGCCTAGCATAAGCAGGGTACTTGGTTCAATCCCCAGTACAGGAGGGAAAGAGTGTTATTTTCAATCAAGACAGATGTTTTAGTCACTTCAGAAGCTCCCTATTCCTCTATTAGAAATCGGGGGGGGGGGGGGGGGGGGGCACGGGATGGACAATGACACACCACCACCACCACTATAATGGCATGAAGCTATACTATCTTGCTTTCCTAATAGCATTTTATTATGCTCAGCTAATTAATTTGAAATATTTGTCTAAAAGATCATGGAAATAACAGCAAGAACATTCAATGATATAGCAAAAGAGCTTTCATATTGAAAGCAGGAAATTGCATTTCCATTCACAGCTCACACAAAGTCAAGAGCAAAGCATCCCCATGTATAAGCAAGAGCCAAGCTGAACCACAAGAGAAACATGGTTAGAAACTGCATTTGGAATTTATTATAATAATTAATACATTTATTTTTTAATTATATTCTAGTAAGCATTAGGGAGAAAAATTGAGATTTTACACAACATTCAAGAGACAGCATGTGGGTTCACAGTGATAACAAACTAGCAGACCTACCTCTGCTCCCATCCCCATTCCAATCCCTCCAAGTACACAGCCTCATTACTGACTTTACTTGTAAGAAAAAAAACTGGGTATCTGAAACTGTTGTGTTCAAGCAAATTCAATGGCCCCACAAAATTCAAAAGAACTATAAATCAACAATAATTATTAAGCACTTACCAGGGCAACAATGAAAGTATGTCTGTCTTTTGCTTGCCTTAGAAACTGCTGAAAAGAACTTCTCAGAACTTCAGGCCCAAAAGTCCAAGCTCCTGCCAGATCTCTTGCCAGCTCCTCAACTTAGCACCCCCAAACAAAGCCAGTTTTCCTCCTTGCAAAATCTACTGCCTGCCCCATTTCTAAATTAGCAAACAACATTCTCCCAGACCCAAAAGCTGCAAAACCTGGGGTTACTTTGAAATAGTCCCTCTTTGCCACATATATCCAGTTAATCACTTCATCCTGCAGAATCTTCCCAGCATGTCTTGTATCCATTCTTTCCTGTTATGGTTTGGATATGAGGGGTTCCCCCAAAAGCTACTGGGTTACTGTAAAAGGTAAACAGATCACGAGAGCTGTAACTTAATCAGTCCACCTAGTTTAAATAGGCAGGTGGGCATGACAAGGGGAGGTGGGTCACTGGGCGAATAACCTGAAATGGTACATCGTCCCTGTAGCCGCCCCCACCCTCGCCCTGGCTCCTCCCTGGCTACCATAAGCGCAGCAGCACTCCTACACCAAGCCCTTCTTCCTCCATAATATTCTGCCACAGCTGGGGCCCAGAGCAAAGGAGTCAGCCAACAATGGACTGAACCTCTGAAACATGAGTCAAAATAAACTTTTCCTCCTCTACATAATACTTGTCAGGTATTTTGGTCACTGTGATGAAAAACTAACACAGGAACTGGTACCAAAAAGTGGGGTCACTGATGTGACTAACTTGACCATGTGGTTAAGTAGCTGGAACTGGTATACAGAAGGAGTTTGAAGATGTAGGAGAAATCCTTGAATGTTCTAAGCAGCGCTAGTAGGTGATTCTGGTGGGAGCTCAGAAGTGTTGAATATAGATAAGACTTCAGAGAGTAAAGACTGTGCTTATGAGGTTTCTGAGGGGAATGGGGACACTATTGGAACTAGAATAGAGGTCATTTGTGTTACATTCTGTCAAAGAATTTATCCACATTTTTCCCAGGTCCTGCGGCTTTCTGTAAGGCTGATTTAAAGGTGATGGACTAATTAATCTGGCTAAAGAAATTTCAAGGCAGCACAGCAATCAGGCAGTGACATGTATATTACTATAGGTTTTTAGTTAGGTTTACTGTGAGAATCTGGAGCAGAAAGCAAAGCAGAAGAATTTTTAAATCTTGCAGTTTGAGGGGCTGGGGTGGTGGCTCAGTGGGAGAGCACCTGCCTAGCATGTATGAGGTAGTGGGTTCAATTCTCAGCACCACATATAAAAAAACTAAAATAAAGGCCCATTGACAACTACAAAATATTTTTAAAAAACATGCAGTTTGACCAGTAAAGTACATGTAAAACTGGGGCCAAGGAAGGTGTGGTTATTTGAAGACATTACCACCACTAAAAGAGAAATTAAGTACCTTGCACAGAGACAATAGGAAAATAAAGCCTTGAAGAAATCTCAGGAATTGGCAAGACCACACCCATTACAAACTCAACTGTATAAAAACAAAAATTCCTTTGAGACCACAGGGACACCCTGCTCATAGAAGGGAGCCCAGGAAGATGTTACAGCATGCTCAGCTACCCAGGCATTCAGAGGTCATTACAGTCTTGGTGCTAGGGGGCCCAGCTACTGCTCAAACTGGTGTGGACCTTGGCATCGTCCATATGATGTTGGTTCTGAGCAATGTTGGAATGCAAAAGTTAGAGGTTCATAGAGGTTTCCACTGAGATTTTAAAGGAAGGCCTGGGAAGGCCAGGTAAAGTATAGCAGGGTTAGAATCCCTATAGCTGCCCCTGAAGGGGTGATGTGTAAAATTGTAAAGGTGAAGCCAACACTGCAGTGAAGACCCCCAAGATGACAGTAATGTAGATTATCTGCTGAGGAAAGCTACTGATTGTGGTGAAAGCCAGGCTTAGACAGAGGACAATGCACTTCAACCAGCAAGGTCAAAGGAGGAGCCCTTTAGAGATCACATCTCACCATCATACATGCCAGATATGGAGCTACAGGACTTGTTTGCCCACTTGGGTTTTGGTCTTGTTTTGGTCCCATCCCTTCTTTCTATGTCCCTATTCCTCCCTTTTGGAATGAGAATACTTATTCTATGCCATTGTATATTGGATATATTTATCATTAGAGGGGTTCCCAGCCAAGAATTTGCTTTAAGTCTTAAAGGAAACTTGGAACTTGGAACTTTTGGGCAATGCTGGAACTGTTAAAACTATGGGCTTCTTTGAGATGGACTACATGAATTTTGCAATGTGAAACTGACATGAGCTTTTGTGGGCCAGGGGCAGAATGGTATGGTTAGATATGAGGCGCCCCCCCAAAAACTCTTTGTTAATGCAAGAGGTAAAATGATTAGATCATGTCCCTCCCACTCCCCCTTTCTCAGCTTCCTGATCACTGTGAGCCTAGTACTTTCCTCCACCATGCCCTTCTACAATAATGTTTCATCTCTACTCAGGTCTAAATCAATGGGACCATCCAACCATGAACTGAACCTCTGAAACCATGAGCCAAAATAAATCTTTTCTCTTCTGCTCCCATGTACCCGGGCTCAGGTTCTTGATCTTAGCTCCCCATGTCCTACTCAACTATTGCAACAGTCACCTAACTACTTTTGCTGTCCAATTTCTTCCCCACTACAGACCACCCCCCCCACCCCAGAAGTTATTGTGTGTACCTTTTCTTATCCCACTTAAGTCTGTGACTTATATTCTTTTGGAAATAAGTCTTATTTCAATATACTTTTTTTTTTTTGGGGGGGGGGTTTACTGGGGATTGAACCCAGGGTGCTTAATCACTGAGACACATCGTCAGCCCTTTTTGTTGTTTTATATATATATTTACATATATAAATAAATGTAAAGCTTTTCTTATATTTATGTGTGTATATGTGTGTGTGTGTGTGTGTGTGTGTAGTTGTTGTTATTTATTTAATTTTTTATGTGGTGATGGGGATTAAACCCAGGGCCTTATGCATGCTAAGCAAGTGTTTTACCACTGAGCTATCTCCCCCAGCCCCACAGTTTTGTTTTGTTTTGTTTGTTCCCAAACAGGATCTCGCTAAATTGCTACAGCTGACTTTGAACTTAAAATCCTCCTGCCTCAGCCTTATGAGTTGCTGGAATTACAGACGCACATCATTGCACCTGGCTCAATTTACTTTTAAATATCCCATAACTTGTTCTGCCATGACAAGAATCAAATAAAGAGTAAATACATTTTTTTAATGGCCTTGGGTCATCATTATTACAAGAGTATCAGAAGCATAATAAATAATATTCATAAAAACATTATTGAGTTCCCAGGCTAGCTGGGTCTCACTTTATCACTCCTACTTCTGACATACATGAAGTGTTTATATTTAATTTCTATTGGACTAGTTAGAGGCCTTTTTTTTGCTCTTCTCCTGGATTAAGGTTGTGTTTTACAGTTGATAATGCTGCCTGACAACTGAACACCAAACACATGAGAGATATTTAACTTTCTTATTTATAAAGCCTTACCGTTCCAAATTTATTCAAAATTTATGGAAGGCAGGGACTCTCCTTTATACAATTTATATTTCCTGTTATTCATAGCTACTGTTCCATTACCTTATAATTCGTGAAATCACAATCTTCACATAGAACTTATATTTTTTAAAAAATCAGCCAGTAAGTAAGTGTACTTTACAAACAGGAATTCGACCCCAATAAATTATATAACAAGTTCATTAAAGTTGTTGCTATAAAAAGCATCAAAGGTTTTTATGTTTAGTTTTTCTTATATTTATGTATATGTCTATGCATATGCATGTACATATGTGTATACATAAAACTGGACTCAAGTGCAGCCTTGAACTATTTACCTTCATCAGTCAGACTTTCGCAGCCACAGAACTAAACAGCTATACTCCAAACAGGTGCCAGGGATTTGCAGCATAAAGAAACAAATGCCAGATAGGGCAGGAACTTTGTACCTACAGCTAGAAGTCAGAAGTGCAGAAGATTTTTATGCTGTATAAGAAGACTGAAGAAGAGGGGCTGGGATTGTGGCTCAGCGGTAGCGCGCTCGCCTGGCACGTGCGCGGCCCGGGTTCGATCCTCAGCACCACGTACAAATAAACCCATTGTGTACAGCTAAAGCAAATAAATAAATAAATATTTAAAAAAAAAAAGAAGACTGAAGAAGAATGGAGAGTTCAGTCCCCATCCTCTGCTGCTGCTGGATTCTCCTATTGTGCCTGTGCCATCATGATAGGAGCAAGATTAGTAGTTCACCTCTGCAATAAAATCTTTTTTAAAACAGCCTAGAAAATTCTGGTAAAGATGCAATTATTTTACAAAATCTGAGATGTATTTGTCTGTTTGATTTTTCAAAAACAAAGGTATTATTTTACTTTCACTCAAAAACAACTATATCAGGTTGGGTGCAGTGGTGCACGCCTATAATCAATCCCACCATTTTGGGAGGCTGAGGCAGAAGGATTCCAAGTTCAAAGCCAACCTCAGCAACTTAGAGAGATCCTAAAGCAACTCTAAATAAAATATAAAAAAAGGGCTGGGGATGTGGCTCACTGATAAGCAATCACCAGGTTCAATCCCTGATAGCAAAAAAAAAAAAAAAAAAAAAATCATTTGATCAATATAGCTACACACACACACACACACACACACACACACACACACACACACACACACACTCTGAGATTTTTCAAGCAATGCCTCTCAGAACAACATCTACTTATATGGAACATAGCCTTACATATGTTCACTAACGTTAACTGGGGAAAAAATTACACAGGGTAGTTCATCCTGTTCTATTCCCCCATATATGTTCCTATGGCATGGTATCAGTGCTTCTCTGTCTGGTTCGTTGCTTTGACACAAAGCCTTGATGTGGCTTTGTTTAATCAAGCTTTATGGGCTTTCCTGCCACAACATCAGCATCTGCAATGATGGGAAATAAAGCAAGCCACCTCAATGGCAAATAAAAGCCTGTTTTTTCACTCTTCTATTATTTGCTAAAACCAAGATGGAAGGGCCTGGGAGAACTGGTTTTCTTCCCAAAAAATAAATAAACATAAGATTACAAATACATTATATGTGTATATGATATAAGAAATTTCTGCATACAGTTTTAACATGCTAACAGAAGAAAGACAAATATATGAAATTTCAAATATTCTAAAATAATCTTTTTTCAGGAGTTGGGGGACAGTACTAAGGATCGAATCCAAGAGTGCAGTACCAGTGAGGTACAACCCCAACCCTTTTAATTTTTTCAGATAGGGTCTCACTAAGTTGCCCAGGCTGGCCTTGAACCTTCAATTCTCTTGCCTCAAACTCCTGAGTTCCTGGGATTACAAGCATGGCCATCATGCCCAGCTAAAAAATAATATTTTTTAATGCTTTGTTAATTTTTCTCAAGTTTAGACCAGTTCATGAACATATACAGTATCTAAGGACAATAAGAGAAGAGATACAAGGCAAACAGTGATGGCAGTAACCAAGACATTCTGAAAGTTTCTACTTGTCTATATTCCACATACAGATAACTGGGGTAAACCACATTTCAAACTCTGAGCGCAATTGGGGGGTGGGAGGGCATCCTTTGGAATCCAGAAGGTTTATCCATCCAGTCTGTATCACAAACCAAAACTGTGCCTTACCAAGGACTTGGTGTGGTTATTTTAAGCTGAGACTGGTGTTTTTAAACACACAAGATGTAACCAGTTTTAATGTCAATTTATAACAACACATATCACTGAACTGAAGAATAGCCCCTACGTTTAGATTTTAAAAATTAAAAAAAAAAAAAAAAACACTATCCATTTTGAAAGAACACTTGAATCACATAAACTGATGCTCTGTTATAAATACCAGACAAAAGGAAAAGGCTTTCACCTTTTGCCAGAAGGCACAATTCCAATGTAAATTGAGAAGAGGAGGGACTGATTTCATGTTAGACTTGCCTGATAATTACTGTGGGATTACAGTTGCACTGCAGGTCCTGCCTGGTCCTGGCTGTCCCTGACTGCAGTAACCCCTCCCGTGGCCACTATCTCTGTTCCTGTTTTACTATCTTGGCTTCTTGCACTCTCAGTATCCAGCTCATGTAGAAAAATCTGTAGTATGCCAAACTACACAACACCTGGGCAATGTAAGAGGATCCTCTCTCAGAAATACAGTCTAGTATTCTCTATAACAACCAGTTCAAAGGAAGGAATTTAAAGAAAACAAACATGAAAAAGGACTCTGCTGAGATTCAAGAGACCACAGCTTTAGACAGAATACACTATTGGTATAACTTCATTGACATTATTATTAGAAAAAAAAATCAAATAACATAAAGCAAGCATGAAACATACTAGATGAGTACTATATGCCACTAAGGTGTGATAAATCTAGACATATTATCTTTAAGACAGGAAACATCCAAAGACTCAACAAACACTTTTAACCAAGCTCCACTTAACCTACAAGGCTAACCACACATCACCATCCTTGGATAAAATATACCAGGGGAATTCATGGGACTGTGGGGTTCCCCCACTGGTATGCACAGCATATTTCTTTATCCTGATGAATGGTGGGTCCAAACCAAACATGTAATGCTAATTGTAATTATTTATATATGTAGGCAAAAAATGTATTTATGAGAATCAGTTAAACTGAGTACTTTGGATAAAAATCAACAAAGTGAATCAATGAATAAAAATATTAAAACAAATATAGGAAGAAACTGAAATAAGGTGGGGAGGCTGAAAACAATCTATACTCCTGTCTGAAGAAAGAACTATTAACAGTTCCATTCCAGATTTCACCAGCCTCAGAATATTGAACCCAGGGCCTTATGCATTGCTAGGCTCTGAACTATATTCCCAATCCCTCAATTGCAAATTTTAATACTGTTTATACATTAGCAATATCCCTTCAGGGAGAGGAAAATGGCAATACTATAGATTAAAATTGTGTATGGAAAAAAAAAAGGTGGGGAAAAAAGTTTCCTTATATGCACCAAGAGCCTAACTTAAATGAATTTTCTGAATGCCAAAGGCCTTTTCCATCTGCTGACATGATTTCCTCATCTCCAAAAGAGAACTGTCAGGTACTATCTTCCTTTTTTATCTGGGTCCCAAATCCAACATGAAGGCTTATGATCCAGGGAAACAATGTGCCAAAATCTGGGCAAAACAGCCCAGTGGACAGCAGATGGAAAAGGCCTTTGGCATTCAGAAAATTCATTTAAGTTAGGCTCTTGCTGCATATAAGGAAAATCACCTCCCTTCCCCACCTGTACACAATTTTATAGTATTGCCATTTTCCTTTCCCTGAAGAGATATTGCTAACATATAAACAGTATTAAAATTTGCAATTGAGGGATTGGGAATGTACTCAGTGCCTAGCATGTACAAGGCCCTGGGTTCAGTTCCCAGCACCACCAAAAAAACAAAAACCTTATAACTAAAGTAGGTCAATCCTGCCTATTACCATCATACCATGTGGCTATAAGCACGAAGCCACAGTACAGAACCTGTTAAAAAACAGAATTATTTTTTCTATTTCAGTCCCAAGGTACTGTTACTCCTACTCTAACAAGCAGGAAGTGCTTCTCCCCATGTAAACAGTATTTTTTCTTTTTCCTTATGTTAAATATAATTTACAAATTATAAATAATTAAATGTTGAGAGCATTATCATTTAAAGCAAAAGAACAGAGGAACAGAGTAGGAATCCTAACGTTGCTTCAGATTTTGAAAATTCTCTCTGTACTCTAATGATAATTATTATAAAGAGTCTTAAATGGCTCTTTATCTGCTGACTGTGACATCACCACTGGCAGCGGCTGCTTTGTAATTGTTTTGGGGAGAAGCACTGAACATCTCTGAGCTGCTATCACATGCATTCTCACTCAACTCCCTCCCTATCATCCAAACACTGTATTTAGCAAACAATATAAACAATACATCAATTAGAGCTCTTTAAAACTGAGAGTCAAACAAAAAGAAATACCAATTATCTGGTTTTCTGGTTTACAACTACATAATTTTGGAGCTAGATTTATTTGCCTTAAAAGTTATAATGAGCTTTCAAATCATTCTCTCATCCTCTACATTTATATTAATCTTTTTCCGACAAATGTCTATATTTTGACTTCATGACTCATTCTGCCCTGAACAGATAGTGCTTCAATTTCTCTTATTCTAACTTCATCAAAAAAGAAACCACAATTACAAAATTCAAAATAAAGATTCCTATAATGGTTGATTTGAGTGTCAGTGAAAATATATTTGTGCTCTGTTGCAATTCCTCTCAAAAAGTCCAATTAGTACTGAATGAAAACAACAGGAAAATACAGGTCCAAAGATGTTAACACATGTGGAAGAGTATATACCATTTTGCCAACAAATGAGGTTTTGTTGGTAATAATTCTCTCATTTCATCAACACAGAGACAAATTTATGGTTTTAGTAATTTCTAAATTTGTACCACTCACTTAAAGCAAGTTGGTCTGCACTGAAACTAACATGGCCCCTAAACTTCTCTTCCTTCTAAAGATAAGGATTGTGGATAAGGCCACAAAACCAGACTAGAATTATCAGAGTGCACCACCTTCATTCTAAAGCAGTACTAAAAAAAAAGAATTCTGTTCCTGCTTTCTTTCCTAGAACTTTCCTTCACGGTGAAAACATCATACTAGAAACTTACATCCCTCTGATCCCATCTTTAAGGATAATAATGCTGTAATACCAAATTTCCAACCTTGGCATGAAAAATTTAGGGACATATCATTCTTTTTTTAATATTTATTTTTTATTGTAGGTGGACACAATACCTTTATTTTATTTATTTTTATGTGGTGCTGAGGATTGAACCCAGGACCTTGCACGTGCTAGGTGAGCGCTCTATCACTGAGCCACAACCCCAGCCCATATATCATTCTCTTTTGAGAGACTATCCTATGGATTGTAGGATGTATCACTGTCCAGTGACAACAGAAGCCAGGAGCAGTCTTCCTAGTTTCTGACAACCAAAAATGTCTCCAAATGTGGCCACATGTCCTCTGGGAGGCAAAATCACCCTAGCTGAGAACTACTGCTTTAAAAATCCCATTGTTTGCCTCTCTATAAAGCCTAGGAGGAGGAGAATAGGTTCAAAGAATGAGAATAACTTCAAAATTCTTCTCACTGTCTCCAATTGATAATGAACAACTTTGAAGACTAGGAACCTGGTCTTGGAGCCACTAGTACCCGAAGCTCTAACCCAGCTGCTTCAGCTCTGATTGGCAAACATATGCCCCTCTACTTGCCATAATCATCTTTTAAAAAATTCTCATGCCCTTGAATGAGAAATGGGGCCAAAAGTGTGAGAGTTTGAGTCTCCTAAAAGACAACTATAAGAATTATTTTTTATTTCCATTGTGCCTTTAGTTATTCATTTCACCTTTCATGATTGATGATTTAGACTAAAACATGAGTTATTAGGCTGTATTCTAAACATAAATTGGTAAATACTTTAATAGAAAAAAACAACCCATGAAAAAGAAAGAGCAAAGAAAAGCTTTTCTTTAAGGCTCGAGTCCCCTTGATAATGATGCTATTCATGGATCAGAAAAGATACTGATTTCATGAGTATACAGCACAATAGCTTCTTGTTACAATAACCAGTACAATATACCATTTATCTAAAGACTGGTGGGGAGCAAAATCAAATTCTAGTAACTACAGGTAACTCACCTTTGTTTTTTTAATAACTCTGGAAAAAATATTATTGATTCAGCAAGGTTTAGCATGAGTATTACTGATAGTTACCATTTCCATTTTCTGCAAGAATGTTTTATTGACCCTATTACAGTCTGGATATGAATGGATAAAGAAAATGTGGTATATATATATACACAATGGAATATTACTCAGCAATAAAAGAGAATAAAATAATGGCATTCACAGGTAAATGGATGAAGTTGGAGAATAGATGCTAAGTGATGTTAGCCAATCCCCAAAATCCAAATGCTGAATGTTTTCTCTGATATAAGGAGGCTGATTCACAGTGAGGTTGGGACAGGGAGCATAGGAAGATTAGAGGAACACTAGAAAGGCCAATGGGGAGGGAGGGGCAATAGGGTTAAAAAAAAAAAAAAAGGAGGTACAATGGGTTGGACATCATTACCCTAAGTGCATGTATGAAGACACGAATGGTGTGAATATACTTTGTACACAACCAGATATGTGTAAAAATGTGCTCTATAAGTGTAATATGAATTGTAATGCATTCTGCTGTCATATATAACAACTTAGAATAAAAGAAAAGGAAAAAAAAAAGATTTAAAATGGGGGAAAAAAGACACATTCAAGCAAGAGTATACATGGCAGGGTGAGCTCCAGTATTATAGTCAATCTTCTGTATTCACGGGTTCTGTATACAAAGATTCAAATAACTGTGATTGAAATTATTGGGGGTGGGGGAGGGTGATAAATTACATTTGCACTAAAAGTGCACACACTTCTTTTTCTGGTCATTATTTCCTAAACCATACAGTATAACAACTACATCATAGTATTTACAATGTATTAGGTCTTGTAAGTGATCTTGAGATGATTTAAAGTATGTGGAAGGATATGCACAGGCTTTATGCAAATATAAATCATTTTATATAAGGAACTTGAGCAGCCCTGGATTTTGGTAGAGAAAGACATTGGGGAGGATTCCTGTTCCAATACCCTGCAGATACCAAGGGACAACTATATTCAATCTTTATAAGAAGTCACATCTTTTTAGGCAATAATACTGTGGTCAACCTGGAATTATTCTACCAGATTTAAATATCAAAATTCAGTTAAGTAAAACCGTTACACCTTATTTCTTACATCTATCACATACTCCATGTGTAACTGTTGTTCTGTATCTGAGACTTGTGTTTTCTTTCCATGAGTCTCACTTGGTCCAGTACACAAAGCTTGCTACATGCTCATAATGCAAAAAAAATCATGAATCAGAGATAACTGCTCATTCAGACTCACATATTTGTGGAGATCCTCCAACTGAGCCAGGTGAGTACTGTGAAATGAAATGGAAATAGGGAGCAAATTGTTTAAATACGTAACACAGACAAATTGTTCTGAAAAGCATACATCTGAAAAGCTTGAAATCGTGACTGAAAATATATTACTACAATAGGCCTTAAGACAACAGACAGTAATGGTCATGACCAAAAAAAAAGGATGTAAAATAACAATGATAGGTCATCAAATTTCCAATACTGCCACCAACCGTGATCTGTGATGGGAACAACTGGCACAGTTTCTTGGGAATCTCCATTTTCTTAGGATGCTCAGTTTCTTAGGACTCTCCACACCAATGAACAAAATTCACAACTGAAAATTTCCCAAATGTATTTAAAACTAACTAAAATATGGTGCTTTTAGGTACTTTTTAAGAGAACACAATAAACCAAAATTTTCTTCATTGGACTTTCTAATGAATATACAAGCCTTAAAACTGAGCTTATAATGTAGAAAAGTTAGTCTTTTACTCTAATAAAATTTAAATTGCAGGTATTTTGAAAAACATACTGAATTTAAAAATTAAAATTGTTAATTCTGTGACCAAAAAAAAAAAAATCACTGTGTCCCAGGTGGGAGGGTACCATACCTGTAACTATACTGGTTCGTTCTCCTGTGGAGCCAGAAACAATAGCACAAAATCATACCAGAACACAGTGAAAATTAGAGTCACTGAAACAGGCCGCAACAGGTCATCAGAGCAGGAAGGGTCTGACACGGAACCAGGAACAAAGCTAATGCCCAGGGATACAGTGCCAGGTTAGGAAGGAACAACAAGACATAGCATTTCTCAACAAGCAAGGAGAAGCAGTATCTGTGGGAACACAGCAAAAGCCTAACTGCCCGCTACCCACAGGTAGGCCCATGAAGCAGGTTAGATGAGCAAGACAAACAGTGAGAGAATAACACTAAAACAACACTGAGGTTATAACCATTTATACTAACAATGAAGCTTTTCTAAAACCATCAATTATTGAGTACTTACAAAGTACTTTATATACCTTATCTAATTTAGTTCTCACAAAAATACTATGAGGCAACTATTAACACCATTTTAAACATAAGGATACAGAGTTCCAGAAAAGTTACATAGTCCGTTAAATGGCAGAGCTAGTGTCCGAGCTGAGAGCTTTATGATTCCAAAGTCAGGGTCCTCCAACTGACAAGAATAACCTCCCTATGGCTTCTAAGTGCACGCTTTTTTTTCCTGTTTAAGCACACAGTCCAAAAGGTTAAAAAGTTTAAAGCTACTGGCAGCACCCTATTGTTAAGGACTCCATTTGCATTTAAAAGTCTGTCATGTGTCACTCTATCAGGTTGGGGGAAAAAAAGGTATCATAAAATATGAGGGAATCCAACCATCACAAGGTAAAGGGAGGGGGCAGTATTATTAAGATTTAGTATGCAACATGGAAGAAGCTAGAATGCTCAGGATCAAAATACTGCCTGCACATGTAAATAAAAGATTTGACAAACTAACAGCAGTGGAGGTCAAAACATGGCTCTCATACCAGGAACATCAAAATAACCAAGGAACTTGTTAAGAATCAAGTTCTCAGGACCTACACCAGATCTACAGAATAGACAATTCAGGGTAGGGCCTAGCAATCTGTGTTTTAACAAATCCTAGAATGATTCTGATGACCATGCTCAAATCTGAGAACCATGTAACTATAGAATATAGAATAGAACATAGTATTCTGTAATGTTCTTAAAAGCAATACATAACTAATGTCAATGAAGAATTACATAAACCTTAAGTAAAACTGGTGTGCTGATGTAGGACAAATTAGGCTAAACTCATTACAAAAATTATTAAACAATTTCCAAAGAAATAATTTCCAAAGAAAAGGGTTAGGATCCTTGAATTGGTGTTAAGATCAAAATTGGTATTCCTAAAGACAAACCTTCCTTACCCACTTAAATAATACTGTCCATCTTTAAATCAATACTGCCAATAAATCATATAAGGTATTTCTTACTGCAGTCATTACCAAAATCAAAACAATGAAGTGAGATAAGAGACCACTTCTTAATCCTTGAGGTGTTTTAATGCTCAGCCACGTGAAAAAACCTTTTCACTCTCACAAAAGCTTAATATCTGGATAACTATCATATATACCACATATCCACACAACCCATTAAATTCCCCAAAGTGCAAAAATGACTGGTTTATGCCCAGAATTGCATAATTACACACTATTAAAAGCAGACATTTGAAATAATTTCATGCAACCCTATTATTTTATAAATTAGGGAACAAAAAGCCAAAAGACTCATGTGAACAGTTGGCTACTGGCAGAACTAAAACCAGAGTCTGAGCTTCCTGACTTCTTCCATCCAGTTCAGAGCATTCTCAACCCATACCACTCTGCCTCAGCCATCATTTAACTTACTACAAAAGAACACGTGAATTAGTGAAATTTTAGCAAGTTCCAAATGCCTCTGGAATTAATATAAACTTTTTAAAAATAGGTTATTCAGCTATATTAAAGAAATGAAGGAAAAATAAATCATGACCTGACAAACTGCATACAAAACAAGACCATAAATCTGCATACCACTCCAGTCACAAGATAGTATCTGTTTACACCATAATTGAATCCTGTACTATGAAAAGATAAATCAATTATTGAATAAACAGGCAATTGTATAAATTAGTACTCATTTAATCACAAATTGTTTTTGACTAGTCACTTTATTTCAACAAGGATAATCACAAGTATGACACTCATCACTGTGAACAATTACAAAGCACCTACTGTGAGTTTCCAAACACAGAGGATATAATAGTGAGTGGACCAACAACTAGGCAAAGGCTCTCCTGAGAAGTATTGACTAATGAGGGAGTGGTGACATGCATTATGGAGACAAATAGCGAAATGGAAAAGGTGACTAGAGAGATGGGGGAATGGTAAAGACCTTTCTGAGTAGGTGACAATGATCTAAGACCTGAAATAGACTTACCATTTCTGGAGGAGGAAGATCAGAGAAAAAGGTGACTGCAAGTATGAAGCCTAAGGCAGGAGTGAACTTGCCTGTTTAGAGGCAGAGCAGCTACAGCAAGGCTTCCAAGGGAAAAAAGGAGCAAAGCTAAAGCTGAGAGCAGGCAGGAGCAGGTAGACCTGGTAGGGTGTTTGAATTTCATTCCAAGTGTAACAGGAAACTTTTGGAAGGTTTTACATAGGAGCACAACAGGATCTAATTACATGTGAATACAACAAAATCGTTACAAATCCTAAAGAGTATTTGAATTTCTCACCAGCAACCATCATTCCCTAAATTAAAGAGGTACAAACCCATGGCTAACCTCATGGGACCACAGGAGTGAGAAAGTTTAATTTAAAATATCTTCAAAGCATAGTATGAGCAAAATGCTATGGAATGACTCTAAATCTATACCATATCATCAAGCTATAAACATTAAAAAAAAAAAAAAAAAACTAAGTTATTCCACATGTTAAATTAGTCTATCTCCAGATTCTTGCCTGTGTACTATCTAGAATAGCAGCAATAAAACAAGTTTTGCAAGGTGCCTTTAAAAACCCTCCAAAGAGCAAACTTAATTTGGCATGCTTCTATATTTAAAAAAAACATGTGATCTTACTTAGAAATCTGTATCTCAAGGCAAAACAGAAGCAAGGTCCTAACATAATAGCCACAGTATACAATATGTCAGAGAAAAGAGAAATTTCAAAATTATGATCAATGATACCCTTATCATTCTCAACATATCCTTCACTTTCAGTTCAACAAAAGCTAATTTCTAATTAAAGTAAAAGCTGTATTTCCTAATACCACATCCAAAAACTGGCTGCCTAGTATGCTTGTCAAGCCAATGATTTTCAAAACTTTTTTATTTTTAATTCCTGAAGGTTTTCCAATTATTTCTTCAGAAAAATAGATTAACTAAACTCTATGTCATGATGGTCTGTTTGGTGCCAGGAAGAACATCAAAAGCACTATATGAAAATTCAGGCTGATAAACAATATTAACTGTGTGATAAACACAATAAAATAAGTCATGCCCAAGTCCTCCAAGTTTGGGTTTATTCCTGTACAAAGAAAACAAGCTGATTCACTCTGTCTCCTTTCCATATCCCAAAATATGAAAATTCCATTAGAGGACATCAACTAGACTTAGGCAATTCTTGGAAGATGGTATTTTGTGAGGATTTTTCAGCAAAGGAGTAACACTGACAGATTGGGCTTTAGAATAACTTGCGGCAATATAGAAATAGAATGGAAAAGGAAGATACCATACACAGGCTATTTTGATGTGAAGGCCAAGACAATGAACGCTTGAACAAGAACTAGAGTCTAAAAGAAACACCTTAATCTAGGGGAAAAAAAAAAAAAGTTTCAAGAATAAGAAATCTGAAACACATGAAGTCCAGTCATGGGGAATGTGGAAAAGGGCAACATCAAAAATGAATCATAGACTATGATGACAAAGGTAAGACTACATCTCCAGAATAAAACTTAAGAGAAAAATCTTGTGACTTTGGGGCAAGCAAGAAAGTATCTGAGAAATTAAACCTCATAAAATTTTTTAACTTTCACTCTTCAATTGACACTGTTAAGAAATTATAAAGGGAACCAAAGAACAGGATAAAATATTTTCAATACACACACACACACACACACACACACACACATATATATATAAAACAAAGATTTACATCCAGCATATATTTTAAAAACACAACTTAGTAACAACCCAGTAGGGGGAAAAACGGGCAACAAAAGATCTACACATAAAAACGTATCACAAATTAAATATCACAAATGAAGATACTTGAATGACAAATAGGAACATAAGATGCTCAAAATCACTTATTGAGGAAATGTAAATTTAAACCACAGTACCTTTATACTTGACTAAAATTAAAAAGATTAACTCCAAATATTGGGGAGAATGTAGAGCAATTGCAATTCTCATACCCTGCTAGCAAGAATGCAAAACGGTACAGTCACTTTGGAAAACTGGTAGTAGTTTTTTATAAACAAACATCCACTACTGTGTTGCTAAGTATACACGCACAAGAAATAAAAATATGCTCATAGAAAATTGGATTTTTGGGGAGATCCAAGATGATGGATTAGAGGAAGCCGCACTTCAGGGCAGCTCCGTGGAAAGAATCCAACAAAGCAGATAAATTGCCTTTCATCATATATATATATATATATATATATATATAGGCTGAAAATACCTATCTCCTGGATGGTTTGATTACCACTACCAGAGAGAGAAAGAGACAAGCTGTCTGCAGCGACTGGAGCCACGAGGCTTCTGCAAAACCGCCTGAGTGGTGCACAGGCTGTGCGAAACAAAGTCAGTGTGGGGAGACCGCACTGCGACTGCAACCCCAGCCACACTCAGGGCACACCAGCGCAAAACCAGAGATAACAGCCAGCAGAATTGGTGCTGGGGGACCACGGGAGACGACGGGTCGACAACACCAGTTCGAATCCACACTCCGCTGGACGCGACCCTCAGCAGTAGGGCCCCGGAGAGAGCGGCGCAGAGA
Source organism: Tamias sibiricus (assembly GCA_025594165.1). Lineage (NCBI taxonomy): Eukaryota > Metazoa > Chordata > Mammalia > Rodentia > Sciuridae > Tamias > Tamias sibiricus. The sequence continues at coordinate 22,344,620 of CM046671.1, forward strand.
TCAGCGAACAGCAAGCAGAGGCAGAATGGAGCGGGCCACAGTCCGAAGCAGCACTGTCTGCGCCGCAGTTACAGTTGTGGCTTCCCGGTGCCACTTCGGCAGGGAGACAGCCACCCAACGGCTTTGAAATCGATCCGCGAGGACACGGGAGTCTGCGGAGCTGCTGTTGACTGGAAGGAGAGCACCGCCATCTTTGAAAGGTGCAGTGGCTGACCCAGACAAAGGGGAGGAGACGGAGAGTGACGGCTGCAGCCATCCAGGGACCCTCCAGCTCTCTGAAAACAACGCACACTTGGGTGAGGCTCGGGTGGCCAGCAGGGAAGGGCGTGTCTGAGGCCAGCGCAGCGGCCACAAGAAGCTGCAACTGTGGGTGGGCTTGGGGAGGGGGTGCCTTCTGGAGGGTCCCCTTCCAGGTGCCATTCATCTGCTGACACACACAAACCCCCTGGGCCACTCCTTCACTGAACCGTTCAGCCACTGGCCTAAGATGCAGCCTTGATTCCACTAACAGGATCACAGACTGTCTAGACGTGATCCAATAACAATTGGTTTGAACTGGAAAGGAAAAAAGAGGGGGGCTTCCCAGGGCCCGTTTTGTCTGAGACTTGGGATTCGACTTTTTTTTTTTTTTTCGACTTTTTTTTTTCTTTTCTTTTCTTTTTTGTTGGTTTGCTTGTTTTGTTGGATTATAGGGAGGTTTGTTTGTTTATTTTACTTTTTCTTTTTTTGGCTTTGTTTTGTTCTGCTTTTTTTTTTTCCTTCCACATTGATTGTTAGTGTGTTTGTTTGCTTCCGCTCCTTTTTTCTTTCCTTCTTTTCTTCCTTCTCACTCTTATATCTTTTCTTCCTCCTTCATCTTTCATGTTTACATCCTGCCAGTGCATACTAAACGGAGGCAAAAACAAGTTATACGCAGAACTTGGGATTTCTAGAACCGGCGCAATTGAACTGGGTAGCAAAGCGGTGTTATATGTAGTTTACTCTCTATTTCCTTGATTCTCTCTCTCCTCTCTTACACCAATTCCCACTCTTTTATCATTTTTTTTTCTTTTCCAACTTACTTTATATATAAATTGGTCTTTCCACCTAATTGTCAACTCCATTCTCTTTCTTCCCTCGTCTACTGATACTAAACCACTTCCACTAAACCACTTCAATAGATATCTCTTTTCATATTTTCCAAGAAAGAACAATTCAAGACACTTCCTTCTTCCTAAACATAACACCTCTGTATCCAATACTTGAAGCTATAAAACCCCATCAGAAGCATACAGAGTAAATTGAAAATAATATCTGGGTTAACCAAATCTGTACAATGTGATCAAACTTGGATTTTCTGAATAGAAAGGGTTAGGTTTTAAAAGTGTAAAGGAATTATAAGGTGATCTGCTAGCATTGTACTACAGGAACAACATAAGGCTTTAAGGTAAAATCGAAATAGTCAAGGTCCCACAGTGCAGGAAGAATAGACACACAAGCAACATGAAAAAACAAGGAAAGAAAATGACACAAACAAATCAAGATACCTCATCAGTAGATGTCATGGCAAGCACAGTTGGTCAAATGCCAGAGATGGAATTTAGAAATTACATATGCCAAATGTTTATGGAACTTAAGAATGAACTCAAAAATGACATGAGG